>CM042328.1:12836890-13436890 GCA_023566125.1 Zingel zingel | reverse complement strand
CACATAATTGCAGTGCACACAGAACCTACATTTATCTGGAATTGTAAATGTGCTTCAGGAAAGTTTGTCCCAACTGGCAGTAAGCTGTTGAAAAATGTAGGGCACTTCTTACAAACCGGACACATTTTGTGCCTTATGTTCTTGTATGTGTTTTATTGTATATGCGCATCACAATATTAATTAAATAATATAAAGATTTGACTGGAAACAAAAGAATACTGTAAGGGAATGCCATTATGCATTATAATGTAGTATTCTCTCCTGTTTACCCTGAGGGGACTGCAGTGATACAGGCTTCCTACAGCTTCTTCATCCACTAATCTTTGAAACAACATCTTGATTCCCCTCTGTAGCTCCAGATATATAGCTTTAATTAATCACTAACATACTCAACAAGTGCTAAGTACTGGCCAGGTCAACCGTTAAATGCTCCAGAGGGAAATATCTGGAGAAATCTGGGAACCACTGAGGTAGTCTTTACACAAGGGAAAGTGAGCTATCGCTGATAGTTAATGTGATAAGTAAGCTTTAGTGATGTGCATTTTAGAAGGCAACAGGAGCGATTAAGGCATGACAGTTGACCCCCTCAGAGCTCTTTATGACTACAGATCAACTCCTATTGCATTTCCGGTGGCCGAGGGCCCCTTCATTGCCTACATTGCCTTTTTTCAGCCCTTCCTTGTCTCATTCCCATCATCCTTACCTCTCGTTTTCATTCTCTTTCCATCTATCTAGCCATCTCTCCATAACCACACAATTCTTAGTCACCCTGTGGGAACTTATCAGTCCAAACATTTCTCCTCAAGCTGCTGTCAACGTTTGGCGTAGAGGCACATGGAGTCAATCCCCTCAGAAACCTGCAGTGTCAATTCCTGATGCTTTGTCTGAAATAATTAGGACTTCCATTAGCATCGGGGAGCATGGCTCAATTCGTTACCTGCTTAGGCAGGGTTTCCCATAATTGGCGTCTAGAGCTTGAAAGACTCACCTCCCCTGACACCAGTCTCGGAAAACTAGGTGTCTTAGATGCCATGTTTTCCCAGGCCCTATCAAGCTTACGCAGGAGACCTGCTTCCTTCCCTTGTCTCTTTTTCAGCTAGCATTTAAAAGTTTGATACTACTCCCTCCTCTCCCCTCTCCACCCTGTCGCTCACTGCCATTTCCAGCAGCAACTCAGAATGAAGGCCTCCTGATCTGTCTTTCAGTATTTCATTCTCCAGACATCAATGTGAAAAAAGAAGGTACACCAAGTCTCTTTTTGACATGCTGCCAGTGAAGAACTTTTTAAAACTTTGTAGGTGTTAAAAATAGCAGCAGTGCCTTTCCCCACACATCCCTGTATATAATATAGTGAGTATCTAACAAACTCATATGTATTTACATGTTTAGTCGTGATAGAATAAACTGATAAACAAAAGGTTTTTCACCTAGTTGAAAATAGAGATGTTTCAGTGCATTATTGATGAAAGCATTCTAAGTGACAATTATGAACATACTGTATTGAGCAACATCCTCTCCTTAAACTTCCATAACTGACAAATATATAATTTAACAAAAGACATATATATAAATATTTGCCTCACTCATTCTGATGAAATGTGATGTATCGCCCCTGCTCATATTTTCTGAAGCTCAATAATCTTTATATTAGACTTATACATAGAATACATATGTAATAATTTATTCTGCTGTTAAAAGAGGCCCTCCTTAGTTTTACTATAAAATTGAACCTTGAAAGATGCTGGGTTTACACATTGTTATCCACTTTAATCTTGTGTCTCTCACAGTGTTGGCCTTGGAATGGAGATAGCTGGCTCCTGAACTCAACTCAGTGTCTGCTGCTCAATGTTCCACTGTCACTGTCACACCTCCAACACTAAACGCAGCCAAGTTCAGTATATCAAATTAAACTAGAAAATGCATTTCCTGCAGAAAATGCATGGGAATGCTGAATATCTGAATTGCTAAAGCTAAACTGGATGAATAGCTTAAATCAGTGAGAAGAAGTTGAAATAGTGAGTATAGTTGAAAAAGTATGAATGGTTTCTATTAACATGAATTTCATTAAAAAGTTGAATAACACCACTAATATATAAAATAATTTAATTTCTAACTGAAATTACGTTTAAGTCTGAAAGACTTACAAATGATATGAGAAACAGAGATGAAAATGCGGAAATATGAAATAACTAGTTTGAAAAATATCAAATGGATTGCACTGCACTGCTGAAAAACTTGGATGTTGAAATGTAAAATTGTCAGTTGGAAGATGAACTGCATTACCTTATTAAGCTAAGAGCTGAAATACATTTCTAGAAAAGCTGGAAGCTAAACTAATACTGTCAAAAGTGGAAGTTCAAATAAATTGACTAAAAAGGCTAAAAGTATAAATACTTTGTATTATTATCAGACATATCCATTGCATAGAACAAAAAAGCATGCCCCTAAAAAGCTGAGAGGTGAATATATTGCCTGAAAAGAAGCGGGATATATGTACATGGATGAAATCACAAATGACTCAAGAGAGACAGGCAGACAGACAGAAACAAACAAACGGAGAAAGAAACAAACAGAGACAGAAACAAACAGAAACGGATAGACTGACAGGCCCAGAGAGACAGACAAAGACAGAGAGAAACAAACAGACAGACAGAGGCAGACAGAGAGAAGCAAACAGACAGACATAGGCAGACAGAGATAAACAAACAGACAGACAGACAGATAGAGAAACAGACAGAGAGAGACAGACAGAGACAGAAAAACAAACAGAGAGACAGACAGAGACAGAGAGAAACAGAGAGACAGACAGACAGACAAACAAACAAACAGACAGAGACAGGCAGAGAGAGACAGAGAGAAACAAACAGACAGACAGACAGAGACAGAAACAGACAGAGACAGGCAGACAGAGAGAAACAGACAGACAGAGAGAGACAGACAGACAGAGACAGAGAGAAATGAACAAACAGAGAGACAGAGACAGACAGACAGAGATATAGAGAAACGAACAAACAGAGAAACAGAGACAGACAGACAGAGACAGAGGCAGCGAGAAACAGAGAGACAGAGACAGACAGAGAGAAACAAACAGACAGAGACAGGCAGACAGAGACAGAGAGAAACAGACAGAGACAGACAGACAGACGGAGAGAAACAAACAAACAGAGAGACAGAGACCGACAGACTGAGACATAGAGAAACAAACAGAGAGACAGAGACAGAGGCAGATAGACAGAGACAGAGAGAAACAAAGAGACAGACAGAGAGACAGAGACAGAGAGACAGACAGACAGAAGTGGACCTCAAAACATATAGACTAATGTTCATATTACTGCCTGTAGTATTCAATTCAAAGGTCTGTGAAAGTGTTGTCATGGTAACGTATGACCAGTGAAAACATCCTTTGAAGTCTGTGATGAGATCTCTTTAATTTTTAATCAGTTAACGACCGTGTCACCTGCTGAAACTGTCAACTGTGCCACACTGGAGCTATTCAAAGACACAGAGCAAGCTCTCAAATAAAGGCTCAGACTGCCAAAACGATAAGGGGTATCAGTCAAATTATGTAATTGTGACTACCACAACACCTTTGTGAACGCATCAATATAAAATGTATGTGGATAAACTTAAAAATGTGGGCATATCAGTGATTTTAAAAAGTGGGTCGCTATGTGTTTTGCTGGGAAATGTGGAGGATGTTTAACATGGCAGCGAATGGAGGAAGATTTGGAACTGTTGTCATTTGCAAGTTCATCGAGCCAAATGTATAACTCAAATCGCATAAATGAGCACATTGGCTGAAACTAGACAAAAATACCTACGTTTTGATGTATAAATTGTGTATGACAAGTAAAAATTGTGGGTGTGAGAGAAATTTATAGAGAAGGGACAAAGATAATTTGTTAAGGCTCCACACTCTACTTGATGACATCACTCACTCTGGCAGACGCCATACACACTCTGTTTAATCGATAAAAAATCCTGAAATGATCACTAAATTTAAACAGCTTTATCACAAAAACTGTAAAATATATCAAACTGAAAAGATATAGCCTAATACCTGAAGCTTTTGTGAACATTTTAAAGTTTGGTGTCTGTAGGTGAAAGTACAAAGGAGCTGAATCTTTTGGGAGCGGAAGAAGATTTTAAGGATTTGAAGCATGCTCTCATTGACTTCAATGTTAAAAAAAGTGTTAAAAAGCTTAATATTTAAAAAAGTATACATAGTATAAAAAAAGTTGGAGAAGTCCCATCATTAGCTGAAAGAGCTGAACATTTTAAAAGTTGAATGGTTTTAATAGCTGAACGTATGCAGAAGTTACGGAGAGCCAAAAAAACGTACGGAATAATAAGAAGTTTATAAAGAACCGAATAATATAGTGTTAATAATAATGCTGAATCAGCATTCCCACTAATAAAAAAAAAAAAAAATCCAAATCCATGTCACTTATAGGTTAATTTAATTAAAAGAGCTTGCTGGTTCATTGCTGACCATCAGTCCCCTTCCTTTGGAATAACAACTCTGTGAAATCAATCATTTACCTCCTAATTCAGTCCAACACATTTAATTTGCAAGTTGTCATGCCCAGCTCCCCATCCTAGGTCATGTTTTCAGTTTTCTTTCACATCCACTTACTTTGCTCACTTCCTGTTTTATTTTGAAAGTCACAGTGTGTTTGTGTTGCAGGTCACTTTCCTTCCGGTCTTTGTCTGCCTTCCTACCTTGTGTGATCACCTTCCCTCGCTCTTTGTTCTCTGCCAGTTTGTCTTATCCCTTTGAGTTAAGCGTTCCAGCCTTTTTACCAGTGAGTTTATAAGTGTTTCTGATCCTCTGCCTGTTTTTGACCCAAGTCTGTGTTAGTGCTTTTTGGATACCGTTGCTAGATTTACCTTTTTGTTCTGCCTGCCTTTTTTTGGAGACTGTTGCCTGTTTTGTTTTGTACCGGTGTGTACAATAAATACTTTGTTTGACTGTTACTGCGAGTCCTGCATCCTGAGTTCCCTGTTTGCCCCGCCTGACACATTTCACACTAACAATATTACATCACGTTAAACAGAATGTGATACCGCATTAAAAACTAAACTTACTGTTGTAAAACACTTAGTTGTAGGATCAATGTATAACACATAAATGACATTAAGAACAGCTTTTAAAATAGTTTCTTGGTGGGTTTCTGAATGCTAATCAGCCCAGACCACTGATCAAACAGCTATCATTCATTAGAAATGAAGGAGTGGGAGATGAAAGAAAAGAGAAAAACAGCAGGAAATGGAATTGCACTATTGTGGAGCCTATGATATGAACATTACAGCCTCTTATAATGTTCTAGCATGGGAAATTTCAACTTGGGTTGTTTCTGTTATTACATAGAATAGCTGGGCTCCCTCATTTGTTCCCCTTAAATCAGCTACTGTCTATGTTACTGCAGCTGAGGATCAATATTTTAGAATCTGACTTTCCAGTTAGTCCCTCTTAAATACTATATTTTGACTATGAATTAGGGCTGGGCGATGAAACGATCTCTATATGGGATTGCAATAAAATTCAGGTTGATAACGATGATTAACTTGGACGTATTTTACTCGATTTGGATAGATCTAACGACCTATCACATGGCAGAAATAAACACGCCCCGTCAAAGTACACGCCCATTTCCTACGCAGAGCATTGTTTGAGCTACCAGCGGTGAATAAATGAGTGGAACCGAAGGGCATGGGCATAAAAGCGATGGTGAAAGTGAACTTGCATCATCATCCAAAGCTGAGGAAATTGTTGACAAAAAAGGTAACAGGACGTCAGTTATATGGAAGTGGTTTGGATATCTCAAAAGCGACAAAGCGCAGATTAACACGGTCTGCAAAATATGCCGTCGGTCGGTGTTGACCAAGACGGGAAACACAGCCAATCTTTTCTGTCAGTTGAACAGGTCCCATCCCAGCGAACGCAGCGAGAGTTTGAAGATGCGGGCCCACGTTAACGTCCTAGTGAGTCTTCTGCTGTTAGCAGCGCTAGCGGGGCTGAAAAACAACAACGAGTCGTGTCGTCTTTTGCGACCATTGCCCCATATGAAAAGTGAATGTGATAGTAGTCACAGCTTTCAGTTTTATTTGATATTATTTGCATTTACATTACTAACTTGTATTGTTTTAAGGCAGATAAAGCATGTTTGCAAAGTTAAATGTTTACATTTAGGCGTTATTCAATATAATCTTTTATCATAAAATATATTCTAAACCAAGCCATGTTTTCACAGTTCAATGTTACATTATGTTATACTATTTTTTATGTTAATAAACTATATTCTAAAGTTTAACTAATGAACCCTGTGGTTTCTTCAGGCTTCAGTCATTATCAGGATACTCTTCAAACTTGCTGCATTATCAAATTATATATCGTGATAAATATCGATATTGATCAATATGGAAAAAATTATCGTGATCATATTTTTTGCCATATCGCCCAGCCCTACTATGAATACACATCAACGTGTGAACTGATGTGATGTACCAACTGTAATTTCACATTGAGTCATATTGAGTGTTACATCATGCAATGATGTGTTGAAATTCATTCCCACATTAATTCTCTCATGTGGCCATATGTTCCGCTGTGATTTATTGTGTGTTTGTATGCATAGGCACTCTTTTGCATATATCTTAATGTAAGGTTATGCTTTTGCAAGTACTGCATTTCTGTTTTTAAACTACTACTTGATACTTGGCTTGACAGTCCAGTAGGGAAATGGGATTGTCTGAGTGGTATCACTTTCTTATTAAAGCATATTTTATTTGCAAGTTCTAACTAATAGCTGTATAAATAGTTACTAAAAAGTATTTAATTGGCCCGTAATTAGCTATTTGTAAGAACAACTTTAGGGTTGCTTGGTAAAAAATCCATAGGCTGATTCACTGAATATCTTCCTCCAGCACAACTAGTTTGGTCTTTCTCTCTAGCTCTTTAAGTCATCAGAAAGACCCTTCAAATGGACACTTTGATTACTTACCTTCTGAAAAAGTGCTGCAGGGCATTCACATAAATAACCATTCATCAATTAACATTAACACCTTCAAAAAACATGTTTTCTTGTGTGTAATGAGCTCTACATTCTCACAGCAGTGTTAACATGACTTCAGACATTTTTCTTGTTTCATTGTTAAAAAAGAAACTGTTGAAAAAGGTCTTTGTATGTAAGTGACATTTGGAATAACAACCTTGCACTTCTCCATCACAGCTAGAGTGTCATATGATAGCTCAAGGATATGTTGTTATAGTAAATAATTCATGGTTAACTGTCTGATGGCATTAATCCTAAAGCCAGTAGTCTCAGTTTTACATCTTATGTCTGCAATATCAAACACCTATCTGTACTGTAACTCCAATGCTAACCAGGCAATCAGTGATCCTTCATCATACTCAGACAATTAAACTAAGACACAAAGCTTAAATCTCAAAAGTGTTGTTATAAGAATATGGACATTGTATGTCCAAAACATAATATTAGGGTAAACCTTTGCTTTGGCTTATTGTTTTCTTTGCTTTCACTTCTAAATAAGTGATTCATATGATATAAGTTTAACTTGCTCAAAACATGTCTGATTGGCCTTCTTTTCAATGATCTGTGAACTGCATTGTAAAGTTGTGTTTAGCACACAACATATGATTAATAGATGTTATTCTAACTGGTAGGATTAATTGATTTTTAGACTCAGATTTTAATACATCATTTTCTGTAACTGGCCACCATTCTATATTTGCACATCTGTGCGTCATTACTAGGTCCTAAATCGTGTTAATTTGGATCATGTAACACTTCTAATTTTAGAGCTAAAATATTGTTGGCCACTGCCAAATGGCCCTAACTCATAACAGGGCACTTTCAATTCTCACCTCAAAAAGATCATTTTCAGATCATTTTTGGGACACCAGGGCAATAAAGGGCTGACGACTGTGCATTTGCAATAAGAACGTAAAGTGAATTTCTATTTCACAAGATTTCTGTTACAATAAAAGCAACATGAACCACAAATTAGGGCACAGTCATTTAGGAGCCTGACACAAGCCAGATGTGTTAAACAGGAAGTCAATGTTACTTTGGTTACCTGATTGAGCCAAAAAACACCTAAAGCAACTGACTTAGTCACCATAATATGTTTAACTATCATACAAATTATGAAAAGTCAATTACTTTTTGCACAGTATTTTGAATAACATTAGTAACTTTCAGGTATTTTCTTAATTTAAAAATGTGTACTTTAGGTTAGAAGCTGGTGCTTGTGCATTTGTGGAAAAATATATACTAAATGGTAATGAAACCAACCTAACCGTGACTTTAATGTTCAATGATTAGGGATTTTCATTTTGAAAACAACTAATGGAAATCATTAACACCTCTTAAATGTCTCAAGAAGACACTCCTTGTGTCCTCTGGGAGTTAATAATTGTGCTTCAAAAACAGCAACAAAAAAAATGATTCCTCCCACAGTTGAAAGGGATGAGTCAGAATACCAATGCAATTTTCATTTATATGTACCTTTATTGCAACCACGTACATCGCCTTCAGTGCATCAGTGCCAGTCCCTACGTATTTCTTATTAATAATTCAGTGGTGAGGTTCTTATTTGGTGGAAGAAAATCAATGAACACGTGTGTTACATGAAAGAGCATTCAATGACATGGCTTTGGGGAAGAGACTAGAACACAATTGCATGTCACAACTACATGTACATGAACACTTTCACACTGTAAGTGGAGAAGCACAACATTAAACATGATTTCTAAATCTGAAATGTGTTTTCTATCATATTAGGACTACCTCTCCAAGTATTTATATATTTCAAATTTATCAGGATTGGAGGTTAGATGAATAATGTGTGGCTATGAATATGCAAGATGAAGTAACCGTGAGTGCATATTTTGTGAGAAACTATGTTTGTGTGCTAGCTTTCCATCATCAATTTAGCTTTTCCTACCGTAAGAGAGTGCTAGAGTTACCCCTCATGGTTATTAATTCTCCCCTGGAGTGTTGTCTGGTCTTGGGGCTTTTGAAAGCTGATGCAGTGGTGGTAATATCCAGCACTTACTATGCAGAGTTAGAATTTGGTTTCTTGCTTGATAGGTGGGCCTGTATTGCTCCAACATGGGTTTCATGAGGCTTTAGATTACCTGTGTAAAGTTGACCTTTTCAGCTGTCAATGATGCTCTTCCAAAAGATTTGTGTAAATATGGGTGTAGACTCACAAGAGACAAGTGGGTGAAATCAAGCACTTCTCTTATGACCAGGACAGGATAGCTCATGACCACTATGAGGAGGCATTTTAAAGAGTCTTGTCATTTGCCACATATAACAATCCACTTTGTCAAACTTCTGTCAAACATCAGGATATCTTAAAAAAAAAAAAAAAAGACATTAAGACATTTTAATACTATCACCTTTTGCAACATTCTGGCAATATTATCTTATTAATTTACTGCTAACATTTGAGTTTGCAATAATAGGTTGCATGCTCTAAATTATGTGCAATTTATTTCCAATGATAAGGGTTACTAATGTAAAACACCATTCAATAAAGAAAAAGAAGTAGTCCCTCTTGACCTTACACATACTGATACTTATTCATGTAATTAGGAAATACAAAGTCATTTGGAGACGTGGTGATTATGGGGTCTTGATTTTACTGCATGGCATATACTTAGGGACTGTTCGTTATTTATTTAAGGGGCCACCGGAGGAGTTTTGGGACCTTTAGCCAAAAAAGACATGACCCTCCCCTCGCCAGTAAAAACATTTCTATGACCCTCCAAAACGATTTGGAAAAAAGGCATGACCCTCCCTCAACAATTTATCGATACATTCTGTACTGGTTTGCACTTGGAAAATATATACATATTCCCATTGTTTTTTTACATCCATGACATATGTGACTAAACCTCTGCATTCTCATCTGACGCATCCCACTCCTCTTTTATGGTGTGGTGGCCATTTCAGTATATTTACTCACTAACATTGTTAAATGCTAAATGCACACTTCCTGCATTACTGCATTACTTCAAATACTAAGTTACTCCTCTAGTAAACTAGTATTCACATGAAATAAAACAATAAAACATTGAGACCATTCAGCAAGGCACTCTGGGTAACATTCAACACACAAACTGGTTGCTATGGACTCGTCACTAGGCTTCCTCCACTTCACAGTTTAAACAAAGTGGAATAAACGTCTAAAAGTCCAAATCTACACAAAACCCGCAATCAGTTAGTAAGCTGACATCAAATGTGGCATTTAGGAAACCTTTATTGCAACCTTGGCACGGTAAGATGTCCAGACATAGTGCAACAGTCATTTTCGTTTTTTACGTCCTGCTGCTCCCATCGTCAGCCAGGTAATATTTTTTTTTACTAAAGCAGTATATGAAATCAGATGTATTACCTACCACCATTTAGTTGTTTTGTGTTATTTAAGATATTTATAAAATATCTGATCATGCCAGATGTAATTATTCCACAAATTTTTTAAACAAAGCAATTATCTGTTTCAGAGTTGGGTGACCCCCCCCCCCCCCCCCCCCCCCCACCCTCCGGACTGAAAAATGTTGGATGACCCTCCCCTCAACAAAGAATAAAAAGACATGACCCCTATTTTCCTCTGGTGGTCCATTCCATAAATACCGAACGGTCCCTTACCTTTGTAAATTAAGATGTTTGTATATAATGGCTGTCCTTCCTCGCAGTGGTAGTGGGACTCAGGCCACAGCTTACTGCACTGCTTGCCACTCCATTGATGTCCTGTTTGCTAACATGCCTGCCTTCTACCAGAGAACAGCCAAATAAGGCCATCTTTCTTAGTCCAAGTGAAAACTTTGAGCCAGGTCAGTGGTAGCAGCATGAGCTCAACTTTGATCTCCATGAAATTATTGAACTTACAGCTTCCCTGTTCCGGCACAGCGGGCCCCCTGCAGCTCCCTCACCCAAACCACAGACTCACCTTCACATCTGTAGGGTGGAGCAAAGCTTCTGACAGCTTCTCTGAACAGGCAGTTTCCCTGTGCTAGTTGGCTCTCACTTTAGGCCAAGACAGTGGTGTTTGAATGTGTGGGGGTGTCTGTATGTTAACGTTTAGGGGCTCTCTTTTCTCTGATGTATGGTCTTTCCACTTTAATATAGCTCATTCTGTATAACCTAAGGTCTAATGGCATAACACTTAAAGTTCAGGTAAAAATTTTGCTTGCTAAATGGAGCAAGCTAGACCACTGACAGGAAGAAGCAAAACTAGTTAGTTGCAGTCATCTTTCACATCTTTCAGCCCATCTCTAACATTTGTCCACTATAGTCTGAAATATTAGGAGAAATTTTCAGGAGCATGTGTCAAGTTTTTCCTGTTTATATGAGAGAGCTATTTAAGTACAGTGTGTGGCATTTCGAGTCAGTATGGTACACAGCAGTTATTTTCAGTGTAAAAGCAGGTTGTTTTAGTAAAAGGTGCTAAAGAATTCATAAAAACATACATTTTTACCTGCCTCAGAAGAACAGTGGTGGAGACTGGAGTGGAGAGTGATGTTTCTTCAGGCTCCATAGCTCGGCCAAGTGCCAGGGAAAGCACCAAGAACAATTAACCTTACAACAACAGCACCATGTGAGTTAAAAAGGGAAAGAAGATGGAGAGATGAATTCGACTGGGTGCTTTATGAAGGAGGAGTAATATTCTGCAGCGTCTGCCAGGGGCAAATTAACTTGGCTGACAAGTAAGTGACGTTAGCTAGTAGGAGTGTCACACTTCTCCAAATCCTCGATTCGATTACATTTTCGATTCTAATGTCATGGTTCGATTCGATTCTCGATTTCGACCACACTACATTGTCAAATTTAAAACATTTATTAACAACATAATGTAATAATAACTTACTATGTATATCTTCAGTCAATTGGAAACTTGACAATTTGTCAATAAAAAGAAAAAAAAAAGTTTGCAGACAATGCTGAGGGCAGACCCTTTGCAGCAGGTGTTTGGTGTGTTAAGCCCCCAATGTTGTCTTCCAGGCAGCACTGCTTGGAAGGCACTAGGATTAGGCAATGGTTAGGGTTAGGTGCCTTGAAGACGATGGTCACAGCGCTGCCTTGAAGGCTTGGTTGGGGGCTTAAAACACCATCGAGCCAGCAAAGTGGTCTTAGCAGACAGAGAGCAGAGAGGGCGACTTGGCAGTCCACTAACTTGTTGCTCTCTCTAATATTATGTAAAGCACTTTGAATTGCCCTGTTGCTGAAATTTGCTATACAAATAAAGCTGCCTTGCCTTGCCTATAACCAATATAAGCTGCTCTGTTTAAGCTACAAAACATGCATGCATGCTGAAATTCAACCGTGCGGTTTTGTCAGGATTAAGCTATAAACAGAGGAAAACTCTGCTAGCTGCTAGGCTAATGTGCAATGGTAAACACACAGAATATGGCACATGCACATAGCAGAGCTTGCAAACTGTGGCTTTTTTGTCAACGCGAACATTGTCAACATAACTCACTGGAAATCCAAAATACTTCCACACCGGCAACTTCAGTGAAAGAGGAGGGGGTTCAAGTTCTGTCGAGGAGGTTGACTTGCAGCACTTCAACACGTGATTTTTTCTGCTTAACAAGCTGACCGGACGTGACATGGGGGCGTGGCAGCATCGACTATTACATTTTTTAAATTGAAATTTGAGATTGTGACTTAATTTCGGTGACACCTTTATTAGCTAGCTAGCGTCAGCAGCTGTGTACCTAGCAAGCATTAGCAGCATTCGTATCAGTTATATGTACGTAGTTAAATATCAGCTAATATTCAACTGTAAAGTACTGTACTTACACCTTTTAAAGGATCCCTTGGTAAATCAGCCTCTGATTTATCCACCTGGACAGACACACATTCCATACTGAAGCCTGCATCAAGATCAGACAGTTTTATTTTTTACAGCAAGTCACCACTACCTCTGGTACACTGCACACTGGCGTGCAGTCTGGAGATCCTTTTTTCTTGTTAAAGGGGAAATCTATTCTTGGGACACATTTGTTTCTACTGTTTCAACTGAATTTTATTAATGTTGATAGTGTTTGGATGCTTTCAACGGTTTGTTCGAATTCTGCATTAGCAAAAAAAAAAAAAAAAAAAAATTATAAAATGATAAATCTTTACCCAGACAAGTGACTTTTGTGCATAGACAAGTAAAACGTAAATGTACTTGTCCAAAGGACAAGTGCCTCAAAAAGTTCATGTCAAGCCCTGTATGGCATTATCTCTGTTCAGTTATGTGTTGCATGTTTTTGTTTGTTGTTCTGAACAATGCTTGGCCTTTTAATGACTCCCATATAGGTGAGATGGGGTTCACGAGGTTGAAAGGCCATAGATTATACAGTTTTCTCACACATTGTCATGGGAACAGGAAAATGTAAGGACAACTTCAAGACAACTGTTGTTTTGGGCTAATTATCATGTCTCTTCCAAATGCTTTTGCCTCCAGCAATAACACAGGCAGTGATATGATTCACTCAGCTACCTACCAGCAGCTGTAGCAAAGGTGGTTTAAGAGCCAAAGTAGCAGCAGGGATCTAAGAGGTGTATTGGTATTCAGATACAAGCCATCGCCTGCCTTCTGGATATGCTGAATGTTGTTCCCAGAGGCGCGGCTGTGAATGCTGGAGGGAAATGCCCCTTCACATCCCCAACCTTTGCTGCTAGCAAATTCATGAAACCATGATAACATAGCGTTGGTGGCTTTCTAGGGGATTCTGTGACAAGGGTATATGGGGGGTAGGGACTACAATATTGCTGTTTGTGATTACTTTCATTTTGTAGGAAACCCCAGAGAGTGGTGTGAAATTGAACCTAACAAGAAAAACAGCCTGTGACAAGGAAGTGAATCAGGTTTAAGAGGTTAGTAGCCATATAAGATGCCACGTTTAGCCATGTTTCAGTCTTGTATATGTGGGTTTTTTAAATCATACACAGTATTAGAATAATAGAGACAGCCTTGGATACAATAACTTGTGGTTAATGATCTTCATTTTAGTAAAGATGAGAAAGCTTTGGCATCTTTTTATAAGTGGATTTTCCTTTTATATATTGGTGAGCAAGTACTTGTTTATATTTGAGAGTTTATGTTTCAGACTCAGAGACTAAGCTGGCAAGAAGCTAAATACCTACTTCTATGATTCGCAGCAGCAACAAAGCAATGTCTAATAAATTACAGGTAGCTGTATTGCTGTTCAGTGTAGGGAGAGACAGTGTCCTGGTATAAACAGACTAATGGAACCACCAGTGGTGATTATTTTTCTTACAGAGGAGGAAAACATCTTTTAGCAGTCTCCTTTTTCATTTCAGTGTTAGTATTTGCATATGTGGAAGTGTTTGTAGAGTTACAGAAGAAACACACAGAGAGGGGTGCTGTGAGGATAAACCGATGCAATAGTGTTTAATCACTGGCTTTCAAAAAAAAACATTAATCACACTCCCTCCATCGGTAGAGTCAGCAGAATTTTTCTGTGAGAAATAAAAGTCCAGCCCCTTCATATTCCCACTTCACTGTCCTACTCCTCAACATCAGAGATGAATCAGGCAAATAGAGAGAAGTAAAGTGGAGCTTTGACAGCCATCTGGACAACAAACAGCAATGTAATATACGCTAGCATGGAAACACATTCAAGGTAATTAAATGGCAGCCTCTCTAACTCAAATGGTCTTCTTTGCTATGTTGCTTCTGATTTTCACCTTGGCTAACAAACCATATAAGAGGCTTCACTTTATTTCAAGTGACTAAAACAACAACCTTTTTTATTCTATTACCAGACAGTACAGTTCTCTAGCTGTAACTGTACAATTGCAAGAGCCATTTCATTTAGAAGGTGGTACAGCTCATAAAGGTCTGCAAACAGGAAATTAAGACGGCCGCTTCTCCCATGCTGATGTATTCCATATTTAGTGGGAAGGAGAGGGTTATTGTTTGATGGCCCAGTTTTTTTCAACGTGTAAATAAAAGCTATTAAGCTAAAAACTATGTAAATGGTAAAAATGTCCCAAAATTCATTGGTAAAACAGAGGCAGTTTGCAGTATTTTCTGGACAGAAGCTGTTTTGGTAGACCAAATGGTAGCTTTGCAAAGGGGATCAGGCCAACTTGAGTAAAACATGTTAAAAGCAAAAGTATATCTTTCTTAAGACTACCAAAGAGAGTTTAAGTAGATGTGACAAAAGAGAATACAATGCAGGGAAGATTAAAATGTGGTTTCTGTCAACCTGCACCTTAGGGTCCAGAGCACACCATTACCACAAAGTCTCATGGGGGGGAAAAGGAAAGGCGAAGAGATGAAAGGGAGAGTAGTGTAACATTTCAATGAGTTTTGCATAATTCCCCTTGCTCTGGGGAAGGCAGTAAGCTTGCATTAGATATGATAAAGAACCAATGCAATATTACAAATTCTTGATTCCACAGTGATGCCTTACTTATGTCTGAAACGGGGCAGTTTGGCATCAGGTATACTGTGTGTGATGTTCACTTACAAGCTTACAGTCAAATGATCAAGTCATTACTTAGTGTAGCAGTGTTTATGGTATGTTGCTGTTTTCACATGCAGTCAATACTCTGTATATGTTCTTTGTTTTAGCCTGGCTGCTGTTCAATTTAG
Organism: Zingel zingel; assembly: GCA_023566125.1. Classification (NCBI taxonomy): domain Eukaryota; kingdom Metazoa; phylum Chordata; class Actinopteri; order Perciformes; family Percidae; genus Zingel; species Zingel zingel. The sequence continues at coordinate 13,421,242 of CM042328.1, read as the reverse complement.
TTTGTCCTCTCTCTCTGAATGCAGCTGAACCCCAGCCACAGTGAGAAGTTGGACTGCCAAAAAAGTGGCTTGATTTGTTGCTACTGTAGGTTTCCTTTTTTTCATTAAATTAAGTTTTTAAAAGGGTTGTCAATTTAGTAAATCTAGTGACACAATTGCTACTGTAAGTTGGCAAAATGTACCTGCAAACTGCAAAGCATGCACTTTTCAATTGCGCGTGTCATCCAGTCAGTTTGGAACGGACATTTATTCTGAGGCTGTTCCACCTTCAGTGTCCAACAAAATTATATACGTGAATTTTATCTTTAAATGGTTGTGCCTTTGAGCAAGGAATTTAACCAGACACTGTAGAGGTGCAATAGCAAAGACTTGGTGGTTGTCTTTTACAGCTCCCAGGAAGGAGTGAGAAATAACAGTACAAATATGAGGCTTTATTGCTATAAACACAAAGCAAACCTTCAGTCCTAAGCCTTCCCACATGGAAAAGAAAAGAAAAGCAAAAAAACAAATATAATACAGTGCGTTTCTTCCTAACATATGGGGAGTTACTTCCTTTGTTATCACTCTTAATTGCTGCTGCTGGACAGTTTAACATTTGGTTATGTTATTAGCTTGGAGTATCTAGCTGATTTTGTGAAGTCAGTGTTTCACATGAAGTCAGAGAATTGAGTTTGTGAATGTTATATTTGCCATTGAAAAATGATGGATTGCCTGTTAAAATATGGTTTGCTAAAATGAAACTCTCCCCTCTACTGTTTGCCCTTGTGTAAAGCACAGAACTCCTAACTGTTCCAGCTGAGCTGTTCATCAATGATAGAACTCTCTGGCTTTACTGGCAGCTTCCATGTGTGGATGTGGACTTAGATGAACGTAAACAGAGTTGGTGGAAGAGCAAGCACTCTCAGTCAACTCTCTATGACTTTCAGCAGAATTATGTTATCCTCTCTTATATAATGTTGCCTGTTATATTCATTTCAGTTGATTTAAGCAATGCAAATATGAGCTGAAGTGAATGCTTGTTGGTTGTGCATGACAAAACATGCTTTAACAGCTGGCTCATTCAGTTTTCATCAAACTTTTTTTAGTTTAGTTGTCTTCTCTTCTATTTTTTCATTTTAATGCTTGCCTTCAGGCTGTATTTTGTCATCACTCTGAATTTGTTTTTGTTATTCTTGTTGATTGGAGGAAGAGAATGTGCTTGATAGAGATGGGTTAAACAGTTTTGTTTAATTTATTTTTTATCTGACTTTACTGTCTATCTCAGTGGGTTGGACTATTAAATCAGTCTAATCTAATCCAACCTCATACAAAGTTAATTATAGTCCAAGGCAAGGGGGAGCAGCCATTTGAAAAAGTTTAAAGTACAAAACCCAAACCCTTTTTGCACACTTCTCTGGCTTTTTCAGTCAGTACTCTATTTCACATCAGAAACAAACAGCATACGGCAAACTGTAGAGCACTGATGCTGTTCAATTAAAAGTCATGCTTGAGTCATAGCTGATTGTTTTTAGAGTTGTGTAATGTTTGTTATGTTACGCTGTTTAAATAGCCTCAATATAACAGTTGGCATTTCCATCTGGCAGGCAATCTACAGGCTTATTTTAAAAGGTTGACCAGGTGCAAAGCAGCTCAAGTCTACCTATAAATTGCAGTTTTTATCAGTCATAATTTTCCATTTATATAGTTCTTCCCACTTGGATATTCTAAACATTCAAGAGAACGTTATGCATTTTGACACTATTAGGGCCACTATGTCGGCCATACAGTATAACAAGAGAGAAAAAAATCAAGAAAGGAAGCAAATCTGATTAAACTCACATTTGCATCTGGAGGAATCTCATCAATCAATGCCGCTTTCCTGAGTATGCTCCTAAAGGCCATCCAACGCCCAAGGACTGTGGATTTATTTTTAGGTTGTGGATAAATAATTAAATAAAAAGCACCTTAAACCCCTGACCTTTTGTCAGTGCCTGTGATTTATCCTCTGACTTGACACAGTCATTTGAATCCAATAGCTGTGCTCATTCCAACATCCACTGTGGAATTTATATTTATAAATGCTTATATCAGACAGCTGACAAAGTTTTTTCACTCATGACTGTGACAGTGGCTTCAAGATAATGCTACTTGAATGAGGGGAGCATCGCAAGTGACTCGTTAACCTTGGTGGTGTTGTTGAGAGAAAACTAAAGCATATACCGGGATGCAAACCTTCTTACTGTGAGGTGGCAAGGCTACCACTGAGCCACTGTTCCACCCATAAACATTTTATTTGTGCGGAATTTAATGACATCAAAACTGTGGATACTAGGGGTGGTGCGGTTCACAAAATCCACGATTCAATTCGTATCACGGTTTTAGGGTCATGGTTTTTGGTTCTGTACGGTTCTTGTTATTTTTTCTTTTAATCTTTAACACTCCATAAATATACTTCAGCATATGATATATAGCTAAAATTAGTTTTATTGTTCTAGTTCGGCTGTCATCATAGGTAACATGAAATCCATAATGTTCCCACACAGCAGACTATATACGACGCTAGCACATCCTCCAACTCTGGGCAGCCTTCCTTATCTCTCCCACTTACCATTTCTGCATATGACGTGACCTGCAGCACTCCACCTGGAGCGGTCGGCTCGGTGCCTCTCAAAATCTGACGAAAATCTTTTAAACTGACCTTTGTCAATCAAAAAAACAGACAGATTCAGAAATTGTATGGCCTATTTCTCACTTAAAATGTTTTTTATAAACACTTTTCGGTGAACTATTTTCGTGAAATATGAGATCGAATTCAGAACGAGACGGCATTAGAGTCTGTTTTGAAATTCGGGAGCAGCAAGAACCACGTGACGCGTTCGTCCAATCAGCTGCCATGTGTTGCGTTTGTCACGCTCATCCCACTCGTCGTTTATATACTGTCTATGGTCGTTTCCAGTAAGTGTTTTAACATAGGTGTCGAAAGTGGGCACTACGGCAGTAAGTGGCTAGTGCACATTAACAGTGTACTGACTAACCGTGCGACGCACACACTCTCCGAACCAAGACATGCGAAACCGAGCTTTTCGGATTTTTTTCATGAACCGTACCACCCCTAGTGGATACCCTTAATTTTCTTAGGATAGGCAAGTTATAATCATCTGGTTTATTAAAAAAAAAAAAAAAAAATGTCCCCATGTGGCATACTTCAGAGTCAAGCACAAGCACATACACATATAACAAATACTAACACATATACAACAAAGCAGGCTTGATAAGGAATAGACTATCACGCTGTTATATAAACAGCTAATATTCCAGATGCCTTCCCCTTCATCTCTCTCTCCGCCAGGCCAAATTGCAGGACAGGAAAATCCTGGAAGATGCCAGTCTACATTTAAACATCACATTGATGATACTTATTGTTACCCATCAGTGCTTCGCAAACCGTACTGTATGCGTGTCATTTATCCATGGTATATGGACTGTGCAGGCATAGATGATGTCCCTAATGGAACAGAAAAGCAGAGGGTTGATCATTCACTATGTGATGCTCATTAGCAAATCCACGAATTGTCATATGTTAGTGTGTGCATGTTTGTCTAAGCTAATGTACTGTATGAATTGAATATATATCAATATGTGCAGAATTGCCGGCAGTGTGCGTAGTTGTTTAATCAATTTCTCTCATGAAAGGGTTAGGGTCTGCACTCTCTCCATTTCTCGTGTTGGTTATGTCCCTGGCTGAGCACTGTTGGGTTGGTAATGGAACAGATCCTTGTTTTTGCAAGGACATTGTGTGTGTGTGTGTGTGTGTGTGTGTGTGTGTGTGTGTGTGTGTGTGTGTGTGTGTGTGTGTGTGTGTGTGTGTGTGGGTGGGTGGGTGGAGCCAAGGTGCTAACGAAGTAACTGGGAACACCTGGCCAGTCTTTCCAAGCTACTGACCCCCGCCTGCCCAGAGGCCATTGTTGTCAGTCCCTTTACCAACCTGAGTTTACCTTTGTTGCGTTGCTTCTTTTGTTAACATTGACAACATGCACATCACATTATTCATTGCATTAATACACCACTGATCTTGACTTTAACACCCTATTGTCCTTATGTTTGCATTTTAGTTAATACATGTCAGTTTGGTAACACTAAGTTTGGCGTGCATCTCCCAACTTTGTCGTAGCCTGCGAGCCGCTCATAACACCTGGTACCAGCAAAAGACTGATTGAAATTAGTTTCCTCCATAGGGTGAGAGGCTTGGGCATCTGTATGGAGCTTGGAGTAGTAACTGCTGCTCCATTGGATTGAAAGGAGACAGCTGACGTAGTTCAGGCATCTGATCGGGATGCCTCCTGGATGGGTCCCTGAGGAGGTAGTCTCGGAACATCCAACTGGGACCAAACCCTGAGGGCAGACCCACAACATTCTGGAGGGATTCTTTATCTCACCTGGGAATGTCTCAGGAATTTCCAGGAGGCCCTAGAGAAAGTTTCTGGGGAGGGAACTGGCTTACCCACTGACCCATACCTATAGAAACAGTTTTTGTGCCTGGTGAAACATTCTCCGAGTGTCCTGTTGACACCAAATATAATATTTCAACCTCTCAGAAATGTAATTTGAAGTGATTGTCATCTATATCTATACATTTATGTCCAAACCCTACATTAAAAATCTATCTAAATATATTTAAAACGTTTGCAGTATGTTTGTTCCTGTGTCTTGTTTCTGATTCCCCCATGGGAATGACTCAGCTGTTTGCTTGGGTGAGTCACTGGAACCTGGGGGGGAGTGAACAGCCAGTGGAGGAGATATCTAAGGCACGCAACCGTGGGCCTTCAGCCCTGTGGGGAGAGAGAGATCCAGTTTTCTCGACTAGACAGGTCTGACGTTGGAGAGACATCGCCTCAGGGAGCCTGGGGAGGGGCGGTCACATAAAGAGAGGTAGTGTCAAGGGCAGTGTGGTCGAAAAGTGTGCTCCACCAGCCGTCTAATGCATGTACACAAATTTATAAAAAAAATTGTAATAATTGAAATGTATAGCAACTTGAATGTGTCAGGGGCATAATTAAATGTAATGTTTTAAAAAAACATTAATATAAAAGTTCAGTGTATATATCTATATCATATACAGGAAAAAGCACATTTAAATTGTCCTCCATGTCACACTGGATGGCTCCCCAGTGATAGTGTTTTGAGGCTATGTGGGTTGTTGCTCTTACTGCACTGACTTCCTATTAGTTGGAACCAAGACTAGCCTATAGCCGATGCAGTCCTCATTGATTCATATTTTGGGAGGTTAAACAATGTAAACAAGTGTTGTTGGTTTTTAACTTTAGTGCCATAACATAGTTTTGATGAAGTGAAACTGTAGACACCAAAACTTCGAGCATTGTGATAGTGCTTTGAAAAACCTGACAGCCCTTTGTGTGACCATCGCCTAAGCCAAGCGTAGACCTGACATCTACTCAGTTGATAGATTAGAAAAGACAGCTGCTGAAGGTACTGTAAAACAAGCTGTGTGTGTGTGTGTGTGTGTGTGTGTGTGTGTGTGTGTGTGTGTGTTTTGTGGGTGGTTGGGTGTGTGGGTGGGTGATTCGTTGATGTGTATGCAGTGGGACATAAACATATCTTTCATGCCCCTCCCGTCACATCATGTTTCATTTACAACATGTCAGTGTTTATATTCACATATGCCTAAAGGCTTATTTAGCATTTGTTCATTTTGGAAGGTCTCCATATGATTTTGTCACTGCATTTGCAGATAGTATGAGTATGTGCAGAATGAATCAAACTCAGTCTGAATTAGGACCCATATGTTTGCCACTGGATTGTAGCGACTTAAAAATAAAAAAAATAAATGAAATAATAAATCTGTTGTCAAGATGGCTGAAAACTCATCTGATGAAATGTCCAATGTCAGTACATGTGTCCACCGCTGTGATACACCACTGCTTCTGCAAAGCTTTGGAAAGAATATCAAGTCTTTGGTAGTCTGGATCAACGGAAGAATAATTCCAGGATAATTGCCTGACGCGCCGGATGCCCCTCACCTTCTGCTCTCTTTGTGTTGCAGTTCTCAAACTCTGTTCGCTTAGGGAAACCACAACTACATTCAAGCTTTTTTATTTTATCATTCAGGTTGAATTGCTTTCACTGCATTGTATGTGTGATAAAATAAAAAAACACTGGTGTTGCACCAAACCCTGCCTTCTCCTTGCTTCATTCATCACTCCATATCACCTGACGTCTTCTGACCGAGACTCTGTTTGTTCCCCAAACCCTCACCCTACAGTTCCTTCAGTTAAAATGGATGAAAGCTGAGATGTTTTTAAGAATTCACAACATTCATGGACAAGCCATTCAAGCATTACATTTTCTATAAACTGGCTGTTAAGCTATACATCCTAGAGGATGAAAGTGGAAAGAAACAGTGCACCTTGTTCCTTATTGTTTCTGTGAACAAAACTCTTATCACCATTCTCTGTATGTGTTTTTTAATCTCTCTGTGTGTGTGTGTGTGTGTGTGTGTGTGTGTGTGTGTGTGTGTGTGTGTGTGTGTGTGGTAGGATATATAAACAGCTCTCAAATGTCTTACTGTCACAGCACATTTGACTTTCTCCAACAATTTATATCCTACTTACAAAGTGTTGTGGTTTTGTTGCAGGGGTGTGTGTGTGTGTGTGTGTGTGTGTGTGTGTGTGTGTGTGTGTGTGTGTAACATTATGTCACTCCTGTCTGCAAGCTCCAGCAATACTGTCAAAGCTCATTGCCACAGTTCATCTCAAAACCAAACTGTGAAACGGCCTGGTAATGGTATTGTCTTTACTTATCCGGCTTTGATTATGTCTGATAGTCGCTCAATGCTGAACAAACATTGGTGCGATGGTCCTGGGCCTTATGTTTAACTCAAGTCTTATTTTATCACTCATAAATATCAATAAGACATAAATAGTAATGACACAAAACCATGATGCAGCGGCACAGGAAAAGGAGACCTGCAAGACCAGAGAGTCTACAGTAGGTTTAAATGAAACATTAGAACAGGTGGCTGCCCCACATGTGTCTGCGCTGCAAGTAAAGCATAGATAATTTGAAATCACAGCGACAACTCTCAAATCTTTTATCATAGCCATACAACTTTTATATATATATATATATATATATATATATATATATATATATATATATATATATATATATATATATACAGGGAATGCTAAGTAGTTTCTAAATAAGGAATGTCTCTAAACTTTTCTTGGCTCGTTTTAATCAACATCGGCCAGACTGTACTCTTATCTGCAGAGTAACCCAAAGCAACAAAGTGTTCTAATTTCACAGATTTTGTCACAGTGAAGAAGTCAGTTATTGAAAGAGATAAAACAATTTTAACATCTTTACACCTGCAGCTTTCTCCCCCTGCAGGGCCAGCATGCTAAAAGGAACAGAGTCGATGCACAGGGTCCATGTGGCTGCGAGGGCTCGTAGGATAGTGGGATTATTCACTACAAAATAACTTGAATGACTTTTAGTTTCCAAGTACAAGGCTACTAATCTTTTGAAATGAGAAAAGGCATAAATGACTTCTGACAGGACTGTGGTAGGTCATAATGCCACTGTATAACTTATTTAATGTCTAATGCATTTTCAGTGTATTTTCTAATTAATCTTTCTAATTGTTCTGATTAGATCCGATGTGCCACCTTGCTGATATCACAATATTTAGACATAAGTCTTGTACTGTCAATGAACTCAACACAGAACCCTCTTGTGCCAAATTAAATGCTAGCTCAAATGCTAACTAATACTGATGGAAATTGCAACTTAAAGGAGTGCACTTCTCAAATCATAAGCCACAATGTTACTCAGGCAATTATGTCTTAAGCAGCTGAAAAATTTTCAATTCAGCTGGCTATGCTGACAACTGTCGCTGGGAAACATAGTCAGATAATACATTATAAATGTCCCTAACTACAAAATGAAACTCTTCCTGGTGTCTTTAATATTCAGCCAAAGGTGGTTTTGCTGAAACACCGCTCTGTATCATTTTGATTGTTTGCATTGTATAATACTTTTTAATGACTGACAGCTGATGGATAGTGAATATGAGTCTGAATATCTGACTGTTAAGCTTTTAAGCACGTGTTTTATGCCCAACACCTTAAAAGCAATGAATTGGGTTTTGGTTCTGTGAAGCCAATCATCCTGTCAGTCTGCTAAGCTAACAGCACCCACAGTACAGCTGCTATTAATAAATGTAACACCACTTTTGAATATCATTATTATGTTTGAAAATCATTAATTAATGTAATATCTTACTAAATGTGAGCTAAATTGGTAATGTATTCTATTGAAAACAAGTTAAGGTTACTAAGGAGGACAACGACAAGAAGCACTTGCATTTGTATCTCTCAATTTAATTAATCTTAATCACAATTTAAATTAACAATTGGTTTCGAATATCACAATCAGGTATTTTCCTCAAATCCTGCAGCCTTAGTCACTTGACATCAAAATTAAATTTGCCTTCTGTTTTGCAGTTAGGGTTAGGACATGAATTTACTGCATGTAAGAAATCCAAACCAACCTGCACCTGCCACTGAACTGCTGCTATCACTGTGATATAAATAAACATTTATGGATACCGGGAAATCCCATTTGAAGTTGGTCAGCACCAGCCAACAATTCATCTATATGGTATAAACTGAATAAAAAGTTTCCCTGCCTCCCGGTCCCCAGTGTTTTCCTGTGTCAAGACACCACCTGAGGCTTCCTTGACAGAGAGCAGACCTTAAACGACCTTATTTCGTACTGTATGTGAGATGGTGAAGACTTCAGCTCAAGTAACAACTTCCCCGCCACCTCATACTTCAGATATGACAAATCATCAGGGTACAGCAAATAAAGGTTGAGTAAAAATGGATAGAGAGACGACACATATACGGATATATGTCTGCTATAGGGAAGGCTTTTACATTTTGGAGAACAGCACTAATGGACCATACTGTGTGTTGAAGAAAATATCTACTGCATTCCAACTTTGATAAGGCTGTTTGGGAAGATGGCAAAAGTGTGATGCTGAAAGTTGCGCTTTGGAGGGATGAGAAGAGCGATAACTTTAGAGGGTGTGTGATTTGGGTAGATTTCTGCTCAGGATGCAGTACAGTCCTTGTTCTCACCTCTGTTTCTGTCTGCGGGGTGCCAAGTTAAGATACAGAGTTTTAAAAATAAGTTTAAAAAATGTTTGCTGTAAGCAGATGTCGTTTCTGTTGAGCCTGTCAAATTTGCTAAGAAAGATCTGCTTATGTTTGACCAAGTGCTAGGCATGTTTCGGCTAAGATTTATCCTGTGGGCTGTAGGTGACCAGCTGTACATGACCTAGCTGTTGGGTGTTTTTCGCTAGCGCCTAAAGTGTAAATGTTCTGCTTAAAAATTAGACACTTGCTGATGCCATTTCTGAACCTGAGAGAACATATGACTTGTCTTTCATGTCAGTGTTGTTATATACTAGCGTTACATTTAACGGATGTAGTACAAACATGTATGGAGTTGAGATTAGTAAAATGTAATTTAATTTTCTCTCTCTTAAAATATACACCAACATCAGTGTAAAAGGAAACAACACAGGATAAGAAAAGTAATCTCTAAGATTTAATGTCCATCTTCTGCAAACACACATCTGATATTTTACTGTTTATCCCTGGAATTCACAATGGCACTTTATATAATATTATTTTTTTCCCCTTGATCTAAATTAACATAAATCTTGAAATCACATCCAGACATCTACCACATTTCCAAAGCTCTAGGAAGGTCAAATTAAAATCAAGGGTTAACTTTGCTGAAGGACTACGGGAAGCCTAGAGTGCGCAGCTCTAAGCATCAAGGGTCATTGAATTTAATTTGCCCATAAAGCCTGTGCTTTATGGTGGTTTCACTTCCTGGTAAATGTACCTTGTCTACAAAAATACATTGTTCAAGGATGTCAAATTGTGTTAGATCTAAGCTTTCACTTTGAAAAGAAAAGCGTATAAGACTTTTTAGGTCGGTCATATTTGTGTTTAACAAATGGGGGGGGGGGGGGGTCCTCGAGTGCCTATGGTAATTCTTACTCTCAAATGCATTTACATCTTTTTCTTTACTCTAAGTCACCAGAGGCTCAATTAGCAGCTAAAAATAAAGGGCTCTTCAAACCTTGAACCACAACAGGGATTATCTTTGAACTTAGAACACCTAGATGACATTATAACAATAACAATTTCTACAAAAACAATGTTTTACAACCTTTGCTATTATTGAAATGGTCAGAAAGTTATGGATTGAGGGTTTTACTTTACCTGAACCATATGTTTATAAACCAAAGTAATTGCATACATTGCAATGTAATTTATAGTAAATATAGTTCATCTTAGAATATGCCCAAAATGGTAAATTCCTCTTCCAATACTGCAGAAAACTGTTAGAAATCCCATCCAAATATGTGCTGTTATGGAGGAGACTGCAGGCAGTTGCAGTTGTAAGAAGTAAAGCTGGGTGGGAATTTAGAAAGCATGAATGTCAGAGGTCTCTACAGGCATTACAGTCTCTGTTAATTACCGAAGTGAAAAAAACTTCTTTAACCTCAATCCACCAGTTTGTCCTCTTTGGTCTTTTGAAGTTGGAGATATTAAACACCAATATTATGATGTGGAACTTTACAGTGGCACAGTTAATCTACAGTGGTTGGTTAAATTCCATGTATTCAAGGAGAAACTTTTATATACGAGTCTTTAGAAGTAAATAAATAAAATTGTTTCATTTCTTTCATTAGTCTCAGAAATTGTCTTTGTGTGTGTGTGTGTGTGTGTGTGTGTGTGTGTGTGTGTGTGTGTATGCAATAGTACTACTGGTGCATTTAGGATCCTATTCATCTGCCTTAGGATCTGCCTGTGATGATTTGCGGATTGGAATATCTTGACAGCAAACCCTGGTAATGAATTCCTGTTTGTACACCGTCTTGCCTGAAGGAAGAAGTTATGCAACCATCCCTCCATTACCCCGCTCACACTGTTACTGAGCCCAAGCATATTACATTTGAGCTGTTAATACGGGGTCCAGAAAACCAGGCAAAAACATGCATGCACAGTTAAATACATGACGCAAACACATGGGCGGAAACATCACCTGGAATTGCATACACAGACATTGATGCATACTCCTACCAGCCTCAGTGCTAACACGGGGGCATGGTCTAAATTAATGTGAAAGGTCAAACTATTTTATGACTGACATTTTATAATATGAATAATTGATGGAGCAGTTCAAAAGTCACTAAATGTCATCCCTTATCAAGTCCGTAGTTTATTGATGTAACACATGTATCTTCAGTATCATGACTTTGATACTGAGAGGTCAGTATAATAGGCATTACAGAAATCAAATTTCCTATACTGTTTATTTGATGAGGTGTAAAGGAATCAATGGTGAAGACCGGGATTCTGTAAAATGCACTTTAAAGGGGCTCTATGTTTTTCAATGGAAAGTCGTACAGCTAAACCATATTATGTTAATTGACAGTTGGTCTGCTGAGCTGTATTTGTCCCTTTACTTGAACTCCTCTTTTAAGTTCCCATATGCCTCTTGAGTCAGTGTTCCATTTATTAAAGTTTTGTCAGATGGCTGAGATGCCTCTGTGATCTCCTTACGGAGCCTTGTGTATATCCACTGCAGGTTAATAACACATCACCCTTACTTGTCATGTATGTGCTCATATAGTTTATTACTTACTTTGCTATAATCTGTTTGAAATGCTGTGTGAGAGCATGCAATGTACTGTCAGAAACGACAATTAAGTGCCTACAGTAATTGGCAGGATCACAGTATTGCTGGGTTCAAGCTATGTGCCTCTATAAATTGGAAATTGAAGTTGGAAATCATAAAAACTGTTTGCAAGTTATTAATTTATGTTATATAATTAATTTATGTTATATAATGCTTTATGGTGGACTATGTCACAGACAAATAAGCTATGTCAGGCGTACTTGTTAGAAGAATCAAGTCATTGTTAGTTTTGTTCTTTTCATGGACTGGTGATGTTGTTGAAATATAGAATATTCCCGGACTACAGCATATTGTCACCATGCTCACTTTTCAGTATTTTCAGAAAAACTTAGATTTTACTGTTTACTGTTTTGTAAGCGGAACATCTTGAGAATTTCCAACAATATGTAGACAATATTACGGTTGACTGTTATTTTATTTAAACAAATAGAAGTCAGTATATTCATATTCTGGATATCTCATTGCACACAGTGATTAAAGCATAAGGGTGAAGTCCTAAAAAGTGAACCATGTACAGACTGCATTATTCATGCAGGACTCTCTGCACTCCCAGCTCTGTACTCGCTGAAGAGCCTGTACCTCAGCTGATGAAAGGGCTAGCTGTGATGGCACTGCTGTGGTACATTGCAGATGGTTGTGTAATAATCAGAGGGATTCACTGGCTGTCCTTTGCAGCTGCCACACTGCCCAGTGGAGGGAGAGGTGCCAGCACAGGGGTCCATCAGCCAACTGCTGCTCTGTTTCAAGTGCACTTTCCTGCAAGGAAGAGAGTCACAGGACAGGACTAGAACAGGCTGTGCTATTCATACAGAAACACTGTCAGATTAAATGAAAACATGCTTCTGGTAGAGTTAAATCATGCCTAAACTAATGTCCTTAGCTGTTTCCCTAAAATCAGGTTAGTACTAAAATGACCTTTGTGTATTTGTATATCAAATTGCTCAGTGACACATGGTTTGCAAATATGCTTCAAAAGTTGGAAACAAAAATATAAACATCTGATTATTACATTGTAGGTGCAATACACATTGTCATTCCAACACATATAGCATCTACCATAAGCATCCTCAAAACCAGTGGTGGCTGTATGGATGCTGTTACCTCAGCCTCAGAAAACATGCAGTTTCAATGTTTGACACTTCATCAAGAAAAGCGGCAAATGCCAAAGTGTAAATTTGGCCAAATTACACAGAGAAAGGCGGGACTATTAAATGTGTTTTTTTTGTTGTGTTTGCACAAGGAGAAAATAAGAATGATTTCCATCAACCCTTACTATTCAATTTGCAGACGTAGCTATTAAAATGTCCTAACATGTCAGTTGTAATTTGTAACATGGAATTAGAGTGACCCCTTGGCAGTTTATCAGATGACAATGCAATTGGATAAATGTGTTTATTGTAGTCTACTTTAATTACAGCTTGGTCAACCACTCTTTCCCTGGGAATAAGATCAAATATGAAGTCTGCAAGGGGTCATGTGGCTAATTTTGGGTGTAAACTCTCTATTCTGCTATTTTTGTGAATCTTAGTATCCATGCCAGGACTTCTAATTGCTACATATTTAGTTTTACCTGACTGGATCAAATTAACAGTAAAATGCTGCCTACATATTAATGCATCAGTAATCTTATAATGTCATATACAGTAATAAATCACCGATACTTTAAAGGAACACGCCAACTTATTTGGACTTTAGCTTATTCACCGTAACCCCCAGAGTTAGACAAGTCGATACATACCCTTCTCATCTCCGTGCGTGTTGTAACTCTGTCTGACGGTTCCACCGGTAGCTTAGCCTAGCATCGTGAAGGTAACCGGTTCCAACTAGCCTACTGCTCCGAATAAGTGACAACATAACGCCAACATGTTCCTATTTACATGTTGTGATTTGTATAGTCACAGCGTGTACAAATAACAAGGTCACATGAGACACAACCATCTTCTAACTGTATATAAACTGGGAACTATATTCTCAGAAAGGCGAGGCAGTGCTACTTCTGCTACTTGGGCGGAGTGATATGCTTTGCAGCACCTGAGTAGCCCTGAGTAGATCAGCAATGCTTCGCCTTTCTGAGAATATGGCTGCGTGTCATGTGACCTTGTTATTTGTACATGCTGTGACTATACAAATCACAACAAGTAAATAGGAACATGTTGGCGTTATGTTGTCACTTATTCGGAGCAGTAGGCTAGTTGGAACCAGTTACCTGCAGGATCTGTGCTAGACTAAGCTACCGGTGGAACCGTCGGACAGAGTTACAACACGCACAGAGATGAGAAGGGTACGTATGGACTTATCTAACTCTGGGGGTTACGGTGAATGAAGTCCCAATAACTCAGTGTGTTCCTTTAAGGAGATTTTGCTGATAATACTCCTGTACCCTTTTTTGGTACTTTCTTGTCTGTGCATGATGTCACATATCTGTAACAATATACTGTAGAGTACCACTGGAATATTACAACAACAACAACTACTACTACTACTACAATGGTAACATAATACATAATAATGATGAACCTATGCACATTGATAAATGCAACCATTTTATTGTAAAATTCCACAGCTATGTGCAATTCCCTTATGAAAAGGATTTTTTCCAGTACATGTATAGTATATTATGCAGACCCTAACATCATTGATCAGTGTCCCTTTTATACAATACTCAAATATACATAGATGGCAAACAACTAACATAATGTATGTGTGAGGACCATATGAAATTGATTTTGTTCTTGGAAACCTTTGAGCTCTGTAATTCCAGTGTGTATTATTTTGTTTTCTGCAGTTTGACAAAATACATAACAATAGAAAATATCTACATGTGCTGTTCACATAGATGTGTCATTTGTGGGTCCCAAAATAAATAAAATCACTTTGTCAAAAATAAGTACAGTGTAATAAAAAGTCCATGTCCGTGCAACCAAAGGACTGAGACCAGATGAAACAATGCTTGAATTAGTCCCAATTCTGAAAAACATATCCGACATGCACACTACTGAATATTAACAGTATCCCTCATACACCTTTATATCTCTGCATTTACAGTAGATTGCACAAAAATAAATTATATACAAATGATAAACAAGCTTTTGCCATCATGGAAAAAAGAAAATACCATAAAGTATTTTTTTTTTTTGCCCCATTGTTCAAGCACAAGACATGCTCGGTTATTTACAAACCCAGCCAACTGATGAAGTCAGATATAGTCTGAATCAGAAATGTCTTGCTGTTTACCCTGATACAATAATTAGTTTGTATTGGTCCGGTGTACAGTCGAACAATTGTCCTTATGCTTTTGGTTCTGTACCATATCAATAAAAAAACAAAAAAAACAATAACAATGTCTGAGGGAATATCAGTGTATCCAACCTTCGCTGTATAGAATTTCCTTCAAGTAAATACCCACTTTTAGCATACTGTATGTTTTTTTTTCTTCAAGGCAGTAAAAGTGGATTCACAAATGATATAATCGTTTGATATTCTCTATTGCATGTGTGTCAGTTTGGCACTTTTTTTAAGATGTAATCACTCTTTTACACTTCTTTAAACTACAGAACACTGATGATTACCAGTCTACATTGCTATTGACACACTATGTTCCTAAAGATGTGAAAGATAGAGTATGTGCACAGACTAAGTGGCAGCTTCGCAACACAACAGGAACACCATTAAATACAAAAGGGAAAGAACTTCAGGAAGTATGAGATAATATGATAAATGCATATGCTAGTATCATCACTGATGCTTTATTAAATATGGCAAATATCAAGACCAATGAAGACCCTTGTAGAGGTGGAAAATGTAGAAATAATCAATAGTTACTTAGACAAGCAAATGTTCTTTTTCTGGTGGCTTGGAAACAGTTTTTTTGGTGTTTTCCCCCCCCTGAAAATATTCAAGTCTATTACTCAGAAGCTGCACAACAGGTAATGTTGTAACTTATTAATTCAACAGATATAACACTTTGACAGGCCTTTGTGAGAGTAGTGTACATCGATCACAACATAGAAAACACAAGATAAATAAGCTCAAGCTCCATTGACACATTGAACAAAAATGTATCTTTGATATAACTGACAGCACTCTGTGTTTCTTTTCAGGGGCTACATGGACATAAAATTATATTGTTTCTCATAATAAATAAATAAATAAATAAATAAATACCATTAATGATTAAATAAATAAATACCCCATTACCCCCAAGTATTCTACATGGTCAGTCCAGCATAATACAATAAGTCTAATATACTGTATGGTGATATACTGTAACAATGCTGAAATTACAAAATATATACCCTTTTACAAAAATCCCAAGGGCTTGACAATTGTTTTCTCCCCTTCATAATTTATGTACATAAACAATGTGATTTACACCCATTGTGAGTTTACAAATCATACTGAAGCATTGTCTCCATTTGTTGCATACTAGTGTCTATCAAAATTGTACTCTGTAAAGGGTTGTAAATCATGTGTTACATGTTGTCATACCCAGCATTTACAATTCAGTGTTCTCAGCTCTCTTCACACAACATCAAGGCATTCAAAGCTAATTTTAATGGGGGAAAAAAGTCAAAAAGTAATGAAATTAGGCTCAGCCAGTGAATCAGCTCCCTCACTATGTAATAATTTACATGTACATTCTCAATGTGTTTCTTCTCAAAGAGACAGGAAGCGAGATGCTTGATAATAAGGCTTAAACATCTCTTCTCGACACAAGCAGATGCTTCTTTTTAATTCAGTGAAACTCTTAAGTTTATTTGATATCAATTCATATTTTTTTAGTGTCAGTTTAGTTTTTTTTATTGCTCATCTTAGAAGGATGACACTAAACATTAAATGAACCCTGTCACACTGCAGGGATGTCTAAATTCCCAACAGCTGTCTGTATTGACATTCATTCATTAAAGAGTAGATTAGTTTGAATTCCCCTATTCGAAACTCACCCACTGGTTACGCAGTTGCATTTATACGGGCAAAACGTTATTCATTTTAATAATAAAACCTAAATAGTTTTAGTACAGTTTCTCTTGTAAAAGCTTACATAACCAAAATACAACAGCAGTGTGTCATTATGTTAATGCGTGCTTTTAACTGTAAATGTAAGAGAGGATGAGAGGTCAGTGTTGTCTATACTGAAAGCTAATAGCTGAGAGAATAATTATTAAACCAGTTGTCTGCCCTGAAATTCTGGGCTGATCCTCGCACCTGTATGCACAGAAGATTCCTCAACTTACAGCAACATGCCACTTTTAACCATAAAATAACAATAAATGCTACTCTGACATGTAATAGGGAGAATGATGTCTGTCATTCCCACTCTGCACCCCAAACATCTGTTCTAGCATGTAACTTTGGTGGGCGAGTACCATCTCCCAGGAAAATTGCTGTAATGCTTTACGGCGCTACCACTTGGATAGTTAAAACTAGATAATATTTAGGGAGAAAATGTTTTCTGGTTTGCCCTTTGATGTCCTCCGGCTGCTCTGCCTCGACTCAATGATCTACGGAATTTCCTGATGGACAACAAGCTTTACTTGTTGCTAAAGTAAGGCTAAACGCTAACTGCTAACTGCTGCTAACTGTATAGCTGCCATCTACTAGTTAGCTCAGTTAGCCGTGCTGGACTGGAGCTAGGAGCACTGAGGGGTTGTTGATGTTTACACCGCTAGCACAGGAGCTATGGACCACAGGGAGGAGAAAGTTATCAGGGCCGGGGCGGGGGCAAAATGAATGCTGATGGTGACGGCAGCGGTGTCGTGCCAGAACTGGAGCTGGACATCATAGCAGGCTAGAAGCTGAAGAGGACACAGAGGAAGCTAAGAAGAGAAAAGGAGAGAGTGACTGAGTTGCCGTTGGACAACTCAGATGGGCTTTAAGTCGTTGGCGAGAGCTTTGCAAAATAAAAGGCTGCAGGACAGACCGCGAGCTGGCCATCTTGCTGTTGGACTAGTAAGTCATTTTAGCTGGCTTACTATGTCTTGTGTTGTTGCACTTGCTTGATGTTTGGATGTGGTAGCAAAGTTGTCCACTCGCTAGTTTTTGATCATAAGTAATCATAACAAATGTACTTGTACAGCTGTCCATATTTACAACAGTGGTGTATAAATGAATTACACTCTGAAACTATAGGGGCGCCAAATCACAATGATATCAAAAGTTCTGCAGTGCTGCTTTAAAAGGATAAACCGGGCACATTTTTATTTATTATTTTACCAATTTTCCTAGAAAATAGTATAATTAAATCTTGAACGATAATCAATAGTGCTCATTTTTTTATTTTTCCATAGCCAACAATAGAAGACCATAAAAGATGTTGATTTTTGGCCTGAAAGGTGCATGCAATAAATGTAAACCACTATGTAATAGTAAAATATATACAGTGTCTGTACAGTTAAGCATTGTCCATAAACAGCATCATCTCTCTCTGACCACACATGAAAAATGCAATGTTTAATTGTGTCAACACTAAAGCTAAATAAATAAAAAATAAATTAGCGTCACTGTCTAACATAGCTCTATTAAAGTGCTTTAGATTGTGTGTTTTAGTATGTTAAGTGAAAAATAAAATTAAAAGATAAGACATACTGTAATGTTATTTAGATTTTTCTGATAGGTGTTTGCTGTGATCTGAATTGCTATTTATTTAAATTGCATTCTATGCAATTAATGCATTAGTCTGAAAATACAGCAATTCAATTAAAAATTCCATTAAGAAGACATAAAGAAGAAATTTCAAATAAAAAGTCCAAAATCAAATCATGAAAACAAAACTTGGATTCTTCTTAATTGCTCACACAATCAATGTTTTCACAACACATCTACAAACCTCCTCATACCAGTTCAATGTAATGCTACAACATTTGCAATGTCTGTCAAAGTTATCAAATAAATTGACTCAAATTCAAAGAGATTAAAAGTAAGGAATTAAAGGAAATGTATTAAATCAAATCAGTGGGTATTTCAGTGGGTCGTCTCCTTTAAAATGTCCCTTGCTGGCACAGAGCATATGTAGAATGTAATGAACTGTATGATAAGGCTGGGTACACACCCAGGCCTAGAGATAGAGATAGGAGACCCAGTAGACCAGGTTGAAAAGACCAAATGCAGTGGGGAAGAAGATGCGTGCATACGAGTCTATCTTGGCAACGCGAATGTGCAACCTGCCGTGCCGCCAGGCACCGGAGCGGCAGTCTTCAAAACAGCAGAAGAAGCTGGTGCAGTCCTTCCCGTCCAGACACTCATAGCCGTACTCTTCGTCTCGCTCCTGCATGTGCGTGGCGTTGTTCATCTGAATGGCTGTGGCCGAGCGTGGACGGATGTCTACCGTGGGTGTCTGCTTTTAACAGGACAAAATGACACAGTTAGCCATCAGAGCCTCAGAGTGCCATAATAAAGACCTCAATGACATAACAGGGGACCTAATTTGAGCTGCCATTTCCTGTCTCCCACTTCTTTCTGTCATTAGTCAACAGAATGTAGTTTTCACCTTTGACTTGCCAATGGTCCCTTTAATGTCAGAAGAAGATACAAATTTACCTATAACTACCACCCGTGGTTGTAATTAGTGAGGCTTATAGTGACAAAGGGTCTGTTCCCGTGGAACCCATGATGCATATTACACCTTTGTGGCTGAATAAGTCATAATATTTTTAGTACAGTAGTCCATTTTTATTTACAGCTATATAAGGGCTAGTGCTGGGCAATGACATTTTTTATTCTGATTATGCTACTGGTGCTGCACAACATTAAAAAATGCAGTTAAAACATAATAGCAAACAGATGACTGTCGTTTTTTTTTTTTTCTGAGCAGTTTTTTTAAATGGTTTTAGTTCCAGTTACTCACTCAAATTCATGTATAAGATACGTTGTGTATAAAATAGGTAACTGGCTTAGCTTTATGATGCATCATAAGCATCATAAAGCTAAGCTTAGGGAGGATCATGTGCACACAGCTCAATATTTCTCCAGACCACTCTTTCGGCCACTAAATGGGTTAAAATAATCCTCCTTTTCAAACTGTGCTCACCACTGAAGGGCACATGCCTTTTTTATGATAAATGATTGCTAAAATAGCACAGTGACATCAGTGAGTTTTGTGGCGCTCTCATTCTAAAGGGAGACAATTACAATTCAAACAGACTGTTTTCATTAGCTTTTATCTTGAAATACCATAACACCTTTGCACAAATTGGAATTCCAGCTGTTTGGCAGATTAAATGTTCCCCCCCCTTTGGCAGAGATTCCTTGACCTTGCTGATAAACTAGGGCAGTGGTGCTCAAACTTTTTCAATAATGTACCCCCCTTTGAAATATGTTTTCATCCAAGTACCCCCTGACCAGCACAAAACATTTTGGGTAGGAAAAAAAGCCTAACTATATAAAGAGGCACAATACAGCACTGCCCCATCAGTTTCGGATTTACTACAATGATTTATTTTAACTGAAAAACTGTTAAAAGCTACAGGACATTTAAAATATTAAGAATAACTAAATGTATTCATTACTATAGTGTATAATTATTTTAGGAATTATCATCACTAGTACTTTTTAAATTAACATTAAAAAAAAATCTTAGTACCCACTTAGTACCTACTCCAAAGTAGCTCTAGGGGTACGCATACCCCCATTTGAGAAACACTGAACTAGGTTGTCAAACCCATCATTTAAAAAAGACGAGCATACTTCTAAGAATTTCCCATCACCACTTTCCCTCAAGAAAGTGCCAGTAGCTGTCATTTAGCTTGTTCTTTATGTGTTGTCTTTTTAACATTAAACAGTAATCTATAAATGACTGTACTAGCACTGAAAATTGTGTTTTACAGCATATATTTATGTTCTGTGTTAATCTGTTGTTTTGTAATTGCAACAAACATCACAAAACATTAAATACTTTTTTGATGGTTGTTTTTGGTCCCATTTAGGCATGCTTGCTGCGTGGTGAAAGTCCTGTGTTGTTTGACCCATCTACCACCCCAACCAGCCTCTCTACGCGGAATTTTGGCCTTTCATACTACTTGCTACCGCTACTCTTAATACTACGTCATCTTAAAGCGATGCAGAGCTGCTGCCCTGCCCGGTGTGTTCCATACACACGCTGAAGGGTTCTTTTTGCGTCGTTTTTGACGCTGAGAGGCACTGCCCAACCGTCCGTATTTTACGAGTTGGGAGTGAAAACGGGTTGGAACACACAGTACCATTATCTGCTGTAAGCATGCATTCTCAAACAAGCTTAAAATACTTAAACTTGATTGAACTGTTCATTCTCTACAACTACTCATCTTGCCCAGCACTAGTGCACAAACCTGCAGTCCCTTTGATAACGATACATAACCACAAACAAAACAACATGCTGGTTAGTTTCAGAATTTTTGTCCTTAATGGACAGCATGTTGACGTAATGAATTGATTAGCAGAAGAGGTTATGACTCAGTTCTCAAAGGGGATCGGTTGTACTGGAGGAAGCGCAGTGGAAGCTCAAGCAGAAGGAGCATTAACGGCATCCTGCCGCATGGCCTGGTCAAGCTGGGCTGTGCTGTGTCAGTGTTAGCAAAAAATAAATAAAAAAACAACAGAGAAACAACACAGTGGCATTGGCAACTTTAACTGGCTGAAAGTAGACAACCTCTCAGAGAAGACAAAAGGTGGAAACATTGCTGGAGAATCCCTTGGCTATCTGTCTTAAGTTAATTAGGAGTGTTAAAATAAAGGTGAATTTTTGAGCAGTACATTTAGACTCATGTCTAACCTGAAAATCTAACAGATCTGACCCTAAAAATAGTCCTCCCAGTTAAATATTGATGTGGACCACTATATGGAAAAGCAGATTATCTTGTCTTGACTTGTGTGCTAGTTTAAATTTAGATCTTTGCTAGCTCCCACCCACTCTGGATGCTTTTTGGGTGTTTAAAGATTAACGTGTGTTAATCTTCTGATTGGACCTCCAACTCTAATTATACTCATCACAGTGCAGGGGTTGTCTGTTTCAGTCTGTTAAGGCTCTGCTGACTCTGTAGGAAGCGTCAGGTTGAGAAGCCCAGCAAACACGCAGGTATAGATTTACTGGCAGGAGAAGGGAAAGAACAGGAAGCTGTTGCAGCGGCTGCTAATTCACTGTGGTTACAGCAACAACAAAGAGTGAAACAGGACAGAGGGAGCCAGAATGAGTCCACGCTGGGCCTGGACTATTACATTCCTCTGGACACGGGGTGTGTGGGATGCTTATTTTAATTTTAGAAAACTGCATAAATACATCTGGCTGGCTGCCTTCGCACTGTGCACTGCAGAGCGCCCCTTTTAATATTATCTCTGATACTTATTTTGTAACTGATGGGGAGTACAGTAAGAATGCAGGTAGATAAAGAGGGGATAGAGAGAAGCGTATCTGCTGGAGAACAGACATAAAAGCAGTGAGGTGCTGAGGGCTCAAAGAGCCAAAATGCAGCAGACACATGCAGTCAGACACAAGCAATATACCTTTGAGGAAAAGAGCCGGAGGAGCTTTTGTCCAGACAGGAAACAAAGAATACGTGGAATTGAAAGAGAGTAACAAAAAAAAAAACATAGAACACATGTAAACAGAGAACAAAAAACATCAATAGAAAAAAATAAATAAACACAAGATAATTTGTGAAATTTACAATTACTCTACTTTGTAACTCAAAATGGAAAGAGAATAAATATACCGTAGAGAGACATACATGTTACAAAAAGACACAGGGAAGATGCATGTTGGGATATATGTATCTCACATGATTCTTACACCAGCATCAGAAAATAGAAAATATTACAAATGCAAAACTGGAGAGATTAAGTAAACACTATCCATAATGCAGAGTTCAAATACTCCCTGTGAGTGTGACATCATTACATTTTCACATTAAGATGGAAGCATTTGTCTTACACAGCACTTCATTAAGCATTGTTATCAGTTCCAGTATGTGGCAATCAACAAACATTGTAATGTATGTCGTTAAACTTAAAAGAAACAAAATCAACTGATAGGACATCTGGTAATCATAAATCCCTCTGCATTTTAAGAAGATCACGTGTACCCAATAATCTTACAAATAGTAAGAGAAACTTTCGATGTTCTTGATTTATATTTCCTCGATTTCCTATTTTTCCATTCTTTTAACAATTCAGGAACATCAAAATAATTTAATCAAAGATCTCCTTTTCTTGCCCACTTTCTCCTTCCCACATCTTTGGAATTCATGCAGAGGACCTTGAGAAGCCCCTCTGAGATGGCAAACTGGCATTACACCTTCCACTTCATCAGTCATTTATTCGTCCACGAGACAGCTAGACCATGTGCAAAACCTTAGTTACAGAGGCTGAAACTAGAGCGCCTCACGTTCCAGTTCAATACTCCTGTTCACCCAAGCACAGTATACTTAAAGGTTTAAGATTTAATATTCTTGAAGTCCAATTCCCCCAAAAAATGCCATGACTTCAAAGATGGATTTCAGTTACCTACAACCCTTTCAAAAGTATTGCAACTTGGTCCAGTTATAAAAAAGCTAAATAACTAACTTTTTTTTACCAAGCAGACTTCAAGTAGTAGATTTGAACAAATTGCCATGCAAAATCTTCATTTCTAGAACCATAAGCCACATTTAGCTGATTATGGAGAAGTGCTTGTCTTGCTGTCAAGGGTAAATGTTCTCAGCTCTATAAGTGCTCATATATATGGTGAGAGTAGCCCTTTAACCGAGCTGCCATGATCTCCTGAGGGATTTAAGGCCCACATGACTCCAACTTTCCTGTCATGTGACAATTACAACTGTAACAGATATGTGACGGATTATGAAAACGTTCGAGCTGCATGCCTCGCTCATTGAGTAATTTGTTTGGTGGCCCCTGGGAAGATGCTCCCTTAGGAAGCAGTGTATAGCTTTTTTCTAAGACTTAATCCCTGTACCGTAATACAATGGGGGAGGGACAGAGAGCTTGACATTTCACCTAAATAAAGGATACTGTAAACACTGTAAATATATTACATAAATATATCACACAAAGATATAGTGCATCAATTAAAATAATGTTTGTAGCTACTAGGTACAATTGGGCAACCTTTCTTGGTCAGACTCTGAAACCCCAAGAAAATGTAATCTAAACACAAACATCACTTCAGTTAGAGAGATGCTCACCGGGTTTTTCTTCTTCTTGTCCTTTTTGGCGCTAGGCTTCCTGTTGCTGACAAAGTAGTGCAGCGTGCCATACTCTATGAGTGCGGCGAAGACGAAGATAAAGCAGACAGACACAAACAGGTCCATGGCGGTCACATAGGAAACTTTTGGAAGGGATTTTCTGGCAATAGTACTCAGCGTGGTCATGGTCAGCACAGTGGTGATGCCTGGTGTGAGATGGGAAAGAAAAGAGAAAATTAGATCTGCTCGAAATCAAGACAACTGCAACATTGCCAGACTCACTTCCGCATATAGCTCAATTGTAGGTGCTATTTTCACATTCTGCATTACTATGTCAGCTAAACAAAATTCTCTAAAATAGTTTTTTTTATATTGTAGTAGTAATCTCCAACATCAAAATGTTGCGCTGCCTTTCTTACATCTGTTGTTAACAGTAACTTGCCATATTGTACATAATGTTAAAAAAGGCAACACAATGTTAGGTATAACAATAATACAAGCATCTGTCTGTACTTAATGTGTTCCTAAATCTGTCATGAAGTGGAATGTGATGTGCAGGATTCTCACGGCTTATAGGTGCTTAAAGAAGAATGAATACGAAATTATTGCATTTGTAACTACTATGATAATTCTCCCCAACATAGTTTCACAGTTGGAGGAAAGCTGAAACAAGCTGACGTCCTAATGGAGATTTAAACTTGGAGTGGATGTTTTAGTAATTTTTTACAGATTGTGCACAAGTTTTTCAGTGTGTTAAATATATATTTTTTAAATTCATATGTGCTCATACATTTTTCAACTAAGGAACACGTGCTCCAAAATGTGTCAGTGTAGGATGTACATTTTTTATTTAAAAATATACAGTATGCCAGTATTGCTTAGAAGAAGAAAAAAAAAATCAGTGGAGTATTAGTGTAATTATTGTTCATATCTGAAGCTCCATATGATGGAAGGTGTGACAGATGTTTTTTTATGTTTTTATTTTTTTAATCGTTTTATTTTATAAATGTCCCAGTTTATTTAGTTCAACAATAACTTACTAAAACGTGGCAACAGAAATGTAGCAACAAAACAGAAATTATGAATTTTATATATATACACAAATATATATATATATATATATATATATATATATATATATATATATATATATATATATATATATATAGAGAGAGAGAGAGAGAGAGAGAGAGAGAGAGAGAGAGAGAGAGAGAGAGAGAGAGCGAGCGAGAGAGAGAGAGGATTAAGAGGATTAATGTTGGCTGTTTAATTGCATGCTCTTGCAGTTAGACGCTCATGAGGATGGAGTGAGCAGCTGTTTTACTGTCCCTTTAAACCACATACTTTACTGGTTCACGAGTTTAGCTGCCATTGACCACCACACTGACATTAAACATGTCTTTATTCACCATCTGGTAACCTTATCCCCTGTTACTTACTCTGTCTCCAATGATAATGTAGATTGAGGCGGGGTGATGCCACATGATGAAGAAATGTGTTTATAAGTACACTACATATTAAGTACACTGCTACAACAGATTACCAACAGCATCATCACAACCACTTAACACCAACAAACAAGCAAGTACCAAGACCGCCTCCTTCCTGTAAATAGAACATACTTAAGAGGACTTGTCTATATTGTGCATGGAAGATGATTTATGTCTAAATTTAAAATGAACTGAAAGCCATCAGTCTGCGTCAAGATTAACATTGCAGTATAGTAAGTGAATTGATATATTTCTGGATGGCATTGAAGGATTAAGAATTATGTCATCTGCATTAATCCGCATTCTAACCACCTGGCTTCCTGTACCTCCCGCATCATCTTTCAAAGGAAATTAAGATATTTGACTCTTAGTACAATTTTAGCAGGGAATTTATAGTGTTATTATTTCGACTGAAATTCATGTCTGGAGCTGCATAAGCAGGAGGAAAACAAAACTACCTATTTTTAGAGGGATTAATGATGGACACATTAACGATGATAGTGAGGTAGAATGAGGGTTTCTGCCTGCAGGGATTATTTTACATTCATTTATGCTCGTTAATGATCACATCACATTGATTTGAGGTCAGGATTTAGAGCCTTAAGGGGCCAAAAGTAAAGCTGACTAAGCAATGTGTACGAAACTGCATCACAAGTGAACTTCTGAGGATGTCCACTGCATGCCAAGGGCAAGTTCAAAAGCTGACAAATTTCCTTGAAATCTTCATGCTTGCCCTCTTTTCCTTCTGTGTCCGCTCATTGCATTCAGTGAAGAGGCCACCTGCATCATTATTGTGCTGAGGCTGCATCTCTGCATCTTCCATGCTGTATTGCATAATTAATGCCTCATTAAGGCATGCATGGAAACATATGTGCCAGCATAGGCTCTTCTAATCAAGATGGACTAGATTCCTAAGCAGCTGCCCTGTCTCAGAGGAGAAAAGAGGAGGAGGAAGAATGGTGAAGGAGAAGACAAAAGGAAAGGAGAGAACGGCAGGAAAGAGGAAGCTTAAGCCGACTGCTTTTCAGTTTGAGGTGGTGTGTCACCACCACAGGGTTCTTGATGTGTTTCACAGCAGAGAGTAATTAAGGCCAGGATGGCTAATGAACCTCACTGGTGTAACGGCAGCAT
Source organism: Zingel zingel (assembly GCA_023566125.1). Classification (NCBI taxonomy): domain Eukaryota; kingdom Metazoa; phylum Chordata; class Actinopteri; order Perciformes; family Percidae; genus Zingel; species Zingel zingel. The sequence goes on along the minus strand of CM042328.1, from coordinate 13,394,688 downwards.
ATGTGTGTTTGGACTAGGTCGACTGATTATAAAAATGAACTAGAGCAAAGGCTCTGTCAAGGCTTTATGAGCAGTCACAGAGATGGATAAGGGGTTTAAAAGAAATTAAATGTAAAATATATTTTTTAATTTTTCTTATTATTTATGCAAACTGACCTTACTTTTTTAAACTGATTTCAGCATATACATCATATGGTCAAAATCTAGCGGCAGAAATAACTTTAACTTTTCTTTTTTCCTTCTTACCTAATGATGTCCTGGCAGGTACTGCATCCTTGTTGATCCAGAATGAGACCCAGGAGAGGACAACAATAAGGGTGCATGGGATGTAGGTCTGAATGGTGAAGTAGCCCATTCTCCTGCTCAGGTCAAAGAAGACGGTCAGCACCACATAGTCTCCTGGAGAGAGAGAAATAACAGGAGAAAAGAAAGAAAGAGAGTGAGGGCATTGTAGAATGTATGACAAAACATACGGGATGTAAAGTTCATATGCAGGATAGAATTTTCTTTATTACATAAGTTAAAAAATGCTAAGTGATTAATCTTGAGTATTACTGTTCACAGTCCATACAATGCAAGGACAAGCTAATCTAACAAGTAGTGCACTGAGAAAGTTCAAAAGAATGACAGTACATTATCATACTGTGATCAAAGAAGGCTGTCAACACAGAAACCCCAAGCGTGAATTAAAAAAAACCTGTTAGGTCATGGGCATACATACATAATACATAATGTTGTGGAACCACAATCTTCACAGCATGTCTGCCCAAGGCAACTCAAGATCTTAAAGGAAATGGAGTGTTTCAGAGAGCTAGCGCTGGACTTGCTTGGATACACACACAAACCCTTGTGTCCTGCCAGTAGTTAGCTGGACCATGAACACTAGCATCCAGGCTGGCAGTCTGACCCAAGCAGATGTTGGGTGTTAAGAGGTTGAGGTTAGCCAAGTCCAGATAGCCCTGACCCTGACAATATGGATCATCCGGCCTGCTTGTTTAAAATGCATGCTTAGCACGAATGCACGTGCACCCTCTTGCACCGCACGCACATGCAAAGAGGGTGAATTAAAACAGGACCAAACAGAAAGATAGGCATGTACAAGAACAAACTCAATACACACACAATCCAATAGTATTCCTGCCACCTCGACAATGCAGCAATGCTTGCCAATAGTTACTGCCCTCTTTAGCGGTCTACCAATGTACCTGTCTGTCTGTTTCCCTAGGTTTAATGGCAGTTCACTCCTGGCCTCCAGCTCAGTCAGTTGTCTGCTAATTGATTAACTTTAGACTGTTAACGGTGTCGGAAACCTCCCCTGGCCTCTCGCTGTGGCTTGTAACCTGCGGGGCACAAACCTACATTTCTCAGCTATGTATCTACTCTTAGTGTGTGTGTTTAAACACCCACAGCACATGGAGTAGTCTCTGCAGCTGGGGATTGAACAGCTGGCTAATAAATTGCACACAACACCTATGCAGTTTATTGAAAAACAGCCAACAGCTGTGTATTTGTGTGTTAATGAGAGACAGAGATGGAAAGAGATGAGACTGTCAGTGTTTATTATGTCTGCGAACATGTGCACTCGGTGTGTGAGTGAGTCTTCGTAGTGTCTGGACAGGGACCAAGTCTTTGTGATCCATCCCACTATGCACCTCTGTTCACCCATCCATTGATAGCATCATTAAATAAACCAAGTGCAATAACCCCAGCAGCACAACCATAACTGTTCATTTTACCATGTGTTTTCTGCTGATGCAGGCAGGTGCACCATATATTACAGTGTGCCGCCTTGGTTTGTAGGAGTACGGGAGACACATGAAGGCTGCTCTCAGGGGTCCCCCAGCCCACTATTTTGTTTTTATTAACATTACATTAACAGGGGCCCAAAACCGAGACCCCTGACAGCTGAGAAACTGCCGGTTAATACACTTATTCCAGCTCGGTCAGCAGCACAAAGTCTTCACATTTCCTCGGACTCTTAATGATAATGGGATTTCCACCACAGGGGTGAGGTCGGCTGGTGTTACACCCTCCTGCCGTACGCCTCTCTCCGTCTGTTCGCAAATTTCATTATAGGCCACAGCACTTGCCAGGAAGACACTTTGAGAAGGTGTTATCGATCAATGGTCTCCATTCTGGCAGGCTGATGTATCTGTATCAGCATGCCTGCCATTATGACTTTGTAGTAATGCATACGTTTGTTAATGACTTCCTGATTCCACTCAAAACAAAATAGCTTCCAGTTCCCGGGATTTCACAACATTACCGTACGCGGAGCAAATAGTTTAGTGCTCCAGATAAATGCTGTGTGAACATGTGACATTTTTCACAAGTTGTTTATTTGTATTTGATTGCTTGAGTGGATTTTAAAGTGTCAAATTCTTATCTGATTCTCCCATCTTTCAAATTATTATGATGGCACATGTTTATGTTTGTAAAAAAAAGTATACAATCCTGGTGAAAACTGTATGGGTGTAGCGCTAGTGGTGCATTGTCACCACTAGGAGTCACCAATGTTATAGATATTTTGGAATCCTAAACACAGGTGTTTAAATATTAATATTACCGCAATAAAAGCAGTTTATGGAGCTGTCCCTCTGTCTCCACTTTTGATCACCTCAGCCGGTCGGCTTGTCAAGCGGAAAAAAACATGTGTTGAAGTGCTGCGAGTCAGTCAACCTCCTATCACTTAGCTAGAGCCAGTCAAAAGATAGCATGGCAACTGCAGATGCTGGAGACCCATCGACAGAACTTGAGCCCCCTCCTCTTTCACTGAAGTGTGTGAAAGTATGGAAGTATTTTGAATTTCCAGTGAGTTATGTTGACATTCGCGTTGTCGACAAAAAAGCCACAGTTTGCAAGCTCTGCTATGTGTGTGTACTATATTCTGTGTGTTTACCATTGCACATTAGCCTAGCAGCTAGCAGATATTCCTTCTGCTTATAGCTTTATCCCAACAAAACCGCACGGTTGAATTTCAGCCTGCATGCACGTTTTGTAGCCTAAACAGAGCAGCTTATATTGGTTATATTAGAGAGAGCAACAAGTTAGCGGACTGCCGAGTCGCCCTCTTTGCTATCGGTCTGCTCAGCTGCTGTGCTGGCTCGATGGTGTTTTAAGCCCCCAACTAAGCCTTCAACCATAACCATTGCCTAATCCTAGTGCCTTCCAGGCAGCAATGCCTGGAAGATGACATTGGGGGCTTCAAACACCAAACTCTGTGTGCTGAGCGTCTGCCCTCAGGATTGTCGGTAAACTTTTTTTTTCTTTTTACTTTATTGACAAATTGTCAAGTTTCCAATTCACTGAAGATATGTTATTGTTACATTATGTTGTTAATAATCTCTCTTCCTGGTTAAATAAAGGTAAAATAAAATAAAAATAAATGTTTTAAATTTGACAATGTAATGTGGTACATTGCGAACAAAGGTCAGATATTATATTACATACAAGTCTAATCTAAAAATGGCATAGCAACCTGTGCTTTAAAAAAAAGTAAAAATCGAGAATCGAATCCAACCGTGACCTTAGAATCGAAAATGTAATTGAATCGAGGATTTGGAGAATCGTGACACCCCTATTGGCAATAGTGTTTCCCTTTGCCCCAGAGAATGCATTGTTGTCGCATCAGCTTAAAACTCACAAACATACAAGCAAACTGATTTTGTTTTGTTTGTTTAATTTAAAACATTGTACATTGTATTCAAGTTGGAAGAATTCCGGGTTTTTTGGTGCATTATTGTACACTTCAATGTGTGGTATAGGCAAGGTAGATGGTGTTTCACACATGTACGAATGCATGCCTGTGTGTGGGATCAAAAGGTCCCTATTTATTACTCATAAAAGTGCAGCTGGGATATCAAAGCATTCAAGCCTTTGTGATGGCGTTCCTCCTAATGGGAGCCCTCAAATTAACCTGAGCTAGAACTCCCTATCTGTCAACTTCAGCAGATTAAGGCGTGTTCATACTCTATCTTCACAGGGTCTATAGAAAGCTCTTTTCTTCAAGGCTATTACCACTAAGGTTAAATTTCCATCTGTGGATCACCAATGAATATAAAGAAGCTGCCATACATGGGATGGTATGATCTCACAGCCTTTCGCATGTATCCAACAACGCCCACATCTCCTGTGAGTCTTTCATAATCATCAAATAAACTTCATGTACTTATTTCTCAAGTAACAAGAACACACTAAGAGTTCAGATCTCCGTAAAGGCCTTCCGTTGGGCCTTTTTTCTTTGTTACTTTATCAAAATTCCTTAAAGTTTAATTTCTCAAATCGTATCATCTTATCGCTTTCATTGCATTGCTCACAACTCAATCCTGTCCTTTCGGTTTATACTTATTGAATAAAAAATGCTGACGACAGCTGTGTGAAAAATCAACTATGCACACAACAGCAAACATAACTATTGTTTGCATTAAGATATGGTTTGAAGCATTTCTATTAGGATCACACATTTCCTTGGCAAAAGCGATTTACTACAATCTGATGTAATCTACAAAAAGCAATAAAAACTTGGCGGGGATGATCATTCATCAGAAAACAGTGTATCTTTGGTGTTAAAAGCTGTAGAGACAACACACTAACTGAATTTAGACACACGCAGCAGAGCGGGAAAAAAAAAAAAGATAATTCTTCCAGTATGAGCCTTCTACTGTGGTGGAAATACACAGACACATGGATGTTTTATTATTATTAGAATTCAGAAATTGCAACAATATTCTGTATTTGAAGGGAGAGTATGGAACCTGTGAGAAGGAATGTTACTCCCAATGTGGCTGTACATTATTGCAGAATAGCCAAATGGGATTTTATGGGAATGAAACATGGTAATTCAGGATTGCTGACCAGAAAAAAAAAAAAACCTGTCACATGTGAATATCATTCTGCCGGCAGCCATGCTGTAAATTGGTGTGGATATGAATGGGCAGGAAAGACCCGAGGCACATGCTGGCCATCCAATGAAGGGAGACGAGCCAGACACATTGCAGAGCCGCTGACAGGCTGTCTTACTGAGGTCCTCTCCTGTCAAAGATCATCTATATCAGAGGTGACAGCAGATGCAATTGTGCATGTGTGTGTTGGTAAGAAAGACAGGAACTTTGCTAATGACCAGGGTTATGCCATGGCTGCTTGCCAGAGTCAACAATACTTACAAAGAATGTTAACTCACCACTTTCTTTGACTATGACTAGGGGCTATATGCCAGTGATTAACTAGTAACTATGGCTTTGCATTTTGCCTCCACAGGCTACTGCAGCTAGTCCTGCCCGACAGCGAGTGGCAAGATGACGTAACGGCAAAAAAGGCACAGCAGCATTGTCATGGTGAGTAACTGCGGGAACACAGCAGCATGATTAAACACTAGACAGGAGTCTGCAGAGTTTGACTGCTTTGTTGTTAACTTTGTGTTGAATGTGACAGGGACAGATGATTATCCCTCTCTACATACTAATAGCTCTCAAATTACTGAGAGCAAGGATGTTTACAGGATTTTGTTTTTTAGAAGACAATGCTATCATGTGGGGTCCCCGGGACAAAGTAACCCCCCCCCCCCCCCCCCCCCCCCCACACACACACACACACACACACACACATTTTGTCACACAGAAACCAACAAGTATTTCTATGCTAGAGTACTATCCGCACAAGTTAGCTGTATGGATCTCTCTATAATACAGGGTCCCAAGTTTGGTAAACATTCTAACCAACCATTCTTGCCAACGTATGGCCCAGTTCTAACTGGGATTTAGTGGTGCATATTACCAAACAAATTTAGAATCCATCTAATCACCACAAAACACCACACAGACCATGGGACAGTTCCATTTCAGTTTTCCTCAGCTACCATCCTAAAAAACAACACACTTTATGGTGTTACATCTTATTTCAGGCCACACACATCTTGTTTATTTCTTGTCCTCACCTAAACTGTTGTACTTCTCTAGCGAAAATTTAAGACAACTCCATTAGTGAGATTGCTTTCATAACACCATATAATTAAAAACAAGGCCAACACATTCACAAGTCACTTCTCTCGCAGTCTGTTATCCGTGTTCCATCTTACCTCATCTAAAAATGGCTTCATTATTTATTATTTACAAACTGAGGAGAGATGCTATTCACACTCATTACATAAGTTCCAAGTTCTAAAATTCAACTCTCACTTTCCTTTCTCGCCATTTTTAATACATCAACTATTTTTATTTTTTGGTCTTTTTTCTGTTCTAACTATTTTGGCCAGGTGACAGTACTTATCCTCACTCAACAGTCACGACACTAATGGCTAGACTTATTTGTCTCTCTTGTGCTTCTATTAAAAGGACAGATTAAAATGCTAATTAAATTAAACGGCTAATTTCTGGAAAAGGAAATGCAAGGAGAGGAGAAGAGAGAATACGATGCTGTGTGTGATGCCGTGACAAAAGAAAAAAACTACAGATAAGCACATAAGACAAAAAGCTTTCCAGGGGTCTCTCGGTATGGGATCTCTTCAGCTTGGATTTGTGTTTATATGCTTGAAAAGGAAAATATAATGAACAACCGAAAAAATACAGATGGGTGGACAGATGACTATAGATTTTATATGTTAAGATAAACAGTCAGAAGGAGATGTGGACAATATTTGCAATTGTTCAGTAATATTTTGCAACATATGATTTCCCCCCCCCCCCCCCCCCCCCCCCCCCCCCAGTGATAGAACACAAGACTACACCCAATTTACATTTTAGCTTTGATTATTCTGCTCAACAACACCTGGTGCAAGATACTTGCCAGAAAAAAAGCCCTCAGCAAAAAGGGAGTGTTACAGCTGAAACAGTAATTTGTTTGCAATAAATAGAAGAAGCACTGAATAGTTAGCTTTAGTTGTAAGAACCACTGTGGCTGAAATAGAAAAAGAGGCAATCATGTCCCAGCGCTGGCCAAAGGTATTTTTTAATTAATTCTTTTAACAACTGAGTAACAATCATGTGCAAAAACACCCCCCCCCCCCCCCCCCCACACACACCCAGTACTTCCCACATGCCACTTTTAAGAGTTACAACAGAATATACATTTTGTAATTGTATGATGTGATACTCTAGAATATTTGAACAACATGGTCAATTACAAAGTCATTGAGCTGTGCAGATTAAAGCCACATCAACTTATTGCAATGTAATGTAATGTAATGTTCATAAATACTGTTGCATAACAAAAAAGAAAAACTCACTATTACAACATATCTTTATGATGTTTTTTTCATTTCTAAAAGCAACAATGTTATTTAAATCTAAATTCAATGGATGAGCTCAGACAAACACTGTATAAGCCAAGACAATCAGTCCCCAATTCTTTGCCAATGGCTTAGTGCTATTACAGATTAGAGATTTGGATCCCTGGTCTAATGCTTTGAAATCTAATTAATCATATTCAACACACTGAATGAATTACCCAAAACCACAGCACTGATATATGCTTGTGCATACTCAGACTAAGTAGCATTTTCTTTTAAGTAGCTCAATAATCACAAAGCTTTGCCAAAACTACACTCCCAGAAAGTCACACGTACACTTAACGAAATTGATATTTTCAGTGCAGTAAGCCTTATAAGCAAATGTGCTCCTTGTGCTTAACTTCACGTATGATCCAGCATTAATATGAACCATGCATCCCCTCATACAGATTCATGGACAGTTTCATTGAAGGTAGCACATTTCGAAGTCCAAGCTTAGAATACTTGAAATTTTATTTCACTATAGCCTTTGCCAGACTTACAGGTATCTCTGACATCTATTAGCATAATGCACAGATTCATTACACTCTTTCCAAGCTTAGCAAGGTAATATCAAATGCCACATATGACATATAAATAATGATTCTGCAGAGTTCTAATACCACAATAATAGAAAAAGCACTTAAGTGTTTTAAGTGCTTCCCTAGAATTCAGGTGATGTGCTGAACAGTGTCATTTTGAATAATGGGAAACTGCTCGTTCTGTTTTTATTACGATTCTGAGATTTATCCTCTTGATGCCATGTATTAACCTACCAGACACACAATGTTCCACATCTACTCTCTCCTTATTTCTTATGGCTAATTACTTTGAAACCTTGGGTTGCAGAATATTAAACAAGGCCAATATGCTGAGTGAGAATATTATCTAGGACCAAACTTTATAACAGTTTACTGAGCAATTTAGGACTTGGCCCAGGAACAATAACTCCACAGAGTGGCATCAACTTTGAATGTGTTTAGCCTCTAAACCAGCTCCGTCTGTCTCAACAAGAAGAGACTGTTCATTGTGTGTGTGCATGCAGATGTGAGCATGTACAGTACACATACAAACTCTATTTAGGCTGCAGAAATATCTGTAAAATAAGGAGCCATCTTGTTCCACTTTACAAGTAACAGTAATACTGTTAACTTTGTAAGAGCTATACACTAGCTACTTGCTATTCATGTACTTACTTCAGCGATCTTAAGGTATGGGAAGTGCTTATATGCTTTTACTTTGTTTCAGTAGTGGAATGTAACTGAGTACATTAAATACTGTACTTAAGTACAATTTTGATGCACCTGTACTTTATTTGAATCTTTATTTTTATGCTACTTTATACTTTTACAAGAAGATATTGTAATTTTTGCTTAACTACATTTATTTGACAGCTAGTATATAAAATAGTAAATCAGCTCCAGCTCCACCCGCCACAACATGAAAATATTGTTTAAACATTATGCCACCAGTAACAATAAAGCAATGATATACCATAAATGATAATATAACCATAGGAAAGGAGTAATTTTGCATAATGAATATTTGTATTTATTTAGGTACACTTATCTGATAATACTTCCATATTTTTACTTAGAGTACTTAAATAAAAAAGTTTAATGCAGGACGTTTCAAAGAATATATTTTACATTGTGGCATTTCAACTTCTTCCACAACTGATCTGTTTTTAGTACACAGTATGGGCAAATAGTATTCAAGTGATGCTCTTAATGTTGTTTAAAAATGAGTCCATCTTAAATCAGACATATGATGAAAATTATACACAATAGGTGCACAATAGGTTACCCATGACTTTATGCTGTATATGAAAACTGAGTTATTTATAATATTTTTTTTGTATTTATTAAGTTATTTAATCACAATAATAATATGTTGAAGTTTTTTTATCAGATGATGATCACGCGATCTTTGCTGAAGTAAAAAAGGTGAAGAAGCGCTGAAACAATCCATTAGCCGCGGTGTGACTGTGTATCTATAATAGCTGCTCTCTCTAATCTCTCTCTCCCTTCATCCCCCTCTTTCTCTGTGAATTCTCCCTCTTGCTTCTGGGTGATAGTTGTGATGGGCAGGAGTGGGAGGAAAAATGCTCTGACTCAGCCAGAATCCTCCTTTTGTGAAGTTAAATACCAATTTACACTCCTCCATCCCCTCTCCCATCCTCCACACACACATCCTAACCCGCCCAATACCCTAACAGCATTCACATTTACAAGTGTCTGCTCTATACAACCCCTACCCCCCCCTCCCCGTCTTCCCTGTTCACTCTTGCAAAAGAGATGATTTTTTTTATTTTGTGCCCTGTGTATTCCTGTGTCCTACATTTTACAACCCCCCAACCCTTCCCCATTGTTTCTCTCTCTCTCTCTCTCTCTCTCTCTCTCTCTCTCTCTCTCTCTCTCTCTCTCTCTCTCTCTCTCTCTCTCTCTCTCTCTGTCATTCACAGCTGACACTCTAATAAGATAGTAATTAAAACCTGCAACAGAAAATGTTAATAGGCCATACAAGAAGAGATTGCTTTGGGAAAATAAGGCTCTTGTTTTCCTCCCTATCGACCACCACCTGCATATAAAAGAGTGCCTGTGGTGCACAGCAGAGGAGAGCAGATTTAGAGAACTAGATTTTATTTGATTGTATGTTAGATTGGCAGTGCGCTTTGTTCTGTATATATGCTTGTTCTGTTTTGGAGGTCATACCATGAAGCACACAGGAATATGGATTGAAGACAGTGAGTGAAGGTCGAGAAATAAAATAATATTCAGCCCACTGATCCTCTCCTATAACCTCTTTCCCCCTTAATATGTGAATATAAATGTCCTCATAATGTATATTTTTTTCATCCACTTCAATGACATCAAACCTTTCCACAGCACAAATGAAGTTGCAATATGAGCTTCAGCAAAACTAGGACACTGGAATACATTGACTACACAATTAAAGTCATGTAATTTGCAAAAGAGAGAAAGAAGGCATAGCAAGTGGACGTAAATAAGGGAGGTTGTTTGGTTCTTGTTTTTGGGTTAAGATGACGGTAGGCAAAGATCGAGGTCATAAGGCAGAGAAAAAAAGAAGACGAGGATGTTCACCCAATACCAAACCATGTCAAAGCTGTTTAAGATGCTGTTTCTGGAGGTTTGCGTCATTCTTGACTTCTTGGTGCAGCTGACACATCATTCTCACCATCAAGGGCTTTTCACATGGGGAGCTACACTTCGCCTGCATAGTCGCATGGATCCGCGGGGTCTACTACACTCCTCATGTGAAGGACAACGCTCCGCGATTCTGTGCAATACTATATCCCTGCCGTACAACTGAATGACATTAGCTGACTGTGGTATCATATATCCCTAATCACAGGTCGATTTATCACAAATGGTGGTAATCCTAGTCTTTCCTAACCATGGTTATTGTTGATAGCTAAAGTTAGCTAAATAAACCCGATAAATCCAGTCTTATGCCGATGCTCTGACAAGCAAAAGCCCTGCTGTCTGTTATGATAACTATTTAGAAAACATTTTTATATTTTAGGGAACTCACAAACAAGCAAGAATCCATCTTTTGCTCATTGATTTGCACTGCGTTTCGCACGCGTAGGGAAAAGTTCAACACGATTCAACTCTTGCAGCGGGCGGGCGTGCGCGTGTGACGAGCACGAACGCGACCGTTTCGCAGGATTGCGCCCGCTTGTTGCGTTGCCTGTCAAACTGCCCGCGCCCCCCTACCTGCCTGCTCACCTCTCATTGAAAATGAATTAAGAGGTGCGACAATCGTTCCCCGTGTGAAAAGCCCTTTACAGTGTGAAGCACTGGAAGGTGTTGATGGGGTTGGTCTTTGACAAATGAGAAACTTTGTATGCCTGAGGGTGCAGAATGGAAGATAGTCACACATATACTGTAATTTATGATGAAATGTTCTATCGGATGCTATGATTGATTTTTGGATCCAATATTACTTCTCCCGCTGGTACTACAAATAACTTGACTGCAACGGTTGTTGCTCTTACTACTGCTTTTACTACTTCTACTTCTGTTAATAATGTTTACACTACTACTTCCAGTATTACTACATCTGTGGTGCAGTACTTGTATGTGAATTCAACAGCATTGTTTCTCTTTATGTACCTATTTTTATTAGGATATGTAACTTTACACCAGTATAATAAATGGTGAAATTTTATAATACATCTATGAGTAGGTTAGTTTATTTTTGGTCAAATATCTAAACTTTTTTAGGTCAGACAAGACAAGCACACATGGGTGGCGTTGAAGGTCAGGGGCCTCGACGGACCAGACCTGGGCGGCAGAGGCTGGCTCTGGGGACGTGGAATGTTACCTCTCTGTGGAGGAAGGAGCCGGAACTTGTGCGGGAGGTGGAGCGCTACCAGTTGGATCTGGTGGGGCCTACCTCTACGCACAGTGTCGGTTCTGGAACCATACTCCTGGATAGGGGTTGGACTCTTTTCTTCTCCGGAGTTGCCCAGGGTGTGAGGCGCCGGGCGGGTGTGGGGATACTCACAAGCCCCCGGCTGAGTGCCGCTACGTTGGAGTTTACCCCGAGAGGGTCGCCTCCCTACACCTGCGGGTTGTGGGGGGGGGAGGGGTATCACACTTCTCAGCCTCCCCGGTAATGTCTACTCCAAGGTGCTGGAAAGGAGTGTTCAGCCGATAGTCGAACCTCGGGTTGAAGAGGAACAATGCAAATTCCGTCCTGGTCGTGGAACAACGGAGCCTGGGAGTATGCCCAACCGGTCTACATGTGCTTTGTGGATCTGGAGAAGGCGTATGACCGGGTCCCCCGGGAGATACTGTGGGAGGTGCTGCGGGAGTATGGGGTGAGGGGGTCCCTTCTCAAGGCCATCCAATCTCTGTACGACCAAAGCGAGAGCTGTGTCTGGGTTCTCGGCAGTAAGTCGGACTCGTTTCAGGTGAGGGTTGGCCTCCGCCAGGGCTGCGCTTTGTCACCAATCCTGTTTGTAGTATTTATGGACAGGATATCGAAGCGTAGTCGGGGTGGGGAGGGGTTGCAGTTCGGTGGGCTGGGGATCTCATTGCTGCTTTTTGCAGATGATGTTGTCCTGATGGCATCATCGGCCTGTGACCTTCAGCACTCACTGGATCGGTTCGCAGCCGAGTTTGAAGCGGCTGGGATGAGGATCAGCACCTCTAAACCTGAGGCCATGGTTCTCAGCAGGAAACAGATGGAGTGCCTTCTCCAGGTAGGGAATGAGTCCTTACCCCAAGTGAAGGAGTTTAAATACCTTGGGGTCTTGTTCGTGATTGAGGGGACAATGGAGCGGGAGATTGGTCGGAGAATCGGCGCAGCGGGTGCGGTATTACATTCAATTTATCGCTCCGTGGTGACGAAAAGAGAGCTGAGCCCGAAGGCAAAGCTCTCAATGTACCGGTCAATTTCCGTTCCTAGCCTCACCTATGGTTATGAAGGCTGGGTCATGACCGAAAGAACAAGATGTAGTGGCTGGCGTCTCCCTTAGAAATAGGGTGAGAAGCACAGTCATCCGTGAGGAGCTCGGAGTAGAGCTGCTGCTCCTTCGCGTCGAAAGGAGCCAGTTGAGGTGGTTCGGGCATCTGGTAAGGATGTCCCCTGGGCGCCTCCCTTGGGAGGTGTTCCAGGCACGTCCAGCTGGGAGGAGGCCTCGGGGAAGACCCAGGACTAGGTGGAGGGATTATATCTCCAACCTGGCCTGGGAACGCCTCGGGATCCCCCAGTCTGAGCTGGTTAATGTGGCTCGGGAAAGGGAAGTTAAGGGTCCCCTGCTGGAGCTGCTCCCCCCCGCGACCGGATAAGCCGACGAAGATGGATGGATGGATAAGACAAGCAATGCAAATTTGTGACATTGGTCTCTGGGAAATTGAGAAAATAGTTTTCACTAGTTTCTTAAATTATACAAACAAAACAATTCATTGAGAAAATGAATGCGGTATGGTTGACGTTAGACTTCCTCTGTGGCAGGCAGGCACCAAAGTGTTCACTATGCCCTATTGACAACCATAAAGTAATATTTTACTATTTTTTTTCTCTGTATGCATTGGCATATTCTTCAATCTCATATTGATTGAATCTCCTTTTTACATTTATTGTGAATTATTCTGAGAAAGAAGTGTTACGCATCAAGACAATGTATAAATTGGAAACTGGAATAATGTTGCACAATATGCTTGAGCTTCCACAGGTGTTTTATTTGATCAGGGATGCAATGTCTCAGTAACAATAAAAAAAAGATTGGCATTTTGGCTTTATTGCTTTTTGTCTCCCTCGATCTTTCTTGATTAAACCAGGCATCTGTCTTGGTGGCATAATTTTGTTTCAAGGAATTTGATAACATATTCCCTTTAATTTGCTTTGGATTTCTGCTGTTGAACTCGTATGTGGTGTGCCTGTTAACACACCACCACCGGGTGATTTCACAAACCTCCTGATGCCAAGACAATATTGTCACATGTCTGTCCCACCTCTTTTTTTAAGTGGATTTTCTTAAAGGAACAGCTTTTTTATTTAGCAGTGCAATGATAATGCGGCACAACCTCAATGAAACCCAACTAATCATTAAATAGTCCTGACACAAAACTAACATGTTATCCAGGGACCCAATGACAATGACTTTTGTTCTACAAAGACCCCTTTATAAGATATATGGACCCAAATGTGATATGAGAAAGAAGGATGGATAAAATGTTGTTGCAGCTGAATGGTATCTATTCTAGTTGTGTGTGAAGTGTGTTTGAGGATTAAATTATGGTCTAGCTCCCCATTTGCAGCACAGAGGGCCTAAAGATAATAATATAAGGGGAATCTTTTGGAATGTCAGAGAGTGACTGTGCTTACATGAGTGTGTTTATATATACCGTGTGCATGGGCGTTGTTTGGCTGTCTGTTTTCCTCTCGCCGGGCCACTTCCTTTCAACCACAGTGCCTCCAGATTTGCCCCATCAAAGAATCATCTGCAAACTGTGGAGCTTCGTAATCGGGAGAGGGCCACTGATGTGTCCCTGGGCTTTCTCCACTCTAAATGAATCACACAGGCCGGCACACACAGACAACAGGGCTGCACGGCATGGCTTTTGGAAGGTCACTCTAAGAATAGCTTTCAATATGTAAAAAAAAGACCTGTATCCAATGGAGAGCACACACTTAAATGTGCATGCAGGCAAATGGACACAGGAACATGCATCAATTCATGGACACAGGCGCAGACCAAAGCACTCTGAATACTGTCAAACACACAGATATGCACCACTGGCTGATGCACATAGTATACAGTTGTGCTCAGATAAAGCACCTTATGTCCTGCTAAAACAATCCCATGATTCACTGCTGAGAAATGAGAGGCTAGTAGCAAAACAAGAAAGAAAGACAGCAAATGGCATTGATTACCTTTATGCTCGAATGAAACAGCTTCTTGGCAATCTAAGCAATGCTGTTCTAAGCTCATTTGTTCCACTAATGTGCTGGGAAGATGGTTAACGGCCTCACAGAGATCACTGTGATAGTACACAGTACACTGGCTACATTAATCAGTGGCTTTAGACAAAATGACTAATCACCCATTTCTTGATAAAACTAATCACTCATTCATCTTGGTTCTCCCCTCACAATATATCTTCTTTTACCTCCTCATCAATCACACACTTTCACCCATAATGTAATAATGCAACCACACAACTGTTTTTGGATGCAAATTAGTGGCCATTGACGTTTTGTCAGGCTCTGAGATTGTGTTAGTAAATTTCCATTTCAGGTCACTCCATTTAACACACAGTTCATATATTTCTTTCCAAGTCGAACTACATTTCAGATACTGCAGAGTCGAAGCTCGAAAAGCAAACCCGTTTCTAATGATCATTTGCTTGTAAAGAAAAAAAAACTACCAATAATCCAGTGGAAGTACAAGTTTATAATGTTGCTTATACTGAGACATAAGTAACCAAAATATAGCCCCCAAAATATAGCCTCAGATGCAGCAAATCCACACATTTTGTTCAAAGCCTCACATCCTGACACACTTGACCTCTGTAAACTGCAAAATGGATTATGTTCTTTCATTTTCCGTTGTAACACCAATACAATGCCACAACTACCATTCCTTTCCATTTCATTGCTGTCACCCCTCCGTGATTTGTCCGCTTCTCCTCTCCTTTTTTTTTCTTTCTTCTCTGTCCTTGTCTGCACTATGATGTTCATCCCAAAACTCCAGCCTGGCAGATGGGTGAGAAAACAGTTCCCAGCATCAAGCCTAACCCAGTCACTAAGGGGTTAACTTTGAGGCTAATTTAACAGCTATGTTAGCTGTGGACCTAGTGTCTTGGCTGTCCTACCTTCAAAATCGTCCTCTTTTAGTTTCTCTCTATTCTGTCCACTGTTGTCATTTTAAGGGTCCTTGCTTGTCATAAGCAGCAGTAAATGTTGTTTTCTTTCTCTTCACTGGGCTGAGATTGTGTGCATGCATGCAAATATGTGTGTGTGTGTGTGTGTGTGTGTGTCTGTGTCTGTGTTTGTAAATGCAGGTATAGGCTTCCAGGCAGTACAGGCAGCTCTGATGCGAAGTGACATGTTGAGAGATCAAGCCTTTGGACAGTGGCTGAGGGAGGGAAGAGAAACAAAATAAAAACCGACATAGCCTTTATAAAAAAAAAAACTACAATGCAACTGGATGAGAGCAGCAGATGGCATGTCACCGCCACAGCCCCCTTTTAATAACAATATCACTCAATCGTTATTTAATCATGTATCATTTTTTATTTAAAAAAAAAAAAAAAAAAAGATACTCAGAGAATACGAGCACAGATACAGTAATCCGGTAGAGTAGTACTGTGACAATTTGAGCCAGGGAGAGACTGGCTTGTCTAATAGAATGAGAGGGAACCTTTTCCTCTGACTATTTGCTACAGTCTTCATTGTCTGGATCCGGCCAATTCACCTGCCTGCCTGTCTGCTCATCTTACCATTATGTGTCCCTCTGTTGCCTCACCTGACCCATTTTTAACTCAGTTTAACATGAACCTTTTCACATTATTCCAGTTTAAGCACATGATTCAGCAGAGTGCTTTAACTGAAATACTGTGAAAAGGTTCATTTAAAAAAAATAAATAACTGAAACTAACTGTCCAGGTCAGACAAATACACAGAACCCTTTAGCTGGCAGGGATTCAGTGTCTTGCTTGTAGACAACGCAGTATCATATACACCGGCAGATGCTAGAATGAGTGTTCTGCCCAGGTTCATCTGGTTGAAGGACAGTCTCCCTACTCACTACTCTATAGTCTACAGGCGGCCCCCACTACTAACACTCCTTTTAGTCAAGATGAGAATATGCAGCAGTTGACACAGCTGCAGTGTTCAAGCTTCACTCTAGTTCATTGTAACAACAACAACCATCATTATAGTGTTTATCCTTGTTATAAGAAAACAAAACAACTAATATTTGTATTATTTGTAATAGAGTGTGGCTCAGGGCGCATTTTTCTGTCTGAACCTGAATCGAGTCAGGGAGAGTAGTAACCAAGCCCGAGCTGAACCTGACAAGCATTCTGGTTTTAATGTACGAAATGACCTGGCTCTGTCCGGCGTTTTTTTCCATCCCGGAATGCTGTGTGGACTAGCCAGATCCTCCTACACAGCGCTGTGGAGGAAGGTCTGGCAAAGCGAGATTAGCATATAATGTTTGTGCAAGCTAGCTGTGACACCCTGTCAAGCAATTGTTGGTACCATGGTCACAGCTTGCCTGTATGTCCCATAAATAAAAAAGCCCAGCACTGAACAAGAAGTAGCCTAACACAGGCAGTATGTCCATCATATGTATTTAATTTTACACTATATTTTCACTACAAAAAGAACCTAATTTGTAAGTATTTATCCAAACCCAGCGGGACCCCCTTCGGGCTTGGTTATCCACACTTTAACTTGTATGCTACCTTTCACGCAAAGATGAAAACATGAAAACTATTATGTTATTGTACCAGATATGTAGATAGTTTGTATATTCGACTTTGACATTGATAGGAAACACCAGAAGACGAAATAATATATTCAATTTAAAAGCCAAATTAAAAACATAGGTCTAAGAAGATTTGTTCTTGAATAAAACTAAACTAAATGCAATGGTGTTAATAAGTATGTAGTTTGAAAACAGTAACTGTTTATTATTATCATAATATTTGTCTACACTTAAAGGTGCAATATGTAATACTGACAGCTAGTGTTTAAAATAGTTACTGCAATACAAATTCAAAATACTGGAGAGAGTCGTCTCCCCTGCCCCCTCCTCCCCAGACTCAAAGTTCACGTTGGTTGCCAGGCTGATACCGGAGCATCCACAACAATGTTGCTAGACGCTTGTCTCACATAGCCAGACATTACTCCACAGCACAGCGGAGTAGTTAATGTTAGATGCTGGCTATATTGACAGTCATAAAAGCCTGTGCTCATGTGGAGCTCTGTACCCAACTGACAGACACACTTTTTCGGCTTAGAATTACTGTAGGAACTGCTAAAAATCCCACAACCTTGCCATCCTCTCCACACGCCAGACAGACACACTTCCTCGGCTTAGAATTACGATAGGAAACGCTAAAAATACCACTACCTTGCCGTCCTTTTCCACCCGACTGAACACACTTTATTGGCTTAGAATTACGACAACAATCGCTAAACACACTGCAAACTCAATGTCCTCTCTTTCCGATTTACAGCCCCCCTCTCTTGCCTTCAAATAACTCACCGTTGTCAGCTACAGCCACTTACACGTTGTAAACAGCCGTGGCTGCTTGCCTGGTAATGTTAGCAGTTAGCAGGGTTAGCATGGCGGCGGTAGCCAGGAATTGGCTAATCAATTGTTTTTGCGAGTAACCAACTGGGGTACTCTAGCTATATAATTCAATGTGAGTAGCTACACAAATGTTAAAATTACATAAAATGCCCGTCCCTTGTAGCCGTGATAAATCAGCCTGAAGCTAATGCTTACCTGTTCAGGAGGAAATTAGCCAACTCTGCGTCCTTTTGGGCTCTAAGCTGTCTCCATCTTTCAAATACATCTCCAATATTTACCCAGATGAGTTTGTTACATATCTGGTCACGCAACTATTAGAAACGTGCCTTTTTTTGTCGGATAAAATCAATCTCCGTTGAGCCTGTTCGTTTGTTTGTTGCTTTTATGGCTGTACTAACCTCACAGCTGTAGCGCGCTGGGTTTACGTTTTTACAGGTATTTCTGGCAACCCGGCCTGGCTGACAAACTGGGCAGTTGATAACAACAAACAGGCCAAAACACAAACAGAAATTCCGTCACGGAACGGAAATTTCAAAAGGAGAAAATACTGGAATTAGCATTGTTGTCAGAAAAGATAGTATTTCAACTTAGCATGTTTCCTTAATATCTGATGACAAATTGGGGTCATTTTCGGATTTATTACAGTAAATATATTACATATTGGACCTTTAAAATGCACAAAGGAAGCTGATAATGATATAGCACATTTAACAATATTTCTACATTTCCAGCAAACCTTTCAGGAGCGCTACACACTTAATGGCGAGTACTTGAGATGACTGGGTAATTACAAGGCCCTAACTGACTGCTTTTTGAGACAGATGTAGTGTTCATGAATCTTGAAGCAGGTCAGATACCCAAACTGACTGAAAAATGAGACAAGAGGTCTCTCAGCCACACCCAAGGTTCTCTGCTCTGACAAGAGAGCAGATGGCTGTTTGTGGAAAAAAACAAACCAGATCAGAGCAAGAAAGTCAAAGGACCCTGCAAATTCTCCACTACAGCGTACCCTCCTACACAGATTGCCTTTTCATGTTGTCACTTGAAAAATGTTTTAATTTAAACAGAAGGAAATTTACAAGCAGTTTTAGTTTCCTCTTTTTTAATCAACTTGCACCACTGCATTTGATCTTGCAACGCACATGTGATGTACACAGCGCAACCCTCTCTCTGCCTCCCTGTGTGTGTAAGGGTGTGTGTTAGCATTACGTTGCAGTGACACTCTGTTGAACTGTGGCGAATTACAGAATGATTGGGTAAATTAATTATTATTATTATTATTAAAGTTATTCCCAGGACTACTTTGTGTGAGAGTGCATACGAGCGTAATTCTGTGTATGTCTGATAGAGCTTGGTCGGTCGGCCAATGAAAAGTGAGCATTTTACTCTGACAGAAATCTGATACTATGTATCTGATATGAATATTTATATTTAAATATTTGAAATAATAAACAACATCACAGAGGCCATTGTATTTACTTTGTTTCTTTATGTATGTATCAAACTTGTACTGCAATCAAACATTTCTAAAATGTGTTTTCTGTGAAAGCTAATGGTTCATGGTGTTTTGTCACCATTACAGAGCACTGGGTCACCTAATGGGGATAGCAGCTATTAAACCCATGGAAAACACTCCAAACACAATATTATCTTCAACTTAACTGTTCATCATAAGAGAGTACCACAGCTACCATATTTTAAGTAAGCTGAACATTCATGCACATACACACAGTGCAGCGTCACTATAAAATATACCTGTATCACCAAAAAACTCACACACGTTTAACCCCCCCCCCCTTTTTTTTTTTAAAGCATTCAAAAATGTGTATACTAGTTCTTTCACTTAACTAATTACTTGCTTAGCTTCAGTATGTGCTTCTCGCAATACAGCTTGGGCTTTTATTATGAAATGGAAGCAGTATACTATATGTCTAGACATGCTGAGCTGCAAATTATAGCAAGAATGATGACCCTACTACCACATGTCTGAAACAATGACTTTAATGTCTTCCAACCATTAGTATATTCTAAAATGGATGGAGTATAGCCAAAAAACATATATTGCCCCTGATCAATACTGGCATAGCAAAAAGACTAGGATGAATTGAATATCAAATAAAAAAGATAATTGAGTTGAAGCTGTAATGTAATACGAAAACATGACTTTTCACGTTTAGTAATAGAAGTTAGGAGAATAAATGCTGAAATGGCTGTATTTCTTTCTAAGCAATTAAACAATAGGATTCATGAGGGACTATTTTACTTGTACATATATAATACACCCTTTTTTAAATTGTCATTGTTATTTCCTCTGGATAATGCAGCTGATCTAATGAGAATGAACTCTCCTCAGGCCAAAGCTAATCTCTGCGGGCAGGCTTTCTTTGATTCACACCATAGACACGTGTAAAGGATATATATATAAAGTCTTGCAGAACATTACATACATTACTTACTGCCATCTCATGAATATAAACAAACAAGCATATGCATGCAAACACGGTGGCCCTCCTCTAAAACATCAACACCGTCAGGGGAAAACAGCTGTTTTTCCTCAAGCACACATTCATATTCCTGCATCATTCTGAGTGGAATCAAGCCACTAAACCATAAATATATTGGACAGGACAGTTAACTTTAATAGCAGAGAAGTGGGAAAAAAAATATTGAATGAGAAAGTCATAATTACAAAGTTTTACTGGCAAACCCTATTTCTAGTGTGCAATTAAAGGCTTTTGTTGTAATATATTACTGTATAACATTTATAGCTAATCCTTTTGTGCATTACTTTCTTGATAATGAGTATAATAGTATACTAATATAATATATTTTATCTGTAGAACAAAATAAGGAGCTGAATTAAAGATAGACATGTAACAGATTATAATAGTCATATATTATTGAATAAAAAATAATTGCAGGTCTTTGTTTTAAACTATTTAGGTAGAGTATCAGTGTGGAGTTACAATGCAGATGCATAAAATCTCATCAAACATCAAAAGGTGACAGAAATGTACACTTAAATGTTTATTTTCAATTAATTTCATGTCAGTTAATTGTATAAAAAAATAATATATGTAATAGTATATTTTAAAATCACTTTGCTGTTATTTTCTTAACTTCTCAACAAGCATGGGATGATTTGGGAGTAGCGGCCACAAACTGTACTGTAGGTCATAGCCCCCTCTGGCTCAGAAAGAGTTAAATACACATACTTAATGACAGAAGTGGCTGGGAAACTGAAAGATTCCACAGTCGTCACACACATTCAAAATTGTTTTCTAAAGTAACAAAATTTGACCCATAAGGTCCAGTATATAATTGAAAGCCACCAGACAAATTGCGGGAAAAGAAAAGTCAGGACAAGCCATAGAAAAACATGTTGTATAGCCCAAAAACGCAGGAGACCATCCCACAGAGGAAGTGACATATGCAGGTAGGCCTTATGGATTTTACTTGAAGCAGTGTGACTTAAAAGTGGATAAAAACACAACGAATCATGTCTGTAACCCCTAGCAACAGACACAGATCAGATCAGTCTACAGATCAGCAGTGATTGCTTACAGACTTGGAGGAAAAATGGCATTTTTAAGAGAGTCAAAGAGAATTTGACTATATTTTATCATGTGTTTAGAGTCACTGGCATGCATGGTTAAGCCTGATACTAATACTAATAATGCCTCTCATATTTTGATATATGAAATTCCACCATATCATCACATTAAGGTTATGTTGCCTGCACGCTCCTGCCTCCCATCAGATTAAATATATCATGCTCAACATGAATGTTGTGTCGTGCAGCATCCGTGGAATCCCTATTCCACTGCTGCATGTTCATGAAATTACCACTGTCACTCACACGACTGTCCAATGACACAAGTAGGGCGTCACTCACTTAGAACGGGTATATTCAGTCAGTATTTACTGAATGTGCAAGACTTGTTTTTTGTTTTTTTAAGAAGAGTCTTGTCAGAAAAAAATAATAGATTGTTTTCTTACCTGAGACAGTCCTGACAACCTCAGTGGTGTTCCTCAGGCCCACGAAGGAGAACTGGTAGAGCCTCCACGAGCGAATGTCCCCAACCTCCACTGAGCTCCTTTTCCACTTGTAGACAATCTCCTCCCTGGGGTAGCCATCTGGACAGACAATAACACAGTTACATGGAGCTCTGTTAAAACAAGGAGAGGAGAGAGTCTTGGTCCAAAAATAACACAATGTTTAACGAAGACTAACATTCATTCCTTTTAGGAAATATCCTAAGATGTGACTCTTTAGATAAGCACTCCACTGTGTAAAACAATGTGTTGAAACACCATTAAAAATAAAGCAAGTCTGTTTTATTTCAGAGTAAGCCATACACACAAAGTCAGCTAGCTTGCAAATAAACTGTTTCATGAAAGAGCCATTATATAACTCCTATATAACTCCTGACAAAATATGCAGTCCATCTGTGGAGTGAGTGGAGTTTTTCTGAAACATTCAACTGACTTACAAGCAAAAATTACATAAAAATCCATGTCTGTCCATGAATTGGATTCCAGTAATTTCATTACCTCAAGAGGATGCTCTCTGGTTGTGAGAAATGTCTGATGCAAATTCACTTATAAGTGCAGATGCATTATCATAATCAAATTTGTCGGTATTGAATTTCTGTCTAGTATCCGAATTTGGAACAAAAAGGCAAAGTTAAGCTTCTTTAAAACTAATAGTAAGTTGAATTTGGAAATGGACTCCTTATTATGTGAACGGTCTAGTGTTGTCTTCAGTCTAGCGATGAACTGTGTACAGCCGATGAGGGAGTGGTTCAAATAATGCAAATGAAACTTCCTCAGTGCGGACTTTAAACGGCTTTATTACTAAAGTGCTCTCAGACATCCAGTAATGCAGGCCCTCAGAGGAGCAGGAAATGGAAACATCTACTCATTTGCCACATTACAGCCAGGCAGGACGTCTGCTTCTTCTCTGACAATGCATCCAGGACAAATTATTGATTCATTGTACTTTTGGGAAGCCAAAACAACAATGTTCCTGGAGCTCAATGTCGTGAAATCACTTTCCAACAAGTTGTGTTGTTGTTGTAAAAACAGTTGCTGCAATTAAGATATTAAAATTAATATGCAACTTTGAGCAAACTGAAATAATATATTGTATCATCTGTATCTGTAAAGCATTCTCCAAAACTGCTGCAAAAGAGGTTGCATTGGAAAATCTACAATGCTTTGTGGCACGTGTTGAGAAAATATGCCGCGTGATAAATTGCTGCACGCTGCTCCGCCTGCTGCCTCTGAGATTGAGCTCATGTACTGTACATCAAGCAATGTTCAAAGTTCTGAAAACATCCATGGCTTTCATTAAATTAAAATTAATGCTTCTGTTCCATTTTTAGTTCTGCTACCCTTCTGCTTTTCCCTTCTTGTTGCTCTGGAGCTATTTAGGAAGCATCCTCTCTGGAGAATAACCCATAGTGCATCTCTCTGTAGATTCATAGCGGCCTCATTAGCATAACTTACCCTCATCCGCTCCTCACACAGAGGGACTGAATCATTTGGTCTTGTGTCACCATTTGATATGTCTTTTAGGACAGTATTGACAAAGTGCAGAAAAATCAATCAGTACTTTGCCTTTGGCAAAAAGATATCTATTATTAAATCCCTTTACTGAATGCCAGTATACTATACATGAATTGTTTTACAGCAAATGTTTTTGTTGAAATATCTCATATTGTTACACATAACTACATATTGTCATATTTTTCTAACCTGTTACATAGCTCTTTAAAGACTGTTATGTAAATGCATTCAACCTTTCATGAGACATACTTTCTAGAGCATCTGATTGGAGATTGGAGTGGTATGAAAGAAATCCTAAGACTACTGCAGCTTGAATTCCTTGATTTGGCCAGTTGCATAATTATTCCCTAAATAATGTATTTGTTAGGATCATATGTTGCTCGTTTATGGCCACAGCGTGTGTGTGTGTGTGTGTGTTTGAAATGAAACAGAAGAAGAGGTAAAACAGTAGGAGATCAGCATATGGCCAAACTTACAGCTTGAAAACTCCAGGGGACATGAGTGCTCATCCATTGGGAAGTTGTTCAGTTTAAGCTGGCACTCTGCATCGATGGTCAACCTGCAGAGACACAATATTTGGATCCATTGACTCAGTTACTGTAGACCATTGGTACACATAAACACTCTAAATGTGTTTTCTTTCAGTTTATTCCCTGTTGCAGTGCAAGGAAACTTTAAACATTTTTAAAGTTGAGGTTCCTTGTTGTATGTATGTGAATGACACCAGCTGACAGGAAGTTAACAAGGACCCAGGCTGCTGTCCAGCAATGCAATCCTATTGAATAGGTCTATAGAAAAATGTAAAGGTGTAAACATAAATTTTAAATTGCATACCAGTCAATCACTAAACAATAGTGCACATTTAAAAGGGTGTTGGGAAAGGCAGAATTAAACCCCTAACCTTATCAGTATTAACACAAGAAATTATTAATGATTAGCATTTCACTAAACTAAATTGATGTTTTTCACAGCAACACACACGTCTCTTCTTTTTCACACTTGAGGGAGTTTGAACGCTAAGTCATTAAACTTCCCCTTAATGAGAGAATGACCTTAAATGACTTTACCCATCCATGCACTCACTATTGTCATGTATCATTGTCCTCCCAATCACAGCGGTCATCCTAATTAACCAGTGGTTAAATTCTGAGTTGCTTAACAAATTAATGAAGCGGAGGGGTAGTGTTCTGCACAGCAGAACATCCATCACGGCTTGATTGAGTCCAGAATAGTTCACTTTCTCTCTTATTATCACTGATGATATATTGTGGTGTCAGTTTGAACGTCTTCTGTATTTATGATGGCATGGAAAACATGATAATAAGTACAATTAATATCTCCCTTCAACCTATCCTCCTGTTTTACACCATTTAGTTCCACAGGTTTCACACTCATACAGTTTATAGACATATTATTATTGAGTAGTCAACAATTTGAAAAGCTAGTACTTATAACTGATCAGAACAGTAACTTCTCAGCGATTATATTTGTCCAATCTCAAGCTCTTTAGGAAAGAATGGGACATTAGACAATATAGCGATGAGTATAATAGTTATATCAATAAAACAAATCATCCCAAAGATCTTTGAAACTTATACTCGTGCAAAAATCCAATAAGGGAATTACAAATGTTGCCTTTTAAGCCATATGCTACATGCAAGAGTGTCAAAAAACATCAGTTTAGGCCAATGCAGTTCTAGTGTTGCCTTGTCACTAACAACTTCCTGCCTCATTCAGGAGGACAGATTTCCTGCATGCTAATAAACATCAAATTTAAAATGCTGAAATTCAAAATTGCCCAGGGCCTACTCAGTATAATCAGTACCATGAATCATTTATGTAGAGAGGCCATAAATTGTTGGGTACTTCAGAATACTTTCCAAAGTACACACATTGCTTGTGGTGATTCCAGAGAGAACAGGAAGGACCTTTGCGGCAAAAAGTTGACAATAACACAAATAAAAAATTAAATGCTGCACAGTTGGTATTTGTCCAGCTTTAATTATCCAATTGTTAAGTCAAGACTAGTTACCATGTACTTTCAGGGTTGTCTATTGTTTTCTGCTTTATTCAGCTGGGAGTACTGACATTAATTGTTTATGTTAAAATATTTGAACTCCCCATTATCTTGGCTATCATTTAAACATAGTAAAATAATGCTCCTTTTCCACTAAATCTAAAATTTAGAAGCACTTTTTTTTAATCTTTTGGTTTAGATAAAATGGATGCAGAATGGCAGAGATAATGATAACTGACAATTTAAGCTGTGATAAAACGGGAATGATAACTGGTAAGATGGATAATTCTGCCACCCAGTCACACAATCAATCAATCAATCAATCAATCAATTTGTGGGTCACATATGAATGTGAAATATCAAAATCAGTTGTATTACTAATATCTCATCTCAGGCATCCCTGACGTTTTACCTGAGGGTGTAGAGTATTCGACCATCATTCCAAATTCGAAGCATGCGATTGGGTGTGGTGATCCAGTGGGCGTCAGCCTTCTTTGAGTTGCGGAAAAAAGTGTCTGGGATCCAGATCTTCCCAACCATGTTGCTGTTGAGACGCAAAACCTTCATCGTACTGTTGAATTTTAACCTCCTGTCGTACCAGGTCTGAGCAAAAAAGATGTCGATGGTGTATTCCTGACGACAGATAGAACACAGTTTTACCCAAATTGTTATGTCTAACTTCAGTTTAAAAGCTGAACATGCTTTATGTAACACACTACATAAATGTCTCTGGTTGTCAGGAAAACTTTGCAAACAGTATTGTTTGCAACCAGTGCTGTCACCAGTGAATGGCTGTGAGATACAATGAGATAAAATCGAAATGTGGGCTGCAAAAGCACTCCTGTTTCTTCTGGCTGAGGGGGACTTTTTTATGCCAGTGGAAAGGTTCACAGAAACACATTTGCAGGCAGTTTTTTCTCCTCAGACAAGATGGTTTCTATTCAGTCCTTTTGTCCTAACTCAAGAGTTTTGTTGAAAAAAGACCATCTTGACGCTCTCAACCTGAAAATTAAATGTTCAACGGGGCAATTAATAATACCCCTTGTTTGGCTTGAGTATTATCTAAACTCATAACCTGTTGCCTTGACAGCACTTTGTCCTGAGACTGACAAAACCTTCTGTCTCTTCTGTCTCCTATTCAGCATCTGTAAGAGCTATGTTAGAACATATATATATATATATATATATATATATATATATATATATATATATATATATATATATATATATATATATATATATATCTATGCAGAGTTAAAGAGCTAAGAGCAAAGGTGTGATGTGGTCTAATGTGAGAGTGAAAAGAGACACGGTGAGTGAGAGGGAGCTATCAGTCTTTCTTTCTTTTGTTATTTGGAAGGGTTGAGCCCTGAGGTTCAAAGTGAAGTACAGCAGGAGAGAAAAATAAATACAAATCTGGGGATTTGTGTGCAAAAGGGCATTAACTTCCTGACAAAGCTTAGCCCAACAATAAAGCCTAAATCCATGCCAACGAGTCCTAAATGAGATTTGAAAAACATTTTTACCAGGCAACATTCCCATCCTTTCAACATCTTTTTTCCCCACAAAGGCAGACAGTTCAAATACAATGATGAGGATATATTAAATGCCTTAGGATCTTCATCTAGGCCCTGCTGAGTGGGATGGACATCTAACTTTTTTTCTTTAACCTATATATACTTTGGGATATTTAACAGAATCACACTACTTTAAATTCAAACAGCTGCACACATCCAAGAACAGCTAAGAACTGCTCAGCTCAAGTGTCTACAAAGCATCGATTTATGATTCTTCTTCAAATCACTCCCTCTCAATTTTCAATTTCAATTTCAGTTTGCTTTATTGGCATGACAAAAAAATACATCTGTGTTGCCAAAGCATAAGAACAAACATACATATAAACAGCAACATCTCAACAATCTCTCTCTTGTCTGTCCCATCCCTTCCCCCTCTGTTGCATGAGTTGCAACGTTATCATATTTCAAAGATTCCTGCATAATTAAAAAATAAAAAAATTGATTACTGTTTGATGCTCTTTATAAAATACACCGACTGCACCACATTTGTCATGTCACAGTGTGAACACAGTGGCCTAACCACACTGATTACATATGAATGTGAAACAATCAGTTGTTTCATGCCAGCATGATGCCCTCATCACACACACACACACACACACACACACACACACACACACACACACATGCACGCAGACTCCCTAATGTGAACGCAAAGACACATTTTCTAACTGATCCCATCAATGCTTCTCTTCCAACTTCACTGTGACTGCAGTTATTGAGAGTGGGTGTTTTAGCTAAGACTAAGTGAAATGGAACGCCACCACCATGTAAAGCAGGCTGCTCTGCAGAATTACAATAGAAGTGGCATCTCAGCGGGGACGTGCCACAGAAAACAATGACACATAAAACAACGCTGATGGTTTTCAAGAGACTCTCATTTTCTAATCCTGCTTTCTCTCCAACAAACAGTTTTCCTCTCCACCATCAGATGAACTGTTCTTTTGGTCATCACTGCAGAGTGACAGCTATATATTCTATTACTATTCCTCAGTTTTCTTCAGTTACTGTGCATTGTAACATAATACCAATGGTAATCAAAAAACAACATGGTGTTTTCCTCTCTGAAACTGATAGCTGAAATTTAGCATTTCCAACACTTCCAACTCGTTTTTTTTTTTTTTTTTTTAATAATAGAAATGTACTGATACATGTGGTTTTTCGAAGCTGGGAGTGTACAAATAAGCAGTTCTCCCACTCATATTGGCTGAAACTGAAGTGCATCGTTGTAAGAGTAATACAATTGTATGCATACACTAGAAGAAGAATAGTGACTATTATTAGACCATTACCATAGAGACGATAGAGATTGTATGTACTTGTTCATAGTAAGGTTAAACTATATATCACCTGATTTGCAAGGTGTTTTAGCTGTTCCTATATTGATTACTGGAATATTATTCAAATCATTTTTTATTATATATATTTTACATATTTATTAAATAAATGCTAATAGAAAATAAACATCTTTGCAGTTGGTGAACACAAATGCATGTTGTGCAACCAGCACACAATTAAAATGTGGCACTCTAACCATAGCAACAGACAAACGTGATCAAAAGCCAACCAAAACACCCTTGTCTTCAAACTAGATCTAAGCAAAATCACAAGCTGGTAATATTTTAACAAACCACAAAGAGCTTGAACAGGTTTCACCTCAGATTGCTGCTGATGCAATTCGAATGCAAACTTCTTAGCATTTGCCAACTCACGCTGACATTTGCAAATATGCTGCTTTGAGATCTGACCTGTGTGTTAAGCAACACAATTGGTTAACTGTTAAACAGTATTTATAACTCAAAATAAGAGGTGTTTAATGCAACACAGATGCATTAAATTGACCTTATTTATCCTCTGTGGGGCAAAGGCCAGAGCAGTAGTTAAGCAGCTGATTGACAGATGTATTGTGTTGCTACACTACAAGGGCAGTGGGGCAGCATAGTGATTAGGTGGACCCACCAATCCACCATGACAGCAAGCATCTGCCCTGCTGAAGTGTGCTTGAGCCAGACACTGAATCCCTGCCAGGTCCAGAGAAGAGAGCTACAGTCTGGCTCATTATACACCCATCCTGAGGATGGAGGCAGGCCAAACACACATTTGTTAAATTCATATTCTCCTTTAGTTATATATGCAGTTTTAGGCTGATTATTGATAACAAAGATGACACATTAACACCATATTCCAGTATTACTCACCATATTGATGGCATTTACTGGACCAATGCTGTTGACAAACATGTCTGTGTGGATCACTGTTGGTTTGACTGCAAAGAAGCACAAGACAATCCATTTTAGAGATGAGCAATGATTTATCATGCACATGCACAACAAGTTTCAGGAAGTCGTTTATCAGTTTTGTCTACTTCATCATCATCAATGAGGAAAACGAGGGACATAATCTCCCTATTGTGAAAGTGTGAATACAAAGTTGCTGGAAAACATCACTGCTCTGCTTACATTTGATCTAATACAAACATAAGACACACAAGACAGGTGCATATGATAAATTCATGCAAAAGAAAGAATTGCACTGTCTGCAATGAGTTCAGTGAAAATGCAATGTTTTGTTATGGACTTTCATCAGGCATTAAACTAATATATGAAACAACATCTTTATAATAAGGATAAATATACTATGGACTATACTATGGACTAAGCCACAGACTAAAACAATCAACTGAAAAAGCATTGTTAAAATGAGACAAACAATATATTGTAAGACCCCTTAAACACAAAATGCAAATAGAAAAATAAAAAATAGATGTTCAATGCAAAGAAACATGATTATTGTATCACAATAAATCCAATAGGGGAGAGGAAGGGGGATCCGACAACAAGTTGGAAAACATTGTTCACAAAAGTCAATGTGTCTTCTAATGAGGACAAGGATAATAGAATCAACTATTGTTAAAGAAATACTGTATGAAGTAAATTATATAATATTGCAAATACAAATATCAAGCTAATATTTCAAGTACAAATGTTAAGCACATCTAATGTCTAATGTTTTATAACATAGGCCAATATTTCAATGCACTACTAATGAATACAGATGAGAGTTTGAGATATATATTGTTTGTCTCCTTTCAGGAAGGTTTTTAATCAAATATTGATGTTGTAACTGTTTGTAATTTGGTGTTTGTAACTTGGTGTTTGATTCTTCAATTGGTTGTTGCAAACTGGGGCTTTATTAAAAATATGTTGAAAAATTAATTTTCTTTCCCCTTCATTTTAGGTCCACTGTGAACGCTAATGACATTCAGTTCACTCAAGATTTTACCAGGTCTGAGATACATCAGATAGTGCTGATGAAATAGCAAGGAGACTACATCAGAGCCTATAGGGCCAAATTCATCTTTAAACAGGCTTCTTGCCAATGTCAGAGAACCACATGCTTTGTCTGTATTTACAGCCAAACTCCTGTCCCATTTACCACGATACCTGTGTGCCCTCTGCAACATCCCATCCATCCATTTTTTTACCATTCTACTATATGCTTCAGGCCTGTGAGCTCCTCTTGATAGTAAATCAGTTACTCTTTCCTCACAGACCTACTATTGCCCGGCATTCCCACAAAAATGCACTTTAAGGTTAGAAGTGCCTTGTAAATATTTTGACTTGACAAGATTTGAGGGAAGATTACAATTCTTAGACCAATAGAGACCGCCAAATATGCCACATAGAACAGCAGTTGCATGTTCATCTTCCCATGTATTAATTTTTCTCTGCTTGTGCACCTGCATGTGTACATCTGTCCCCCGCCATGCATAACACGTCTTGGTATCTGCTGCACACACCAAGTGATATTGATAGACATACCTCAGACAAAGTATGACTGAGGACACTGGAAAGCTTGGTGTCACATCGACGCCTATGCTCTGTCAGAGCCTCTAAGTCAGCCTGGATCACTACACTTTGCTATGTAATGCGTATGTTTATGGATGACTGGACGTTACATCTGAGAGGACAGTCAGGTTAAGACTTGATGTGGGAGCTATAATGAGTGTAAGAGATAGACAGAGGGATTAAGTCCAGGTTTGCATCAATTTTTCATGTCAGTCAAAGGAATAAAAACACACACACACACACACACACACACTCACACACTCTTGCTCTTAATGGTTCATACTTGATTGCACATTGCACAGTGTTGCATTCGGACAAATATATCAGTGAGTGGCTAGGAATACTAGTGCATATTATTGCGTTGGCATAATTAGCATGTATGCAGACTGTAACTGTGATGCAGAGAATATGTAACCCTGGACTGGATTATTAGTAAAATCACATTAAATAACATGCATGGCATAAATAAAATATTAATAAATAAAAACAAATGTCTTATTTTATACAGCCAACAGGAGTGGCCAAGTAGATGGCTTTTATAAATGTGCCAGTGAACATAAAATGGCTGTGCTCTGAAGAGGACATAATACATGCCAACACACCCACCACAGGCCTCATGCATCCTGGTACAAGGGTGATTGAATTAGTTAATAAACTCTGACCAAATTCATCACCATGCATTAGCAATAATTTAGACCAATTAGTTAAACTCACTGTACGGTAAATTTATGTCTCTCCATATTTGTTAATTCTCAAATATGTTTATTTTCTAGAATGCAATGATCTTGATCAAAGCCATGGGTGTATTATGATTGATTTGAGCAATCTCTCTCTCTCTCTCTCTCTCTCTCTCTCTCTCTCTCTCTCTCTCTCTCTCTCTCTCTCTCTCTCTCTCTCTCTCTCTCTGTTCTACTTATTTCAGTTTTCATAAATACAGTAGACTCCAGGGGCATTAAAATGAAATGAGCATCACAATGGACTTCAAAGGGAGACTGTGGCACAATCAGCGATGAATCTAAATCCATAGCTTTTTATCGCTCTGAGGAGTAAAGGAGAACCTTCGCTTTGCCTTGGTATGGTTGGTTGTTAGATGATTGGTTGGTGGTTCAGATGACAGTATAGCCAGCTAATTATAACCCCTCTGTAGCTGTGTAACATGGCAGCAGCT
This sequence comes from Zingel zingel, assembly GCA_023566125.1. Classification (NCBI taxonomy): domain Eukaryota; kingdom Metazoa; phylum Chordata; class Actinopteri; order Perciformes; family Percidae; genus Zingel; species Zingel zingel. The sequence goes on along the minus strand of CM042328.1, from coordinate 13,362,445 downwards.
GGAATACCACCATAGAGTGAGTGAGATCATAGCGTGTTTGAAGATGATGGTTAAGACGGTGGCAGCCAGCCGCCAAGCTACACAGTGGCTCTCTGGGTTGAAGCTGCACCTCAAAGCAGATCTTAGCTGCTTTTCAATTTATAGCACAACCCATTTCTAAGTCTTAAAAATAAAGATCCTCCCCTTCATGAAATGTGTCACATTATATGCAGCATTGTATATATTGGACAGTGTGTGGAAAAACCATGAACGCAGTGTAAAGGATTTACTATATACATTCATGTTATTCAGCTGCTTACATATTGTGCCATAATTTCAGTCAATTCATTAGTCTTGCTTTAGAGCTGCATTAAGTCAATTCTCAGAAGTGGTACCTCTGGCTTGGTCATTTTTTTCCCACCTAAAATAACTGGCCATGTTTGCGGTGGGGAAGCCAGAGAGGGATTTTACCCTTTTTGTTGCACTAGGGGTGCCTATTTGTTGGCTGGGGTGCCTTCAAGGAAGGGGTTGGAATCTGAGGGAGATAGCAAGAACCTCTCAGTGGCAGGTTTGAAGAAACTGCTGATGAGTTAGCACATATACTGCCTCCTTACGTCAACAGTGGAGGTGACAAATAACAATGACAAATACTACAGCGCAAATTAGAAGAAAACAGGGAAAAATCCCAAAAATGGTTAATGGGTAAATATTCAGGCCATCTTGGTAGCGGAATGGTTACACCACATACCATAACCCTGCAACGTCCCTGGTTCGATTCCCCATTTTCTGTCTCTAGTCTACACATTCATCAATTTAATAAAGGCGAAAATAACACCAAAATAACTAGCCAAGTTTAAATTTTGGTGGCTCAATGTAGCATGAACACCTAATGGAAAACGTCATATTTAATTTACACAACCCATGTAATAAGTTAACCGGTTCATTGCAAATAATATAATTTAAAGCTGGCCCATCAGTTTGCGATAGGGCTGTGACAGTATTGATTTTTTCTTACCGCGGTTAAGAAGCAACGTATCACCGCGATATGGCGGTTAACCGCAATCCCCCTGTTACAAGAGCGGCATAAGTTAGTGCGAGAATAGCAGGTGCCTTAAGTGAGTCACGCAAGGAGAGCGATCGGTGAGAGTAGTGGATGAGTGTGGCTGTGATGAAAAGCGAAGATAGCAAAGATGTAAAGTGAGTTAAAAGTGAACAATAAAACAACAAGCTTGAGCTTCTCATCACACAGTGGGTTCAGCTGTTGTCAATGTTGCCAGTAAAGTGAAGGGCGTCACCCCCCCAAAAATATGGGCTTATCCCTTACAACATACTGTATGTTGCAGCACAGTGTTTCCATTTCAGCTCAATGTGAGTCATATGTTTTGCTGTCATTTACGGTTGCACTGCTTTCTCTCCTCTCCGTTGGTCTATTCCACAGACAGTTCAGAAAGCTCTATTGTCAATAAAGTTACAAAAGAATTTTTTTTTTCCCGTCAATTCCGAGCTCAGACTCTTTGCAACACAGCGGTCTAGTAGCTGAGCAGATAGAGAGCAGAGAGGGCGACTCAGCAGTCCGCTTACTTGTTGCTCTCTCTACCAATATAAGCTGCTCTGTTTTAAGCTACAAAATGTGCATGCAGACTAAAACATCTGTTCTTCTGTAACCTTCACCAGCAAAAAGTTAAATAAAATAAGAAATGTGGTATAGTTTCACAGCGGTTATGGTCACAGCCCTAGTTTGCAATCACTTGTTTTGGTAGAGATACTAAAACAGGGGTCAATATTTTCTTCTTTGGAAGGAGCACTTTGTTTCTTCTGTGTAGGGTGCAGGTTGCATATGTCAGTTGCTGTTTCCTTCTTCCTGTGTGTGTACACCACTACAAGACTCAACACTTAATTTAGGCAAACAAATGGTAAATGTCTCAGCTGTAACTTTGTGACACAGAATGATAAGACTGGGGCATTTTTCCAAACTATTATTGCTATTTGCTGATTCAATACAGCACTACTCTGTGCCCCTACAGTGGATGTAGAAGCGATTCCCTGCTGGCATATAGAGTGGTAAATCTTTATCATTCTGTAAGAGTATGTGACAGATTCTGACTTAAACCAGTTTTCCCAGGAATACTGACCCATGAATCAAGTATTCAAGGGCACTGAATATCTCCCTATTCTGCTCTTGCAGATGGATGTGACAGGCTTTAGCATATATGTGCGCTTGTGCAGACAAGGAGGCCCTGCCCAGCTGTCTGTCAAAGTGAAGGGAGTAAGCTACAGTACTTGTCATCAAGACAGGGCTTGTAGGAGCATAACGGACTGCTATCCCGACCATAATGCACGCATGTACATAAACACCAGCACACATTCTTTATAGTCAGTCCACCTGCCTGTCAACACACAACACAAAACACACACACATAAAATGGACAGAGGCAAACACACAAGGACACCTTGTACTACCCAGCAGTTTAAACCCTGCATGTTCAATTTCTACAGCTAGTGAATAGGCCATCAGCAGCTGGCCTTCCATTGTCATTTCATGTCATTACAAAGTAATTATTCCTTATCATTTTACATTTTGCAGCAGATATATTTAAATATGTATCAGGTGGGATGCCCAACATTATTACTTCCTACCATTAGAGGTGAAGCAAACTTTGTTTTGAGTCTTTGACAAGTCATGGGTCCCTTTAAATTGAATGGCATTTAGAATGTAAAAGAGGTGGTTCAGTGGGTAGAGCAGGCGCACATATACTTGGAGGTTTATGCCTCGACGCAGAGGTCCAGGGTTTAAATCCGACCTGTGATGATTTCCCTCATGTCTTCCCCCTCTCTCTCACCTAGCTGTCCTGTCAAATAAAGGTGGAAAAGCCCCCAAAAATACTGAATGAAGAATGTAAAAGAGAAGTAGTAGAGTACACTTAAAGAATAATGCATGCTTTTAAAGTGTGTATTTACGTCTTCTGATCAACCGTCAGATTTCAAATTAGCTTTTTGGCATGTAAATAACAGCAATATTGAACTAGAAAGCTACAGGTGATGTCATCTGCCACTGGAAATGTGTCATTTAAACCAGCTAAAGCAAAGGGTCAGCTCCAGCTAAAAGTAAGAAGCGTGCAAAACGCACCTTTCCCCTCGTTTGTGCAGTGTGACTGGCTGCCCCCGGATTAATTTAAAAATGTATCTGTTGTTAGGGAAAAAGTACTTTGTATAACACGATTTTTAATCTTTGGGCATTGGAAGAATATTAAGGAGATTACAAGCCATCAGGCTAGAGTCTAAGTAAAGTAACGAGTCACTGGTGTTGAGGTCAAATGTTTTATACTACACTGCTGTTGTGTGAAAAGCCACTTGTTGAGGGAAATTGATGACCTCTTGGGCATATGGAATCCTTTGATAGCCCATTAACCTAACCACAAGGCTGTTTTCTCAGCTGCTGTTTTTCATTTAAAAAATGGAATCTGTAAGTATGTGCACATAAAGTGCCACTAGATTGGTTTTTATACTATCAACATGTCCTCTCAGTGTGCACAAGTGCCTTAAGATCCCTAATTGCTGCTTTAGGGTCCTATCTTGCACCCGGCGCAGCGCAGCGCAAAGCCCGACCCAAGTGTCTTTGCTAGTTTAAGACCGACGCAGTTGTCAATATCCCGTCCATCGCCCGCGTCGTTTCAATAGCAAATGCACCTGTGCCCATCTTTGCGCCCATTGGCGTGCTGGTCTAGGGAGGTGTGTTCAGATGAATTCTTGACGTATTGCTAGCTTGAGGCAGCAGAAAGTGATTGCGCCATTGACCAACAAAAACCTGGTCTAAAGTCAATAGCCCAGCATTTCATTGTTATTTTAACAGCAAATTAGTAAAATGCGCCTAGGCTTATGCACAGGACACGCACATTATGCTTGTTACACACAGACAGGGAAGCGCAGCAGCACACAAACATGCAAAAGATTACAAATAAAAATATTACAGTGCAAATCCGCCATCATAATAGCAATGCGCCAAGGTACAAACACGCCTGGCTTTTAAAGGGAATGGGAGATGACACTTTGATTGATTGCATGTTACGCCCAAAACACACCTATGAATTAATGAAGACACTAAGTACAACCCTTTTGAACCATGAGCCTGGCGTACAGACCCTTAAACTCGCAAAAGTGGATTTGGACACGCCCTAAATGCACCTGCTTCACGCCGTGCGATTAGATCGTTAAAAAAGGGCCCTAAGTCTCCAAAAAAGGAGAAGATATTCCCTTAATATAAAGCATTTCTTAGTGACAATTTTGAGAATATATCTCAATAAAGTTTAAAGAGGGGTGTATGATGGGGGTTGGTTTACTTTCATTAACAAGTGTTACAGGCTTCACACCGCTGCACAATCATGGATTTTCTTCAACAAGTGAGAATATGGCAGGCTCCAGGCTCCTTTTAGAAATCAGTGGGAAAGTCACATATGCCACGTCCTTATTTTCTACAGTCAATGCATAAAGTGCTTGGGTAATAGTAATGGTTTGTCAGTTAATAGTGCATAAACGTGTTCAATTGCAAATGTTGCCATAAACGTGGGTGTATTTCTTTGTGATTCTGCAACAAAACAAATCAACTGTGAAAAATCAGCACCCACCTCCAATGTCAGGCCTTAGTTTGTTGTCATATCCGTCTAGTAGGCTGTTTAGGATGTGTGTGACGTCACTCTCGTGCACTTTGGGAGTCAGCACCCACGTCTTATTAGCCACCTCATCATCGTCATCAGTCTGGAAGGAGCTGCAGAGAGAAGAGAGAAAATAAATCAATTAATCAATCAATAATCAATTTTAAAAAAGAAGAGCAAGCAGTGTTGTTCCTAGTGTGCTCTGCTTTCTTTATGAACTTATTTTCAGGGCTTTTTATCACCACATCATTGTGACTATAGAGACCAACCAAAATATGTGTGATTAATCTTCCCTTTCCATTTTATTTCTGTGATTTCTCGTAAAATGTAGTTTCAACACTTTAAAATGCTAATATCAGAAATAAAGAGTGAAATAAAGTGATAATTTTGTAGGATTAACAACAACTATTGTACACATTCAGTGCAACACTTGTAATGCAGAACATGCATTTTCTCAATTTTATCACACTGTAAGGTCCCACTGTAATAAGTACCAGTCTACAATATACACTGTTTGTTCACTGTGAGATGTCCCTTCAAACATGCTTCTTTTGATTCAGATTGATACTGTGTTTACTTAATCTACAGCCCAGAGCATTTAGTGTTTTGGTGAAGAACCCACCAGTATTTCAAGACCAATCCCATAATGCATTTAGACCACATCAGATAAGAGTCAAAATGTTATCTGATGTTTGATGTGAAAATTAGATGAAAGGGCTGGATTTATTTGCTTCAGATCTTTGAATTCCCTGCATGGAGATACTTAAAGTGCTCATATTATGTTCATTTTCAGGTTCATAATTGTATTTAGAGGTTGTACCAGAATAGGTGTATGTGGTTTCATTTTCAGAAAACACCGTATTTTTGTTGTACTACACATTGCTGCAGCTCCTCTCTTCACCCTGTGTGTTGAGCTCTCTGTTTTAGCTACAGAGTGAGACATCTCACTTCTGTTCCATCTTTGTTGGGAGACGCACATGCGCAGTAAGTACGGCTAGCCAGTCAGTTGCAGAGCATGAGGGAGTGCCATGCTAGCAACTAGGCGAGCATTATAACGTGTGTTACAAAGTGAAGCACGTTTGTCACGGAAGTAAAGACTGGACTACAATAGAGCTGTTTGGAGCAGTTTGTGAACAGTGTTTTCTGTTGGAGATGGTAAGTCCCTTTGGGGTGGGCTTTGGGCTTTTTCACTTTGTAAACCTATAACAAGCAGAAAAAGATATATAACACAATAAAGTAAAGGGGAAAAGCCAAAAAGCACAATATGAGCACTTTAAGACGTAATCCCTTGGTTCTGTTATATTCATGCCAACACTTGCAAGAAATGCACAAATTACAAAAGAACAAAGCAACCATAGCCTGAATATGGCACAAGGCTCATACATAGTATATGCTCATCTAAAAGGATATAAAATAGACATATAGATAGATTATGGCTGATAGGAATTATGCTTTTTCTGAGGCAACGTGCCATTATATGATTTAAAAAAAGAAAACTCATTGTTTAAGTTTTACACTTTTTTATTTCTTTTCAATAGAACCTAATCAATGTATATTTGTGTGCACCAACACACCAGCTGAGAGCCACTATCATCTATCTGACACATCTCATTAATTTTGTCCTCCTGGACATCTTGTACACACTTTTCCCCCATGGAGAGGTTATGCTAATGTTCAATTTCAGTAATGTGCTTAGATAGTCAGCAACTTTGTTAGCATCAGTCATGCAAACATACCCCAGTTTAGACAGCTGATCTTAGCATTAATGTCAAGTAAATTGGACGTAATGTTAAATGCCCACTTGCAGAGATTCATCACGAGGACTCACAAATTTCTTTTTCTATTACATTTGAAACAAGTTCAATACTTGGTCACTCTTTCAAACTGAGATGCTTTGACTTTTGCTGGCTTCCATCCAGGTGGCCTGCTTTCCGCCGAAAAGCTGTTTGACAAATCTTCTCAATGGAGGGAGCAATTTTAGACAATTTTCACTTAATAGAAGTTGGAATTTGACAAAATGGCAAGGCCAACAAGGTTCATATTGTAAGAATAGACAGACCAGTTAATCATTTTTTAATCTCATGTTAAAAAGCTTTTGTGGATTTTTCTATTACCAATTACCAGATTTGTCAGCGTTGTAGTACCACCTACAACCACATACATTCTTAGTGACTTGGGGCCCTATCTTGCACCCGGCGCAGTGCAGCACGAAGCCCGACGCAAGTGTCTTTGCTAGTTTAAAACTGACGCAGTTTTCCCATCCAGCGCCCACATCGTTTAAAAAGCAAATGCACCTGCGTCCGTCTTTGCGCCCATGGGCGTGCTGGTCTTACAGGAAGGTGAATTCTTGGCGTATTGCTATCTTGAGGCACCGAAAAGTGATCGCGCCATTGACCTACAAAAACCTGGTCTAAAGTCAATAACGCAGCATTTCATTGTTATTTTAACAGCAAATTAGTAAAATGCGCCTGGCTTGTGTACAGCGCGCGCAAACTATGCTTGTTTCACACACAGGAGCACACAAACATGCAAAAGATTAAAAATATGATATAATAATATAATATTACAATGTTAAACAGTATTATGATATGATCTGCTTGTACACTTTCACTTCACGCACAAGCAGATCAGTTTCTTCTCCTGAAAATCTCTCCTTCCTGCTTAGCAAATCCGCCATCATAATAGCAATGCATGTGGTTGGCGGTGATTGTAATAGGGCTATCATCTATTCACTAGTTTAGTTTTGTATATGGATGAAATGGTGGTGATGAGGGACATCTTATTTTTTGCTGACAAATATGGGTGACTATCTGAAACAAAAAATCTGTCTTTGAGAGGCTCAGTAGGAGAGACTTACCTGTCTACCATGCTGTTTATCGCTGTTGATACCCTTTGAACACTTTGCCCTTGAAACACTTGCATAACTTTGTTTTTCCTGCAAATAAGACTACAAAACAGCTACTCAGCTTCTCTGCGACAAATTTTTAGAGAGTGGCCTAGAAAATGTAAGAATTGCATACAGTATATCCTACTATTACTGTGAGGCCCAGAATTTGAATGACAACCTCCACAATCATCTTTAATAACAGCTAAAGCTCTTCTTTAGTTTTCAACTCTATTAACAAATTGCATGATGATAAAGTTGAGGAACTTGACAGCAGAATTGTTTGTCGATTCGTAAATAGGGTTTTAAGGGCCCCCCAAGCTTCTGAGAGCTGGAAAAGACAAGCCAATTTTCCTGAGAATACTTCTCACCTCAACATCTCAAACTGCAAGGACAATGACATCTCAAGAGCCCCCGACCCCAAATACCACCACAACGATGCTGTAAATGTGTTTACTCCTATCCCACAAACAAGTGTTATCTTTGTAAATGATATGTCTGGAATGAAGGTTGAGTGTCTGTCACAATAGATATTTGTCAGCTTTGAGACCTGAATAGAAGATGGAGGTATGACAATGCATTAGTGCAAATCAATATGCTGACAACAACATGCTGCCATCGTTAAGTACTATAGTATGTCAGGAGCACTACATAATGCTGTCTACAGTAAGAGGGAAGATGTGTACTGCCAGAGGGCATTGGTGAAATGAAGGAGAAGAGTAGATGGAAAAGCATGAACGTGATGTTGGTGAAAGAGACTGTGGGACAGATTTATGCACATAAAAGCACAGAGCAAATGTGCACTGGATCTTTTCATTCAATTTGTGCTAGCACTATCTGAGTGTAATTAGTGTGTGATTTACTAAGGCAGCAGTTCATTATGCAATCAGTGCCTTCTAGACTTGTTTTGTGCATGAAAAGTAAAAAAAAGTGCAGTTCGGGCGTGGGATTTTCATAAGATTAGCAACCTCAAAAGAACGTTAAAAACAAGTCACAAGTTAATGTTACATGAAGTAGTAACAGTATTCCAAAATACTCACTAAGGCTTCAATTAAACTAAGTGTGAAAATTATTTAGGCTTCTATTACCGATTACATTTTAATCTTGATATCAACTTTAAGAGGTTTGTAAAAGTACTGCAGTAGAGTCATACTACTGTCTAATGAACTGAAATAGCAATGGGCTGACAAAAAATTGTTCAAAAGCAAACATGTTTTGTTAAAAATAATAGACATATCTTATATATAAATCTATCTTGACTAAACATGAAGGAGCAGTGCTTCTACGCACCATATATAAAAACTCCAGGTCTGCTCCAAATTTCAGTTCTTTCAAATCAGTACTTACAACCATTTGCCATTGCTTTTTATTAAATTAAATCTGGGACTATTTATTCACTGTTATGAATAAATACAGTCAATACACTTTTACTGCATTGTAATTTTGATGATGCTCTTAAATCTGTTTCACAACTTTATTGTACCCTTTTTGTATGTATCTTTTACAGTAATATATCATGTCATAGTGTTTTAAAAAAATATATTTTGTGTAAATAACTGATTAATAGAGCACCATTCAACAACAAGGCAGTTTAACTTGCCTTGCCGTATCAAGAGTTCAATCGGTATCTCCGTACTGCAGCAGTTGAGTGAAAATCTACTTTTTGTTAATGATAAAAGCACAACTCCCAATCCCTTGTTTAGTTTTAGAAAATGGAAAGATATTGTAATGTATTGCTCTTCATTTAAAAAAAAATGTTCTTCTTGTTTTTAAGGAAATTGTTACGATTTTTATAGAATACAAGATAATTAAAATGTATTTTTCCTACCTCAGTTTTCTCTTAATACACCAGTGTAAATGTGCACACACTCTTTGGAGGCAGCTTCCATGCAAACCAAGGACCTGGGTAATATATGATTGCAATCAACCACATATCTGCTGCTATTTGTGTGAGCTTCCTTGTATGCATATGCATACAGAGAGGCCTACTTTACTAATTACATGAAAGCTGTGCCTCAGATTAAAGAAAACTTGCATTTGCGGGTATTTGATAAATAACACAAATTTGTTCAGGCACACAATGCATCAGAAACCAGATTGAGACACAAGAGAGAAGTGGTAGATGGATAGATAGATATAGATATATAGAGAGAGATATTCTAAGAAAGAAGAGTTTGGAGAATCGGCCAACAGCACAGAAGAGCAACAGTAAAACAGTTGGGAGCTTTCAGCCAAGCTTTAGAGCAATGAGAGAAAAATAGACTGCTAAATGAAATAATAAAGAATCAGTAATGGTAAGGGGGGAAAAGACACAGTTTCCATGGTAAAGCACAAGGATAGAGGCCCTGATAGCTTTCTCATGTTCTTAGGCTGAAATAATGTTTTGACCAGCACTCTTCCTTAGACTGCATAAAGTGCCATTACGTGTCATCCATCTCTACCACAACACTAATGCCTAAAACATTAAATCGTAATCGTTTTACTCAGGTGGACCCTTTTAGATATGCCTTACTGGATATTATAAAAAATATATTATGGGAGTATCTGTCATGTGTAGATAGATAGATAGATAGATAGATAGATAGATAGATAGATAGATAGATAGATAGATAGATAGATAGATAGATAGATAGATAGATAGATAGATAGATAGATAAGCAAGCCTGGCAGTGAAGGGTGTAAGAACTTGAAACTTGCTGAAAGGTTGCTGCAATTTCATTATCTGTATTCATCTTGCAGAGTATATCTCTGTGTATATGGAAATGTTCCAAAGACAAGCAGATCAAAGGAAGAGCCATGTGTTCACTGCAGGCAGATCTGAGGTTTTGCCTACTAATTCAGTACCTGAAGATCCACAGAGAGGTTTGTGCCAGTGTGTGTATGGGTGTTGTATGTGTGCATGCTGTTATGCGTTTGTGTGCGTATTAGTGTTTGTTATTTATGCATATGTATGTCCGTGGCTTTGTATGTAATGATGGACAGTACTGGCGTTAAGTGTTCTCATCGAGGACAATCTGATATTTTAATAGATTCTACACCTTCACATGTATCACCGTCATCAATAAACACTCTCATCTGCTCTATATGCAGCTGTCAAATCCTGCCTTTACTATTAAACAGATGTCAATTAAAATCTCATCTCAGGTTTCATATACAGCAGCAGAAAACTGCCCCATCCTCTGCAGTTATACACATTCATGAAATAGTCTAGGGTAATTATAGCAATACCAGCTACAGAAACGACTATGTGCCTGCCATTAGCATCTACATCAAGTTCCCTTAAGCAATCATCTTCACATGTTTTAAATTGTAGCTAATAAAGCAATCAAATCTAACGAATCCTCATGCTTATCATCAACCAACATGAAATTGGTCCTGCACATGGCAACAACACAACAAACCACTCTTGCACATCACATTGTTGCTACAGCCCTCTCACAAGCTCTCTCTGAATAAAAAAATAACACAATACATTGGCAACTTTTTTTTTTTTAAATTAACAAAATGTAGTCATTTGTGGATGAATATTGTGTTTCTGCTTAATCAACCAGGCTACCAATTTACAATGGGCAGTTATGCTACTCACATGCAGGACTGTTAACAACTAATCACCTGGACTATGTCAGCCTGCTCTACTTAACTGACCTCTGGTAGTGAGAAACAGTGTATTTACAGGTGCCACTCAGTTCAATGTGAACCAAATCACAGTGATTAGCTGATATTGGCATACAAGGTTGACTTGTCAGCGATCAAGTACAATAAGGCAGGTTAGGCCAATTTGTAATGTTGCCAATGTTGTGTATCAAGTAAAAGGGCCAATCAGTAATATCTTGGACTATTTAAATGTGAGGTCTGACTTAAAGATGATGTGAACAAATCATCAATAACTGCAGCAGCAGCAGTAGTAGCAGCAGCAACATAACATATAAATGAGTAATAAGATGCTGCCTGATGTTGATGGATTAAAGAGCTTGTCAATCATTAAGGGGGCAGCATCCAATTCTGGGTGGGGTGAGCTTTACCGTTTGCATTTAAATGGCAGTGTATTTGCCTTCATCGTGTTTCATATGAACAGTGATATTGCAGTGAGTCTACATTTAATGCAACATTGAGTATTTAGAATTATGCATATTACCATAGAGAGAAATAAAACATCGGTGGACTAGTTTTAAAAGTATCCCCTCTTTACTCTAGTATCCTCATTTACTTGCTGTTAACCTATGTTCTTAAAAAAGAAATGCACAAACCCTTTTGGACTAAGGGTAGTAGCTCTATATTTATCCACAGGATCTCCTAGAATAAAGACAGAACTAGTGAAAGCCATAGTGGAAAATGACAAGGCATGTTATGTATCAATATTCATGCCCCTACTTCAGGTTTCTTGTGGTACTTACTGGTCTGAGTAAATGAGAGTAATCACCATCACTACACAACTCTATCCCAGAAATCTGAAATCACTTAGACCTTAATACCTCCTGGGTGATGAATTTGACAGATTATCTAAACTGAGAGGCAGCTATGAGCTGTGACTGTCATCTTCTACTGTCCTGTCAAACTGTCTTAAATCGATATAGGAAAAAAGAAGATTGACATCTGTGTGCTATCATAAACATTTTAGGAATTCTGAGACATGAATACATATGATAGTCATTATGGGATACATGACAGATTGACAGTTTGTACATCCCAGCCTTTTTCCAAGTGATGACAAGAGGCAGATAGTGATTGAGGGTTTGATTGAGTCCAATACACTGTATGTTTCCCATTTCAATGGATGGAAGGAACTGCACTTACTAATAAACAAGTATAACTGGAATGCAATAAATGGCATGCTGGACTCAGGATTGAATTAATAAAATTGGCATCAAATTTGTTCTCTTCTGAAATTTGTCCCACGTCATGCACACTAATCAAAAATAATTCTACAAATCTATATTATGTTCATGTATTATGTCCATAGCATGTTCTTGCTAGCAAGATTATTTTAGCCAGAAATCAACCCTTCCGATCCAGGAGTATCATGTTAAACAACTTATGAAAAATGTAAAGTCACTTCATAACTATTTGTTTAATTTACAATTATGCCAACTGCTGTTAACTGTGTGAGTGTATATGTTGTTCGCAAACTATCTCTTACTTGTTTAGCAAGTAAGAGATAGTTTTTTGTTAGGTTACTGTGGGATGTTTCTCTTAAGCCACAACTATGGTACAATGCAAAACTAAAAACAGTAATTGTAGTGGGTCCCAAATTGTGATAATGTAATGAATTTAATCTTCCACCTAAAATGCTGGAAGTGAGTTTGCTGAACAGTAAACAGCAAATGGCATAATAGAAAACCTGAGCAGAGCACTTCCTCACTCTGATATCACTACTTCCTGTCATGGCCATAATACCATGGTTTACAAACTCTCCTAGTGGATCCTGGGCCTACATCTGATGTCTAATTATTGACTGATGGAACTATATGCCATAACATGTGTAACAGAATGTCTTCTACTTCTACTTGAGTATTGACAGTGCACTGGGGTTAATGTATGGTGAATAACACAATCACTACACATAGTAACTGCCAATGAGTCACAAAGTAGCATAGATTACTGAAAGCATGCCAGAGGCCTTGAGAGATTTCTTGTGTAAGAGGTCTCATACATGAATCACAAATGACGGCCAATGCAACTTACCAAGCAATAGCAATCTTCTAATTGTTAAATAATACACTTGTATATAAAATATTTGAAAATAAAACACATCTCCCTGTCATTGGGGGATAACTAGGATTGAGCCACAGATAGGTATATTACATTTTTCGATTATTTTAGAAACACCCAAATGTCACATCTCAGTTCATTATGTTTCAACCACTCAAGCACAATTTATACAATCCATAACTTGCCCATTAATCTCAGTTCTGGATTTTATTCAGTGGGGCAAGGTGTAGTGTTTACTCAAGCATATTGTGAACACTACTTGTGCATACAATTAGAGACACACAGGCCTGGCAATGAAGGCTGGGCAGGGAGCCCTGAGGTTGCGATCAGCATGACGGTGATTGAACGTCAACTGATTTATCTGCCTCCATTTTTCACCCTCCAGCAGCACAAGACAAAAGCGAAGCGAGAAGCCTAGCCATCCGTCCTCTTGACTTCTCTCATCTTAGTACACGAGAATGCCTTGACAGGGACAGCCAGCAGCTTCTCTCAACAAACTCAAATCTGCACCTCAGTTTAAGATGAAATGGCAGTCCTTTGCCTGTGTGTGTGCAAGGCAAGGATGAGTCCATATGTGCTATCCTTGTCCTTATTGTGCCTTTACACTTGTAGTATCTGTGTGATTGTCTGCCATTTTGAAATGCTTTTTTATTTCAAATACGTGGTATGTAACTACTCTCATTCAGACTCATGTTATCTTTATTACAAGCGACGGTTTGCATAAAGCTATTCGAGTTCGGCCACATTCGACACCTGCGTTTAATAATGAGGCTTTGGCTCTTAAAATATACTTGATCCTTAAAGACAGCTTAGCAGAGACTATGGAGCCTTAGCTTCAAGCAAATTAGCCTGCCACTATGCTATTTCTAACGCTGGACAGATTGTGTGAGATAGGCTACTGGGCTCTTCATAGACATGCTATCTGCAACAATGCCCGGGATTAAATCATCTGATTTCCACAGCCGGATCTTTAAAACAGTCTGAAGCTGTTCGTCGCTTTTGTTTTCTGTCCAGAAAATACACTATGATGCACGAAATCTCACAGTAATGCGATGCATGTGTCGCTATGGCTATCTAAAAAAATAATATCACACTTCCATGTCGAACCACAATTAAACGTGTGATACACTACATGCCTTGGTTTTCTAATAAAACTAGATTCCACAAATCGTCCAGGATCCCACTAAAAGCAGGGTTGTGTTGGCAATTAAGGGAGGCACCGCAAAATTATCTGTTGTTGAATTAAGACACACGCTACCCAACAAAGCCGACATAGAATCATGTTTTAGAGAGGACATATCAAACATTAATATCTTACCTGGTAGGGAGATTAACGACAACAAACACCCAGAGAAACAGCTTCAGGGAGAGGGAAGGCTTCGCCATTGCTGTCGAGCATTTGGAGGCTAAATTTGATGAAGCCATCATCACCATCTTCGTTACCTCTTTATTGCAGATGGACGTCTCCGTCTATTTACTGTGTTTCCTCTCTACGATACATTACGCACGTTAGCAGTAGCGGGTCTGTAAATCTAGACCCGAGGCGGACGTGCGGTGGAGTGAAATCATCCAAAACAAAATCGATGCGAGTCGAAAGCTTGATTTCGCGTCGCTTGTTTTTATTTATTTATATATAATATAATTTTTTGTTGCGTGTCTGTTGCCGAATCGTCAGTCTAGCAGGGCCTTAAAACTGCCACAGACGGCGAAGCCCCCTGGAATATGCTATTCTAATATCGAGCAGCTGAAAAAAAAAAAAAAAAACAGTACAGTCTCAGTCTGAATGCAGATTAACACTGGGGTCAGAGAGGAATTGATGCACGTTGCTGCAGCACGGATCAACACATGCGTGGTTTCGCCAAGCGGAAGCAAAGCTGCACTGAATAGTGGAAAAAGCCTTAGCTTGGTGCTACAGGAAAAATTGTGGTTTTATTATTTACTGCTAGCACACAATTGGTGTATGCCACGTGATGACTGTTAATACATCTATTTTTATATATGATACAATATGATAACATTATACTATGTTAAGATAGTGACGATGTTAGTATTAGCTGCTGTCGTGAGTGTAAAACTTTCCCCATTTGGCAATTGCTGCCAAATAATGTGATGCAGCGGGTAACACAAATTAATCAGAGGGCTCACAAAATTAAATCTAAGGTGACATCCTGGGTCGCTAACAGACTAATGAGGATGCAATATCAGTGACCACAATGAGGGTCTATAGAAGACTGAAAGTTCTAATCATGTTTCACTGGCACTTTTCAGTTGTGCAGACAGACAGAAAAAACTCCCCTATACGTAATTACACAAATCATTTCAAGAGAAGTGTGTGTGTGTGTGTGGTGTGTGTGTGTGTGTGTGTGTGTGTGTGTGTGTGTGTGTGTGTGTGTCTGCGTGCGTGCGTGCGTGTGTGTGTCTGTGCTCTTTGATGCCATACAGATCTATTTAGAACCATAAATGAGCTGCAGGCCTGACTTGAGGTCAGTCACGCTTTCAGCACCCTGGACAGCTATATTAGTTTCATCTGCATATCAAACCACCAATCAGCACCAAGGACAGCGTCCGTCAGTTTGTTGCTACTTAAATCAGAGGAATACGGGATCTCACAGCCCAGTTGTTTTAACAAAACAAACAAACAAATAAATACTGTCATCCCCAAAAAGGGCTGATTAGTTTACTTGTTTATTTTGTACTTGTATTGATTGCTTGACTGAATGAGGTTAAGTAGCCTGTGCTAGAGGATACATTTATGTTTTGGCAGCATACACAATTCTTCTATCCTATATGTGTTTTTCTAAGTCTTGTGACATTCATGAACCATTCACAAGGAGTAGAGGTTTGCATTGTCCTATGTAAGGTAAGGTAGTACCCATTTCAATATCCTTATATAAGTATGCTAATGCTCCTGCTTTAGTGAGATGTTATTTTTTCCAAGGACTCCTTGAGGGGATGTTTGAGAAAATATGTGTTCATAATCTAAAATACAAAATAGTAGCCTACTCACATTGCCTCATACATTACTTTAATACTGCTGTTACACTTTGCAATCTCTCTCTCTCTCTCTCTCTCTCTCTCTCTCTCTCTCTCTCTCTCTCTCTCTCTCTCTCTCTCTCTCTCTCTCTCTCTCTCTCTCTCTCGCTACATCAATCTATTTAGACACACACATTGCTTGAATGCTTAAATGGCAAGTTTCCAATATCTTTAAATGCTACTTTAAAAGACAGAAGGGAAACCAAGACAAATGCATTACACAAATAAACACATAGTCTAATTGGTGCTTGTTAGGACTGTGTGCGTGACCCGCATGGCAAGAGCAAAGTAGGTCATGTGTCCTCCACAGCATTGCTCCAAATCTGTTTTAAATCACTAAAGGACACATCTGGCAAGTTTCCATTTACAAGTGTGTACAATACACTATATGCTTAAGATATCTTTCATCTAAACTGCATTCTGATATATAGTCATCTTCACTGATAGATGGGAAGAACAATTTGTCTTCATATACAATCTATTAACACAATGGGTAACAAATTTACTAAAACAAGAACATGTTGGTTACATCTATAGTATTTTTCTCCTTCTTCTTCCTCAGTGAACATACTGAGTGTTTTTCTTATATTTTGTCCCTAGCCAGTAAAAATGTTGTTGTCAAACAAACATAGAAAAATACAGTTAATTGATCCAATTATAAATTAAAACCTAGCAATGTGAAAGCTTAAGGGTGGGGAACGAACACCAGGGAGAGTGGCAGGTGCAGTGAAACAAGCAGGTGCTTGCAGAGTCATCATCTTGTCATGGTTCCACGGGCATACAGGCAGTGAACATGCTGCATATCACTTTTATGGTCCCATGAGGTGACAGCCATGGTAAACTGTTGCACTGTTTTCTTTTTATATATATTTGTGGCCTTATGAAGTCATTCACACAGAATGACAACCAGCCGTTGTTTTTTTAGACATTTGACTGTGGCAATCACAGTTGATTGTGCTACCTAAGTGTGGCATGCATAGAAGATGATCTGGTTTAAAAAACACCATCATGTGTTTATTTGTGTCAAGAGAGGCTCAGCGTAGGTTAATCATCTAAAGTAAATTGACAGATGCTTCATCAGTCAGGCAGCACTCTTCAAAGCAGAGTAAACCAGCAATCGCTCCTGAATACACTTTGAATAAAGAGAGGAAGTCTCGTAATATTTAATTTATATTTTTATAACCAATTTGCAATGCATATTCCCTGACCATACTGTACCTACATCTTTCACCATGGATATAGGTTTCATAAGTTAACACATGTCTGCAATATAGGTCATGTTTTGACATCCTTTTTATGTTTAATAAATATGACTATAATACTCGCCAAAAACACAATAGCATTGAACTGTATGAGTTTTGCTGTTTTATGTGCAGTTGAAACCCTGCTAGTATGAGCTGAGTTAATAGCAGAAAAGAATAATCTCTTGTCCCCCACATGCTATTTTTCAATATATAGTAGAGATATTGCACATATCTACAGCTTTGGAAATAGAAATGTAGGCCTTGCTCATCATATACTGTATATTAAACTAAACAGAGGCCCACGCACAGCACACACACACACACACACCCACACATGGCCCATATCATTCGGTCCCCAGGGCCAGTTATCTCTCTCTGCCATGCAGCCATGTCACCGCTGCAGCTGTCAGAGACTCTAGCCATGTCGGTCATGACCCAAAAGGTAGCATCAGAGATACTGGTTAGTAGAAGGACGTATTGATCTAGCTGAAATGTAAGAGGTAATTTAGATAAATGCTAACACATCCATTAGCTATTACAGTAACTGTAACAGTTAATTAACAGATTTGAATGTATTTTGTAGTGGAGGACATTCACAGTTTGGTGATAATTAGATACACAAAAGAAAGGATTGGTGCAAGCCGGAATAGAGGCTTTTTTTTACAGTACTTGTTTGCTATTACAACATGTTACTAGATGTTCACTTTTAATCTATATGGCTTAACAGGACATTTATTTTGATAATACAAGACAGCCCATTATTACCCCAAGCAGAATCTGCCGCTATGTCTCTTGTTCAAACTCACTTCTTCATTATCTCTCTCTCTATATATCTCTATATATCTTTATATATATATATATATATATATATATATATATATATATATATATATATATATATATATATATATATATATATATATATCTTTCTCTCTCTCTCTCTCTCACACACATACCTAGAGGATGGATACCCGAACCGAGTCCGACGGGCAGGGCCGGACAGATATTTAGAAATTATGTTCGGGTTCGGGTTCGGGTTGGGCTCGGTCACATCATGTGATAAGGCATTGAACATTTTACATTTAAAAAAGCTTTTATGTAGGTGCGCGCCTGTGTTAACGTGCGCTTGTTGCCCCGTGTGAGCTGATGCGCTCATCTGTTGACATATCTCAATGCCTTCCTACAAACGTACATGTGTCATTAGTATGAAAAAAAAAAAAGATTTTAACTGTGTCAGGCTCGGATATAAATATCTTAATGTCTGTCGATCCGCACTCTAATACACACACACACACACACACACACACACACACACACACACACACACACACAGACACACACACACACACACACACACACAAACACACACACACACTAACAGAGAGAGAGAGTGAGCAAGAAAGAGAGATGTCAGGTTAGATCCACTTGGTTCAAAAGTCACAGCAATAATTTTAGGCCAAATTGGCGCATCCCCATATCACAGATGCACCTGGGCTCTCATGCATTGACCTACCTCCAGAAACCTATTTATCTGTGTAAGTTTACATTTACGTTACCTTTACTGGTATCAACTCGTAATTCTTATAGGGCCCCTGGCTTACACATGGAAGTAGTGTCATCAAACAGATTGGGTGCATTGTAGGCAGTGACATGTGAAGGCTTAGTTTAGTAACATGTCTGCTTAAAAAAAAAATTCTACAATGACCTCATCTCTAATGGTACCCATTCTCTCTGCAGACAGGGTGGCATGTGCGACTCTGGCTGTGATGATATGTTGTGTCATCTTTAGATAAGAGCTGAAGGAGGTATAGTCTTCTATAATGGCATCATTGAACACACAGATGCCCAGTTCCACTATCATTCCAGTTTTACAACCCACACATATGCTGTCACAGCCCTACTCAGTTCGCATCAAGCTGTGGCAGCAGAATGATCTACTGTTAGCACTATTGGATATGAAAAACAGCCTGGCATTCAGACCACAATGATGTAACATCAGAAAAATCCCACAACTATTGTTGAAGAAAAACATACAAAACAAATGTTAAAACTTCATGAGAAGATTTGGCTACAGGGATGGCAAAAACAAAAATAGACAGTAAAGAGCACTGAAACTGGCAAAGATAGATGCAGTATAAGGCCAGGTGGTCTGTTCATTAAACATAGCAAATGTGCAAAAGCATCGCTCCTTACTGAGAGCTTTCGGACATGAACATGAATAAGCACTCTCTGTGGTCTGACATTACTACAATTTTTAAGCCACATCTGAAATGCCACCAGACTAGATTCTACCTTGTCCCTATTTGTCCTTAGTCCAACTGACTCTAGCTTTTTATTTCCAATGCCTGTTATATAGTGCTAGCCTAGAAATCTAGACGCACCCTAGTGGCAACAAATGTAATTTGCAGCTAGGGGGTCTAGCAACTCTCCGTTGGCTTACGCGCTGGAAAAACCAAATTCTGGCCGGGCCAATCACATCGTGTTTAGAGTCGGTGGGCGGGCTGATGGCTGCTGCTGCTGGCAAACAGTGGCCTTTTGAATCGTTAAGCTTTTCTTTGAGAAAAGAACAAAGAACGGCACTGAAGTCATTATTAAAAACGGAAGATGTGTGCGGAGTTTTGCCGACCAGATATGGCAAAAGTTTAATCTATGTGGTCTCTGCTGATTTTACAAGGGCCCAGATTAAGAGCAACATATCTGCATCTCTTGTTTTGCTGAGGTCTGTTTTTTTCTTCAAGCTGATTCCACTTTCTGTCATACTTTATACATCATGTTAACTAGAAACACAATGTGATTATAGGAGTAGCCTAGTGGGCATTGTCATTAGGGAGTGATTTTGAAAATAAGTAACTTCTTTATCATTATTTAATCCGCAGCATTTAGGTTTTTATCACCTTAACCCAGGATTTTTACTGCATATGAGAGGAACATGTGTTCCATTCACTTGTCCTAGTAGTCACAAACATGTCTTTCTATGCTACTATTGCCCCTCCAAAAAAACTACTGCTACTGCACCAAAGTATCTAAAGTACCTGGAGTACACATCATTATGTTCTTACTATTTAATTTTTACTGTTGCATCTTAAAGTGGCTATAGATAACTTTCAGTCTGTGTGGATTCTAGCGGCCCCTTTGGACAAAAGCGGTAGTGTTTTTACCACACCTGCTGTCGTAAAGGTCTTATCTTTACGACGTTTATTGCCCACTGTAGATTACTGAATTAGCGTTACTGGGAGGTCATATTGTTGCGATGAATGTTTTGCTCAGAAATAAAATCATTCATTTACAATAAGAAAATATGTTACATGTGCATTGTTGCATTTCAAGTGTTGCATACGGTAACTGGATGTATCGTGAGCTAAACCGGGTAACGTAATCACTGTCACTGTGTCAAGGGCCAAAGCATTAAGAGATTGTTGGGAAACACTTTACTTGACAGTACCGACATAATCATGACAGGACACTTTCATAACTATGACATGACACTGTCATGAATGTGTCATAAACCTTATAAACAAGTCATAAACATTTATGACTTCTGTCATTAAGTGTCATTCGGTTTTGTTCATAACAAGTTGACATTGTTTGGGTTTTCTTGATTATGACAAGTTGACATTAATCAAAGTGACATTACCAGAAGTTGTCTTGGTCATGACAAGTTGACATTAAATTTGTTTACCTCAAGTGGTACCATTTTTATGTGTCGTTAAGATATCATGGATAAGACTTGCTATTATGACACTATCATGACAGTGTAACTAATAAATATTTGACCTCAAGTAAAGTGGTACCAATTTGTATTTGTCATTAAGATATCATGGATAAGACTTGCTGTTATGACACAATAATGACAGTGTAACTAATAAATATTTGACCTCAAGTAAAGTGGTACCATTCTGATTTGTCATTAAGATATCATGAAGGATAAGACATGTCATCGCAAAATTACCTTCCTAACACATTATCATGTGATGTAAAAATCTTTGTTGACAGTATGGTTATGTAGTTGATATCAGTGTGAATTTGGACCAGAACCAGAAGAAAACTAGATTGTTAAGAGCCAGAGCATTGAACGTCAATTAAGAGACTAGAAAACCAGGATAAAGTTTGAGAAGTGTATTAATATACACAGAAACATGGCGTACATACAGATAAACACAGGTATGAAAAATAACAACTGAAATAATAAAGTGTGCACATAAATGAAACCCTTTTCAATTGTATGAGCTTAATTGTTCTTTGATGACAAGAGTTCAGATATCTTCAGCATTGGGGCCCATATGAGTTTGGTTTCTGTTTGTCCTTCCACCATGAAGTACGAATCCAGGGCAATCCGTCTAAGTTCAGAGTCTCGATCCTGTAGCTCACCACCTAGATAACTGAACTGGGAATCTCTAAATCCTGGAAGTCTCTGGGATCTGAAGAGTCGATGTGATCCAATATCCCCCTGTGGACTGGACCTCCCCTGCGTAGCGTTTCTCAAATCTCCACCTCCTCCACCTGTAGATAAGGCCAAATAATTGAGAGAAATTACTTTTCAGTAATAAAATCAATTGCTTAGGCTACAATGAAAATAAACTGAGGTCATATTTCAGTTTACCCATATCGAAATATCTAAACCTCTATTCAGGTTGTACAACGGTTCTTAAATTTGTTCTCTTAGGTATCAAAAGTATATAAATCCCTTTCAGGTATCAAAATCAAATTTATATTAATAGGCAACCTTAATACAAAAAATACATTTCTAATTCAAGTTGTATGGAACCTTAGTAACATTAACACTATCCTAAATATAATTGCATAAATTGCATGTAAAAATCTCTCAAATTGTATTATTTTCCCATAATTTAAGTTATAGTGTTGTAATCTAGAGGCATTAAGACATGCGTGCTTATTTATCCATCCCTGCACCAGTAACAGTAGAAAGAATGCACTCAAAATTAACCTCTTTAAGTTAGCTACTTCACCATAAACTCCAGTTGAACAATTAAACTCACAATTTGTACTAACATTCATTCAACAAAAAACCCACAGCTAGCAATAGTATTGAAAAGCAACATTACTTTCCATAACCAGTAGATAGAATCATTAGCCTTTTCACAGGCAATATGCAGCAGTCCGCTAGCCTTTTGTGGCTAATTACCCTATTAGCATATGAATGCAGAAACTTAAGCCTGGTTCACACGGGACGATTTTAAA
This sequence comes from Zingel zingel, assembly GCA_023566125.1. Lineage (NCBI taxonomy): Eukaryota > Metazoa > Chordata > Actinopteri > Perciformes > Percidae > Zingel > Zingel zingel. The sequence goes on along the minus strand of CM042328.1, from coordinate 13,339,748 downwards.
ATTGTCGGCCGCTTTTCCAGTCCTGAGAGACCCCACACACGGTGATAAAAAATCACGGGTCTAACAGTTTTGGTCGTACAGTGTTTGGTGCGCAGCACACAGCAAAATCAACACATCACACACGAACCGATTTGACTCCCGAGAATTCCCAGGTCAGACGGGAAATCTTGCAAAATCTCTCAAGATCTAACGTGACTTCAGAGTAAACAATCATGGCGGACAAAGAGGATGCAGTGGCGATAGTTTGTAGTTTGTTTTTAACCGGAAAAAAAAAAAGTTATCAAAAGAAAAGGCGATGGTCAAAGAAGTGGAGACAACGCGAGCATGACCAGACTTTCTGGTGCGCCATGCCGCCGGCTGTTCTGATTTTGTTTCCCGGTGCTTTCCTCGCCGCCTCGTCACCTCGCTTTCTGATTGGCTACACGCCACAGTCCACAGGCTGCGTGCTTGTTTGTCCCTGCGGGACACCACACACGAGGAGAAATCGGGCCAAAAAAATCGGGGCTAACCTCTAGCTGACAGCGTGATTCAGTGTAAAATAACATTAACTCAAACTTAACACTGGGTAAAGCCGTCTTCAGCTGACGTAACAGCTGTTATATATGTTAACGGTTATTTTCAGGTTTTATTTTGAGGGTCTAAAGTTATTACATGCTGTCTCAGCTAGCGGTTAGCCGAATTAGCTGTTAGCTAAACTAACGTTAGCTTCCTTTGTTCAGTGGTGAGCGGTGGTTTATGGGATGAGTAATTCCTTCACTCTGAGATGACAATGTGTACACAGTCTTGTACACAGACAGTATATAAGAACGGACCAACAGATCCCGTTGCTCTGGACGGAGACCAGTGAAGGCCGTTAGAAGCACTTTTCCGGTGAGCGCTGAGCGTTACTGCGCAGCCTCCAACTGAGAGAGACGGCGTAAATGTGACTTGAGCAACCTGTCTGAAAGTTGTAAGTCTTTTGGTAGCTGTGTCAAGAGAAATCTCAATCATTCCCAATCTCGCAGAGACGGAGAGCGTAGGTATATGTATGGAGATAACATGGACACAGGCTAATTATTGCTAACTAAAATGCTAGTTAACATTAGTAATTAAACTTAAACAGCTAATGTAAGTCGAAACTGCCTGCGAGCTTCTCCTGTACTATACGGTAATTCCTCTACTATGCGACAGTAAGTCGCGTGGTTACAATCGTTAGCCTATTTTTACAAAAACGTCTACTACGGAGCCATAACGTGAGGTACAAGGTAATGGAGCCTTTTATACATTGTCGTGTTTCTTTAGAAATAAACAATGGACAAATAAAGTCTTTAAACGCTTCAGATGTAAAGTTATTCACTGTCAAAGTGTCGTCAAAATGAATGGCAGTCAATGGGATGCTAACGTCGGGTGATCGCTTTGTAGCATCAAAATGGTGTCATAGGAGATTTGAGCACTGAAGCGAAGCTTACCCCCTTGGTCTTGTACTTTTGACTTTTTGGGGATTTTCTGTACTCAAAATGATACGTTGTATGCTTATGAGTCACGTCCCACCTGGTTAGCCTAAGGCATGTTCTAAAACTCTTTATATACGGATTTTCCCAGATGTCAATGGGAGAAATGAATGGGAAATTTACTTCCGGAACCCAAGGTCTCTCAGAGGACGACTGTTGAGCTCTATTTACTTTAAAGCTTGAAAAACACTTTGATGGGCTTGTAAATAAGCCAATGGGTGAACTTGGGTCCGTGAGCTGACCAATCAGCTATCAACTAGGCTACGTAAGATTGCTAGATTTACGTCTTCTCACGTCCCTTTTGGCGCCTGCATTGGAATGTAGAGGTTGCCGTTATTGACGGTGTCATGTCATGATTATGTCGGTACTGTCAAGTAAAGTGTTACCAATGTAGTAATAACCAAGGTGGTAAGCCTCTCCCCGGAACGCGTGGCTCCTATGGCGCCATTTTGATGCTACCAAGCCATCACCTCCCGTTAGCATTCCATTGACTGCCATTCATTTTGACGTCACTTTGACAGCGAATAACTTTACATCTGAAGCGTTTAAAGACTTTATTTGTCCATTGTGTATTTCTAAAGAAACACGCCAATGTATAAAAAGCTCCATTACCTTGTACCTCACGTTATGGCTCCGTAGTAGACGTTTTTGTAAAAATAGGCTAACGATTGTAACCACACGACCGTATAGTACAGGAGAAGCTCGCAGGCAGTTTCGACTTACATTAGCTGTTTAAGTTTAGTTACTAATGTTAACTAGAATTTTAGTCAGCAATAATTAGCCTGTGTCCATGTTATCTCCATACATATACCTACGCTCTCCGTCTCTGCAAGATTGGGAATGATTGAGATTTCTCTTGGCACAGCTACCAGAAGACTTACAACTTTCAGACAGGTTGCTCACGTCACATTTACGTCTTCAAGCTCAGTTTGAGGCTGCGCAGTAATGCTCAGCCATCACCAGAAAAGTGCTTCTAATATCCTTCAGTGGTCTCCGTCCAGAGCAACGGGATCTGTTGGTCCATTTTATACATGTCTATGGTAATAACTTATATTGCGCATTTCATGAAACCCACGGACGCTTTACACAAGTACAGTGGGGCAAGGGGAAATAAGATAGGAGGCCAACACAACCACGGACTAAAAGGAACAAAACATCTGCGCTAAATAGAAGGCAGATGTAATTTAATGTCGACGTACAACCACATCGCGCAGACTAAAGTTATTTTATGAATGAAATAGATATATTACATACCTGAGGGCCAATTCGGGCCCTCAGGTATGTAATTTTGAATCATTTACAATCCTCTAATTGTCTCCATCTAGCCCGACTGAGATTGACTTGGTTTCACCCGTCCTCTTTTACTTTCCCTTTTAGCTTTTAGTTGTTCTTTGTTTAATTTCCTTCTTTTCTGTGATGGCCCTGCCCCAGTATCAGCCATAACTACAACAGATAACTTCTAAAATAAAATAAAAATACAATTAGGCCTACATAAAGACATCTCCTGCTACCTTTTACCTGGCTGGGTGCTCAGCCGAAATCTGTGACCCATCAGAATGTGTTACTGTTGAGCCGTTCTATATGCCGTAAATCATTTAGTGACTTTGCGGGAAAAATCTCACCCGGGCAAAGGCATTAATTAAAACTATATAAAAATTTAGTTTTTTTCACTGTTAGTCTCGTTTGTTGTTTCATGTCATTTATGATCATCAGATGAGAAATTACACAGTTTCAGAAACATTTAAAAGTTACATATAGTAACTTTAAAAGGTATTTTTTCAAAATCTTATGTTGCAGCATGAAAGTCTGGAGGTTGGCAACTGAACATCCATGTTATCACTATGAAGGATTATACCATTATAGGCTTGAGATGGAATGCCAACAACCCCCTCACTGTGGACAGGCAGCTGTAGAAGGTGTGAACTGTGTCTGACTTGTGGGCATTCAGATCTGTCAACCTGAAGGGGGCACAAACCACCAAATCAATCACCTTTCAGGCAGAATGGCACCCCTTAATAGGCTTTTACCCTCACACTGTTTGCATTTAACCTGGCAAACTATGTGGACTGTGTTTGGATTGTGGGTGGATCTCACTTTAAATACTGGTTTTTGAGGAGAATGACTCTGTGAGTAAGCAGATGTGATGATTGATTGACATATCAGGACAAGGATGCAGTTAGCAGGATGCAGTACTCTACTGTAAGAGAAATTCCACAGTAAGGCAATTTTATTAGCAGTAAAACTACAGTAGGCCGATTTATGATTTGAGGATTTAGAAGCTGCTTTGACAGATTACAGAAAAAATTGTCAAATTCTTGAACATAAGTTTGGGACATACATCATATGTGATGTTTGGAATAGTCTAAAACCATGGCTTTTTATATTTCGTCTTAAGTAATTGCAGGCTACTCAATTTGAATAATGACTTTGAAATCGCAGTAGGAGTAGGAGAGGAGATCAGCCAAGTGAATAAATAAATATTATCTTAGGTTCATTTAAGTTTTCAAACTTCTTTTACTGAGTTGAAAGAAAGTTCAAAAAGACAACGTATCTGGCTTTATCTAAATTGTTCTAATCCAGTAAACCACCCATTGTATATGGATTGAACAAACTGTAAGGATTATTTAGAAATTCAGTTTACGCTAAGCCTGTAACAGTCAAGCTCAGTTGTCTGCTTTCTATGAGGCTTGTACACACGCTCCTGAACTGTGGCTTGTGAGGCGCCTGCCAGCATCTAACCTCTCCACTGTGATTATGGGGAAATTTAGCTGGCTGATTTCATAGCCTCTTTATATGGTATTTGGTCTGCTTGACGTTAAGCAGGTATAATCTCCACTCCCAAAGGTAGATCATAGGGAGTTTCTGCTTTCAGCTCTGGTATTATTTCTGAGGCTTTTATGTTCTCTTTAGGGTCACAGCTTTATTAAACACAAACCACAATTGAGCCCAAAGTCACTGATGCAGATACTACAGATTACATATGAGGGAGAAAATGCCAAAATAAAAGAGTGGTGAAAGTTGCAGGCAGAGCACTGCCAAGTAAATTAAAGCAGAGGGATACTGGAATATGTGGATTGTTTGTTTAGACTATTTCTGCGTTGAACCCTCAGGAATTTGTCTACTTTTTTCTAAAGCCTCTTTGTGAGAGAAAAAAAGTGTGAGAAAGCTGCAACACAGAAATGCTTCCACACACTGGGTGCAGATGCCAACATATTTATCTGCTTTGGGATGTACTTAGAGTATGATGCACTTTTCTATCAAAAGTAAATCTCCCTATCATTACACAATAGTTGTCATCAAGATTAGCTCTTCCCCTGTCAGAATGCTAACGCCCTGAAAATTCCACCAATGCTTTTAGTGCTGTAGTGAACAACTTAATAGTGATATGAAAATGCATTTCAGCCTGTGGCCTTCATTGCACCCTGATTTTCTTAAAGGCCCCATGGCATGAACATTTCACTTAATGAGGTTTTTTAACATTAATATGGGTTCCCCCAGCCTGCCTATGGTCCCCCAGTGGCTAGAAATGGCGATAGGTGTAAACCGAGCCCTCGGTATCCTGCTCTGCCTTTGAGAAAATGAAAGCTCAGATGGGCCGATCTGGAATCTTGCTCCTTATGAGGTCATAAGGAGCAAGGTTACCTCCCCTTTCTCTGCTTTGCCCACCCAGAGAATTTGGCCCACCCATAAGAGAGACACATCATGTCTTTCAAATGAGCAAAGTGGCAGTTGGTCAAGGCCACACCCCCACCCTCCACCTTGCCCACCCTCTATCCTCCTCAATAGCTACAGACACAGAAATGGCACATCCTAAGGAAAGCTCATTGTGGGACTGGCTCTAGTGGCTGTAATTTGCACCAAGTCTGAATTTCGGGAAAGAGACTTCAGATACAGTATTAGGGGACCACTAAGGCCTATATAAAAGCATCCAAAAAGCACCATGTCATGGGACCTTTAATCTCCACAGCACGACAAGTGTTGCTGGTATTTTCCCCTTCAAGTGGCCTCTCTGTTTCCATTTACCTTTTTTGTAGATGAAGATATGCCAGAGCCCCACTTTGTCATCTGAAGAACACCAATACTCTGCCATCCCCCATTCATCAAAGACTGGAGTTTCCAAAAAACGTCAAAACTTAGTTTGAGAATCACTATTATCTTGTCTGCCCATTTTTTTGTCAGGAGATGGAAATAGCTATAAAGACGCATAGTTACTTTGATCACAGCTACTGTAATAAATAAGCTTCATATTGCTTGCATGTTAATGTCAGAAAGAGAGATAGGCCACTTGCACAATATGACTTTTATATGAGAATAACATTTCAACCAGTATAAATTGAATCCCTAAACCTACAAAGTCACTGCCTAACATTAACTATGGAATATATTATCATAAAGTATTACCTGTAAGGAATAAAGATGAAAGTGTAACTGTGGCTTTCACTGGAAACATTGTTTTCACATCCTGTTCACTTTACAGTGACATTCAAAAGGACGAGGAGAAATAAATGACTCTAATTCAACATTTTGTTTTATTAATATCGGGCCTACCTCACCTAATCAGTGCAGTACATCTTCACACACACCTCATTGGTTTCTAATGCCTTTGATTTAAATTCATTGCTATCCAAAGCTTATCATTGTTTTCTGAGTATCCATCAGGACGCTTACATAACAACTTGTTCAACCCAAGGCCACAGCGCTCTGTCCCATTGTGCATATTGGTTACTCACAACAACAGTTGATTAATTTACCCGGCCTTGTTGTGCTCACGGTCGAGGGGGCCTCCCATTTTGTCTCTGACTAAGAGGACACCAACAGCCAGGGCTGACATAGAATTTAGAACCTTTAGCTTCATGGAAACACCTTAAAAGTGTTAACAAGATGTAGTTCCTAAATTTCTATGAAAACTAACAAAAGAGGGGCATTGTTTAAACACATTCTGTATGACAAATTACAAAACAAAATTGTCCACAATCTGTATGGAGTCTCTTAAACACTCTTCCCCTGTACGCTTGAAAGTTGGCTATAAATAATTTTTTTCCTCTCACCTTGTAAGGGGATTGCATCTGTAGTCAGTTTGGTTTCAGTTACAGTGGAATTGAATGGCAACTCAAGTTCATGGCAAAAGAAGAAAAGAAAAAATACCATCCAACAACAATATCCAACATCTATTGAAACTTCTCCTGCAACACAATGGACACTGTCCATCCTTATGTTCAGTGTTCCAAAAAACTTAAGGATGGGCTAGCCTAACCAAATCCAAGATAATTTCGTTAGTCTGTCTGTGGAAACTTTCAACATTTACATTACCTTAATACTGTTTTACCCTTACATGTATTTCTGGGCAAAATATTACAATTGCCTACATTATTTTCATTTTTTAACATTGCCTATTTACTCATCCAGCAGACATGGAGAAACATTAGCAATTATTTGGAGTCACGTTGTTGACACGTTCACTCTCCTTTTAGTTTTGTTTTGGTCTCCACCAACCAATATCTGGCTCATTAGCTGCCAAACGCTCCACTATGGTAACCAGCTTGAAATAAACTGGTTGCCACTTTGTGGCAGGCAGGTAGCGTACAGTGGGTTTATCTGAGTGTCTACTGTCTTCATGCTACATGCAGAATCAGCTCCAGCGTGTATACAACCTGTTAGTGCCTCTGTGCACACCTGTATTAGTGTATCCGGAGATTTGGCTGTAAACCTGGTGCAGGACGTCAGCCTGCCTCTGTGTCATTTATGCCTTTCCACTGAGCAGTGGGGAGTCTGTGGAAACTTATTCCTTTCTGCTCCTCTGATCAGCAGCCTGTAAAGGCCCCGGCGGGAGCCCCAGTGCCAGTCCGGGCTTGCTGTATGTACTTGAACAGCAAAGCTATAACCGTGTGTTGTATGTCTCTATAAGTTCAGATCCTTGTGCTCCTCACGCATAAATACTATTAGTCGAGTTTACAGAGGTGAAGTGCACTGCTGGGGTTATATTTGGAGACACACCAAGGACAGGACTGTGGTTTTTGAGATATGAAGAACAGAAATTCTTCTAGCAGCCACAGTCACACCTGAAAAACAACAGGGAGAGAGAATAAGAGTGATGCACAATTACTGTAGAGACAACCTGATATGTAAAAGCAGGAAGTGCTATTAAACAGGAGACAGCTCTTGTTGGTATTTCCTGACAATAAGAGATCAAATCAGTTGCTACATATTTCATACTATAACTCCTCTGATAGATCACAGAGTTTACAAAGAGTTATTTTGTTTATAAAGCAGCCAAATGTATTCTGGATCAGTTGGAGGGTCTTCATGGCTGTTGCCCAACCCAAGGCTATTCACGCTTACCTTGGGAGCTGAAACGTGTTTTGTGTCTAATTTAGGGAAACAGTAAAGTGCCTTGGGCTGAAAGCAATGCATTTGGTGAAAATGTATTGTCTACGACTCTGCTTTTAGAGTGTGCTTGACTTCACAGTATATGTTTTATTTTGACAAGCTTTAAGTGATGAGCTGCTGTATTCACAAAGCCTCAAGTCGTTAATTTGGCAATATTTTAATCTTACTCATAATTGTAGTTTGTTTGAGAGTAAAAACATCCAAGCAGAACAACTACTGTCCATACCGGCACTAAATACACGGACAGCCCAGCACAACAAACTACAACATTTGTATGTAAAACTTGATTAATAGAATTTACGCATTTAATGTCTTCCTTTTTCGTAAACTTTATATATAAAATAAATGTATGCATTCAGAAATATAAAATATTATGAATAAAAGCATCCAGAAAATTGTATTATAGAGCCGCAGAGGTTTCAGTTCTTACTCTTGCTATGTGCAAGTTATATTAATTAATTTATTAAATCATACAATGTTTATTTTAAGTGAGATCAAACTTAGTATTTAATGTGAAATGAATTCCAACACACTAATCATCTTGGACAGTTCAATTAATATTTATGAACATGAACAAGTAAACCCCAAAGCTAAAATCCAGACAACCACAAAAAAAATGTTCGGTCAAAAAATAGGGGGGCAGACTCTGCAGTCTGACTCTGTAGAATAACTGTTAGGTCTTTTACACCCAAATGGGTTCATTTCATAAAAGAACTAAGAGTTCTGAACCAAAAGATGTGCCTATATCCCCAGAAAATAGCCTTCGGCACTGTCACACAATTCACAAAATAGGCCCATCCACGACAAATTGAACAGCTCCAGGTGGTGTTGCTTGATGACATCAAAGATTAGTCTTCACTCTCTTGTGTGTGACCTCCAGAGAACTTTTCATGTTTGCAAAGGTAGACAGAATGAGCCAAGGTCATAGAAACGTAGTTTACACTTTGACTAAAACATTTTGTTCGATTCGGTAATGCTTTTGACAGCTGCAGAGGATATTGTAGTATTAGTAAATAGTACATTTAATTTACGTTTATCTAAACATCACTATAGGTCAATATCCAAAGGCTCCCAAAACAACCATATGCACCATATGTTCGAAAAGATAAGCACTGTAATTTGTATGATTTCCTTTTTTTTTTGCTGGGCGCACCACATTGACTGCTGCTGTGTAAGAACGCAGCTGGCTGCGTTGGTAGGTGGTCGGGGTGGTTGGTGGGCGTTAACACACAGGACTTTCAAGCCAGGGAGCAGAGTTCACTTTCCATGGAAAACAAAAGACTTTCACACAGGAAATGGGTGTTCCTTGTGTTTTAATACAAACCACGATTTTTTCCTAAACTTAACTAGGCGTTTTGGTGCCCAAACTTAACTTTCGTTGCCGCATAACATTCACTTTTTCTTGCCTAAATTGAATCATAATCCCCGCCGAAATAAGCGCCAGCTTGCTGTACTCTGTACCCGGCTCACAGTCACCTATGATCGGGTAACTGAACCACCAACTACCGCTGACCTGACGGAGCACCATGCGGAGCACTGTAGCCGGTGTCGCAGAGCTCTGTAGTGGCTAAACACATTTACTAACTGCTGCTGATACGACGAGCTGTGACAGAGGTCTGAAGCCGGCATCACGAAGCGCTGTAGCGGCTTAAACAGCTAGCAACTGCCGCTCTGTAGCATGTAGCATGTAGCTCTGTAGCGTCACCGGTTGGTTGCGTAGATGTCACGTGATTTAGCTAATTTGCATGATGTGAAAAACAGTTAAATTAATAGAACTTTGTCAATTTTGATTTTATCAAGACCAAAATTGGTATATGGCCTTTGCTGGACATTTCTACTATAAATGTGCAAGATTCATCATAAAACATCGATCAAATAACTTCCTAAAGGGTGGGGCTATCAGGGAATTGCCTATAAATCAAGTTCTGCCATAGCAATCCTGTCTAAAATTGATGGAGACATTTAACACCATGACTTGAAGTTTCGTTAAAATCTGATAAAGGGGGCGAAATTGCTGGACTTGCTGCATCTATTGTAGGGATAACAGGTGTGTGGTTGGTTTCACCACTTTTTCTATCGAGCATTAAATCATCTGAACTGGTTATGCTCAGCTCTGTGAAGCTACAAACCCGATCAACTTTGCTTGCGGCTTTGACTTTGGCAATTTGACATCTGCTCAATGCTGCTTGCTGCTTTGACTTTTGGCGATTGGGCTGCTTCCCAAGCCTGCTGTAGCTCAGGCGGTAGAGCGTTTGCCCTAGAGTCTGATCTCAAAGTTTATGAATGTGAGTGAAAGGTAACTGTAACAAGTGAAAGTGCTTTGAGAAGCCGAGAAAGGGGTTTGAACCTGCGAATTGCCGTTTGCAGCTATATTTATTGTTGTTTTTGCTTCGTTTTACTTAATTTAGTCTCATCAAAATAGTTTTGGTAACGCAATCCTCAGTGTTTATTGCATCATCAACAATATAACCATCATCATCTGATTCACACTTCATCCATCCTCCATCTCAGATGGATGGGGCAGGGTGAATGAGCATTCAGGGGATGGAAGTAGGATGCAGTTTTTCTAATGTGGGAACAATTACCTGGACGCATGATTTGATTTAGAGCATAAAGGCAGCCACATCCTGTGAAGCATAATGAATTTAGCTAAGTAACTTCTTAATGCCCTTTCTGGAAAGCACTCTACTGGATTGTTGCATCCTTCCTCCATCTCTAACATTCCCTCCATCATTCCTCACCCTGTATCTCTTCTTCTGTCTCTCTATCCATCGCACCACACCTACTTCCCCTGCTATCATGATGCCGATTGGGTTGAATATGAAACTCGCCTGGACGGCTGCAAGACAGCATTGAAGTGTCACTAGAGATTGCAGAGAGAAAGTGTATATGAGATAAAGGTGGTCTCGCTATGCCCTGCCAGTAGTATATCTGATGTTCTGTCAATCACATGCTTACCTACCGTGGACCTTATTTGAGATTCAGTGCATACAGTACCTTCAGGATACAATGCAATGGATCTTTTCCATTTTCAGTTTGTTTCAGTTTGTTTTTTTATGTTTACCGTCCAGGATTTTTTTTTACTTCATCTATGTGAAAAGATAGTCCAAATGCTGTCTTTTCAGTAACAAGCACGCGATCATAATTAAGCAACCAAGTCCAAAGGAGCAAAGCAGGTAGGCGATAAGTTCAAAAAGGCATAAAAAGGCACAAATATAGACAGCTGGATAAGTTCAAAAAGGCATAAAAAGGCACACAGATAGACAGCTGGAACACTACAGCTGGGACAAAACAACAGACATTTTGGCAGAGAACAATGCCTCAAGGGCAGGGTTAAAGAGATATTTGACCGTATATAGTATGATATTTTTTATGACAAAGTTTTACTTTGTCATAAAAATGTTACTCACTGCAAATGCAGTGATGCAGCGATTAGAACTTCAAATTTGCATTCAGTGAAGTTTCCACACAACTACATAGAAAGGTTTGCAGAACATTTACACAATTGCACGCAGTGAGTGCAGAGAGTGCTGTGATAAAATGTTCAAAGAGTGAAACCATATGTACTGTAAAGGTGTGCATTGACCAACCTGAAATCAGAGAGAGTAGGAAATGCACCCATACTATATGTACATACTATAGCGTTGTATAAATAAAAGGTGGGAAAATCTATCAAAGAACAACAGTTGTCTAGCTTTGTTAAAGTGTTACGCTGTCATATGAGATTTAAAGCTTTAGCACGTAACTTTTTGATATTAATGAACGTCTGTTACGTTCAAGCCATTGCCAAATGAGTTGCTACAAAGCTAATTAACACTATCAGATCCACACAACTCTCTCTGTATTTCTCAGTATGGCTGTGTCGCTTTTTGAATCTAGCCATTTGCAGCAAATAATAAAATTAGGTCTTAAATGGAATAGACTAAAGAGTTCAAGAAACCTAAACACAGTATAAAAGCAAGAAACATAAAAAGATGGTTCAGTGGCCTTAAACCAAACCTGTCACCTTCAATGGCAGTTAATTGGCACTTTGAGTTAATACAAATCAGATTATGTTGACACACACCCATCTGTTTAGACATTTGGTTGCCCAGCATGTTTATGAAACATGATTTGCTTCATTCACCTAATTGAATTTCAGTCAGAGGGAGCATTTCCTCTCAGAACAAAACACCAATTTAAGAAAAAAATCAAAAGCAAGAATGTTATGAATTTGGCTCTGAGACATAATTTAGAATGAAATAATAAATGAGGGGAGAGAGAGATTTGTATATATATATATATATATATATATATATATATATATATATATATATATATATATATATATATATATTTGTCAGTGGTCAGGTTTGATATACTACAATGCTTTATTTAGTGTGAAGAAATCACGATCATACACGTGGCCAGTTTGAGAATTAATAATAGCTAGCACCCAGGCACATCACGGCTCGGCTGTGTGTGTGTGTGTGTCTGGGCAATGTGTTAATAATGTAGGAGAAAATGAGACCTCATCTCAAAGTTGCCACCTGAAAGAAATAATCTGCCGCTTTTTTGTTGTGATTTTGACTTCATGACACAGAAAAAAAGCAACCCTAACATCTGTTATTCATTAAATAATTACCTATTGGTGATGGAATGTATGTTTTCTGGCAAGAGGTGTGTGTGTGTGTGTGTGTGTGTGTGTGTGTGTGTGTGTGTGTGTGTGTGTGTGTGTGTGTGAGCATGTGCGTGCGTGCGTGTGTTGTGTGGTTATTTGTCAAATTCACATCCTAAGCCACAGTAGAAGCACAAATGAAGCCTTAAAACAGACAGGGAAGACAACTTGTCAATATTGTGCTTACATGGTGCATATTATTTGAATACAATTGGTAAGTTACAAAACATTTTTTTAACCAATACATGCACAACGCAGAGACAATGCAGAGCAAAGGGTGGCTCTTTTTAGCCCTTGGGCCCCCTAAAGGGTAATTCTAGCCCTGATCCCATTAGAGTTCTTTTCTTCACAACCTGTCATATATAAGTCCAATATTAAGTGGCCCGGTGTAACCGTTCCATTAAATAATATCAGGCTCTCATTAGCTTGGCGGGGCAGTTGCATAACAACCATTGTTGTGATATGTTTGACTGCCAAATCAAAAGTCAATTAAAAATACCTAAAACTGGCCTAAAGGTACATGGAGTATTAAACTAGGGTAGGGAGCTTCAGAACACAAATATACAAAAACATTGTGGCACTATCATATAGGAACTCCCCTTGTTTGGCGGCCCATGAAATTGAACGAGTAGATTCGGTGTGACCGGAAACTATAATATCAAATCTTTCCTTATTCTTTTGTTCTGTGATAATGACCACCTACTGAATGCAACAATCACACTGTGAGTGACAGTCTTTATATCTGGGTTTATCCTAATATGCTTCTCTCTCTCTCTCTCTCTCTCTCTCTCTCTCTCGTTCCATTCACCCTGCCTTCAAGACCGACAAAATGTCAGACCCTCCCAAATGAGTGGAGACATTTCAAGGTTTTTAACAGCTCTTTCTCCACCTTGCTCCACACCTACCTTTCCTCCGGCCAAGTGAGTTGGACTTCAGCACAAAAGAGGGGAGAAACAAGGAGCGAAAGAGACATAGATATAACTCAGTTACTTAACCTGTGCAGCTTTGTGTATCTCTGTTTAAGGAACACTTCTCAGGTGTGGAGAAAAAAGTTGCATGTATTTATATGTAAGTCGGATTGTGTATTTAGTTGGGTTTTTGCAACAGACAGCCTGCAACCAAATATTGCAACACCTCCCCCTGCTGGATCTAATGTAGTGAGATGAACAGATGAATAATGGAGGCGCTCTCTCTATCTCTCTATCTCTCACTATCTCTATCTATCTTATTCTTTCAGTCTCCTACTTTCCTACCCTCTTAAGCTTTCTCTCTCTTCATAGTCTAATCTATTTTATTTATATTTTTCTTTTTCTCCAAGGGTTTGATGCTTTGAGTGTGTTAAAGAGCAAATGTCTATCTATCTGTCTGTCTATCTATCTATCTATCTATCTATCTATCTATCTATCTATCTATCTATCTATCTATCTATCTATCTATCTATCTATCTATCTATCTATCAAGAATGCCAGATGACACAATGAGAGGTGGATGAAGAGGGAAAATTGCCTGAGGTTGGAACAAATGTCAACATTAACAAATTACATCAGCATTAGCAGTGTGTATGTCTGTCTGTGTGTTTGTGTGTGTGTGTGTGTGTGTGTGTGTGTGTGTGTGTGTGTGTGTGTGTGTGTGTGTGAGAGAGAGAGAGATAAAGAGAGAGTGGAGAGGTTACACACAAAAAAAGTTTTAGGACTTATGTGGCAGTGGGTAGTCAACCACACAACTGTACTGGGTCTATTTATTTATTTTATTTCTCCTTGAGAGGGGTGTGTGTGTGTGTGTGTGTGTGTGTGTGTAAGGCATTTGGGCCCATGTGCAGTGTACACAGCATGCACATGTTTTCATGAGAGAGAGAGAGAGAGAGAGAGAGAGAGAGAGAGAGAGAGAGAGAGAGAGAGAGAGAGAGAGAGAGCGAGTCTGAAGCGCAACCTTATGTAATATGAAATATTTGCCCATAGACAACAATAGTACATTTGTATTTTATAACAGAATTACATGTTCCAATCTTTCCCTCTATTGCCCATCTTAAAATCTCTGAATCTCTGAATAACTTCAAACAGAGCAATTGCCCAGGAGAGCTGATGAAAGCAAAAAAAAAAAAAAGTATACAAGCAATGACACGCCACCGTGGGTAAAAAAAAAAAAAATTATTGGTTCTCTTTCATAAGCCTGGTGTCTTATCCAACACAGTAACATACTTAACTATTGTACAATATTCTATTTACACATTAATAAACCGATTTCTCTCATTTGCATAAAACCAGGTTTCATGTGATTGAACATTGTGCTATTACTATTAATAATGCAGCTGTTTTTAAAATTGTGGGGGCAAGTCTCAAATCTATGAGGGCAAGTCCATGTAAAGTGACAAGTCTTTAAACCAATTGCAATATATAATTTCAGGTTGTTTGACCGTTAAAATGAGATGCCATTTACACGTTCCTTTCAAAGCTGTAGCAAGTAATGTTTTAAAACAGCCAAGACCAGTATCTGCAACAAGAAATGGCGGCTGGGGGAGACAATTAGCTTTAAAATCATTATTTAAAAAAATACAGTAATAATATGATATAATATCCTATTGACAAATGTATTTAAATACAGTAAACACATATTAAACTGCAATAAAAGGAGGGCAAAGCTGTATAGAGCATTTTGAAATGCATTATAAAACACAGCAAATGTTTCTCTTACAAACTGACTTTCTAAAATACATTATGAGTATTAAGCAACCCATGCCGTTGTATTTCAATAAAATGCATTTATACATATACAATATTTATATATTTAAAACATATATATATAAATTTGCCTTGTTAGATTCACATTTAAGGCATACGGAAAAATAATAAATAGAGTTCTTGTTCAAAACATGAGACTTAAGTATTTTTCCTTTCAATTCTCATATCAAGTCGAGTCTTTAGCCAGTCAAGTGTCAAGTAACTCATGTCTCACAGCAATAAAGTCTAAGGCAGGTCTCAAGCCTATGTAGTTATGTTTTTCACATTTAGCCTTGTCATATCCGTGATAACAAGATGCAGTGTTTACCCTGCACACCATATCTTTTGACTGCATTTGTAACAACTATTTGGCCTGTTTAGAAGCAGGAGCTGGATCAGAGCACCATATGTTTTGATTTGCTTCTAGTCTGATCAGGATCCATTTGCCTTCCCCACCAGCTTTTAACCTAACTGTTGATGGATGCCTTTGCCTCCAATACATCCCTAGGGAGGTGATGTGAGATATGTGTCGATTCAGTGTACACAGTCTATCAAGGCTTGATTTATGGTTCAACACACTGCAAAATGTGCTGCCTAACACACAGAGACCAGCAGATTGAGAGCCAAACCATACATCTAAAGATAAAAGGCCCTGAGCAGGCCCAGGTTGGTGAAGAGGCTTTTTTTTTTTTACATTGTGTGGCATTATGTGAAAATATAACAGAAATTGAAGCGAAGAAGCATGTCCTCCTCAAATCTGTATTTCTTGAGATGATCCCTCTCATAATTGCATTGCAAAAGCATGATGTATCTTATCTATACATCCAATCAATGTTTCACCCTGTGCTTCCCCAGTCACACCGTGTTATCCTGTAAATTCTTTATTGATTTATGCTCTTGAGACTGGAAAGGCACTGGCCTCAAGAGGAAATCATATTCTGTACCTGTACAAGCCAATACATTTATTAAGGTTACAGCCAGCACAGTGTCATACCTTCAGGAAGTTAGTTTTGCAGGGTAATCCCAGTGGAGAACAGGTTAAACCTCTTTTTGAAAGTCCATAGTGCATTTATCTGGATTAAGAAAATGTGATAGGAAGTTTAAAAAAATGTTATGCTCTTGTGATTAAATTCAATATAACTTGTGCCCTTTGAATGACTATTTTCCCTCCCAGAATAGATGGTTTCAAAAAGGCATGTCATGGTAACAAGATATGATTGAATGGAAATGTGTGGCTGAGCAGGAGTGAGCTTTGTAGCCTTTTGAACTGCGGAGCTTGCTAGTTATATGCATAGCAACTATTGGTTTTGACAAAGAACAGTCTGAAAGGTCTTGGAAAGAGGAGGGAAATTGGGAGAGATTGGAACAGGCGGAGAATAAGAAAAATAAAAAGAAGGAGAGTAAAAGAAT
This sequence comes from Zingel zingel, assembly GCA_023566125.1. Taxonomy (NCBI): domain Eukaryota; kingdom Metazoa; phylum Chordata; class Actinopteri; order Perciformes; family Percidae; genus Zingel; species Zingel zingel. The sequence goes on along the minus strand of CM042328.1, from coordinate 13,323,087 downwards.
ATAAAGGGGGGAAAGTGTTGAGATTCAACAGGGCACAAGATTTAGACGAACCACAACCAGGTGATGCTTGCGCTGACCATGGTAAATGTGGGTTTACACTGTGATTTATAGCAGTGAAAATGAAACATAGCTCATATGTGCATGAAGCACATATGAGCATAGTATGTACACACAGAAAACACTCAATATAAAAAATAAAATAACACTGGCCAAAGTGAGGCTCTAAATCTATTATGTTCGTCAGCTTTATATGTACCTGTGGGCAAATGTGCCTGGGTCAATACTGAACATGTCTACTGGAGCTTACATTAAAACAAGACAGCTGACAGCAACACATTCAGATAATACCCTGTAAAGAAAGTAATTTCCAAACAAAAAAAGTTCCAAATAGCCTCACACTGAACCATGCAAACACATTGTCCACATTGGATCCAAGAGTATTTATGCTTTGACCTTCAAGAATTGGGCAGTGTTTACTGACTGCATAGCCAACTAGCTTACTGCAGCAAAACTGAAGCCAGGGCCATTGTTCGGAATAAACTAATTCAAAACCGCAAACAAGTCAAATTTGTTCCACATAAATCCAGTTGTATTACTACAAAGAGTGGATTGTATGCTGCAGATATGGTCACTGAATCCACAAGCACCACATCACTGCTGTACAAACGTTGAAAGTGCAATGTGAATAGAAGTTGCGCACACAACTTTAATGAGTTTACCTATTTAGTTGTTGCAACTTCAAATATTCTGCATGCCACAGTTATCAAATGCAATTATTAAAGTCCCATTAGTTCATAAGAGCAACACTAATTGTGTTTTAGCAGTGGTCCAAAAATAACAAGGGGCAAGGGGGAGTTCAAATGGTGTTGAGAAAACTAGTTAATTCCACACTAAAGCCCTCACTTGCAATTTAATGGAACAGGATGCATTTGGTGATATAAGCCAAATAAATTACCTCAATGTTGTCTGGTATTAAATATAACCATAGATTGCAACAAGCCTAAGATGACTCTCGATTCAGGATGCTTGGCTGGCAAGTCAAGAGAGCACACAAATGTAATCCAATGATTGTAAAACAGCAACTTTTAATGATGTTAATTGTTGATTGTTAATTACAATATATTTTAAAAATAGCTTCTTTGAGTGTTTTACTTTCATGTACTTTACAGTGGTATCATACTATACAAGTGGTTAGATGCTCTCCTACATCCATGCTCTCTGTTCTCAAGCCCCTGATTGTTTCTGGGCTTTTCTGTGCCCCTCTCTTTACTCATTGTCATATTTTTCTCCTCTTTCTCTCTACCGCCTTTTACCATATCACTATATTCCACAATCCCTAACTTCTTCTACTTCACTGTAGTCTGAAATTACCCTTGTTTTTTTTCCCTTGTGCACCTTCCCCTCCTCCCATCCTCCCAGCCCCTTTCCATCCAGCTCCTTTTCTCCTATTCTCTCAATTCACCTTTAGTTACTTGCTCTCTGTCTGCCGTACCTCATTTTAGTCTTGCTACAAGTTCACTTCTTCTGCAGAGTAACAAAACATCAACTACTGTCAGAACTGATGGGATGGTTGAATAAGAGAGCAATGGTTGAGAGGTCATGCTGACCCTGGGTGTCAACTTTAAAACAATAATGAAGAATGAGGAATGAGAAAACAAATGTGGAGACAAGGTAAACATTGCTCTCATCCTTGAAGCTAAATTTAAATGTGAATGACAGAAAGGGAGAAAACAAAAGAAAATGTGTGTGGCTAATGAGAGCTGTGGGAGGAAAGACAATATGCTGATGATATCATGATGGCCTCGAAAATATGTCCCATTCTCACCCCTACCATCACCCAGTTTTTCCTCTGGACTGACAAGTCCTGCCTACGGCTGCTTCCACCATCATTAGCTGATGCCCAGTATTCTGCAGCCTTCAAACAAGACTTAACGACTAGCTCGTTTAGATAAACCTGTCACTGTGGTGGCTCTGCAAATGTCATGTTGTATGACTAACATTATCCTTATTGCAAAAGAACAGCTCGTGGGCTAAAGTCTGCATCACTCTGCTTCGACGAGCTGGCCTGGACACGTTTAGCAAGTAATTTTCTGTGTTCTCTGCAACATTATGGCTCAAATTGGTAACATCCCCCAATAGGGAGTTATTTTCTTGTGGTATTTGCATCTAAGAACATTTGTGGTTGATACTGTCGTTATAAGGGGCTGCTTTGTGTCTTAGTAATTTGTGTAAATCTAATGCAGTGCGACAGAGCGCCTTAGGGAAACTGTGGCATCGTCCAATGAGGTTGAAATGAACAAAGCACAGTTTTGAGTTCAGTTTGGGGTTGAATGTCATGGACAAAAAACATGGATGTGATGACTTCACTTCCACTTTCTTTAGTCATATAGTTTTTTTTGTTTTTTGTAACAAAAGCTAAAAGTTTGCCATCCCTGTGATGGTAAATTGTTCTCACTGCAACAATGCAAATATGTTTTTATTTGGTTACCATATGTCCTAGTATTTAGATGAAGAATTATAAGAAGTTTTCAGACCATTTGCTTAAATATTCACTAAACCATATTTGTATTTGGATCAAGTGACTAGTAATGTCAAAGGAGTCACTTATAAGGACAAAGCCACAGAGAATGATCAACACGGCTTGTAATTTACATAATTGTTTAGATTTTACGAACCAGATATTTTCTTCAAGAATTGATGTATAGGGGTTACATTGTGTAGACAGAAAACTGACTCAAAATAATTGCTGATGTTGCCCTGTGTCTGCTGGATGTGGTGAAATGTTCGCCACCACAACATTATAAGGTGAACATATGTTAATGTTTTTTTTTACTCTTTGGCTGCCCCCAAATGGTCAAAAAACAAAGAAACAAATTTATTACGTATTGCTGTTTAAGGTAACAATAGTAATACCACAGTGTAAAAAGTAGTAGTCCTACAGTATTCTCAAACTGTTAAAGTATATACACTGTTATGTATACAGTAAATTGTACTTGATGTAGTACATGTAGCACATGTAGCATAACATTGGAGTCTATGAAATACATCATAATTGTACTTAAAGGGATACTTCACCGATTTAGCATTAAGCTCTGTATCAGTAGAAACATGGTAGTATTTTCGAATGACCGTGATTCCCTCCCTCATGTACCCCTGAGACGAAAGATTTCTGTATTGTAGGTCTGGAAAAAAGCCTGTGATGACGCAAAAATCTTTGTTTTCCGTCATCGGAGGCATTTTTGCCCAGAGGCAATGGACTGCAGCCAGTAGTAGGAGCTACTTCCGCATGTTTTCAACCCGCCCATAGGGGGTTGGACTGTCGTCTTTCTCCGAGGTATCGCCGAAGCAAAACGAGCGTCAGCCATCTTGAATCTTCGCTAAACTTTCGAGAAGCATATTGAAACTTTCTCAGCAGAAAACTTTTAAAACAATTAAGTCCATTCAAACTAACACACATGTGTACCACCGGGATATATTGGTACAGATCGGAGAATATGCTGGACACTTTATTACAGACGGAATACTCGACACACTACGCGAACTTCGCCTGCTATGGAGACAAGCGGTGTTGCTCGATGCCTCTGGCCGGTAAAGGGACATCATCAGCGGGGAACGTTGAACGAATGCTGGATTAAAGCTGCTGCTCTGTTGCCGGGTAAGACTAGTGGAGGTGGCCTGTGTTAACACGGAATGCCTGGTGCAGAAAATTCACAATTCACATTTCTACTACATAAGTGACCCAATTTAAAGATATATTCATCTTTCCAATGATGAAATATCCCTTGAAGTACAGTACTTGAGTTAATTTACTTTGTTACATCAATCTCTGTAAAGAGCAGGAAACTGCTGAGGCTACCTGCTTATACCAGCCTGTCTCACTGAGTCATCATAAAAAGGTTGGCACTTTGTGTCATAATACTACCTCACATTACCTACTAACATTTTGCTTTTATAGACCAGGCATTTAAATCTATATTATACCCCTTTCACACCCAGGGCTCAACCAGGGTTGAACCAAGGTTGACTGTGTGTTTGAATGGGTTAACCTCAGGGTAGGACAAGGGTCGATTTCAATGTGAATTGCACAAGACAAGGGTCGCTAACAAATCACAAATAATGTGATTGCTTGGAAATGAGAGGTGGCACAGTCATAGGTCGCCGCACACTTTGAAAACACAACAACAACATAGATTTTTTTCTACTTATAGCCTACTTCCTTGTCCAGTTGCTGCAATGAAATGCAGAGGAGAAATCAGTCTGCACAAAATGATCTGATAAGTGTTTCATGGTTATTTATTTGTACTTTAGAATGTATTCACTGCCAAAGAAACATAAAATAATAATAATTGTATTTGTTTTTCTCTACTGTACAATGAATAATTCAAGTAGCTACAAAACATTAGTTTTTGAGGTATACAGCTGAACTGGAGTATGTGATGTTAGCTGTTCACTGAATATGATGTGTAAACTGCCCCTCCCATTTATAGCACTTAAGGTAATTGTTATGCATTGCTCCCTGCTTGTGACCCAGGTCGTACCTGAATTGTCAGGACCTGTGGGCTGTGTCACGAAAGTAGAATTTATGAATCAGGATAACTGATAAAGCGAGGCTTGACCTAGTCTAATCTTTGCATCCTGGCTTGGTGCATTTCACGCCGGCCAAGCCCGGCTGAGGAGGTGCGACTAGGTCGAGCCAGGCTGAAGTAATTCGGATATGCACGTTCACTGCTTTCCTTAACAGACCGCGAGGTCGATCACAGATTTACTAATGCTAAAATGGAGAATACGCATTGTGCATACTTTACACAGAGTGAGTAGCAGCTTCTAATGGAAGTTTGATGAAGTGAAACACATTATTTGTAAGAAACACGGCCACTGTAATGAAACAGCGAGAGAAAACGTTGCAAACAGTTTCTTGCTGATTTATTATAGCGAGTTTGCTTCTTCCCAAATATGCTTTGCTTCCTCGTATATATGGACAAGGACATGGGAAAAATCTAGAAACTAAGAATATAGATAAACTCAATGAACACTGTAAACATGACTGTAACACAGAGTATTCATCGGTTATTTCCCCCCAGCAAAATATAATGTCAAAAACCATTGAGGTCTCCTCTCCCTGTTGTTTCATGAATGTACATTACCCTACACTACATAGTTACTGGTCCGAAACTGGTTGCGAAATGGGTGGCAACTAACTGCAGACCTGTCAGCATCGTAGACAACTCGGGTCTTAAAGATGTACTATAGTTGGCATGTTCTGACCCGTCTTATACATTGACGTTGAGGGGGACAGCAGCCCCATGCACACACAGCCTGTACGACACGGAGAATGCAGCCCAACTGGAACTGCTGCAAAGTGCAAACGTCAGTGAGTAATCAACATTTTGAGTTACTACACACTATATTGACTCTAGATTCAAATGTGTGACTAGATTCACACATTTTTCTTTTGTTTACAGTAAATAAATGAATAAATAAATAATAAATACAAATATTAAAGTCAAGTTCATAAAGTAACTTTCTTTGCATTCATTTGATTCCCAATCAAGATACACTGGTAAGAATTGCTTTCCATTGTTAATATGTACTTAAAAACAGTTCTGAAATGCAAAATAATAGAATTTTAATCATGTGATAAAACATGCGATTAATCATGATTAACTATAGAAATTCAGCGATTAATCGTGATTAGGAAAAGAATTATCGTTTGACAGCCCTAGTCTGTATAGATATTGTCACCCAGATAGCGTCACAGCTGTGCAAGATTCAGTCACAAAACTTTACAGGTTTAGTTGAAGATAAAATTAAGGCAGAGTTCGAAGATGGGTGTGGTCCGAGCAAGGGCGCCGGAAGTAGGGTGGTAGGGAGTAATGACAGGGAACATTGCTTCCACTCTTTACTCCCCTGGCCCGATATGCCGTCAAACCTGGTGTTATCCCATCCGAAGAGGGTTCAGCTTTGATTCACCACCACAGTCACAATATATCCCAATAGCCACTGAGACTCAATGCACAGTGGTTCTGAGTTGGATTATGTTGTGTTAAGAAGGGTGATAACTGTTAAGCATTTTTATGATTTACCTTTATTTTGACCCTTTAATGAAGGGGTTGGTTGAATTTTCATTAATTCCTGCAAAAACATGATTCATGAACAGACTGTTCAATGCGGCTTTGAATTCCTAAGTTCCCAGGGAAAAAAGGGGACGTGGACTGTCATTTCTTAAAAGGGAAAGGAGGATTTGTACTTGTGACAATAGCCAGACACACAATGCTTTTGTTAAATTCAAATGTGTGTCTAAAACGCAGATCAAGAGAAAAACACAGCATATGCATTTGAGGCAGAAACAATTGGAGTACAATTCATCATGCGCCTAAGACTGAGTGGGACATGTCCCCATGCGCCCCCCCCCCAAAAAAAAGGGAAACAAAGTGACAGTCAGAGATAGAGAAGGATGGGGAGAACCGGGCAGACAGAAAGAGAAAAAGCCTCTTCTCTCTGCTCTTCTGCCAGCGAGAAGCAGCTCTATTACATAATAGTCTCACATGCTTTTAAGGAAGAAGCACACGTTCCCCTGCACCTGAAATCTCATGGCGGGGTGGGGGAAGTTGGGGAGAGCAGGGGTGGCATGAGAAGGAGAGTGAGGAACAAAATACAGATGTCAGTTGACAGATTGTTGGACTGCCATTTTTGGAGGCTTGAAGACCTACATCAGCCAATCACTGTTACTCACACTGATTACAACTAATACCGCTACTTTGCTGTCAGTAATATAAATAATAATAATAATAATAATAATAATAATAATAATAATAATAATAATAATAATAATAATAATAATAATAAAGCTTTAACATGTTCTACCTTTGCTTTTATCAATGCTTTGTATTGAGTAGAAGTCTTTGGTTATAAGTTTAGAAAATTTTGTTTCAAGTTGTTGATTGTCAAATGTGTAATTACAGAGAGCAGTTGTTGGCAATGGAAATCTTAGATCTCAGGCTCCTTCCAACAATGTTCATTAAATTTATATCAAAAGAAAATCACGTAACAAAAAGATGGGATTCTAGGACATAAAATACTGCAAAGTGAGGATTAAATATAACATATAAATAAGGTGCGTTGTACGGGCCCTCGCACCTCCTTGCACGTTGGGGTTACTGGCGGACGCCACTCCTTGTGGCCGTGCATTTGCGCGGCACTCAGACACTGCTAATCGTCGCCAATGAAAAGGGAACTCTCTGCTCTCTGCTGTTCAATGATATCTCACACAACACTCTAGGTCATACAGTTCTTTAGCTGTCAAAAAGGGCGTGGCTAAAGCATAGGGGGCGGAGCATAGGGGGTGGGCCAAACCATGAACAATGAAAATGGAACTCTCTGCTGAGTTCAATGATACCTCAAACAAGACTCTACCTTAAATGGTTCAAAAGCCATAAAAGGGGGCGTGGCCTGAGTACATGGGCATGGTTAAAGTATAGAAGCCGGCTCAGTATCACATGTAGACCACACATTATAAGTTTCATGTAAATCGGATGATGTTTGTCATATAAGGCGGATGTCCTGTTGCCAGCGGGGGGGGGGGGGCGCTATGACCAAAAGTCAATTTTGGCCTACAGATGTCCTCAGGCCTGGAACCTTGTCAATTTCGGGCAGATATGACAATGTACACTAAAGTTACAACAACTTCTTCGTTCATCGATAAATGTTCAAAATGGCCGACACGCCCACACCGTTGGACGAAAACTCAAGCTTTTAATAACTTTTCATCGTTGAGATCTTGAGATGGCACAACATGAATTTGAAGTCGATCGGATGAAATCTCTAGGAGTAGTTTGTTACCTCGTAGATACCTCAGAGTACACATCTCCAACACCCTCACCAGGCACCACAACATCTTGACCACATCAACGCCTTTATTTCCTGAGGAAGCTGAAGAAGGCAAGGCTGGATATCAACATCCTCAGCTCCTTCTACAGGTGCGTGGTGGAGAGCACCCTGTCCTACATCACTGTGTGGTACGGCAGGTGCACAGTGGCAGAGAAGGAGATGCTGCAGAGGGTGGTAAGGTCTGCACAACGAACCATCGGATGCGACCTACCAAGCCAAGTTTCACCAAACTTTGCAGGTACTATCTATGGACCCTCATGACAAAAAACCTATCAAAAGTATTTTGATAGTTGAAAATTTGCGAAAGTTAGGGGGGACCAACTTCCTGTAGGTGGCTGTCAAAACAGGAAGTTGCGTAAAATGGCCACAGTTATTCCGATGATCACTAAACTTGACACAGTTATTTCTCATAGGGATTGAGCATCCATGCCAAAGTTTGAGTGAATCGGCCATTAGGTGGCGCTGTTTAATTTTTTTAAAATTAATTAGCCACATCGCGATACATGGGAAACCTACTTTGTCTAACTCCTCCTTGGCCGTGAGTCCGATCTGCACAAAAACTTGCGTATAGACTCGGTTTATGGTCGAGACAAAAACTTATCAAAAGAATTTTGATAGCTAACACAATGTGCAAGTTATAGAGGACCAACTTCCTGTAGGTGGCTGTCAAAACAGGAACAAAAGTTATTCAGATTTACATGAAACCTGTGTTTGGTCTACATGTGATATTGAGCCGCCCCCTATACTCTAGCCACGCCCATGTACACAGACCACGGCCACTTCCATAACTTGTGAACCGCTTAAGGTAGACTCTTGTGAGAGGTATCATTGAACTCAGCAAAGAGTTCCTTTTTAATTGGTGATGGGTTTCCCCGCCCCATATGCTTAAGCCACGCCCCCTTTGATAACTAATGACCCGTTTCTTGTACACTATTGTGTGAGGTATCATTGAACTGTGCAGAGTTCCCTTTTCATTGGTGATGATTTGCAGTGTCTGAGTGCCACGCAAATGCACGGCGGCAAGGAGCGGCGTCCGCCAGTACCCCCGACATGCTGGGAGGGGCGAGGGCCCGTTCATCGCTGCTTGCAGCTTTAATTTATTTTTGTAATTGTTTTTAGAAGGACAGGGCTAATGAAGAAATGTTTTTATTTATTTATTAATCACTATAATAGTTGGTGGGCACCAAGACTTGAGTTCTTATTTCGTTCTCCTCATCCTCCCGTGTTGTGAGAATGACAAATAAAGTATTTATAAAATATCTCTCTAAAGTATAGCACCTTGACTTTTAGGCCTACTTCCTGTTGCCACTAGGAGGCGCTATAACTTTGAGTAAATATCGGCTTGTAGATGTCCTCAGGGTTGGACTCCTATGAATCCAGAAAAGTTTCGAGCCAATTGGTCAAGGTACACTCAAGTTACACCCACTTCCTGTTTTGCTGGCGAAACGCACAAAATGGCCGCCCCGCCACAGCTAGGCCCTATGACGAAAACTGAAGCTTTTAATAACTTTTCATCTTTAAAGTCTTAAGATGGTACAGACCAAATTTGAAGTCGATTGGATCAAATCTCTAGGAGAAGTTTGTAAATGTATGACATGTGGAAATGGCCAAAAACACACTAATTTCTAACTTTCAATTCAAAATGGCAGACTTCCTGTTGCGTTAGGGGTATGGCTCCAATTAGCTTTTTTGTATGTCTTGACATGCTACATATGTGTACCACGTTTCGTTAGTCTACGTTAAACGTACTGCAGGGGCTCAATTTTTTCAATTTTGTAGGGGGCGCTTAAGGTAGGAGAATAAAAACAGATCAAGAGAAAGCCACTGATTTTACTTTGATTGATTTAAGTTAGGGGTGTAGGGTTAGGAAATAAAAGTGAGGAGGGTTGAACTTTTTGATCATAAGTATCATAAACAAGGGCTCTGATGTGCAATATATCAAACCCAGTGTCCATTGGGCAAAATTCAAACAAAACTACAGCCACACCAGTGTTTCCTTTAGGATTTTTTTTAGCAGTGGGGGCAGATCTGTCGGAACCAAAACCCAAAGTAGGCTATAGTATGAAACCATTCATAATGAAACTAATTGCATATTTGCCTCAGTGGCAAAGTTGGCAGCCTTGCTGTGTGCATTTCATTTTTCTTGGCTTTTGGAAAAATAACTCCAAGGCTCGGTTATAGGGGAATTCAGAAAGAGGTGGCCCATTAATGCTGAGTAGCATACATGCTGTAGATGGTTCCCCTGTGGCGTGTTCCTTAACACTAGAACGGCCAGGACGGTCATTTTGACCGTTTTGAAATGTATATGTGTAATAACTTTGCTAAATAAAAAAAATACAATCCTGCTAGTACCTGACTTTTCCTAAAAGAGTCTGTATTTTCATTTAAAATTGTTTTTATATACATTACACAAAAGGCAAAGAAAATACAATCACTTTTACCTATGTTGGCCACCTGTGGTCATATTGACCGCTCAGATTTCCCCAGTTTTGTTTTTAATCTTTTGCGTGGTTGAAGATGCATCTTGGTTGCTTAGTAATAATCATAGTCTCTATTAGAGAAATGTAACTAGCGGTCTCGAGTAACAAGTGTGGGCATCACCGATGGGCCGAAGGCAAATCCAGAGTCGGTAACGTAAGCTACGGCGTGGATGGACTCTGTTCTGAATCAGAAGAAAAGCACCGGGCGCTCACTCTGTGAAAGGCGCGGTAAACGTAGATGGCCGGTAGCTGTCTACGTGTTCATATAACTTTATACATGCTACAAATGGCTGGAATCATTGCACACATCCTCTCCAAGGAGTGCACCCGCTGTAAAATGTCCCGGAGGAAGTTCATGCGGCAACTAGTAAAGTAGCTGAGAGCGGAGTTTATGGAGGAAAAAAGGGCAGCGGCGCACAATACGAACACCGCTGCGCACCACAGGAGACACCAAAACGGAGGCAGTGCCAAGTTAGGTTAGGTTATAAATGTTCAAATAACATACTTTTAATTGTTATTTGGCTGTGAATTATGTTGAATGAATTCCCCTCAATATGTTTTAGGACATGAATCACGGTTTAGCCTACTATGCCATGATATGAATTATTGAAACACGTATTAGGCTACTACTCAAAAGTATAATTAAAATCGTTAAAATGTACATGTCAGTGATATTACGTTGTTCTAAAGATATCCTAAGACAATACATGAATAATATCGCAATTGGGTATTTATCATGAGAGATTATAGAGTTTGGAATCTGGCGGTTAAAATGACTGCTCATGGCCAGTATCTTAATGCAGTCTAACTACTTCAGCATGTAAATAATGCACCTAAAATACAAACATGAGCAAGTGCGTTGTATTTAATCAACAGCCACGTTCAATTTAGCTAGCAGGTGAAGGTGAAACTAAAAATTTGCAAGAACTATAGACTAATACAGGCTTAAATGAACTGACAACATAAGTTATATGACTTACAGTTCTCAAGGATGCACACATGCCATCCCACTCGCGATATGAAGCACATGTCCGCGCTATTCTCCGACGTGCTCTCTAACAATCACTGCTGACAGACGGCTCTTTGTACATTTCTGATACCGTGGCGGGAGAAATCTAACCGTGGCGGACCGCCACTTGCCAATCAACATAGAGGAAACACTGCACACTAATGGCTTTGTGAGGCTGTACTTTTGCACAGCGGTGCTTTCAGTGGGCAATATGGACCAAAAAACATATCTCTGTGTTTTTGGCTGAATGGCGATAGACAAGATATATCTCATTATTTTCTGCAATGTGTGCTAAATGTTCAGTTTTAAGTCAAAGCCACATGTAGATGTCACAACCACTATTAAAACAGACTGATAAAATGCAAAGACAGGGTTTCCTGTTTGAAAACATGTAGCTGCAACACATGTAAATAAATATAATTAAATAAATAGCACATATTAAATACAAACAGACCTCTGAGAATGATCCAGTTGATTTTCAACAACAACAAACTGATTGAAAGAGAAGAGAGAGAGCTCATAGAGGAGAGTGGGAGTGTGCAATAGACTGAAGTGTATGATACAAAAACTTTCTTTGATCATAAAACTGACTGTTTCTGTACAATTTTATGGTTTATCCGTGAAGTGTATGAACTACACTGCAGACTGAGTTTCTATACTCACAAGGCTCATTATGAGCGGATCTAGCTCGAGTTGAATGTGCTTCGGCAGGTCATCGGCGTTAAATACGTATTGTGTATGAAATGTCTGTGTTGTCACTGCGCTGCATCCTTACAAACTATGATAATCTGGTCACACCTTTCGCCAATTAAAAGTATAGGCAAATGTCAGCAGTGCCTGGGATGTGTCTCCCTCCATGTTGCAGGAGAGCATGCGAGCAAGTGGGGGCAGGGTTGCCCTGAGAGTGTGAGAGAGGAGCGATGCAAACACAGGCAAAGCTTTACGGAAGAAATAGGTTATGTAACACAACATCAAACTGTATCAATATAAACGGTAGGCCTATTGTTTCTTCGCATATCTTGAATCTTTGAAAATACATCGATATACCTTAAAAAGTTGACATACTGCCCAGCCCGTCAACTAGGACGACAAGGACAATGCTATTTCCATCCATAGAGCCAGAAAACAACAATAACAACAAAGGACAACCAGAATGTATGTTAAATTTGGATAAAACACTTGCATGATCCCTTTGCAGTATGACTTATCAGCTACTCTAAGGTACTCATCGTTTACTGTTGGAATACAAGGCTTCATGTCAGAGCTGCTGCTAATTTGAGTCCTAATACTATAAACCCTGCTCTGCCATAATTTTGTTCCTAATATCTCAAATGGCTCCTCTGTTTTGTGTAAATGCAGCTATTGACTTATGCATATACCATATGTTGCTTAAAAAAGCCTGAATATTATTTTTTTATATTCCATCATCTATCCAGTGAAATGTTTCCTGCAAAGCTCTTTTGTAATGTGTGTTTCCTACACACATTACATATTGCAAACTGTGTGTAAAGTGACACACATTATTAAATTGACACATCTTTAAAAACATGTGCCACATTATTCATACTTTTACTACCTGTGATGTAAACAGTGCACAAAAACGCATAGTTTAAGCTTCGACAGAGATGCGCACCTGAAAGTATCTAGACATTACCCGGTGGAGCTTTATATGAGAATGCATATGTCTCAATCAGTTAGATCGGACATGAAACGGTCTTTACCCTGCTAGCTCCCTAGTACCAAGTCTGTGTAATCTCCAAATGAGCCCAAAGTGTAATTATTAACAGCAAGCGAATGGGTGATGACGTTTCTGTCAGCGTGAACAAACATCCGAGGGTGAAGAAGAAGGGTGATTTGCTCGAAGGCAGCAACGAAAATGTCTAACTGGAGAGACGACAAGATTCTTCTGTAGTTAAGGGCAGGAGCCGAAATTGTCAGACAAATTTAAGGAATGGTATGAGAATCGGTTGTTAATGACCAAATTACGAACTAGCTTCACGATGCGGTTTAATCCGTTTCCGCCAAAACCAAACAGTGTTTCCAGTAAGTGAGAACACATCTGACACGGACAATCTCCTTTTGTGTGCTACATGTGTGAAAGGGGAACGCCGGACAATGGCGGGACAGGACAGAGCACAAGGACAGAGATATAGGCCACGACTTTCATTTGTTTTCTTTTTATTTAAAGACTAATGCAGAGAATCAGATTCTACAGGGCCATATCATAACCAAAAGAAACAAAAGAAAACATTTACAGAAGGTTCACCATTTAATCTACATCCATCACAACCCTTTGTCAGTATCACTGGACTACCGACACATTCCTGTGTACTGTATGCGGGTATTTGTGTTTGTGTGCATTTTGAAAGTGTGTGTTTGTCGATGTCCATATGTATACAGTCTCACTCTAATTTCTCTTACCTTAATCAACTTTTGTGCTTTAGAAAAGTAGTTTTTTTTTACATTTCAGTGAAAATCAGAACATATTTTGCTTGATAAAAATACAAGAAAAAACTCCAGGTATCTAGGAATAACCAAAGACTCAATGTTGAAAAGCAAGTGCTGCTGAGAACTGCAATGGACCTTGCATCAAACATAATGAAGTACATGACTGATGTGCCTACACGTGATATTTACATGAATGCTCTGCATATGAATGTGAAGGTAAAAGTTGGAAGCTCATGATTGCACTGTGCCTCATATTTCACATTCTCTTTCTGGAGCATTAAATGTAGCAAAACCAGACCTGGCTCAAAATTATTTAAAAATGGTCTATAGCATTTGTTTAATCCTGCTTGCAGTACAAGATAGGGGCTTAGCAAAGGTTTTCCAAACAGAAAAGTTTACAAAATTCACTTTTACTCTGTCAAAGTCAAAACTCTCTGGCGCTCCCTGTAATATCATTGAACTTTGGAAAGCAAAACATAAACATAACAATCATTTTAGCAAAGTAACATTTTCACCTGCCTCCATTTTTGTAATGACAAACAGGCTTAAGAAATGAACAGAAATATTATTAATACGTTGATCTTGTTAGAGTTTTGCTCCTGTCTTTTTCAGTTCAATCATTTTATTGCATGTCTCTGGAGAAAAAGTGCAATCAACAATGAAAGCCATTTTCCCTTCAACCACCGACAAATCCAAAGTGCAAACAAAAGAGATAATCCACTGTTTTCTTTGATGTCACCCTGTTATAGCCATGGTTGAAAGAAAAAAAAGCTAGCGGGTGCACAGCTGATATTAAGCTAAGCTTCTTTTAGTTCTTTTTTCTTTATAATAGCTTGTAAATCTGAAACACAATGGTCAGGGAGAGAAGGTCAATGATGTGGTTCAAAGCTGTCCTTGCATAGCACGAAGCTGACTACATAAACGTAATGTATTGTTCTTCTAAATGTGCAAAATGCATAACAATAGGTTGATAATACAAACAATATTCATCATCATCTTAGCTAATATCTTCATTAATATAATCAAATACTGTATGCATTATGTATTTTACATATGTATATATATTTTTTCTTCATGATAATAAACATACATACAATAGTTTAGAATTCAAATATCTTTATACAACTCTTCACCCTGAACTTTGCAGTTCCTTGACCCTCTGCTTGTAGGTTAAGTGGCTGTTAACAGTAGACCGCTTGCGTATGCCTGAAAGATGTCTGCCATTAGGGGATAGGTTCAACATTGGTCATAATGATAATGCAAATAATAACAATAGCAACAACCACTGATCTCTTTTCATTGCCCTCTGGTGATAGCGTGATCTCTTCACCCCAGCGCACAAACACAGAATTCTGCAGGGTTCTTACATGCTTTTTAACCTGTTGAGTGCTCTGTAAAACATATTCAAAAAAGCACACCCATAACCTGTAATGTAATACAAAGCACACCCACCCCCCGACAAGAAATGTGGAGATTTTGTGAAAGAAGGTTAGAGTGGGAGCCAAAGGCTTCAGAACCCAAGATGAACACAGAATGCGATGCCTGCCATCTTTGACCAAATCTAAATAATTTCTAGATTTCCATGTATATCGATGAAACTACAAGTAGAGCGGGGTTAAATGTAAAGCTACAATGGATATCACCTCCAGACTGAGTGTCAGGTTCAGGTCCTAAGAAAAGCCCTTGCTAATTAATATTGCTACATAAACATAATTTAAAATGGACTGTTCAGAAACCTAAACGTGCCACATCAGAGAAGAAGCATGTCCTTTAAATGTTTGTTTTTTAAATATATATATATATAAGTTAAAAGAAAAAGGAGCAAGCAATGTTCAAGACAAAAACAAAAGCATTCTTTTCACATTTGCGTTAGTTTCTGTTGGTTTTTCTCGGAAGAGGGATTGACATCATGCTACAAAAATATATTCATCTTCATCACTATCGTGGAACTACAAGACAAGTCCTCTGTACGAAACACAGCGCCGGCTAAAGCAAGATTACAGTGCCACTTCAACTGAACGTCTCCTTTCTCTCTTTGTCTCTTTCTGTCTCTGTCCCTGTCTCTCGCTGTTGCTCACCAACAAGCAGCAACAAATGAGTCCAAACGGGCATGTGATACTGAAGGCAGTGTAGCTGGTACTTTCTGAGTGTTATGTCTCAATTTTCAACTGAAAGGAGATGGGGACTATGACAAACAGGGTCAGGGGACACAGTGGGATGGAAAATATAGACGCGCCATCAATCAACAAAGCAGTAGCCATCACAGCTTTAACTCTGGTTATGAAAAAGGCACTTCTCCTCCTTCTCAATGTGCCCCACCCGTCTTTAAGCGATGCCAACTGCACTTTGCTATAAATGGCGTTTCGGCAAATGAGGCCCAACCATAAATAAAACAAACAAAAGAAGTAAATAATGTGTTTTAATTCTAAATGTCAAATGCACTCCACGTTTCGAGATGATTTTTTACATTCTCATAACTAGCCAATCTCAGATTGCACCTTTGATGTTGTTGTTGCTGTTGTTGCCGTCAGTGTGTACACAAACACACAGTTGAATATTTTACTTCAGTGTGAAAGCAGCTTTGAATGAAATGCGAACTCTGCGAGAAACAGTCACTTAAGCGTGAATTAGACCAGTATATACTCTTTTTGAAGAAAGTGTCATGAACAGAAACGAAAAATAAATTAAATTAAAAAAAGTTTACTTTTCCATGTATTCAATAAACATACCCTTTAGTTACACTTTGCAAAGCCTAAACATAATATTGACATATCTAACACTTGATAATATTTACAATGCTGTGAAAGGAAATTAATAGTTTCAATGCTGAGCACAGAGATGATTGAAATTTTGTATTTTTTTTACCCCTAAATAAATGGTGTGTCCACTGAGACATGTTTTATTGCTATTGCAGAAACCCTAACATATTTTGAAGAATGACATAATTAATCTCATAAAACATCTACAGAGAATTGAAGATATTTTGATAGAGAATGAGCGTAGCATTTTTGCTGCTGATATCAAATAAACTAAGCTATCAGTCAATGTTAATCTGTATTTTCAATAAATAAACCTAAATAAAAAGATGCCCTGCCCATGCATATACACAAGTGCCTTTTTACTGTTTCTGTGATTCCATGTTTAAATAAAATAGTACAAATTAAAAAATAAGAAAAAAAACCAAAGCCCCTTAACAAGTGTGGGCTATGTGCAGTTGTAGAATAGCATTCTCTTGGCTATATAGTTATAGTAGCATTTTCTTAGTAGCATCACCCGAGACCTGAACAACACCCTTTCAAAAGTCTGTATCATTATCTGTCTTTTTTTCCCTCTATTTAGTTTTTTTCAAAATCTTCAAACTTTAGGTAAACATAGAAGCAATGTAACAACTGGGAATTCAAACCAGCATGGACACCATGTTTGTCTGAAAATAAAAATAAACACCTGTTTTTGAAGAAATAAGAAAGAAAATGAAAAAGAATACAGGTATAATTGTAAAGGAATGAAACACGGATTAGTGTGGATTCATCCCCTGCAATTTGGGCTTCTTATTCAAGTAGGTCGCCCAGTAGACCAAGTTAAAGGTTCCAAAGAGCAGAGGGAAGGCTATTCTGGCAATCCTGTCTATCTTGCTCACACTGTTAAAGGTCTTCTTGGCCTCTGGAGGCTTGGGCTTTGGCTCCTCTTTGGGCTCAGTTGGGGGTGGTGGGGCGCTTTTGGCAATAGTGGCCAATCCAGGGTCCCTGGCAATATTGGGGGCGAAGGCTGTAGCAGTGGCAGCTGGGTAGGCTGTAGTGTTGTTCTTCTTGAGGAGGGACTCCTTCTTCTTCTTTTGCTGATTTTGTTTGTTGGGGAAAAGTAAAAAGGATATAGTTAAGATTATTTGAAGAAGAAAAAAACATTTTATATATTGGTACAATTGCTCCTTCAGCAGACTGGTGAGTATTTAGTAAAAATATGGATATAACATAAGTTAAGAAATAGTAATTGCTCACATCTACATATTTCCATGTAGAAGCATTTAACTCAGCAATCTAAAAATTAACTTCGGGCTCTATTCTCTTTTTTTCCCGTCAAAAACAGCTGGCGATTACAGAGTACAATGCTGCTAACTGCCACACAGAGACAAGTGGAGCAGAAAGCACAAGATGAATACTAAACTATTAATGTTCATGTCATGTTACTCAAATTGCATTTTCTATAAGATGAGCTGGCGACAACAACTACATGTTCCTGGCCTGGCTCCCTCAACAGTTACTGTATGTGCCGACTGTCCTGGTGCAAAAATGAATGACTCTTTGAAACGGAAGTCCATATAATTTCTAGCAGGACTGTAGTACTTGAGTCCGGACTTGTCTCGGACTCGGCCATTGGACACGCCAAATATTGTAGTTGGACTTGACCGAGTCCAGTACTATATGCTTTTATTCTAAACTTCCTCCTTCAAAACGAAACCATTGATGAAGCGCGCTATTTCAGAAAACAGGTATTAGTTTAATTCAAAATCCATCTAGAACAGGCATCGAGATTGGTCGCCTGCTATACACCTGGCTGCATTATATACCTCAGTCATCAGGTATCAATCATTTTATTTTGGGCCACAGACACAATGTCAGCGATGAATTATTCAGGACAATTAATAAGTTCAAGAATGGGAACATTTCCATTTTATATTTAAAGTAAATAATATAAATACATTCTTTCTACAATCTTGACTGTCTCTCATTTGGACTCGGTCTTGACTTGGACTCAAACTTTTTTGGACTCGGTCTTGACTTGGACTTGAAGCTCTTTGGACCTGGTCTTGACTTGGTCTCGACTAGTCCTGGTCTTGGGCTTGACTACAGAACTGATTTCTAGAATGATATACTTGGTGTACTGGTGTACTTGGTGTACTGGGTCTGATGATATTTTTTTCTTTGTCTCCTAGATTTGCTCTCATTTTGCCAGGAGGTACTTTTTAAATTTAGTTTTGGTAAAAACAAGGACAGACATTGTAACTGAGGAATGGGGATAATAAATGCAGTTATGTGGCAAATCATTGCCTAACAAACCATACTGTCAAAGCTTCTGTCTATTATCTCTATTTGTTATGCAGATCCGTTAGGGGTATAAGTAATATAAACAAATGCTTCAAATACCTTCTCTGGCACCACACTTTTTCCATCCCAGGCATAACCCCTCTTGGTGAAATAGTTGACTGTGGCAAACTCAATAAGGGCTGAGAAGACGAAGGCATAGCAGACAGCAATGAACCAGTCCATAGCTGTGGCATAGGCCACTTTAGGGAGAGAGTTCCTGGCGCTGATACTGAGTGTGGTCATGGTCAGGACAGTGGTCACTCCTGCAGGGAGACAAGACAAGATGGATATGTGAAATATGATCAAATCTGAGACAATCCAGTTGTTATGATTGCTCATTTGTGTACCATAAATGTATGAGAAGAAAATTAATTTCATAAATAAGACTTTTCCAGAAGTGGCATGAGTGTAAATTTATGGTTTATATAATCCAACATCATGCAGAAACCAGTAGATTATATATGAACTATATTTGCTCAAATTGAGCAATCTTAAAGTACCATGATATAGGGACTTTGCAGGTCATGATGTTCTTTTTCTTAAATCAAATGAGCAAGCAGTTCATTTACATTAATCTATGTGAGCAGCTGATACAGTCTTGCAGCTTGTGCTTTTAATAGACTCAGAAAGGTAAAGAGTTCCATGGATGCAGCTGGAAGATGCAGTTGGCCTTAAAGATACTGCTGCTGATTAATACTAGGCAAAATAGGCTTTCTTTATAAACCTGACCCCCACACCAATGCACAAGCCGTAATGAAGCAATGAAAAAAAGCATAAATTAATACAGAATGTTTTTAACCAAAGTACCTATTATTAAGGAGGACATGACAACCTTGGAAAAGTAAATCGCTAAACTTCGACATCATCTATTAAAAGCTAAGATGAGACACGGTTGAGAGACTGAGAGGAACTGGGTCAGAGGATATCTGACGATGCGGTGCTCATAGCAGAACAGGCTACTGCAGATGTTTACACGCCAGATAACATCAGCCCAAGCAGCAAACAATCCACAAATTCAGCCTGGGCTATGAAGGGAGCTGAAGAACAGCTGGCTTGTACAGGAATTATAAAATATGCAGAGAGGACCCTCCCACACATGTGGAGAGAGGTGTTTATGTAAAAACACACGTGCAAATGATACCCCCACGTACAAACTTACATGTTTAAAAGATCCAAAGACATTTCCATCCACTCTCTCTACTAATCTATACTACATGCAGTTGCTTCTTGTTGACTCCAAAATGCAGAAATAAAAATAGAAGACATCTAATAAAGCTGCAAAATACTGGTAATCGGTCGTTAATTTAATATGAGTTATAAAACAGTTATGAAGACATTTGTAATATTACAGGGTCTGTACTAATATACTGAAAGAAAAGCTGTCTGGGATTGCCTCCACGCGGCTCTTAGAGACTGTTCCCTCAAAAAATAACTGTTGAGTTCAATCAACTCCTTTCTTACACAGTCTAAAGAGAAAGGTAGTTTTTGTTTTGGATTGTATAATATTGTACAGTGTTCCCATTATTGTGTCAACCACCTATAAGCTGCAAAAGCAGCTGGTACTGAGTTATCCTGCTGAGTCTCCTGAAATTTTACTTTAGAATTATGAATTTTTCTCCTTCTTCCTCCTTGGTTATGATGAAGTGTTGAGTGATGAATCACTGACTCCTTATCCTCCCACTCTCTTTGCACATGCTTTTGGCATTACTGAGTTGGTGCTGTGACATGAAGCATAAAGGCTGATTGTTATGTTCTCATTAGTCAGAGCCAAATAAATGATTGGTCATTAGCCATAACTGAACAAGACACGTCTGATGGATTTACTGGATCGGCATAGTAGGTACACAGAGTGCGTGGTCATACATTTCTGGTATCCATTATGGCTCCAAAGGGCATAACGAAGAAGTAGGTTGGAGTTATTTATTCTGATCTAATTTATTTTCTAAATTTGTTTCTGAGCTTTTCATTGCAAGTTCTTTTATCAAATTTCCCAGATAGATATTTTGTTTATTTAGATTATAAAGGAAATACAGGAATAATCAAGAGTAACACATGCCTCATCATCACCCCTGGCATATTTGCACTTTACATGAGCAAAACTGAGATTTTAAGCATGAAAGCCATTTTTATGCTACAGTAAGTGTATTAATACATTTATGTAATGTTACAAAATCCACACATGGCCATGTTCTGCACTGCTAAGTAGGGCATTGAATGGTTCGTTGCTATATTGTTATAGGAATGCATGGCAGCAGGAGATATGAAAATATTGAATGATGCTTAGTCATGTATTCATACCAGATTTTCATACCTTCCATCTCAACCTAGAATTATGTTAATATGCAGCTAATTTGTATTAGCTAAATAACAATTTGGTGGAATGCATATTGCATTTTTCAGGAACATTCAAATTTTCGCTGACCACATTTGTCATTTGTTTTCCCTCAATTAATACAAAACAAAAACACACAGACACTACAAAAAAACAAAATCAGGTGCTGGACCGATAACGGTGGTGTTAGTTATAATAAATATAAAGTGAATGCTTAAAGAATGAGATAAGGCGTAAACTCCAATGTCAAAGTCCAAAGCTTTGTACAACCTCTTCCCAGCAACATTTCACTAAGCTATAAAAATGTCTTGCATTGGAATAAAATGCTGCAAATTAGTTACATGTTGTAGAATCAACACGTACCTTGCATCACATAATGCTGTAATTTGACTGGAAGCACCATCTTGGTGTCACAGTTTAAATCTTGCGATTTCCAGTGGAGAACACCAAGGTCTCACTGCTTATGAGGTAAGTGCCAGAACATTCTCCATTGGAGAACAGCCAGTGCAAAGTGATTTTGCCAGCAATCATGTGTGCTGATGGCCTCAGCATGTGCTGGAGCACAAAAGCATGGCACCTCACATCCTTTGCTTCTGTACTAAGAGCTACAGAGGTAAGATTGAGTAAAGGAAGATGAATAAAGGGATATCTGTTAAGGAAAACAACTAGATAACCCAAATACATGAGCAAGTTGAGAAATAAGTGGGTATAGTAGGAAGGCATGAAGGCATGTAAGGGAAGGTGAATGGAAGGATGGCAACCGAGTGGTGTCAATCTGTCAAGTATTTTGTTTGCCAGTAAATCAGTTAATTTTCTGGCGGAGGAGGAAAGCAGAACCACTGGGTATTACGCAATTCCTCACAAAAGCGCACCAAGGCTTGGAATCATATATACTTTACTTTCACAAGTTCTGTTGTCATGGAAACATGTCTTCCAACTCCTCCAATGTCTTAATACCACAAGAGAAAAAGAAAAGCATCCCATATAACGCTGCACGAATCGTTGTGTTGGTTTGCTTTGTTGCTTGCACACACTGATGTGTGTGTGTGTGTGTGTGTGTGTGTGTGTGTGTGGTTGAGATAACAAGGTGGACAGGTATATGTTCCCAACCTCCAGGAACAACGGTTCCCCTTTGTGTCTGTTTAGTGTTAGGCCTACTTAGGAATAATTTAGAGCAATAGTAAGTTGATTCATTAGAACATGACTCCAGAGCTGGTTTTAAATGACTCCATTTGACATGTTGTTACTAATAGACTTGAGGCTTTGAAGGCTGTTAATGAACAAAGGCAATGATCTGGAAAGTTCTAACTGGATTAATAGTGGTGCAACTCAATTCTAAAGAGTCCACTCAATTTAGCTCAGTGTGAACACACACTGACACTTGATTTGTATGATATATATCTTCTAACAAGGTGTTTGCCTCTGTTTGCACACTCACTTTCAAATACGCATACACACACATACAGAGCGATGGGGAAAAAATGTCAAGATATACAGAAAGATGATGTGAGAAAGCAAATTTGGGGGAAACTAAATTAGAGATTTAAGGTGATGAATGACAAGGTGACACAGACTATTTCAAGGTGGGGAGGCTTTCACTGATGCCTCAGGCAAGGAAAGGTTGGACATCACTACACACAGGCAGACAGTCCATATGTGCATTTTTGGAGAATGTGGGGCAGATAATGTCCATTTGGTTAATAGGTTTCTGACACAGCAAGGTAAACCTTATATAATTTTGATTTAATGTCTATCAGGGTAACAAGTGTAATAGACAGTTAGTGCTCGACTGCCTTTAAGAAGCTGTGGATTAAAAAATAAATTGCTCCAGGCATGGCTAAAAATAAATTATTAGGCGTTTTGAGCTCAACTTTGTTTGTTCATTAAGGTCAAACCATTTTTCTGCATAAGGTGTAAAGTATGTTTGCTCTGTTGGTTCAAACTGTAGCACTTGATTGACAACTCTTGAGTGAAAGGCTTCAGCTAATCTGATCAATATCAAGCCATTCAGTAAAATGTACTGCTCAGCCATTGGATCGCAGCCAAGCCACAGATCTCAAATCTCTGTGGGGAAGAGTGAGCCTTCAGGAAAATGGCTGTGCGCTCGCTCTCTCTCTCTCTCTCGCTCCCTCTCTCTCTCTCTCTCTCTCTCTCTCTCTCTCTCTCTCTCTCTCTCTCTCTCTCTCTCTCTCTCTCTCTCTCTCTCTCTCTGTCCCTCTCTATGCTTCCTGGTTCCAGGCAGAATTTTGCCTCTGACAACATTGTGACTGAGTACCCAACCAATCAATCATGACAATCAAAATGTGGGATGAAGTCAAAAGTACATTGCAAAGTAGGATGCCTGCTCATTCAAAGAATAGACTATGTATTCCTTTATGTGTGACTTAAACCATGCATACAAGCCGGGTATACAAGAGGGCTTGCTATAAAGTTGTTAATTAACTGTTTTACAAACTGTTAATTGGCACGCACATCTACACCAGAAAAAGGACAGTACAGACAATACTTGTTTTATGCATTAGCCTGTAAGAAAGCTTTTATAGAACACCTCCAGTGACTACAAATTTAAAAATAATTGTGTTTCTGGACTGTATTTACTGGCACTCTGTTTTTTTTGTTTGACATACTTTGACTGCACTGCAAGTCATACGGAGGACGTGAGGGTGGAAGGGTAGGCGTGCAACCACAGGACTTTGACATTAGAAACAAACACTTATTGTAGGTTATAGAAATATACTAAAGAGATATTGAAGTATTGAAAGTCACTGTCAAGTCTTTAAGTCAGTTTTGACTTTTTTCAATATTTAACCATGACCACAATCTTTCTCTGTCCCAAACCTTAACCAAGTGATTTAAGGTGCCTAAACATAATGATAAAAACAGTGATAGTTTTTTAGTTCTTCATAGTTAATAAACATGAAATAAGTCTGGTTTTTAAACAAACAAATGATATGCTCATGCAAATAAGTTGAAAATATACATATTTAGGGTGGTTGCATGCATATCACAGACCATCTTAGCCACAGCTAAGTATTGTTTTACATACATACGTACAGAAATCGTATACTAATAAATTAGTGAAGGTACCTCTGTTATATTATGTTATGTTATGTTATGTTACTGTATATTTGTAAGGATTGTTAATGAATGAACATGATTTTTGTGTAGTTGTCAAACAGCTTTTATATTCCATCAACCAGTCCCAGGAGTGAAGCTGTCTTTGTTGGATGTCTATCAACATCTCCACTGTGCTGTGGCTACTTACTTATTCATGCCTTATCAATAACTGAAGCCTCAGGGGGGCCTGACTCAGAAACACAGTCCATTCCGGCATCACTTTGTCATCTCTGATTTACATAAATGAAGAAATAAATTGACATGTTGATTGGCGGGTGAGTTAAATGACTGTGCCAACACCACAGCTGTGAGAACTTTACGCATAGAACGCACACACGCACGCACACACACACACACACACACACATGCAATGCCTACAATGTTGCACTCACTGGCACACAACCAGCATGCACAGCATATAGCGAACAAACACATTCATTTACACATACTGTACACACTGTCACATACACAACTAGACTCCAATACACACACACACACACACACACACACACACACACACACACACACACACACACACACACACACACAATGTGTTATTTCTTAATGAGCAGATACATTAAACAGCATCATGGGAGAACCAATAAATACCCAGCCAATCGCTTAAAGAGGAGAGAAGAAAGGAAGATAATCTTCTGAGCACTGCTGTCCCTAACAGCTTAGAGAAAGAGAGGATGTAAGAGAGAGCACCTTATCAGCACCATCAGTTTCCTTTTGGTTTTCATTAGGACTGCAAATAAATACATTGCCAACAGTTTTTCACTACACCAAACTGGCTATAAACTAATCAGCCTCTTAATCGGCACAATGATAAATAAGATAACTTTACCCACTGCTGTGTTTTTAAATTGCCTATTCATCTACAGGGAAAGCTTTAGGAAAACTGATTTAGTGCAGAGGCCATGCTTCATAGTCACAATGTAATTTAAACAGTGTTTTCAGAGCTGCATTTGTTTATGTTAATGTCTTTCTGGGCCAGATTTGGACATCTGTGTTGGAAACATAAACTTGATCACATCTGTAGTAATATGAGAACACACAAAATATTACAGTAGTTGTTTTTTTATTATTAGTATCGGTGTACCTTTTGATACATTGTGAGCCTGTTCCGAAATGAAAACAAAGAGATGTCAAGCTGTGAATAGGTGACTGCAGGAGGACTAAAGTGCATTAACACAATTTAGTTATTTCCACCGCAGTAAATATAATCATAAAAACACCATATTTCCACAAGGTTTTTAAAATGTGTTCTTTTACTCTAAGAGCCCTTTTTAGACATGGAATGTGTAGCATTGCTGGCTTCATCTATGTGTGTTCTGTGAGTAAAATAATGGCTTTTGTCATTCATACATATGTACATAAATGTTCAGCTTTGTTCAGACATGACAGGACTATAACAAAAAGAGCCATAATTCTTGCATAATGTTTTGCAGCTGGTGCGTAAGAGGCAGTGGTGGTACAACTGGAGAACAGCAGCAAATTGAAAAGTCACAATACCGTTTATCTGAAGAAGAGCATTTTCTGTTTTCTCACAGGCTACATCAATGATTTAAAACTTATTTTACCTGACGAAGATTTAATTAATGACCATTGCAACATGAGTGACACAATCCCTACTTTTCACAGTGAATCCCCTTAATAATCATTCATTATTAATTTAATTATTTATTTATTAGATAATTGTGTTGCCTACATTATACAAGAATTACAAGACCAAACCAAACGACGATATAGGTTATTTGATCCTACCCTCTAATACCACCCATAGGAGGGTCTCATAAATTAGGGTCCCTAGCGGTGGCCCACAGGAATGTGTTCCATCCTCAAATCTAAACCAGAGAATTTAACAACATATCAACATTGCTGTTGATATGTTGTGACAGTCACAGTTTGGTTAAGTTTAGACAGCAAAACTTAGTTAGAAAAAGATGGTGGTTTGTGTTAAAATTAAGGCTGTCAATCGATTACATTTTGTATTCTTTAGTTTCCCCCGGGATACGAACTCCGCTCCAAGGCTTGAAAGTCCTGTGTTTTAATGCCCACCCACTCAACCCGACCACCTCCCTATACGGCCAGCCGCGTTCTTATATATCAGCCATCAATGTGGTGCATACAGCAAAAAATTACGTGGAATGCTTATGAATTAGAGTACTTAACTTTTTATAGCTTTTTGAACGAATGTTCACGAGAACAGGCTGGATTAATCACATGAGTGTTCTTAAAGCAACACCAAAGATTCTTTTGTACCTTAAAATAATGTTTCCAAAATCGTTTCAGTGGTACATCAACTGGTATTCACTTTGCGGCCCTCTATCGGCTATAACCGCACTATGCAAGTTTGCCAGATTGGGTAGCGGATCTGTAGTTCGAGTGAGACATAATGAGACATTATGACAGCGGTAATGGACAATTCCGCTTCCAACCTGAAAAGGAAAAGTGCTTTGATGTTGCTTTAACTTGCGATTAATTGCAAATTAATCACATAATTATCTATTCTAAATGTACTTTAAAAGGGATATTTTTTCAAGTTTTTAATGCTCAAGTGGTATTTGAGACTGACTACTCCGTTGGTAACTCAATTCACATCGACAGTACATGCAAATAATTTTATTCTTGTGGAGAACCATCTGGAAGGGCTTTGGAACTCAACTAGCCATTCAAAAGACCCTTTTCTTTATACATTTCTGCACAAGGAGCTTTGTTTCTGCTAGCCATCAACTCCCGTTCATGGATGTATTATAAGACCCGTAAGACCCACTCCCGTTCTGCTGTTCCCCTTAATTGCTGCTTGAACAAATGACTTATGGGGGCATTTTTCATGGGAGGACAGTCACATGGATTATTAAACCAATGTTATTTTCTTTGTGCATAAGAGGAAATAATGAAGTGATACTTTTATGGCAGTACTCTTAATAAGGCAGAACAGTATGTGCATTTACTATATACAGTATCTGTGTATTTAACCTTGTTCTACAGTAGTCTTTACGTTTAAGTGACTGCATTTAATTTAGACTTGTGCATCACATCATACTCATTGAATGTTTAAAGCACCATTTACAACCCCATCTCTCAAAATAATCAGCGTATACAGCAATATACACAGCAAACATGGTAAGCAGTGAAACCTTAACCTCTTGTTTAACATAATCATCATATTATTCCTGAGTTTACACTGAATATTACCAGGTAGCCTGTTATTTAGATTGAAGACAGCTGAGTGTACTCTTTCATCCTAATAACAATAGACACATGTATAAGGTTTGATATACCACATAAATCCCTGACTTGATGATAGTCAAAGGATTAAGATGGGAATGAAAGATCCTGATTGTCCGCTATGTCTTTTTAATGATTCATTTACAGCGATATTGACATTGTAACCTCTTTGAAGAACAGTCTCATTCATCTGCTGTCTTAGATCATGCATATTAATCACATGAATGACCTACCTAGTATACTGGGATGCTGTGCTGCTCTGCGTCTTGGTAAAAGCGCGTACATGTGTTTATTCAACTGTGTGCGTGTGTGTGTGCTCATGTGTGCACACATCGCATGCATGCACACGCTGCATGCATGTAATCTCATGAAGCAGAACCTGCAATGGTAGCATGAGGAACATACACATGCCCTAGATAGTTGTTTGAATCTAATCTAGGCCATCCTCATTTCCCCTCAACACGTGACAAGCACTGCAGGTAGCTGGCTGTGACACATGAAGACACTCACACAAACAGACACCAAAACATTGCAGGAAGAGTAGGACAATCTGCTGGAGACTGCAGAGCCTCAAAATCTGGTGCCTGTATAATGTTTCTGTGAAAGCTCTTTT
Organism: Zingel zingel; assembly: GCA_023566125.1. Taxonomy (NCBI): domain Eukaryota; kingdom Metazoa; phylum Chordata; class Actinopteri; order Perciformes; family Percidae; genus Zingel; species Zingel zingel. Next base: position 13,294,886 of record CM042328.1, on the reverse strand, counting down.
AGTAGTAGGCCAGGGGAGACACTGACATCCATGAGAAGAAGAAGAAAAAGAGAGAGAGAGAGAGAGAGAGAGAGAGAGAGAGAGAGAGAGAGAAGAAAAAAGAGTGTAGGGTGAGGTAACTCAAGGACATTCTGCCTGCTGCTGTTCTTTGCTGCTACAGAGCATGCTGCAGACTAGCAAGAGCATTCCTTTTGGGTGGTATTATGTAAGACCTTAGTGTGACAGACAGACAGATACACATCAGATACACACACACACAATACACAGACACGCACACAATCACTCCAGTACACATGCCTAGACACATGCGCACAACACACATTGGCCAATTGGTGCACACACAGACACACACACACACTGATGAACCCTTACATCACACGCAGGCACACATACACTTGTAGGCAAACATTCAGAGCACGTAAATCTAAATTCACACTGAGCCTTGTGCTTGAATTTCTACTGCAGCCAGCCACAACTGATTAAAGCTCCTGTTCACCTCATTGGTGCGGAGACAGAATAGAAGAGAATAGAGTGGAAATATTGTACAACGGCGTTTAGACTTTTTAAACAATTGTTATCCTTTAAGGGAATAGTTTGATATTTTGGCAAATACGCTAATTAGCTTTCTGCTGAGAATTAGATGAGAAGATTGATACCACTCTGTCATCACTGTGAGGTTGCCAGGCAACCAGCAGAGACACCAGGAAGACACTGTGCCCGGCCACTGTTCAGTAATGTTGTCTTTTGTTCATTTTTGTTTGCGTACAGAATAAACAAACAAGATAACAAGATTTGAACTTTGGACAGAGACAGAGTTTATGCTATGCTAAAAAGCAAATACACACATTTCCCTGAAATGTTGAACCATTCCTTAAATGAACAATTTTTGTCAAGTAAAGCCATCACACTATTTTCTTTGCCTTGTTATCAGACAGTCATCAAACTCAATCAACATACTGCAGTACCATGAAGCAATAAATCGAGGACCACAATCCTTTTATTTTAGAAGCGGCATCCCCTCCACTGAGGCCTCGTCTTGTATTACATTAAGATGTGTAATTCACACTAATAAATACTGACAGCAAAGAACATTTTTTTCAATCTTTGCGCAAAGAAATTAAGCTGCACTCCAGGGTCATTGCCAGCTGTGTGTGGAAAAGCTGTGTCTCACAATTGCTTCTATTTAGTAAAAAAAAAAAAAAAGTTTAATTTTAAAATTCAATCAGATGGTATTACAGTTGTTTATCTTTGGGTCAAAATCCAAATACACTTGTTATATATATATATATATGTAGTTATTTAGAAGGGAAGTGAATGATACTGCAATAAGTTATGTATTTTCTCTGAAATATCTTTTGAACAATCAATTGAATAATGTAATAATTTTTTGTTCTGATTTAATAAATTGCTGCCCATTGTAATGCTACCTTATTATGTTTACCAGTAATAATTACTTAATTATGGGTTAAAAATACTTTTAAATCATTGTGTAATATTTTTTTTAAACCATGTAATACTTACTACGGATTATATTTTAGATTATATAACTCAACTATTTATATCATTAAGAAACTATGTTATTACATTAGGGCTGTCCTCGATTAAAGTTAACCTAAAATTCACTCAAACAATTTTGACGACAAATCTGTAAAACTGTAGTCTGGCTATCACCAGACCAAGCTCAATCTTTTAAGATTGAACACTTTAGTCCGGGGAGCCTGCTCTGTATTTTCTACTGCACGAGACGTGATCAATGGGCATAGTTCAAATGACTCTGTTTGCAATTGGATAGTCCTTCAAGCAATCAGACCAACAATCCGGGTGACGTAGCAGCGACAGCAGCATCAACGGGTTGCTGCGCTTCGGTGGCCGTTATGTTGAATGTAAACAAGAAGCTGCTTGGTCGCTTCTTTATCGTCATCGTGTTAAACCCGCCAATAGCGTGCCAGGTGGATAAGCCAGTTTGGGATTGGTCCCCGCAAAATTGTAACGGAAGCAGGATAGATAAACATACAGGTTTCCAGCCTGAGGAATCAAATCACCGGCAGGGCTGGGTTTACCCAGTCTAGTAAAACTGAGTTTCTCCACAAAGAATCATGCAAAAACACCACTTTAAATATTGTTTTTACCAGATATGTAGTCATAAGTTCCTTTGAAGTAAGTCTTTCATCATGAGCAAAGCATAATAAATGACTAATCAACTAAAGAAATCTTAGTCGACTACATGACTGATTAGTCGATTAACAGACTAAGAGGGAGCAGCCCTAAATTACATTATTTTAAAAACTGTAGTAATAGTAAAATCCCTACATAATGTCATTTTGTGACATAATACGATTATGAGGCTGTATTATGTATTTTGTACTTTGGAGGGACATTTTTGTATTTTATGTTATCCTGCCTTGCTCAACGTCATATAATTTTGAGTGAGTGCCTGATCATCAGTGCCATCATATCTTCCACATATATTTTCCAAGAAGAGATTTGAAACCTGGTGACGGGCTCATTTCTGAACCCACAGATGTTTAGGCGAAAGGAGAGCACACTACTCACCAAAGACAGTCCTGGCAGGGACAGACTCTCTGTTGAGCCAGAAAGACACTTGGGAGAGGATGACTGTCATGATGCAGGGTAGATATGTCTGGATCACAAAGTAACCAATTTTCCTCTTCAGGTGGAAGTGGGTTGTCATCACAACATATTGTCCTGTGGTGAGCAGACAAAAGAAATGAAGTCAGAAAAGATAAACATTACACTTCAAAATATATATTTAGGACATCTATTATAACTTTCCGTTTTGACTAAGTACCTTTGTTTCTAATTGGTTTGCCGTGTTTTGGCCTTCAGTTTTATTGTAGTTGAGATTCATTGGCATAGTTATCGGTGTCATTTATCAACAAACACAATTCTCAGGCATGTTCCATTTCATCAGTGCAGTTGGACCGAGAATATGACCGTCACAGAAACAGCAGTAGGGTTTAATCTGGTTATAACAATATGTTGATTTTGAGGCTTTCCAGAGACATAAATAACTGTAACAAATAAAAAAACTGAATGGATTTATATATCGACATAGCTTAGTCAATCAAGCTTGGTAGATGCAGTCACTTGGGAGCTTACTGCTAAAGCCAAGTATCGTTTGGGACCTATAGGCTTTCTTAAGCATTACTTTCTGTCTGCATCTAGCGTAACTGCAAACAGGTCACCCATTTTATGCTGTCACTAATTTTTGCCAGTATCAATGGAGAAAAGAGGAGGTAGAAAAAAGAAATAATGGCCAGTAGGGAAATTATGAATCTAGGGCATGGCCTGTCATTAGTAAAGCGACAAACTGATGCCAGTGAAGATGCAGATGAACTGATGCAGCTGTGTCGAAATTTGCAGTTTCAGACCAGTAGTTTGTTAAGTGATGAATGATGAACAAGACTGAGTGAGTGAGATGAAAAGCACTATGTAACTCTTTATGCACTGAACTTTAATCTTTTGACAGGGTAATGCAGTGTGAACATTAAACATGTCAAATTAATACATTCAAAATGCAAGCTTCCCCCTCAAAGCATTGATTTACTTCACAGTAAACTGTATCATTCAGAGCATGTTGTAACCTAACTGAAACATACCTGTGCTGGACTGCACCACACCAGAATCCACACTCTGCCCCATCAGATCGTACTGGTTTAATCTGGACCCATCCTCTGCCACCACCACGGATTGGGCAGCCCCTCTGGTCCACACATACACCACCTCTGCTTGGGTGTAGGCATCTGGCAATGAAGAACAGAGTAAAAAGTTATTAATTATTTTGCTGCTGGCTGTATGTTGGCATGTGTTGCCTTGCAGGTTATATTTTTGGAGCTGCAAGGGATGCCAGTTGAAAAAAAGAAAAATATGAAATGAGGTCTTCCACTAAAATCCTCTAGTTTTAGTTTTACCTCATCTCATTTGGTCCCATCTTGTCTAGTCTCTCTCATCTCAATTCTGCCTGTCTTGTTTCGTTTGTTATTTATGCATGTTATTTTCTTTCACCTTGTTAGAGTGTCCACTAACATTGTCTCTAGTTTTATCTATGCTTTTTAAGCTCATCCTATCTCATATTTTGCTGTCTCTTTTCAAACACTGTTTTTAATGATGTGATGTCGTATCACATCATGTCATGTCATCCTTCAACATATAAGAAAACAAACAAACAACCCAACAGGACACCATGACTTTAAAACAGCCAAGTCAGTCTTCTCTTCCCTCCGGCCACCCAACCTGTCAAAGCTGCAGTGTGGCTCAACCACTGCAGAGGAAAGGATAGCTCGACTGCAGACTGCAGCATAAGGAAGAGCACTCATCACTGAAATATTTAGGGAGTGAGTTCAATTTAAAGGGGGTTGAGGCTCGGTCCTCTCACTCACGCTGTGCAGCTGTCTAAAGAATGGTACAGAGACAGTGTGACGTTCACTTCTCTATCTCTTTCCCTTTTGCTGTATTTTTGCTTGCTCCCCCCATGTTCTTCCATCTAGTTTTTCCTCTCCTTTTCTATCCTTGTCTCCAATCTCCATCATTGTTGTTATGTCTACTCAAGGATGATCAGGGTAGGGGGAGCTGTCAGCGGTGAGCAGCTCGTGTGATGCTCTGGAAATGTTACAAAGAGTGCTGCTTTAGATAAATACAGGTCTGTGTGCTGCATGCCTGCCAGGGTCTTGCAGGGTCTTGCAGGGCCTGGCAGAGTTGAAGGTGTGGGGCGGGGTGGGGGGGGGGACAAGAGGGTCCTTGGCAGACAGTTCCTTTGGGAGAACAGCTGTTACCACACTGTCATCCCTTATCAGGGACTGGCGCTGGGGTCGCGCTTCCAGTTGAATGAGACAGTGACAGCATGTCAGAGAGGCATGTGTGTGTCTGTGTTGTGTGCGTTAATGTGCATGTATGTAAGGTTGTGTTTGAGTGCAGAGGCCACCTACAGCTGCCAAACTTCAATGGACAAGCATGGGCATCCATAGGGAAGTCTTCCAGGTGCATGGGACATTCTGCTCTTACTGTAAGCCTAGAAAGATTCATACAGACATTGATAGTGAATTAGTCCAATAAAAAGCAGTACAGTAGCAAGGACAATAAGAAAAAACAGCATTATGACCAAGTCAGGATGAAGGAACACATGGTGTCAATGCTGGAAGAGGGGTGAGGATGAGGCCTGGAGGAATTAAGGCACAAGAATGACAGTTCAGTACAGTGAGGCACCATGAACATGTGGTGTACTGTTTTTTCTAGTCTCTCAGCACCAAACACTGTCAAATTGCAGCTATTTCCCCCAAACCAACAGAAATGCTCCAGTTCCCTGAGCTGTGGGTTTCTATTTCCTGACAGCTTGGTGAAAAACAGCACGTCAGGCCACCCGTGACACACTAATCTCCCATCCATCCCTCATCTCTCTCATCTGTGACAGCAATATGTGCTCCGCCTCTACCCCCTTCCTCTGCAAGTAAACATGCTAAAACAAATGTTTTACAGTCATTGCCTTATAGACATCTCACATTAGCATCACTCTGCAGTGTGCATCAAGGTTTGTACCGTCTGTAAGGCTTTTATTTACCCGTGTTCTGCTGAAGGCTACCGAGGTGCCACGACTGGTTCTAAACTCAGCTCAGCTGGTCATACACCTTATCTTCCTGCTAGCAACTGTCAGGGTGCATCTCCAAAGTGATAAATCATGACAGAATAAAACTATTTTATTCTCCTGGTGAACACTACAATGGAAAAATGACAAATTGTGACGAAAATGTATGTGGTCCACAGAACTTATAAATGGCTGACCATGTAAAATAAATAGATAACTATATCAAGATAGAAATAGAAATGTATGAGTGTAGTGAATTACCTTTGTGTAAAAATAACCATAAATGTAACAATAAAGTGGATGACTATTTGTATACAGTATAGTGTAGAAGCAATGTGCAATGTTGTATTCATTTTGGTAACAAATTGTATTATTTAAAACAAAGACCAAAACCTTTATTACCATGAACATGGTCACTGTTATTTATGATGAGTCAAACCCTTCTCGTACTGTAAATACTTGCAGCAAATGTGTTGCAAAAAACTAAATTGTCCAGCTGTTAAAGGAAATTATAAAGAAAGTATTTGTGACCCGTATTTAAAGATTTACGGAAAAATGGTCTTGAGGCTGAGTGCCACAGACACAAGAAAGTCACAAAGTATTGAGAGACAGGCTAACTATGTTGTTGGTATGGGTTGTTTGTTGAAAACTATGGAATAAGGCCAGCATTATCGTTTGAGCTCAACTGTTTTAGTTTGTTCATAAAACTCAATAAAGTCAATTCATCAATCATCCTCTTTTCAAATCAAATAATATAGATTCAGTTCAGCTCAAAAACTTTTTAGTCTCTGGCTAGTTCTAAAATCCTTTATTGCACTGGTGAAGTAGAACATGGTCAGCCTACCTCATGGTGTACAGCAGTGTGCCTTCCTCTGTAATCCGCAGCAGCTTGTTTGGCATGGTCATATTGTGAGCCACCGACTTCTTGCCATTGTGGAAGAAGGTATCGGGGGTCCAGATCTTGCTGGCCATCAGGTTGTTAAGACGCAGCACGGCCATTGGGCCTTTAAATTTCAACCTTTCATCCTTCCAGCTCTGTCTGAAGAACACATCAATGGTGTACTCCTGAAGGTGGATGGTGAGAGGTAGAGAAAAATAAAAGTAAAAAAGCAGACAAAAAAAGAAAATCTCCAACTCTGTAGCTGTTTGCTTTCTACCTCCATCCAATATAGCTTGATTGGGGAAGATGCTGTGTAACCCAACCTTATCGTTCCATTTTATCCTTTTTCATGTTCTCACTTTTTTCTTTTTCTCTTCCTTGTGTCACTTTGACTTTATTATGTTAGTCTTAGCCTAGTCTCCCTGCTGGTAACTGTCTCTTCATGTTAAAGGCTTTGGCAAATACAGGGAGGATCTAGTGGACGGAGATGCATGGTTTTCTGGCTGGTATCTTTTCTAAAAGAATGCCTCCATTGTTTATTACCATAATTGTTCTCATTTTCACAAAGTAATATGTGGTTGCCTTTTCCATTTTCTTTCATTTAATTTTTTACATAATTATGGTCTAGTCAGTTTAATGCGCTATATGCAAATAAGACTTGACACTTGTTATTTGGTCATTTGGTATTGCATTGTTAGGTAACTGCCAAAAATGATCGTTGTTAGCATTTATTTGGGGAAATTTCTTTGCTCAGCAATCTAAATTACATTAGACACAAAAAGGAAGCACTGGACACAATATTATGAGGACATTTCATTTTGAAGGCAGCTAATGACTATAGCTGAGAGCAGATTCTAATGGTTCCACATGACTGCCCGGCAGAGTAAAGGGAGCCTATAAAAATTACAGCGCAGCCTGTTTTTTGTTCTCTTTTCCCCCCATTTCCACTTGGCCCACGTAAGATAATTAGTATGAGCTGAAACAGAGCTTCAAGGTAATAGAGGAGGATGGGGAAAGGCTGGAGATGGAGAAAATGTTCTTCAGCTCTTCCTTCTGGCCTTAACACAGTAGTGAAATAGTCTTGGCCCGCATGTCAGCCAGTGTAATTAACTGAGATTATGTCAAATGGAGTACAACACTTCACATGCAGATAACAGGAGTCGTTTTTTTTTTTTCAAGTAGTAAAAGGCGGTGAGACATTTGAATGAGATTAATTGGTTTCTGGTGCACAGAGTAAAGATCAGATGCTTATGTTTAAACAGCCAATGTCTTTTTTTAGGTAGCATACTGAAGATGACTAAACAAACCATAAAAGTGATGACTCATATTTTGATGTTGCATTTTAATTTGATATTGAAATGTATTTTATTTCTTGCCGCCTACTATCGAATCATCTCATCATAATAATGTTAATAGCTATGTATGCTGCAATTTAATTACATGATAAAGAGATCAGCACCTTCGGTCCTTAAACCTCAATATCCACACATTTCTTTGCTCCAGATTTTTCAGTCAAGACAGATCAGCATGGTTCTAGTTCTAAAATATGACTACTCTATCTACAAGCTCAACAAACAGAATGTTAGAGGCTATTTTCAATATTACAAAACAAATAAACAGAGTTTGTGGTCACAGTTCACAGCATATTTCAACATCCACATTAAAGTAGCACGCAGTCATATTTAGGAGTAGGGGTGACATATATGTAGAGTGGAATTAGAAATCATGCACTAGAAAACAACATTTTACACATGTGACAGTCTCAGGAGTTAATAGAATAAATCATCAAATTAATAATAATTTTACAGCATAGATACCCTTGTGCCCAGAGAGGCTAAGAGACAGGGGTGAGGGTGGAGGGATAGGGGCAGGGGGAAACTAGTGACATTTACAGAGGCAAAAAGAGTCTCACCATGTCATGGTCCGAAACTGGCCCAATACTAGTCACGAAAATGTCAGTCTTGACTTCAGTTACACGCTCTGTTGAAGCAGGAAATTGCCAGAGTGAGTGACTATCAGTGGTATTCATTAGCCCCTAACTACCTGTTAATACAAGACCACCTGGCTATAGCCTCTGATCCACTCAATCCATTCAACATTACTTTTAGTACACACACACACACACACACACAAATTAGGGAAAAAAACAACCATAAAAAAAGCCCATTTTGGATGTCGATAACCATTTCTGCTGGTATTGGTTTCAGTGTCAGCTCCATTACCCGGACAGTGGTTCTGTCGCTTAATAAATTTGTGCATTGCTGTATTACTGAAAATCTGCCACTCTGGTCCCATAATACTGATTGCCACAATGGGTCCACTGGAGATTCAATTGGAGGGGCTGGCAGAGGCGATGTGTGTTTGGGTGTAAGGGTGTGTTCCTTGTGATTCTGAAACTGAAATATAACTATGATTTATGAATGATACCCATCATAATCCAAAACGTATTCCCCTCGGCTGCTGAACTTCCAGCAGTCCTGGTTTTATTCACTTGTCTGTTTGATGCCTGCTGCACCACACTGTGCGATCCTTAGTGTCTTTCACACACCAATTCTCACATTATTCTCACAATTCTCACATTTTCTCCTTACTCTATGTTTCTTTCTCTATTTCTCTCATTTTCCATTTCTTAAGTTGTCGCTCAGTCTCCCTGCCATTTTGTTTCTCCCTCTAACAATGGACAATGGACAGTTGACAATAGAGTGAAGAGCAGCACACACAATAAGATGTAATTCACTGTGTTACATTAGAAGTGCTGGCTTTATGAGAGTTTAAGAGCAGCAGGTGAGGAATGAGTCTTGAGTTATTTTTTTAATTATCACACAAAATCTGACACTGAAAGCAAATCCACCTCCATAAGATTTAGTCATAGGGATGTTACTATGTGTGGTCATGTGGAAAGTAAGATATTTCTAGGAGTGTTTTGGATTATATTTGCAAAAAAACAAAGAACAGTCACCATGAGGGACAAAAGACATTCAATGACTTGAGTTTACTGACCTCCCAGTCCTGGCCTGAGGCGATTGTCATAGCCATCCAGAAGGCTGTCTAAGATCTTGGTGAACACTGTAGTGTTATCTTTCTGTTCATCTGTCATGCCGTTCTGCCCAGAACTGGCAAAGCAAAGAAGAAGATTTGAAGTCATCACAGCTAGAGTTTAAAACCACAGTCAAAGTCAAATATCAAAGACAAAAAAGGAGGATTCTCTGCTCTGTAGTTAGCAAGACAGTTCTGTTGAAGTACACGGGCAACAAAGAATGCACTGTTAATCACATTGTGAAAAAATGGAGATGGACTGGAAAGGAAAATATCTCACAAGGTCAAATTATCCTGTCTTATCCCTATGGAAAGTGTGTAAGTGTTAAAGTTATTTTCATCAGCGAAATGTAAAACTGGGCATGCAGATCCCACATGTGTGTGCACACACAGATCCACATGTAGGCACAATCTCACAGTGAGAGAGAATAGAGAAATTATAATACATTATTTATACGTTAATATGGTCTTTTAGACCACAAATGCCTTGCTGAATGTGCTCTTTGAACAACATGAAACAAAATGCTTACAACAATACCTAAAACAATCACAATCAGTAAGTGTAAGAGCAGAGTTTGTTGCATCTCCACGCATAAATATTTCCACACCATAATCAGGAATACAGCCCCTAATTACATTGTGTATCATAAAGGCAGGATGGGACAGGAATATTTAAAAAGTATGCTTGTGGATGTGTGTGTTTGCATAGCTGAATCTATCAATGCATGCATGTACTGTGGGCTCAGGGTCTACACACTCCCTCTTTCTATGCCAATAGCGTTTAGTTTGAGTGCATGCTAAATAAACAGCAAGTGTTTGGAAACAGGCTCCGAGAGCTCAACGGCTCCAAGGAGAGGGAGAGGTCATTTAGATTATTTAGCAAGGACCTGCATTGGGAGGGAACGAAAAGTAGGAGGGATGGCTGGAGAGAAAGTGGTGTCTGGAGAAACATGCGGAGAAAGCTCCAAAGAAAGGACAAAGAAGAGAAAAAAGGTGAAGATAATGGAGGAGGAGGGGGGGATAAAAGGCAGAAGAGTGAGGTTAGAAAAGGGGGAGGAAATTGTTAAGTGAAATGGGGGGGGGGGGGGGCTTTTTAGAGGAACACAGCGCACATTCAAAGCTGTGGGATTGAGGCAAATCCTACAGTTTTGAGCGTGAGCTGCTAAACATTTTTGCTTTCTAAATAAGGATGCCACATCCGTGTCACACATGGATTTGTATAAAAGGGTTAATGTGCATCTCTCTGCCACCAATTTCCCTTAATTTGCAAGCATCCTTCTATCTGCCAAAAAAGAAGAACTCTCTGAAAACTAAAGCCAACATTTAAACTGTAGAAGCTGTAATGAGCAATTTTATTATGATTCAGTCTTGGAGGTAACAACTTTGAAATTCTCAAATTCAAAACAATAATTGAACTAATTTGTTCAGGTCTGGGAAGCCAATTATGTATAAATACAGGAAGCATAAGTTGCACCCACAGGACGTCAGGGGGTGAGGGTTAGGTAAAATTAGGAGGGTAAAATAAAACACAACCGCCTCTTCCCTGCTTAATTAATATTCCTACTTTCTACATTAATTTAGGCATTTCCAATTTGCCAAACCAGAGTAAGACACCAAAACAGTTTTTGGTTTGCCCAAAGGTTACAGTCCTCTTGTTATAGTCTCCACCAACAGAGAAAACAAGCCAGGATGTCCCTTAGCTCTTTCAAGTTCACCAATAATTAAGGAGGAAATACAAGGGGAAAATATCCATCCTTACAAGTCGCTAATAAAATGTTGTTTGTTAAAATGAAAAAATAAGTGCACTTTTTGACCTTGCATTTTTAGTTTGCTGTATTTGACAAGTCAAATTTGTCATCTCAACCAAGTAGAAACTACTTTTTTTAATATTAGGAATGGCACATATCTTTTTTTTAAGATAGACATATATTTTTTTTTTTTACATTTACAGTGTATATGGGAAAACATGGGTGGTGAGGGGGGTAGGGCTGTATGTCAAGATGATGGAGACAAAAAGGTGCTGTGGAAGGATACACATGTTTATCAGCCAGGGGCCCTTCCTCATAAAACATTGAACACCATCCCCATCTACAGGTCATCTGAACAGCAACAGTGTCGTTCACACTCACTCTGCCAATGTCGTTCTTTCACTCTCTCTCCCCTTCTCCATTTTACTGTACGTCTCTGTCTCTCTCTCTCTCTCTCTCTCTCTCTCTCTCTCTCTCTCTCTCTCTCTCTCTCTCTCCATCTCTCTCTCTCTCTCTCTCTCTCTCCATCTCTCTCTCCATCTCTCTCTCTCTCTCTCTCTCTCTCTCTCTCTCTCTCCTTGTCTCTCTCATCACTTAGCTATCTAATTATGAGACAATTTCTTTCGTTGGCAACATACTGTAGCAGAGTGCTAGGTCTTTCTGATTACCGTGTCTTGTTGAAATCCCCCAACTTGTGTGTGATTTTGTATTTGAAAAGGGGGACTGGATTATACAGTAAATCTTTAGGCGATAATTGCTTTCCAGTTTGCAGTGACAGTTCCTCAGTAAAGTAATCAGTACTTCATCAGTTACTTGCATTCCCTCTAATGTGCTCAACATACAGCATATCAAACCCAGTAAATCAAACCCTCCATTTGCCAGTCAGTGCATTTCAAACCTTAGCTACCTAGCCGACATTAATCAGTTAGATCAAATCAGTGTGCAATAATGACGTATTGCAGTGCATCATGCTTTTAAAATAGGACACATTCCATTTGTGTTCTGCATGTGCTCAAGGCGTGTTAGATGAAAGATGTACTGTATACTGTATCAATGTGTGTTTTTGTGGTGTAGCTGTTGTCACTGAGAGAGAAGCAAGCTGGACTATCTCAAGACATCACCATTGAAGTCAACTGCCTGTGACAGTTCTATGGAATTATTTTACCATGCAAAAAAGCCTGATCTCTTGAGTCTCTCCAGGATTCTCCAGAAGAACCACAATAGGATGAGAGCTTATATGATCTCATGCACTTGCAACAGCTAATGAGTTGAATGTTTAACTGGTCTGCGTGTTTATTTACTGTAGGGTTCAATATCAAAGGAGTGGAGCTGGATTATGATGTTTTGAGGTATGCTACACATGAATGGCTGCCCAGCATTTGAATCATGTGGGAATTAATGCATTGGCAGACACATGGCAGTGGATCAAGTCAGTCATTTGATTCAATCATTATCTTTCTTTTCTCACTTAGTTTTTCTGATTCTGGTTAGGTGACATCCCACACCTCATTGTTGACATTGAGAAGTGTGTCTGTACATCACCCCTACTATCCCCGCAGTCACTGTCACAAACATGTGCACAAATCTGTGCCAAATATCCTGATGCAACACACATCATCTACTGCGCACAGCCTAAGAATGAACTGAGAATGTAGATGTTGTCCCACAAGGCTAGTGAACCAAAGAAAGTGTAATACTATGGTAACGTGGATAGTGACAATTTTGGCTCCTTATGTAATCTTTCTATGTTGAACTTCTTATTGCCTCTATGCAATTATAAGCATAAAGGTGTCCTATGGGGATGCCCCAGTTACAACCACATTAAATATTCTCTGTAAGGGTGTAAACCAAGAAAGGCAAGGAAGACATCATTTAAGCTCAGCAGGTGTACCACTGTTTACCCCTTCACTGGCTGACTGCCTGATTTACTGACATATTTACTGGCCAGTTGACCATTCGGCAAGCACTGAGCACCAGCATTATACAGTAATTGTTCTCTTCAACAAAAACAGCATTCAATATTTTGCCCAATGCATTTTGGTCTTCACAATTTGTCCTTCAAATATCACTATGTGCAATTGTAGTGTTCCATTAATATCTTGATCATATAGGCAATATTTAGATCTACAATAATGAACGTTTGTCTCAAAGTCTCTGTAAGGCTTGAAAAGAAAGTGATATGAAGAGTGTGCATGATTTTTTTGACTTTCACATATGTAGAATTATCCAATGATCCAATGTAATACACAGGTACATACAATATGCATTTGTAAGTTTATGTTTGTTGTTACCTTTTCCCACCCAGTACGCTGTTGGCGACAAGCAAGCAAGCCCACAGACACAGAGAGGCCGTCCTGCTCCGTCCACACATAGTTGCAATATGAGGACCTTTCACTGCTGGAGGTCAAAGAGAGAGAGAATGAAGATCATTACCAAGTCATTTGAGCCAATGGTTCACTATTAAGCCAACGTGTCACCACCTCAGGAATAAACAAACATGAAGATGTAGAACAGCAAAAGTGGATGTTTGTTCCTAAAGAAATTATGTATTTGGTCCTGCTTAACATTTCTTACAGATTCACTGACAGCCAATGATTTAAACCAAATGGCCCTGCCACATGCATTGGGCCATTGCATGCCACTTGACACAGACACCCCTCAAAGATTTTACATCATCATTTTAAATGATGTGTCACATTGACAGAGGCATATTCTGCACCCTAAGTATGTGGGAGAATAAATTTAAATAGGTGCTCAGCATTTCGATAATCAGAGGGGGGAACCAGTGTAAATACGACTTTCATAACTGACACTCAATATACACGCATTTCATATGGCTGCATATGTAGCGCATAATACTTAAGACGAAATAACAAGGCAACACATCATCGACCACATAACACGCTGTGTGAGCTTGTAGCACCTGTACACAGCCTCCTCTAATACCCTGCAATGTGAAACGCACAATACCGCAATATCAAACCAAATCCCCCTAAAATATGAGCATTTGCTTCCTCCTCAATCATTAAGCTATGATGTCAGCCGGGTCATAAAAGTATGTAAGCAATTAGCCTGCGCTACTGTTCATGCAAAACACAATGCTCAGATTCACGGTCCATTTTTGAAGGCATTGACGTTGTCCATGAGAGGACCAAATACTTACTTGTAGAAAAGCGCTAAAACAGTATTTCACACACGACCGCAAAATCCTGCCACTAAAACACAGCACATATCGAAGACAATACCCCTACTTGCGTGTGATGTTCCAAGGTGCACTGTGAGCGGATGGGAGTCAGCGGACGTACATTGCTCTGCCGAAATGAAATAAAAATAAAATAAATCCGTTGGTTGACAAGGATTTGACAAAGCGGGGATGATGCAGATTAACGACTGGAGGAGAAAATCCCGCACAAGCACACTTTCTAAGTTATTCAGAGGAAATGTCACCCTCTCCCCTACAATACATGGATGTAGTTGAGATGGGTAGACATTTAGCATTCAACTGGCATCCCTGTAAGGTTGGTCTAAATACATGCATGGCATGATCCACTTCGTGCGTGGCGGAGTAATTAAGCAAATGTGCGTTGATGCTGTTCTATTCGGAGCGCTGTCCGTGGTGCTGAAGCCAAGCTGTCTCTCGTTAAAACCATCAAACGGCTCTCGTTTGCCATAAAATACCCCTTAAACGGTCCCAATTTCGACGGCAAACTCCCCCTTCTCCCCAATAAAACTCGTCTTCGATTCTAGCAGTGTCCAGCAGCACAAACCATCCCTCTAAATCCGAGTGTTACTCCCCTCTCCCCTTCTTTTGCCTGATAAAAATGCGAGAAAAATGGAGAAAAATCACTTACAGCAGATGAGTCTGTGTGTATTCGGTGTCCGCTGGCTATATCCTCAAACTTTTGAGAATATCTTTTCTAACCGGACTGAATGAGAAAAATCCTCTGTGATCTCAGATCTGACGAATTTTAGCTTGAGGCTGGAGAAGCGGCTGCTGACGATATGCGCAGGTCTCTCTCACTGTTCATTGGTGGTGCTGTAGTGATTTGAACTCTCTCAGTCTGTCAGCAACAAAAGAAATGTTCTACTAAACTAACACATCTGGTCTGTGTACTGAGGTCTCTATTCAAAATAAATTGTTTAGTTCATCAATCGTGCCTGCAAATAAAGTGCATAGCAAACAGACTGTGTCCAAGCGCAGACCATTTAATTTTGGAATAGGCTGTACCAACCTAATATAAAGACTAGCCCGCCCATTTTGTATGCAGCACAATTTAACTTCCACTGCTGTCGCCCTAATCTCTTATCAGTGGCTGCTAAATAAAAATCCTCTTACATTTTCAACTAGGGTCCCTTGATTTTTACCCCATCGCGCTTTCTCAGTCTCGCTCCCTGACTCCTACGTGATGATTCCCAAGGAGATCAAATTGACATGCATCAAAAGATCGTCTCGCGACCAAGCCAGCTAGGGCATCTTATGGAAAAGAGTAGCAGTCATAAAACGGACAGTGAGTACTTACGATGAAGCAAAACAAGAGAAAAGAATGAAACACGAATGGATTACACGGCTCGGATACGCGCGCACATAAGCAAGGGAAGACACCTCCAACATTTTAAGAAAATCGTGTTCCCTCACCAGCTTTGCACTGATGAGACAAGCCTCTCTCTGCAATAAATCCTCCTCGAATCACTCACCGTCTCCTAAAAGCCTGCGTTTCGCATCGAGATAACAGCACTGCTTCTGTTTACAGCCAAATATTCTGCTGCTACAGCCGCGCCACTCCAGACTGAGCTCAGAACGGCGAGGAGCGCTGAGCTGCGTGCATCTGCAAGGGAGGAAAAAAATTGGGCTATGATACCCAGCGTATATTTTTGTAGTCATCTGCGTATTTCAAGTTAAACTACAAATCAGAAGACATTTTCATTACCAAGAACTACAGCAGGAGGCATGTGAGGAAAGGGGCATTCTTATGGACAGTTTATAACACATCAGTGTAATTCATTGTTACATAAGCCTCCTATGAATCCCAGCTGTTGATTTTAGAATGCTTTTGACCAAGAGGCAACTCATTTTTCGCCTTCGCCTGACTGGGGGTTTATTTTCATCAGAGCAGGCAGAGTGAGCTGGCCGTGTAGTCACGTCAGTCTGGTCTGCAGCAACGCTGCAACGTTTCCTCTAAGTGTGCGTGTTTGTGTGTATGTGTGTGTCGCCTCCTCACGCGTGGTTAAAGTAGTGCATGTGCGTGATTAGTTATGAGGGACGTCATGGCCTTATTTTTGCCTCTGTATTCGTTGTGTTCAATGGCAGTATCTATCTATCTATATTTCTATCTATCTATCTATCTATCTATCTATCTATCTATCTATCTATCTATCTATCTATCTATCTATCTATCTATCTAGTCAAAATGTTCGCTGTTTTAGGATATACATTTTGCATGAACATACTTTTCAAACCTTCTAAATACAACTAAGTTAAAATAATGAAAAATGAATGACAACCAGCCTAATTAATCCAAATATTTGGACATGGACTTCTTCTCCCCTCTGCTTTTGCTCTACTCATATTTCGTCCACATAACCTGATGCTGCAGGTGCACGCGCATATTTAATAATGACAACAAGAAAAACCTCCACAACCGCACCGAGCTTCTTCCGTAGAAGGTATGCTGTTGTAATGCAAGTGGAGTATTATTTCAAGCTGCTTCCCTTCTCTCAAAGCCACTGCTGCATGTGACTCGATTTGCCTGTGTGCGCGCACGTGCACGTGCGGGCATGCATAACCAACACGTACCCGCGTGCGTGTTGTGTTGGCGCGCACGCAGGAGACAGAGTGGAGAGGAGAAAAAGTATGAATCTCATCTCTCCACCCGCCTCCTCACATTTAAATAACCTTCCGTTCTGCCAAAGAGGATAATTTCTTCTTGGACAACAGAAGACAGCTTCTCCAAAACACTGCTAGTGATCAATTACAGTAAGAGAATATTCACTGTCACCGCTCAAACAAATAAGGACCAGCAAAGGCAACTTGCCTACTCACAGCTCCATCTCTGGGCCGGTGATGGGAACAGATAGCAAAGTGAGGTGTGTGTGTGTGTGTGTGTGTGTGTGTGTGTGTGTGTGTGTGTGTGTGTGTGTGTGTGTGTGTGTGTGTGTGTGTGTGTGTGTGTGCAGGACTAAACGGAGAGAGATGGATGGCGGTAATTTAGGTGAGAAATGTGCAGGTTATGGAGAAATAATCACTCGCTGTGAACAGTGCTTTTGAATTTTAAGAGAAGGGATATTGACAGACTACGCCCCCCGTCCCATCTCTGTGCATCCATCATGGGGCCCTATGTGGTGATAATTTGTTTCTTTTTACACAAACTTAAAGTACCAACTGTGGTGAATTGATATTCAGAAACAATGTGTGGCAGAGTCAGCTTGTAGTAACCTTTGTGTGTTTGCACTTACCATTCATGTCACTGTGTTTTGTGTTGTGCATGTGCCCATGTATGTTTGTGAATGTGTATAGGGCCTATGTTTTGCAGGTGCACAATCAATCTTGAACATGTCACTGTGTTTTTAGTATTTATCAGTTTGACCTTTTAAAGTGAAGTCATTCATGCTGTAGTTTATCACTGTGTTTTCATGTGTGTATGGAAGTGCACAACCATTTGCTCCTTGGGGTGTCCTATGGAGCCTTTGTTCAGCACTTACTGTAAAGCACCAGGATTGTTGACTCTCAAAGGAAAAGTGGCCCTTTGAGCACTCATGACCCTGATGGTTTTGCTGACCTCTTTTATTGTTTAGTGAACTCCTGCCTTTTATTGACTCTGTCACAATCTTAAGATCCACAGCGTAGAGTCCTGCTCCCTGAGCACACAGACAACAGCAGATTAAGTCTTAGTTTCAGTTTTAATTTTAAGTAGTATCAATCATTTTTAAAAGTGATAAAAGCAGGAGTGGGGCTTTTACCGCTTTTCATTTTCTTTGGAGTGGATCAGAGCACTCTTGAGAGCACTAGGTCAATGTCTTCATTTGGCATGTGATGTCAGTCAATTGAAGATTCCTGAGGCTCTGTGAGGCTCTCCGCTCGTGGACAGTGTACTTTAGGTCCTATTAGGTCAGGGCTGCTCCTCGATGAAGAGAATGCTCAAGATCACTCTTAGTCCAGTAGGCAACAACAGGCAGGGCTCCCATCTGGCCTCCAACTGAGGCTGTAGCAGGAGAGAGAGAAAGAGATGGAGAAAGATTAACCAAAGTGCAGTACTTCAGTTCAATTACTGCAGTAAAGCTTGATTTGTGCTTGCCTTTTTCACCCTTTGGGCTTGTGCATTTAACTGTGCCAGCGGATTGAAACAATGCCACTGCTCTGGCTCTTGAACCCGGACTTGGTCTTTCCACAGGTGTGATGTAACCATGGAAATATTTTCAGTGAGGTGCTACCCACATTTGGGACCAAGTGGAGGAGAAACACTCACAGCAAATACACACAAACACACACAGACACACAGACACACACACACACACCCTAACCATAACTTCTACTTGCCTAACTACTTGCCCCTGCAAATACTACTTGCCTAACTACAGTGTTGTAGTTGAGTCACCAACTGTTGAGTCTGAGTCAAGTCACGAGTCCAGAGAATAGCGATTCAAGTCTATGTAATGAAATACTGTTATAACCATGGAGTAATAAAAGTACAATGTAATTCTACAATTCTGTCCACTGCTATGAATCCCTTATCCCTTACATATACCATTGCTTTTCTGTACACTAAGACACCCAATTGACTACTTTGTCATACTTCTTGTATTTGAATTGTGTGTGTGTGTGTGTGTGTGTGTGCATGCGTGTTTGCACTGTACATGCATGTGTTTAAATGCTTTTGACTTGCAAAAGGCTTTTACTTTCTAATATTTTCACATAGTTACTCATTTTCAAATAATTTCATCAGCTGTGGATACCTCAACATTCCAAATCTTGCTAAGTATCATGCTTTTCATACTGGTGATGTATAATCAAATGCTACATGTAGAGGAATAGCAGACATTAGACCCCAAGGGGACTAAGAAAGACATACTTTTAAAATATAGTTTTGAACTGCTCTGCTATGTCTTGAGACAATTCAACCTCTCCATAGCTTCACAGTGACACAGTCAGTACTTTTTAACCAAAATGTTTTACTGCCTTTTCATCTTATACAAACCAGTATTTTCCCACTCACTGTGTGTACCATGTACAGATACAGATCATCTCAGTGAACATGACTCATTATTCCATTAACTAGCTCCTATGACAATATGGACATGAATATATGCTGCTAGTGGATATACAGTTCATGTACATGGTCAACAAATTGAAAAGGTAGCTGTTTATTGGTGTATTTTGGTGCAGCACACAAAAGAGATGCAAAATATCAACAAAGAAAACCAGTGGCTCCTCATGCCACTGTACCTACTCTGCTGTAGCATTCCTTTTTACTACTATTTAACTTATTTTTCTATTTATATACTTTATT
This sequence comes from Zingel zingel, assembly GCA_023566125.1. Classification (NCBI taxonomy): domain Eukaryota; kingdom Metazoa; phylum Chordata; class Actinopteri; order Perciformes; family Percidae; genus Zingel; species Zingel zingel. Next base: position 13,275,119 of record CM042328.1, on the reverse strand, counting down.
TTATAGTTATTAATACATTCTGTGTGTATTTGTTTATACTTATATTGTTTATATTCTTTTTATCCTTCTTATATTTGAATGTGTGACATGCACCAACAACACCATGACAAATTCCTTGTATGTGCAACGTACTTGGCAATAAAGCCCTTTCTGATTCTGATTCTGATTCTGACAATGAGATGCAAAACAACTTCAAAGGGACACAATACGATCACCAAGAGATGCAAAATGACTACGCAGAGACACAAAATGAGACACAAACAAGACGCAAAGAGACACAAAATTATATATATAAACGAGGAGCAAAGTGACAAAATGACTACACACTGCAGCTGTTTTGTGTGTCTTTCAGTCCAGGTGTCTTGATTCTATGTAGGAGTGATGTTTTAACATGTTTTACATGTTTGTGTCCAGGGGCCTGTTGTCTTAATTAAAACAAAAATAAAAATGATTAGAATCAAACGCGCGCACACACACACACACACACACACACACACACACACACACACACACACACACACACACACACACACACACACACACACTTCCTTGCCTGATTTGGCGTTGCAGATGGTGTGATCCCTTCACAAGATGGTCTCTAGTTTATTTTTTTTATTTAATTGAAGTATTAAAGGAGTTGATTGCTCCTTTTTGGATTCCTTCATGCTGTGCCTGTTTGACCAGCCCACAACTAAACTGTACTCATGTGCTGTGGATTTATACCTCTTGTGGATATGTTGGGGCTTTTCCCAATCACTTCAATACAGCTTCTTGAAGCCATCCTCTAGTGGCCATTAGAGGAAACGCTTCTGTGGACACTTCTGCATTGGCTTCAGTTATGGTGGTTGCTGCAAACTGTGCTGAACTGACGTCCTCTTTATACTTGTAGGCATCACTCAGATTCCTCTGTTGTAGAAAATGTATTTAAATTCCACTGAATAATTTTTTTCTTTCAATCTCATCATTCTTGGTTTACATCTATACTGGCTCTTCTTTTCCCTTCCCTCTCAAAAACATTGACGTCTGCTCGTGAATCCGCTCTAAACATACACACACAACTAGCGCTGTGGATGCGAGCGAGTAGGGCCTCTGAGCGGAGGCAGACCGCACAGCAGCAGCAGCAGCAGCAGCAGCGATCTCATTCGTCAGTTTACATAACACTGATTATAACCCTGAGATTTAGCCAACCGAAGTGCAACAGTTTAGTTTGGCCTGGGCATTAAAATCTCACTGACCATCTGCTCAAATGCTTAGTTGCTTTCCTTTAAATACTTTTCCAGGACACTAGTGAAACTGTACACTAGTGCCACTCAAGCATCAGAGAGCAATGATGTTGCTTCACTTGTTTTTGCTCAAATGAAATCTTGATTCTGTTTTTCTAATTTTCTTCTTGTTGCATTCCTTATGTAACTAATGTATCATTATCAATATAACTAAATAAGGAAATTAATGATTAGAAAGGCCAGTGAACTGTATAAAAGGCATGTTAATTAAAAAAAGTAGTTATATGACGGTCTCCATAATAAGCATTTTATCTTCTGTATTGTTAAATATATTAGAGTCTTGACTTTTTTATTTGGATATTGGGATAAAGAAAGTTTGCATCTTATGTGTAGCTACACATTTAAAGTGTACATTTTGTACTTGGTAAATCTTCAATGTTTCATTCTCACACATCTATTGTTCTTTGATATTAAAGCAACTTGATTTTCAATAAAAGGTGGAAAATAAATTTGCAAACCAGATTTGCGAAGAGCAATCCTTCTGACAGTGAATGTTTGACATAACTTAAGGGACACATTTTCTATAAAGGGACAGAGCACTATTTTCAAATAATTTTGATGTCAAAGTTAATTTGCAGGACAGATATTCAATATATCAGAAGTTCTATGAGCTGAGGAGACAAACGCAACCCATTTCTCTGAATATAATGGACCTGGAATTACCAGGATTGTCTTTGATGTCATCAAGTAAAATATCCCAAATTTGAGTAAATAGTAAAAATTGGGGGACATTTAAATGTACAGCCCTGCAGACTGATCACAGACTGATTGACTTATTGATGACAGATATATAAACATGCTGATTGAGAATGGTAAAAAACTCTATTTCAGTATTCTTGTTCCTTCTTGTATCTAACAGTGGTTTGAGCTAGTGATGAAAGATACATTATATATTCATTTATAATTATATTTAGCAAACATTTATAAGTCTTGCTCCTCCTATCTGTGTCCCTATATATTACAAAATGAAACCGTTATTAACGCAGATGTTTGAATGCGTCTTGCCTAACTGCAATATTATTCATTTCATATTTTCTACACTGCACAACAGGTATTATTGAGTAATAATAGTTATGACAGTGCCAGCTACATATTCATTCCATTGAGCAGGACATTTTTATTTTGTCAGGCCCTCCATATTGTTACAAAGGTTTCTTGGCAGCACACCTTAAGACCAGGGAATGTTATCCCAGCCAGCTCTGAGATACAACCAGACAGAACTGCAGATCTTGAAAAATGCTATTCTGGGATCAACCTATGAGGTGTTCATTTCTGTACATTTTCCTAATGTTAGCTAGTGACCATCTGTCTTCCCAAGTTCTATAAGAAAATATGGAAACTCATCCAGTCAACAGTAATCCTACACTTTAATACCTTTTTATGTCTCTCCATGACATAAGTCGACTGTAGACACCAGTGTTTATAAAATCAAGTCTTCATGTCATAAGTTGTATGTTTTGTTTAAAAATAAAATGAAAAATATTAATAAAATAAATATGTAAGTAAATAAAATGGTTGCAAGTGTCACAACAGTAAGGTTAGCGCTTCTGCCACATTGCTTCTCTGAGAACTGAGAATCTGTCAGTGGTCATTAGTGTTATGAAGATCAACAAAATGTTATAGTCGAGGAGGCCTCTACATCTGTAATTATGACTCAACCTCCTGTGCTATGCACCTCGCTTCCATGGTGTCCTCCCTTTGTCCAATATTTCCTCTGAGTGCAGTTTACAATTCAGCATTCTGACATTAAGGGATCATAAACTATCTTTCCTCTCCAGATGCAATGGAGAAATTGCAGTGTAGCACCATTAATCTATCTATGACAATTATATGGAATGACAGTACCTCTCAAACACCCCACTGATCCCGAAATAAAGACAGAGCTAGAGAGCTAGATAGACAGAGAGAGTGGAGAGAGAGTTGTTCTCTGATTGTTAGAACTAGGTAATGGAACACTGAAAATGTGACATTATCAACATGTGGGCTGAGATATTCAGTGAGACTGTTGCTGTCTCTATTTCTGGAGGTGTAGGAGTATTTGTGTATGCATGTCTATGTGTGTGTGTGTGTGTGTGCTTGTGTGTGCATTTATGTGTGCCTGTGTGATTGAGAGAGAAATGGATGGTGTCAGAGTGTGCATGCATGTGTGCGTGTGAAAGAAAGAAAGTGAGAGAATAAAAAAACAGAAATAGAGGGAGGGAATGGAAGAAAAATTATTATTTTTTCACACATCTCGTACCTCATTAGAGCTTATCATTCAGTCAATCGGCAAAACTGTGAATTTGTATAAAAGTACCCACAAAGTATACTTGGTTGCAGCCACACAAAAAAAAATACTCTTCAATTCCCAAGCATGCAGCCAAGACTGAGGATATTTATTTCTGACTCGGATCATTATGATTAATGCCTTAAGAGTTGATCTTAGCATATATCAAGGTGTCAAATAGTAAGACTTGCAGAACAATGGCCTGCACACCTATAGCAAATGAAGAAAGCATACACTGCAGAAAAATCAATTCCTAAAATTAATGTATCTGTCTTTTTGAAGATTGCTGTACTGTGGTAAATTTCTTTGAAACAAGCATATATGTCCACCCCCATTGACTCTATGGTTAACATGTGTGGAAAGTAATGGTGCTTTCGCTGTTGTGCAATGCAGTGTGCATTGAAAGTACACCTGCCAATAGGTCTCTGAAAAAGAAAGAAACGTGCTTATATAGAATAACTTGAGAGAAGCAGTTTCACATTACTGATATATTTCAGTGTAGTCTGTGTAAAATGAAATCAGTTTTAAATGCTGTATTAAGAAAACTTTAGTATTAAAGTAACTGGTAACGTAGCAAATAGTTTATATGAACTGCCTAAAACTGTAATAATGAATAAAGCAAATAGTATAATGACACTTTTTAAGGCAATTTGTGTTATTATTGTCTTATGTTGAGCAGTGGTTACCAAACTCGGCCTCAAAAACATGTAGACAGGTTAAGGTAACCAAAGAAGGTAGAGAAAGAAAAAAGAAAAAGAGAGTCACACATATGGTATATGTAAAGAGTTACAGTTAACCACAGTCCCCAGAAAATAACCACCAGACAAAACGTCAGATGTCTTATTATCTTGTCTTGGAGGAACAGGAGTGAAAAAAATGTGATTTTAGGACTTTTAGGACTCAGCTGCTGCCGCTCAGAATATGTTAAAGGGAGTAAAAGAGAAACAAAATAGACAAAGAGAGAAAGAGGGTAAGAGAGAGAGTAAGATATATTTGGAATAATGGCAAAACAAGTGTCTGCTTGTGTGTCTGCCTCTCAGCTGCTCTTGGCCTTTAGCAGCCCTACTTACATATTGTTAAAGAGAGTGCAAACAGTGTGAAGATAAGGGAGAAGAAATCATAGACGACACAGATTTTTACATAAAGTTATGATAAACCACAAATGGCAGGATCATCATTTATTATGTGATATACTAATCGATTTTAATTGACACCCATTTTTCCCATTAAAACAGCAGTTCCTTTCAGTTTCATTATAATGCTCACTACTATTATTACTACTACTACTACTACTAATGTTCAAAAAGCAAACTAACTGCCCTCTCCTGAAAGTGATGCAGTTACTCACAGCCACTGCTGCTTTATTTAATAAAGCATTACAAAAGCCCCACCTCCACCCTAACATCCACCTGTAGGCTCTAAATTTACATTTCACTAAGTGGAAGTTATTTTTGTCACCCCCCATTCCCTGCTGTGGTGATTCTTTGTGGGAAGTGATGAGGTCAGAGTCTAGATGTGAAATATCAACGCTGTACATATTCTTCATTCACATAATAATCCATTCCATGTGAGTTTGCTGACTGAACTGTCTTGATTGGTTGTCTTCTGCAATTAGAACAAAATTACTTGTGATAGGCATTAGTTGGTTAGATGTTAGGGACCGTTCGGTATTTATGGAATGGACCACCGGAGGAAAATAGGGGAGGGTCATCCAACATTTTTTAGTCTGGGCGGGGGGGGGGTCACCCAACTTTTTTCATTCATGAAAAGAGCAAAATTTCAAAGTGGCTTGTTTGGTGCATATTTATCCATGTAGCTTTCAGTCTCGGCCCCCTAGCAGATTGGGTCTGACCGCATAAGCGGGGTTTGCTGGGGGGGCAGGAGCCCCCCTGGTGGCTGAAACGGGTAATTGCATTGTTTAAAAAATGAGTGGAATAATTACGCCTGGCATGACCAGATATTTTATAAATATCTTAAATAACACAAAACAACTAAATGGTGGTAGGTAATACATCATATTTCATATATTGCTTTAGTAAAAAATACCTGGCTGACGATGGGAGCAGCAGGACGCAAAAAAACGAAAATTAGCCTATTGTTGCACTATGTCTGGACATCTTGCTGTGCCAACATGGCAAAAAAGGTTTCCTAAATGCCATGTATATAAATGTGATGTCAGCTTACTAACTGATTGCAGGTTTTGTGTAGATTTGGACTTTTATACGTTTATTCCACTTTGTTTAAACGGCAAAGTGGAGAGGCCTCGTTCACCTGTTTGGAGCTGGCTGGTGAATGTGACGCTCATATAGGCCTTGCTGGATACACTGTGACTCTGTTTGTGGATCTACTGATCGCTGTGGATTACTTTTTTCCGTGTCATTGGATTACGGCAAAATACAGATCTTTTTTCTGTGTGTCTTAACGTTTTATGGTGAGTTTGGAGAGGCATCTCAACAGACTGTAGGTCGAACACTGATTGTTCACTGTTACATTTTAGTTGAATTGTCTGTCTATTGCGTTCCAAAACAGCCATGCCACAATTGGATTTCATAAGGGCGAATTGTTAAATTGTTACAATGTAATTTAAAATCTGCTTTAAAAATAAACATATGTGTTTTGGAATATAATGTTCAGCTTCGGCACCTTTACCTATGTGCTAAAATATACAATGAGGAAGCCTAGTGACAATTCCATAGCAACCAGTGTTGAATTGTTATTTCCCATTGTCCTTTGCTGAATGGTCTCAATGTTTTATTATTTTATTTCATGTGAATACTAGTTTACTAGAGGAGTAACTTAGTATTTGAAGTAATGCATGAAGTGTGCATTTAGTTTCCATGCTTATTGTGTTTCCACAACTATGTTAGTGAGTAAATCTACTGAACTGGCCACCACACCATAACAGAGGAGTGTGACGTGTAAGATGAGAATGCAGATGTTAACTCTTGTACGTCATGGCTGTAAAAGCCAAATGACATCTGTACTTATTTGCTAAGTGCAAACTTGCACACAAGGGGAGGGTCATGCTTCTTTTCCAAATCATTTTTGGAGGGTCATAGGAAAATTATTACTGACGAGGGGCGGGTCAAGTCTTTTTAGGTTAGAAGCCACAAAACTCCTCCAGTGGTCCCCTTAATTAAATAACGAACAGTCCCTTAGTCTCTAAAAGTCACCATGAGGGAGCCTGAACTGAACTCCATCAATAGCAATCTGGGCCATTAATTGTAATTATGAAATAGCTAATGATACTGGACTGGACTCTCTCTCGTGGTTTGGGAATTCTGAGATGTCTCATTGGATGGTCAACAAACTTACCAGGGATTCCATTTCACCTTGAAACAAGCCATTAACAAATAGCTGGTGCAAAGTTGTGAAGTCCAGTCACTAACAAACCAAAAGCAGTAGTGTTAATAAAACATCTGAGAGCACTACCAGACCCCATCCATGAATCCATAACAAAGAATGCATCCTGTGATTAAGGGAACATAAAATCCACACTTAGACTTTTGCTTTTGGCTGATGCTCTAAGCCCCTGTTGACAAAAACCTTAAAGATTAGCATGAGCACCATTGCCTCCTGTCAGAAAGAGCTGCCTTCATCCATGACCTTCAGACATGCAACTGTTTTGAAGTGCAGAAAATAGTAGTGTTTCGGATAAACAGTTTACGGGATGTACTGTATATTATTGAGGTACGCTACAGTACGTCTAATTGTGGAGAGATCAATAACCAGTGAAAAAGTATTCCATATAAAGTAAAAAATCAAATAAGGTTTTGAGATGTTTATACACCCATTACCGGAATATGAATAACAGCTTTTGCTCCCTAACTGGAATTTATTAGAAAGCCAGGGCCAGCTGCCTACCCAGTGTCAGGCATGCAGAATCACAATATACTGTACGAACATCCAGTCTCCTTACAAATGCTTTTGCTTATGCCAGTCATTTAGAGGCATCAGCAATACTGTTTCAAAAACACTTAAATATACTCCTCATAGCTGCTATAAGTTATTTCCTAATTGTAGACACACACACAGTCCTTATTTCTGTGTTGGCATTTCTTACTGCCGTAATAGTCTTATAAACAAGATTGTTTGTGTGTTTGCTGTTCTGTAAGAAATATGCAAGGAAACAAGTTATGCTGCTGTGACATACTGTAAAAATGCAGGGCTGCACAATGAACAACACATAAACACCATGGACACAAAAACTTGTAGGGACCTCTAGCTTTGTGCTAGGGGGTATCATCCATGCTTCGCTGGTCACATCCAAGGTCAAATGCTTGATGAAGATTGATGTTGGTGTGATCTGGACTTAAATTGACAGCATTGACTGTGTGACATTGTGTGGGCGTGTGTTTGTTTGTAAACAGGCATGAGAAACATTTGGAAAGTGAGTATAAAAAGACAAATGTGTCAAACAGCCCTTACAAGTTTTTATTTAACACAGAAATTGTATCAGAATTGTAAATGAAATTCAGATCAGATGTCATATATCTGTAAACAGTGCTTACAGGGTGTGTTTAGGATACATTACCTTATCCCAATAGCTTTTTCAACTCCCACCAAGCCTCCATTCAGCCTCTATAGCTCGTTGACCATGATTGATGAAAGGTGCTAGACCACATTGGTGAGGGAGAGGTGACCACTGGAGCTTACAGAGGTAATAAGGTGTGATGGTGGTTGAGATGGCTGCAGTGGATGTATTAGTGCCACATACAGTAGAATGTAGGTTCATATTCTCTTAAGTATCAATCCTATTATGGAAAAAAGTGCTCTGGCTGAAAAGACCATACAGGTAAAGGCAGTTTGATAGTCAGTCTTGTGGCTTTAATGTGTTCAGAGAACTTGTCCCTCTTTGATTATGTGAATAAAAGAATTAGTCTGCGGGTTCTCAATGCATGAAGAAAAAAATCCTAGCTCTTGCTGTCCAAAATAAGGAGCAATATGTAAAATATGGGGCAGGAGGCTCTTACTGCAATGGTTTTACTGAAACATCATCCCAAGCAAATCCTTTAAAGCCATTCTTCATCAAGATTCTGTATAACTGGCCAACTGGTGTTTGTGTGTCTGTGACACTTTGAGTTTCTCGTGGACCACATTTTTTAACATGTAGTCAAGCTAAAACAGCAATATATTAGGTAGACAATCACATTTTTGTAGCTGTACTACAAAAAAATTAAGTATCAAGACTGGGAGTTCAAATTCATATTTGCCAAAGACACTTATGTTGACAATATTTACAGTAAATAAACAGATAAACAGCATAAGCAAGCTGAAGCAGCTTCAATACTGCAGCAAGGTATCCCATGGTAAAGGATTGTTGCAGGAAGGTATACTGACATTCTATGGTGGAGTTGTTTGTCTATATTGTTGTCTTTCTGAGGACCAAATCTTGCATTTAAAGTGACATCAGGGAGAACCACCAAAGTGAAGACATTGTTCAGGCTAATGTCATGCTCAGGAAGGGTAGGTATTAGTATCAGTTTCAAGATTCTCAATTCATTCTGTTTTTTTTATTGCAAGTACATATATGGTTAGGGGTATGGTTAATTATAGGGTTTGTGTGTGTTTGTGTGTGTTTGTATGTGTGCACACATGTTCATTTCTTTACTTTCGAAAAAACATCGCTAATAATAAAATAAAAGTTTACTTTTTTAAAATATTTTTTGTTGTGGAATATGACATACTGCTGTTTTGTTCTTTCATTACTTTCTGTATTTTAGGTATGTAAATAAATGCTCCATGCCTTCACTGCACACTTACACACATCATATGTTGTGACTGCTATTAAACCGATGTTGCATAATGCACAATTTGAGGGTTCCAACATTCTTGTGTCTTACAGTTTTAAACAGTTATCAAGACACTGTACAGAATATAAAATTGGTTTGAAACTGCAAGACCTTGTACCTGGTTGATGGTGTGGGAATGAAGGTCTCTTCATATTCTGACCCAGAATTTTTGTATTTTTCATCTCATTCAAACTGTCTTTAATAAAACATAATGCCATTTTGCCTGGCATGTGGTATAGCTGTTTCTTTGAGCAAAGTAGTTAGGGATAGTTGCAGACAGCAAAATGGGGATCTGTGGGTTTTCTATAATTAGTTAACTATTAAAAGGGACATTTGCATCCAGACTACATCTTAATTCACAAAGGTTTTTAACCTTATACATATGCAACATGTATTATTGTGGCTGAACCTATGACTGCAATTGGTTTTAAGAACTGGTTTGTTGGATTTATTGGTTTGACTGGAGGCAATACTTTTGACAAACATGGATGTTAAATATTCTAACATACTTATGTTTAAGCATCTGTTTTTTTATACACATTTTCCCCTTTTTTGTAGAAAAAATGTTGTATCTGGTGAGGGTTTTTTTTAAGCATGAGGGACTGATCAAACGTTTAATACACTAATGTGTATTACCCTTTTTGAGAGGGTGATTGACTCACCATATATCACATCGGCCCTGAAGCCAACAGTGTAATCCTCCTCAGATGTGTCCTTTGTGTCCTGTGTGCTTCCTGCACCTGTGGCATTTCTCAAACTATGATTTGGAATTGTCATATTAATGCTTTTTCTGACCTCCAGGGCCAAGACATCAATCTTTGAAGAGGGAATAGATTTGTGTTGGACACCTGGAGCCATTCACTGTGCTAAGATGACCTATCCACTTTATGGCACATGTGTCAAAGTGGGTGGTAAATTCCAGGACATGGAGGGTTAGTTAAACTTCCCAGTTGATGGCCAATGCTTTTCTGAGGCAGTGTTTGTAGAATATTTCACCGCTTTATGGTTATAATTTGCTCAGGAACCTTTGGTTTCTGACTTTCAATTTTTCCAGCAGAGGAAGGTTTTAAGACCACAGCCAAAAACTAAACCGTGGGTCTTTTCTACTTCCAACCCCCCTAACATTGCTGTAAGGTAGGAATTAACCCTTGTTTCTATTTATGAAAGGAAATGACTGGAGTGGTGACCACCCATATTTATTTACATGTTGGCATGCAGTTGATGCTCTCAGAGCTCTTTAAAATGGAGAGGGAATGGTTTAGTGTCTTGCTCAATGACAGAGTGAACACATCGGCTGCTGAGACAGCAGATTGGAGTTGGAGCTCTACAAACATTTCCTGGAGACAGAGCTGCTCCGGAGGTTAAATCTCAATCAACAGAACCAAATAATTAAGGTTTCCTGTTACGACCTTTGTCCCACTCCCATACTACAAGGTAATTCAGGTTTTGAGTATGCAATGAGTAACAAACTTAAGTATATTCAAAAAAGTCAGTACACTTACTAAAACATGTGTTGACATTACTGTTGATGTAAGCTATTGTCCCAAAATGCAATGTACAAATAAAATGGATGAGCCACTCAAAGCTGGAACTACAGTGGATAATTCAAATTCCTGGTTCTGGTATGGTGTATGCCACTAGAGAGATTAGTTGGTGTTGCTGCAGTGTTATGATATCACCAAAACAATGTGGCATGGACAGAGAGATCTAAAGCTTTGGTAAGCAGCAATGGATGTCCGTTTGTTTTAGGAGAGCTGGATACCATGTTCCAAGATGGTGCCCATTCATTCCAATTTAGGGTATTTACTGAACCCCTTAGTGCATACACATTAGAGTCCTTCTCTGGCTGAAAAATGGTTACTTCAGAGTGTTTGTAAAAATGTATTAATGATTTTACAGTTTTTCTTTTTTTAAGTATATTTGTGCCAGTGTGAATCACATAACCTACTCCACAACCCAGCACTGTCCCTTTAGGCTTGTGAGTAGCTAACATGTTTAAAGTGGCACAGGCAGATCGAAGACTGAAAAATCATTGATCAAACAAATCCTTGCACTTCATTTTTGTATGTTTATGTTTCTTCGTAGCTTCTTTTGGACCATTAAGTTCATCTCTGAAGATGTTTTGACTAGAATTCCCATTTATGCTGAATACCTCAAACCTGTGAACGTTATGTTACCAGGTGGTTAAATTGCCTGGAAGTAATCATTTTCAAGGGATCTATTGTTGGCTGAGCTTTTGTGGATGACAGCTATGCTTCCAAGGGCTATGGGAAGAGGAATGTTTTATTTTGTTTGGGTGGGAGTGTCAGGCCTAAAGTGATATAATGCTGTGAAATATGTTAACTCAACATTGACCTGGAGGTTCTCCAGTATTTACTAGAGCACTGTCAGCATATTGGACCAAGCTATAAATTGGTTGATGTAGAATACGGCTGCACAAGTCCTTACGTGTATTTCTATGGGAAGCAGTCTCTGACAAGCAGGTTATCTATGCTGGGAAGACAGAATAGAGGGGTTGGACTTCATGAGGCAAAGCATCATCATCATCATCATCATCATCATCATCATCATCATATCATCATCATCATCATCATCATCATCATCATCACCACTGTTGTTTACTAATGAATGCACTACATCTCTTTACTCATTTTTTTGTCACATCTCTCTGCCCTTATCAGTTTCTGTTATAATGTACTTGCCTCCTTCTTCACTCTCACTTCTGTCTTCAGCACACTGACCATGTTCAGATGCCTCCCTTTGTTATTTTCTCTTGCAACCTCCCTCTTTTCTTATTTATAACCTTCATCCATCCATCCATACACCCATCCAGCTATCATCCATCCATTTATTCACCCATAGACATTCATCTGTCCATCCAGTCAATCCATTATCTTCCAGTGTCCATTATATTCGCCCCTCATCCCTTATCTTGTGTTCACCTGTGCTGTTACGTCTCTCATTCTCCTGCTTCCTCCTTCAACCCCCATGCTAATTTATCTTCTTCAGTGTTTGGAATAACGCCGTTTAAAAGAACGGTGTTAGGTAACAACGTTATTTTTTCAGTAACGGGGTAATCTAACTAATTACTGTTCCCGTCGTTACAACGCTGTTAACGTTACTGGATGTTAAATGTGGTGCGCTACTATGCACTGATTGAATAAACTGTGTAATCCGAACGCACCCCTGGCTCACAGCTAGTGAGGAGGTGGGTTAATAATGAGGTAAGCGATTATGATTGGCTAAGGCAGAGTCATGTTTCATGGTAGCCAATCAGAGCCAGTGTTTTTACACACATGCCAGCACATGCGCCACACACACACACACACACACACACACATACACACACACACACACACACACACACACACACACACACACACACACACACACACACACACACACACACACACAAAACAGCTAAACAGAGATTCCAAGTAGCAGCAGAGATGGCGAGTCAGGAGCAATCCGGTGAAAAGTTGGCATTTTCAAGCAGGCCCGAAATAAGACAACGTGGTGCCCCTGGGCACTATACCTCAAAGGCCCCCCCCCCCCCCCCCCCCCCTCTGTCCACCACCCCCTTTACCCGTGCTGTCCTAATTTACTAACTTGTCCAACTACATACATGCAGGCACATGAGCAGTAAGCACTATATTCAAATGTCTCAATTCAAAATGTCGAATTCAAAAAGCACAGCACTCAATTCAAAATGTCAAAATCAATACACATCAGTACATCAGCCCAGCAGACAAGCCAAAAAAACTAAGAAAAAACAAAGCATTTTCATTATGCAAAGAGAAACCAACAATTGCTTTCGCCCTGCCAAAAATATCAGACATAATCAAGGGGATTTCTCAAATGTAATTTACTAACTTATCCACCTACATACATGTAGGCATATGAGCAGTGAGCACTATATTCAAACTTTCTCAATTCAAAATTTCTATCAATTCAAAAAGCCAAAATCAATACTATGTATTGCAGCATTGTGGGTAGGTCAAATATGTATTTTTCCGACTTTATTTCATGGGCCCTGAAAGCAACTCCTCCTGGTAAAAAACTTTCAAAAGCATCAAGGGAAAGCTAAAACTGCTTTAGCATCACAGCTAACGACAATAAAATGACCTAAAATGAATAAGATATGGATAAAAGACTATCAATATTAGATCTAAGAATATGGATTTATTGCACAAAGTCCTCTGAAAGAAATACGAGTTCTAGGAAAAGAAGCGCAGACTGTGGACCGGTCTTTTACTTCTCTGCATACTGAATAAACTCACGAAGCAAGCACCGTGCTGGCCGTGCTATGGAACGTTGGGCGCAACCAAGTCTCACCCAGAGGTGGGGGCGTTTGTGTGAAAAATGTTTTTCTTTGCTTGCCAATTACATTAAATCAAGAAAGCCAACCACTTTTTTTTGGGGGGGGGGGGGGGGGGGGGTTAAACTGGCCACTTTTGATTATTGTTAACCCCCCCCCCCCCCCCCCCCCCAAATGATACATTTTTGCGTACCTGTGGACCGACTCAACTCTGACAGATTGGTGAGGGGAGTGATAGTGGTCATGTAATATTGATTTATTTATAATGTGTGGTATCTGAACAGGTCATGACTTTGTATACATTTGTACTGAGGATTTTCTTGTAAGGGATTCCTTTGACCCTTGCCCTACTTTTACTGAAACATCTGGAGACTGTTAACATGAGCAGAAGAGCCCTCTTGGACAGAAGAGTCCTTATTTGGAGATGAGCCAGAAAAGAAGGTATCATTGGTCAGTTCTGCCCCAATCATGTTAATGCAATGCACAGAATATATACCATATGCACACAAAGGAAAGGCAGAGCGACATATTGGAAGAATTGGGTTGGTCGTTCTCCAAACTCTCTGTAGGAGTTTGTTAAAGGGATGCTGAAAACTTGATGTAATAAACCTTTTTTATAATCAAAGATCAGTGTCAGCAGAATTCCTCTTCATACAGCATCACAGCATTAATATTAAAAGTCACCACAAATGTATTATTATTATTATTGTGAAATTAGTGTTCATAAACGAGTAATGTATGATCTTTTAACAATTTCAAGTGAATAATATAACCATTTACGGAAAATATTGTTAAAGCTTGTGTCATGTGGTGCCCCCCCAGTGGTTCTGAATGGTTGGTGCCCCTGGGCACTAGCCCAAGTGCCCTTATGGATAATCCGGGCCTGTTTTCAAGGTGGAGATATAAGCACTACTTCAAATTCATCGTGGTCAAAGGCAAGAACGTGCATGTAATGTGTACATTATGTCCAGGAGCGAAGACTTTGTCGACATCCGTTGTAAGCAACTCTAATTTAATGAAGCATCTCACAACGACACACGCATCTACAAAGCTAATGGCCAAAAACACCGATACCTCCACCACAGACGATAGCTCATCATGCACTAGCAAAGAAGGACTCGGAGCAAAGTCCTAGAAGCAGCAAAAGCTAGATCTTTCTGCCTCACAACAAAAAAACTGCTCAAAAAAATCCAAAATTTTTAACAGTAACGCAAATAGTTACTTTCCCTGGTAACGAGTTACTTTTATTATAGAGTAATTCAGTTACTAACTCAGTTACTTTTTGGAACAAGTAGTGAGTAACTATAACTAATTACTTTTTTAAAGTAACGTTCCCAACACTGATCTTCTTCCACTTCACTCTTTGCTCAGCCCTCCGCCTTACTATTCTTCCCTTCTCTAGTCTTCTTCGCACCGTTTTTCAGTCCCTTCCTCCTTTCTTTCTTTTCATTTCAGAGGGATATGCTTTTTCATTCCTTCCGCCCCACAAAAAGACAGATTTTCCAGCTTCCTTTCTCCATGTTGGTTTTTGGTCTCTTGCCACTATTACAACTACTTTCCCATAGTGTCTCTTCCTCTTCTCCTCCCTCCCCACCGTTAACCCCACTCTGCACAATGTTACCTCGGCTCTTGCCTTGATCCCTTTCCCCACATGTCTGTTTGCAGATTGTGTTTTTCCTTCTCCATCCCTTCTCCCACATCTGTTACTTACATCCTTCTCTTTGACTGTGTTTTTCTCTCCTTTTCTGCCCTAATTTTTCCTCGTTCCTTTGCCCCTTTTGCTCACTTTTCCCCGCAAATCATTTCACCTTTAACATTTGCCCATGTCTTCGGTCTTCCAAATAACATTTTTCATCATTCTGCATCATCCCCTCATTGATCCCTTCCCTTACCTTTTTCCACTACCAGCCCCTTACGTACTTTATATAATGAACATGTACTGTACTGTACATCCTCTCTCTCCCCTGCTGTCCTTTTTATTCAATCCGACATGCGCCCTAGTGTGCATCTCATTTAGGGAAGTTAGATTATTTACAGATGTTAGTTACATGTAGTATTAGTAGAGCATCAACTTTTAAGCCTGCAAATAAAGTATACAAAAAAATAAGACAATAGCTAGGGCAAGCACAGATTTCTGTGGTAATCTTCAGGCAATCTTTTTCAGTAACTTTGTTGGGGAATGACTTGTACATTA
The DNA here is from genome assembly GCA_023566125.1 of Zingel zingel. NCBI lineage: Eukaryota > Metazoa > Chordata > Actinopteri > Perciformes > Percidae > Zingel > Zingel zingel. The sequence continues at coordinate 13,259,266 of CM042328.1, read as the reverse complement.
ACATATTAAAGAGCTTTTTTGTGAAATTGGTGTTGATGATTGTAAAAAAACTATCACAAAATGCTTATGCCTGCATATCAAGCCACATTATGCAAATAGCCTGTTACGCAAGAGAAACTATTATGACACAAGCAATGAGAAAAGAAAAAATAGCTGCTCAATTAATGTGAAAAATATTAATCTTGCTCATACTGTAAAGTCAACAGGGATTATTTAAGTTTTGCGTTCAGCTTAGTCATGCAAAACCACCCACCAGTAGGTAACACACAGCTTGTACATTAGTTTGAGTGCATAGCCTGCAGCAAGTAGGTATCAGTGATGTTATTGATTGAGCTTAATTCATTGACTTACACTACAGTAACATTCTTTGTGCAAATACTTTAATCACATGAAGTCTACAGAGTCCTTTGAGTTATAGCTAGTCAGAAACATATTATCAAGTTGTTTCCATAGGTGACAGTCAACAACAAATTGGTATATAAGTAAAAACTGTAAAAATGAGTATCAGTATATCACATCTTCATACATAAACAACCTTTTAGGTTGATTTCCAAAGACACCAAAAAACGACACATACGACTGTTGTATTTACTGCCACATGATGGCGGTTTAATCATGTGACCGTTCTATTTAACGTAACAGGCACAGTTTTAAACACGTAGTTGTGAAACAGAAGTAGTGAAGTTTAGGCATAAAAAATACTTAGGGTTAGTAAAACATCAGGGATTAGCTTAAAATGAGTCAAGTCAACGACTAAAATGAGGATGTAACGTGATGTCAATAAAGTCATTGCGTCATTGATAAAAACTTAAACTTAAACTTAACTTTAAATTGACAGTTGACTTGTGGTTTTTACACGTGACAGGAACTCTTGTCTCTTGTGAAAGTCCTGTGTTTATTTGACCCATCCACTGCCCCAACCTGTCGCCTAACAAGAAACATAATTGTGGGTCATTGTGAGCTGCTTGCATAATCGACCCATAAGGTCAATTTCTGGGTGAGGTTGGGCTAGGAAAAAACAAAAAACAAAACCACTGAACCTAAACATTACCATTTCAACCGTTATACCTTCCATCCAAGCATATATGTACATAGTCAATGGTAAGGTCCTCTGAGGAAAGTTTGTGTATTATACTTCAGGCTATTATTAAGATTTATCTTCCTGATTAAAAATACAACATTGTGTTGTGTATGATCCTTGCCACTGCATGACATTAAACATGACTCAAAAACAAATACATGTATATAGTTTAATTTATCAAATGAGGCACAGTCACTTCTTAAAACAGTTGGGCACAATATTTTGTCAACTGTTTCTCCAAAAGATGTAACTTGTACATTTTAATGGGGACTGTTTCCATTTGTGGATTAATATGTGCTTGCTGGATCACCAGACTAATCCTTTAAGAGCCATAATACTTTTGTAAACAAAGACTTATGGTGCTGCAGTCGTAGGAGACACTTAAATTGCTGTGCCTTAAATATTACAACACTGTACCGCACTGTTTTGTACCACTTCTAAACCTGATTTGCAGCAGCCTTAATGGTGAAGAATAGTCAAACACAAATTTGATCATCTTAACAAATAAAATACACCGTATGTGAAATAGGAATCTTACATGAATCAGCTGCCCGCTATCTGTTGTATTTCTATTTCAGACACACCTCAAATTACTGGGATTATTAAAGTATTTCTGATTCTGACTATTTCCCTGGAGACTTTTGTTATTTTTTTCACATCGTCAGGGCTAGTCAATCAAGAGTAGGTCAAGTGTCCAGACAGACAAGCAAGCCATTCAATGAAAATAACCATTCCTTGACCCATGTGACACAACTGTCTGGTCTGGGCTCATCATTTACTTGAAGGTTTCATATTCAGTAAGGCAAGGGTTGCTTAGACACTGTATATCAGATTGACTGCCATCTTGATCTCATTCACTCTAAGTATTGTATTTGTAGCGGACAGTAAAATTATTGTGATGACAAAAATTATTTTTCCCAAACTGTCCATGACATTATGGTTTTCACATCCCCTATATCTCTGAGCTAAAACCATCCAGCCATACATCCAAGAATTTATAAATCCCTCCATCCACTTCTCTAACCCCCTCTCATCCCCTCATCCATCCACATACTGACCCAGCCAGCTATAGCTAACCATCTGTTATTGTCTCAACTTTTTTCCCTTGCTCCTTACTCTCCCTCTATTCCTTCCTCTTTCATCTATTCTCTCTCTCTTGCTCGCTTTCTCTCTCTCCCAAAGCCCATCCATGATATGAACGCTCCGCTCCAGTGAGCAGAGTTCCTGACGGAGAGAGACAACCTTGGCAGAAGACTTTATATAAGCAGTTCATTAGCTTCTCCGCTTTGGACCCCCGACACTCACATGATAATCAGAGTGGCTGCATGGTGAGAAATTACCCAGATAAATACAGTATCCATTTGACATACAGACTGAAAGCACTCCAGCCAGAAATGTTATGCAACTGTGACCCTGGTCTCTGTGTGGTACAGAAGTGAAGGCATTGTGCGGCAGAAAAGGCCAATCCATTGGTTAAAGGGCAAATTAAAAGGGCTTTATTTCACTGCCCTTTTAAAGTGGCACTTTTTGCACAAGAGACACCTCCTAAACTTAGTTTTTTCCTCTGCGGTCTCGAAGAAAACAAAAACAAACAAATAAGCAAAAACAGAAATCACACCTTGCCTAGTCACTCTCCTCTAATTCTTGTGATGCTGAGGTCATTTTCATTTTTACTTCTTTGTAGCTTCTTTCAAGCTACAAACACAATCAATTAACATGAAAACATGTCCCAGAGAACGACAGAGTGGGTACACATCCGTTATTAACCCCTAGGTTTGTTTTGCGCCAGAATTGTCCTTTAAGTGTGTATTGTGCCAAATTGGGGTGTTCAGATGCCACTTGTTGGTGTAGCATAGTTGCTCCTCCACCTGTTTAAAGTTAGTCAATGTGTTAATGATAATAGGGCCATAGGCTAACATACACTTTTTTTTGGACACACACCGTTTTATGCACAGCTGATTTGGATTTTAGACCAAAGTAACTTGTCTTGGGTACAGTTAAGTAAAACTAAACTGGGAAAGGTAGGATACGGTGGATTCTGCTGGGATTCAGAATAAAGGAGCGACTGAGTAGGCAAGTAAAAAAGAATGAAGCACTCCGATAAGATTCAATATCATTATCATTAATTAGAGCCACATGTATTGTGTTTCTTAAAATGGACATATTGATCATATTGATCCTTCTAACTGAGGAAAATAAAGCTTTGATATAGAGACAGGATTGTTGCGCTTTATGACCCATGGCACAAAAGACCATCCGCTGTTCTCCCTTCAGCAAATATTTTGCCTGACCGTCACCAAAATGGAAGCCTTATTTTGTTGTTAATAATAATATTCAATGCAATGCATGCTGGGAAAGAATGTCTTCTTTTGATGTTTTTATGTTTTGTGAATACATTCTTCAGAATTGGATTCCAGTGAAATTGCAAAGCATAAGATGTTGCAATATGAATGATCCTGTATGACTATAACAACAGCAGCTGGTAAGAGGTGTGGGAGAACCGACTCAAAGTTAGCCGAGGAGCAGATGGACCAGCTGGTCTCTTCTGGTGGGTTACCATGGTAATGTGGATTTGACCTTATTTGTGTCTAATATTTGTACTGCCCTCTCACAAAGCAACAAATCCTTTCTTTATTAATGTTTGGATATATGGCCATACTTATATGCACAAATGCGTTCTTACATGGATATCTATTTTAACAGACAGTTAACTTAGCCATAAAAAAAATACACATTTATACCCATTTTGCCCACGTATGTGTACACCTACAGTATTTCCAGCAGGATCAGGCAGCACCCGCTGTGCTTAGAGTCACTGTTGCCGCTTCTCATTCAACATGTTTCAAAACCCAGGGGAGGTCTCCTGTGGTCCTCATTAGCATAGGTTCTGTCCACAGCATGAGGCCTGTCATCAATCTTCCACTTAAGATATGCAAACTCGAAACAAAAAAAAGAGGAGAAAAATGACCGGGGACTGTAGGTACATTTTACAGTATTAATGCTGGTTGGCAGAGTAGATCTGTGTACTTTGGGAATTTCCATCACTCAATCACATTTCATGGTTTATGTTTAATGTATACTTAATGTTTCATATAGTCCACAGAGTGTGTGGCTACATGTAAATAAAGGGATGTCTTTCCAGGTAGCCACACATGGCTAATATGCATGCAAATGCTTCATAAAGTCATATTCTTTATGTGCAAAAATGATTTCTATGTCTGCTGCAGCCTGTGATTTAAATTTATAAAATGAGTGTATTTAAATAAACTATACTACTGGCACTGCTGTGCTACAAGAAACCTCCAGCCACCTTAAATCTGAGTTGCTTAACTTTTTTCCTCCTTAACTGACTAATTAACTCTCTCTTGGCTGCATCAGTATGGTCCTTACTCATCCCAGTCTCAACCTGCCTTTTTTACGACCTATACCAAAATGCCCAATCAATGAGATGCAAAATGCATTGATTTCAATGAGGAATTCCTTATGCTAAGAAGGAAGGTTTTTCTTGCCAACAATTATTTTTCTCTCTTGAGTTCATGGAGCCAGGAAGCCCAGTTGATGTATAGAGACACTTTAATGTAAAAATCACGGTTCCTAATATACTGTTGGAGACTATAAATTGATTATAGAGCTGTTTAGGTAACACTTTACAATAAGGGTACATTCATTAGCATTACTTAATGCATTAATAAGCTTAATTAATCATTAATTACAGTTAAATACGGTGTCTAATAAACATGTATTAACAATGCTCATGTTTGTTCATGTTAACTAAGGTATTAATTGATGCATTATTTACCATTAGTTAATGCGTTAACTAACTGTTATTTACAGTTAACTAAAGTGTCTATTTTATCATTAGCTAATGCATTGATAAGCCTTGACTAAGGTGTGGATTTTAACATTAGTTAATGTAGTAATAAGTCTTTACCAACTGTTAGCAATAGTTAAATAAGGTGTCTATTTTACCATTAGTAAATGCAATTTAAGCCTTGACTAACTCTTAATTACAGTTAACTAAGGTGTCTATTTTACTATTAGTGAATATAATAAAAACCCTGAACAAACTGTTAGTAACAGTTAACTAAGGCATCTATTTACCATTTGTTAATGCCTTGACTAACTGTTAATAACAGTTAAATAATGTGTCTATTTTACCATTAGTAAATTCAATATTAAGCCTTGAATAACTGTTAATAACAGTTAACTAAGGTGTCTATTTTAACATTAGTTAATGTACTAATAAGCCTAAACTGGAAATAACAGCTAAGTGTCTATCATTTACAAATGTTGTTAATGCTAACTAAGGTATTGATTGATTGATTGTTTAATGGTTTGTAAGATGCTATTTGCATTAGTTATTACAGTAATAAGCATCACTTAACAGTTAATCATACAATATTAAACATTAAGTAAATGTTGACAAACGTCTCTTGATAATTAAGGTATTTCCTAATATTACTAGGTGGTTGATAAAGATGTTTGATAGCATGTATGTCTTAAGGTTCACAGCCAAGCCATCTCATTATGAGAAAACAGTTTTTATTGTTTATTTACGGTTTATGGTTGTCCACATACTTTTGTCCACTATATTTGTCCATCCTCCAACGTATGACTTACTTTTGGTGGAGGGTGAGATCAGTGAAAAGACTCCATAGTCTCCATGCAGAAGTTTGCTTGTTCCTTTGTCTTCATGTAGACATTAACTTAAAGCCCAAGCTGTATAAATTCTTGTGCATGCTATATAAGCATTACTTAACCATAACTGGTCACTTGATTAATGTATAATAATACTGAATAAACATTACTAAACCATAATTAAACAGTTATTAATGCTCTTTGGTAGCCTTATTGTAAAGTTGACAACATATGCACTTTAACTATCAATTGATTAATGTATAATAATACTGAATAAGCATTACTAAACCATAACTAAACAGTTGTCAATGCTCTTTGATAGCCTTATTGTAAAGTTTAGAACATATGCACCGTAACTATCACTTGTCTAATGCATAATAATACTGAATAAGCATTACTAAACCGTGACTAAACAGTTATTAATGCTCTTTGATAGCCTTATTGTAAAGTTGAGAACATATGCATCGTAACTATCACTTGATTAATGTATAATAATGTGTAAATTGAGACAGCTATCTGTCAACTGGTTCTTCAGCTCAAGGGGAGGAAGCTCATAGACATTGCCAAGCAATGTAAACAAGCTGTTGAGGCTGATGAAGCCATTTTGAAAAAAGTACAGCAGTTGAAAGAGATTCAAGAGCTTCTGCCAATAAAAAAACCTTAAGATCATTTGCCTCAAACAGGCATTTATATTGTTATGAAGTTATAAAGTAATACAGTTCATGTTAAAGTTAATTAATACCCAATCCTAGTAATTCTATAGACCACTGCAATGTTTTCTTTATGATTCATTCCTTTTGGAGGCTCTTTAATTTTATTAGAAAATGTTAACATACATGTTGTGTAAAGAATTGTTTTTTCTTTTAACATGTAGCATATGGTCTCTTTTGTGGGTGGATTACAGATGGTTGTCCAAAAAAATATTTCCATTTGGTTCACTACTGTTGAATGACAGTGACAGTTTAATTAATTATGGTGAATTAGTTAGTCACTTTAGTTAGCTGTGATTTCCAGTTTAGGTTTATTAGTACATTAACTAATGTTAAAATAGACACCTTAGTTAACTGTAATTAACAATTAGTTAAGGCATTACCTAATAGTAAATAATGCATCAATTAATACCTTAGCATGAACAGACATGATCATTGTTTATAAGTGTTTATTAGACACCTTATTTAACTGTAATTAATGTTTAATTAATGATTATTAATGCATTAAGTAATGCTAATTAATGTACACTTATTGTAAAGTGTTACCGCTGTTTATATACTGTAAGGACTAGCCAGGTTGGAGGATGTGTGTACATCAACCTATTTTTCTCATCTTTTTTTGATGCAGTTCATGTCATTATGCTTGAAAAATGTGAAAACATAAGACATACATGCAAACTGTGTTAATAGTTTTACATTCTGATGTATTACATTTGGGACATCAGCTTGTGTCTTGCTTCATGTAATGTGAAGGGCGAGTGCATCCACAGTGCTGTATATCTACAGTAGCCTGTAAACTAGATGTTGAGGTCACGCCAAGCTGCTTAATAGAACTGTTTCCTCTGTTAGTACAGACTCTCTCTCCCTCTCTTTGTCTCTCTCTCTCTTTTTTTCTCTCTCTCTGTCGCTCTCTCTCTCGCTCTGTCACTCTCTCTCTTCCCTGCTGTAATCCTCAAAATGAATGTATTTTGCCTAAACTGCAGTGTCAGGAGTAAGCATACACGTCACACTCTGAATGGATGTGAGATTTCGGTGTACCAGTATGTGGACAGGGCCAGAGTTATCACTGGACAGCTGAGCAACCAGCAGTACTGTTTAGTTGTGTAGTGGGTTTCTCAATAATGTTTGAATACAATTCACCCATTTAGAGGTATGGATAATATATGCCATACATGCAGACAGTGGACAAATTATTACCTTAAAGTGCTCATATTATGCTTCTTGGCTTTTCCCCTTTCCTTTATTGTGTTATATATCTTTTTGTGCACATTATAGGTTTACAAAGTGAAAAAGCCCAAAGTCCACCCCAAAGGGGCTTACCATCTTCCAGAGAAAACACTGTTCACAAACTCTGTTGTAGTCCAGCATTTACTTCCATGATTCTGTGTGTCACTTTGTAACACACGTTATAATGCTCGCCTAGCTGCTAGCATGGCACTCCCTCATACTCTGCAACTGACAAGCTAGCAGTACTTATTGCGCATGTGCGACTCCCAACAAAGATGGTACAGAAGTAAGATGTCTCACTCTGTAGCTAAAACAGAGAGCTCAACACACAGGGTGAAAAGAGGAGCTGCAGCAATGTGCAGTACAACAAATATGTGGTGTTTTATGAAAATTAAACCACATAAACCTATTCTGGTACAACCTCTAAATACAATTATGAACCTGAAAATGAGCATAATATGAGCACTTTAATGCCATCCTATACAATATTCCTGCAATACTAACATTGAAAGTGCTATTGCTATTAAAAATACATTCACAATGACTATTTTGAATTGGTGACATCAATGGTTTCTGGTCAAAATATTAGAATAACACTTCAATAAACATAGCAAATAAAATGAAATGCTATAGATGAAAACAATACAAATGCTTAAGTCCTTGAGGATCAATAAAAGTAATCAGGGTTAAATGGTACTACCTCAGTACCTCTGTGCCTTCCCAGTTGAACGACCAACAAGGGAGTCAGCCATCAGCACTGTTTTGGGTGGCATTAGATACATCATCAATATGATCCATCAAGCTCCTTAAAATACTCCCCCTTTTCCCTTTAACCTGGCCCTGTTCAAAGTGACAGGCTCTCACATGTAGCATGTATAAGATATATCATAGAGGAGCAGGAAGTCTTTCGATCAGCTTTACCTCCATTTTGTTTTAAGTACTTTTGAATAGTTTGAGAAGGATCAACTATGCTTTTGTTTTCCGAGGGGGCGAAATAAGTGTGAGTAGTTGTTGTCAGGTAGTCGCTACTGCACTTCTGAAGACAGTCATGGAAAGTTGAACCTTTCTCAACTTCACTAAGTTATGTGGTGGGTGGCACCAGGATGTTATTTCAATGTTTTTTATTCCCATATGCTTCATTTAAAATGTCATTTCAGGCATCATGAGTGTATTGTGGACTTAAAAAAGAAGCAAGGTTGTTTCACAGTTTTGTAATTTTGTAGTCTAAAACAAACACGGCATCTGTAATGCCTTGTTTAAATAAGATGGTTTTCATTACATTTCAATTGGCTCGTTGCCCAGGCTCGCCCAGAATCACATCTATTAATTTCTCGTCACTGGTCTTACAAATTGCAGTAACGTCATTATTAAAGTGTAGCCTTCAACTCAGATACATTTGTTACACTTTATAATCAAATGCTATTTTTTCCCTGATGTACACAAGCTATTTGTAATACTTTCAGTTAAATTAGTTGGCACAGGAACTTGCTATTTGATATTTGTAAGTGAGATATTTGTGTCTCAGAGTTAAATTTATGTAACATGAAACAAGGAGATAAATTAACACATTCTAATCTTCTCTACGACAATACAGAGTCTTGTGCAAAAGGTGTTTGTGAAGATTGTGAAAGCCAAAATAGCAACTCTGAATGTGTGACACACATCACACATTCAAATAAAAAAACAGATGTGTACTCATGAGTAGTTTGTAGGAGGAGAGCACAAGCCTGATGCAGAAGCTGAGATGTGACCTTTCACCTGGTAGCGTGGGAGACCCAGCCGTTGGTACTCTGCCAACTTCTATGCAAGCTCCAACTGACCTCTTGCAATAAGAAAAACTTGGTTACTATGGTATCAGGAAGATTTTTAATGATATGCTGTTGCTATGTAGACACTTTATACAGAACAAATTTTAAGCTGCCCGAAGACTGAACCATATCTCCATGTCTACAATGCCAATAGGTAATTTAAACTGCCAAAAGTGATCAGAAAAATTCTTTGTTTTAAGTGGTGACCAGGTGGTGGTAAATGTTGCTTCCAATTTGTATTTATATTGCACAGAATACCATTTAGCCATGAATATACAATGAGCCAAATAATCAATTTGGATAATTGAAATAGGACAATATAAATTAGGACATTGGAATATATTATATTCCAACAGTGAGTATGTTTACATGCACACCAATATTCCACTATTATTCCGAATATGACAATATTCCAAATTTGATACTGGTCATGTAAACAGCAAATTCCGATTGGATATTCCGAATAAGGCCTTTTTCCAAATACAGCATTTTCCAATTAAGACGTGGGATATTCCGGTATTATTTGGGTTTTAGAAGCATTCTTTTTAGCATTTTTTAGACATGTATACAGCGCATTCGGAATATGCGTCTCAATCTGGGTTTTTACTAACATGACTCCGCCAGATGGATTGCTTCGTATTTGCTTGGCATATCCATCTGGGAACTTTCCGTTGGAGAAATTTTGGGAAGGGGCGAAAATACTGGTTAGCTGATTGGATAAACCATGTGTCTATCACCACCTATGTATGTACCACCCATTTTCTTCACCACTAGCGGAGCCAGTTGATATATCAAGCTCTTGCCAAAACCAGTCGGGAGAAGAGCAAAAACATCTTTTCCTCCGAGAAAAGCATCTAGTGCCGTTTTTTGCTCTTCTTTCAATGAAGGAATATTTTAAAACTTGCGCGATAGCTACACTCATCTCATCCGTGGAAGCTGCCATGCTGTTTAGACTGAACAGTCGCTTCTTGTTGCGTCACACCTAAACCCGCCTCAAAACCAACGCGGATTGGTCGATCGTTTGGTGAACGGCTCCAAATTTTCTCTATCTCAAGATGCCAGACTGATCTGCAAGTGGAAAACTGGAGCTCGCAAGATCAGGACAGTCTCACGAGGCTAGGTGACCTCTTGCCTGTTTATGGCTCATGGTCAGCTCTGTGCGTCGCTATGGTTGCTGTACACAAATCAACCAGCCAACAGTTTGCAAGGCTGCAGATCCGATAAGCAGGAGAAACACAGACACTTTAAAACATTATCAAAAACTTGGATATCAACATTTTTTTGGATATGCGCACGTATCTCTACGACAACCTTTTCAAGAAGCTGGTTGAAGGAATGAAAGAGGGACGCTGTGTTTGCACGGTCTAACAAGTCCGCCACCGCTGGTAAAAAAAATCATATTTTGCACAGCTACATGTAAACGGGAATATTAGTTGAATATTCACTTTCATTAGCAATGTAACCAGCTTAGTCGGAATATCGTCTTTTTCGGAATAAGGGCAAAAAACTGAATATTAAGTGCATGTAAACATAGTCACTGTTAAACACGTTTTCATGAAAAACTGGAATTTGAACTGATTGACGCAATTTGCAAATTTTTTCTCAATGTGGAATCTGCACACACAATACACACAATACACACATACTCTTCACAGTAGTGGAATGATCTCTGAAGGCCAGTGAGGATAAACGACCATAAATCTGTTCAGAGATCATAATCATATTGACAGGTGTTCCTTATACTGTAACTTCAGATCTTATAGTTAGGGACAGTCTTAAAAGTGCATGCAAAATGGCCAAGAGCATGTTTCATATGTGTGTGAACAGCTATGTAATTTGTTATTTATTGACACTTCAGACCAACTTTATTTTCATCTGGGCCTCTTCCTATCAGGCTTTACACAACCTCCAGTTTTTAAGACAAATCATAAATAATAAATAAATAATAATGAGTTAATAATACTCAGTTTTTTGTTTTGTTTTTCTTCCTTTTTATATTCCAGTTCATGATTTAGGTATGCAGTAGAAAACTGTTGGTCCTTGAAGATTAAGCAGTCAAGATGACTTCTAATCACGTCCGGTTTAGCATATGTCCACTTCCGGTTTATATCCAAATACAGATCCAAATTCAGATATTATTGTGAAGTAAACGGACATGGTAGCGTAGCGTAACACCCCTCCCTGTAAGACAACATGAAGCACTGAGTCCTCCAGGCCAAGGGTTAGGGCCAAAATATTTCTCTTTGACTCTGAAGAAGACACTGGCAACAAGCATCCAAAACTCTGGAGATGCCCTAAATCCTCATGATCTTGGTTAACTTTCTTTTTTGAGATTTCTAAGGATTTTGATGTTTTTGAAGTTTAAATCAAAACTAAATTTGACCATATGATGAAATAAAACTACAGGGTGTGTGCCAATCATGTTTAAAGAGAACAATGATCATGTCATTCATTGTGATCCTTTCAGAGATTCTACTCTGTTTTTGATCTTACATTAAAATGCTTATTGAAGCTCCTCATCTGCCCAGTGTGGTGTTTCCGTTCCAAGAGCGTGTGGAGCGCTGGAGTATATTGAAGGAGCTCGTTCGTCACTGATTCTGTGGTTATTTATATCCGTCCCCCGTGTGCAGGTCTAATCAGAACAGGATGTTCCTCATCAAATTAACCAGGAATAATTTTTTTGTGAAATGAGACTGGGTCTACACATGATGTAGCAGACTAAGGTAAAATACACAGGAGGGTTACCGAAGCTAAATACAGATCAGTGTATTGAAAATACTCCACTAATGTAAATTATGTGAAAGGAGGATCTTTTGGTTAGGATTTAAGTATTTTGTCACAGATTTAAAATGACACAGTATTAATTATTTACCCCCAAAAAAATATTTCAGGGAAAGCATTAATAAATGAAAAAGTTTTACTTTTAAACACATCTGCACACACTTAAACAGAATCTTTTGTGTAGTCTAATTTTTGTGATTCTGTAATACTTCTTAGACAATATACAACCATATATTTAAAATACAAAGTAAGATAATAACATATAATTCTTAATGTCCATTTTCTTTTGAGACTGAATGCCCCTCTGCATTTTTATCAGGCCACCTGGGCTCATCTGCACATTTTATTTGTTGCTAACAAAGTTTGCTCTGTACTGGGATTAGCATGTGACAGAATAACTAACATAATTCTGTCACATGGGTGAACTGGTCTGCCATTTTAGCATTAAACATGTATAAAAAAAGGCTACAAACTGAAAAGATAAGCTCATTACCATAATCTCTGCATTTTAGATATGTAGTATTTATGACAGCAGTAATGCATTTTGCTGAAACACACACACAATATGGATGGTTACATTTCTGTTATGTTATTTCAGTTTTACTTCCTATATTCTACCACGAGTGTAATCACATTTAGCTGCTGGTGTATAAGCAGTGTTTTCCTCTTGCAGTACCCTAAGATCAGTAAAAGGTTAAATAGAAATTACACATCAATCATCATCCTAAAAAGCAAACTCTCCCTGTTAAAAATGAGTTTGACAGTTAGAAAGTCACTCCAGCTGTGATGAGCCTCTTCAGACCTCATTTACATTTTGAACCGTGACACATTGCATAATATCACTAAACAATGAGGATGTTCTCCTTGAGTCGATAAAAGATAGTCTGAATGAGGACCCTGAGCTTTGCTGGATCAACACTTCAGGCCCATATTGTTCCATATATTCAACAGCTGAAATGTGATATGCCTGGTGATAGTGCCATTCAAGACTCTCCAAACTAAGTGAAACCTCCTAAGCATTTGTTGCATGTACTGTACTGCCACTAAGCAGCAAATGAAATTGGAGATCTGTGTGCATGACACCACATTACATCCTTCAGAGGAAAATGAGATGGAACGAAATGAAATGAGATTTAGCCGCCAACTCCACACAAAACACCACCGCTAGTGTTTCTGTGGCTCTTTCACACAGGGAGAGACAGAATGAGAGAGTATGTTTCCCATCGGTGTGACACCCGTGTTCTGGGTAATTGGCTGGTTTGTGCCGTTGTGTTTCTCGTCGAGCACCAGCTTGGCATGTCAGGCATGAGAGAGCTGGAGTTCTGCTTGTGCGCCCCTTTTATTTATTCATCTTTTATCTGGATCTCCATTCCTCTTTCTACTTATATCTCACTCCTTCTGTTTCCCTCTGTTATCTCTATACTTCTCAGTTTATTCCTGACTATCCTCTCACCTTCCTCTTTCCGTTTCCTCACTGCCCTTCCATCTCTCTTGCTTTCTGTCTCTATATCTTCTTCTCTCCTGGGTTGACAGTGTGGAAAGTTGATGAATCAGACTGCATGTGACAGGCTGGCATTTGAGTGAATCTGATGTGGTTAATATGGTGCCTGCTGACCGCGCTGTGGAAATCGTTCACAGTAGAAGAGCACTGAGACACAGCTACAGTACACTTTGGCCCAGATGCCTTCACTCTGCTGCTGTCTGACTGTGTAGGGGGAGCATGTGTTCATGTGTGTGTGTGTGTGTGTGTGTGTATGAAATTTTTTTTTTTCTGGGGGTCAAAGGTCAGCAGAATAAATCACCCTTCTTTTTCTCTGTCCACATGTATCATTGTGACAAAGGCCCTGTCACTTTTGGATGGCACATGGTAAACATACTCAGGTCACCAAGAACCCAGACAATTAATTTGCAGTTACACTTTTATACATATCATTCAGTAAAACCGTTACCAAAAATACACATTACATTGGTTTAGTTTAGTCAGTTCAGTTTATTCATTTCAGTCATTTCTATTTTTCCAACAAACTGTTACTTAACCATTATTTCGAACTCTTTCTCCTCTCCAGTCCCTTGGTCTGAACCAGAGCTGAGGCAAAGTGCTGCTTCATATAGGGCCTACAGCAATTACACTCAGGTGTGCTGATGGTGGAAGATACCATGTATCTGGGTCATAGGTGACAGTAGATTTTCTAGTTGAAAATGGGTGTAAGTTTCAGTGTTTTCTAAAGTAAGATGAGTGGAAAATGATTTTTCAAGAGTCTGTTATTTGTTTATTGTAGAAACTAGCAGTGAACGTCTAGATGTGTAAATGGTAATATAATTGAGAGATAAATGAAACAATTAAGAGTTGGTTGGTCTAATGGGAGGGGCTTAACACATAAGCCTCTGGCCACCTAAGCATTTTTTTCGCTGTGGACGTCCTGTGCTGTTTCACCATTTTTTTTTTTGTAAAATAAAAGCACCTTCATGTTTTGCAACTTAAGCCATCATGTTAGCGATTTTTTTTGTCCAGATTCCCAACGCTCTCTGTAACATATGGTGTCAGAAGTGGGAAAGCCAGTCGTAAAATCGATCGTGCTTTTAAAAAACGAACTGGACTAAGGTCACAAAGGAAGAAGCCTGAGATGAAGCAGGAAGATGACTGGGAGACAGCGGTGACAGCAGAGGACGAGCTGCTGGGTTTTGAGTTACAAGGGGCAAAACCGGAAACCAGGCAGCTGAAGTTTGGGCAAGGGCCGGAATGGGGACCCTCAAACACTGAAGTAATACATCTCTTCAGGGACTTTTTAGCTGCTCAGCAGAGGAGAGATGATATCCTCCAGGGGGAGCTTCGAGGCCTACGGGACTCACTGGAGGCTTCCCGTTTTTCTGTCCTACAGCCATCCCCTGTCGGGCTTTCCGCCGCAACAGAGGGTGGGAGCCCTAGCCCTAGACTGGAACTTCCAACTCCACGACCCAGAAGGGAAGGCCCATTGGACAATACTGACCTTGGGCAGTCATTGACTCTTCCCCAAGCAGGCTGGGTAATCCTGCTGTGGGTACATCAGCAGTCCAGCGTAAGGAGCCCAAGATGCCAGTGTATCAACATGGTGAGGACATTGAAAATTACCTTTTACGTTTTGAACGTATGGCAAGAACATGGCAGTGGCCAAAGTAGGAGTGGGCCTTTAGATTAATCCCCCTGTTGACTGGGAAAGCTCTGGAGGGCTACACCGCCATCGAGGAAGATCGTTCCAACTGTTCCCCAGACCTGAGGGAGGCGCTGTTGGTCAAATTTGACATCTCCCCAGAAACCTATCGCCAACGGTTCCAAGCAACCTCAACGCCACCTGGGGAGACACCGACTGAGACATACCACCGGCTGAGAGGCCTCTACCGTCGCTGGGTGCGGCCTGAACGGAAGAATAAGGACCAGTTGGGAGAGACCATCATTCTGGAGCAGCAGCTGCAGGTGTTTCCTCCAGATATCAGGACGTGGGTGAGGGAGCATGAACCGGAAGATGGTCTGACTGCAGCAAAATTGGCCCTGCAGTTCCTGAATGCCCGGAGGGGAGCCACATCACGACCAACACGAGGGGATACCAGGGAGAACATCTGCCATCGAGACAGCTTTGAAGGTAATCGGGGGGGGGCAAATGTTAAGGGACAGTCTGCTCATTCAGCAATTAAGACTTTTGTGTGCTATCATTGTCAACAGCAGGGACACAAAGCATCTGTTTGCCCCCTGAAGAAACCAAAAATGACTGGACTATGTTATGTGCCTAGAAAGAGTGACCAGTGTGATCACCAGGACAAGGAAGGGGAATCTAGATCTGTTCCAGTTAGCCTGTTACTGCTCTCCTTGACTCTGGAAGTTCTGTCATTCATTAGAAAAATATAGGTTCCGTGTACTATTGACTACAGCCAGCAGACAGAGGTGTTATGTGTACATGGTGATTGTAAGCCAGAGCCACAGGTAGAGCTGATAGTTGAGGTAGATGGGCAAATTATCCAATGACAGTGGGGGTGCTGGAGAACTTACCAGTGGAGATGCTCTTGGGGAGGGATTTGCCTATGTTATATGACCTCCTAAGCAAAGGTAAAAGTCTTGCTAAAGCTAATGAACCTCTGTCAGAATCAAAAATGCATGTCTCTTGTTTTATCATGGCAAGGTCTCAGGCAAAAACCAAAGCTCTGTCTGGGGTACAGCCTCTGCCAGACTTATGTGGTAGTCTGTGCAAGGATGGAACCAAAGGGCCCAAAAAGACACGTCGGCAACGACGTTTAGAGAAACATGCTGGTACACCTGTGTCTTGTGAAATGCCTGAAAATTACTTGTCAGAGCTTAAGTGGGAAGTGCCAGAGAACATCACTGTATTACAACAGTCTGATCCTGAGTTAAAGTCTGTGTTTACCAAGGTTCTGAACTCTGCTAATCACACTGCCCAAGCGGGTGGTGC
The DNA here is from genome assembly GCA_023566125.1 of Zingel zingel. Classification (NCBI taxonomy): domain Eukaryota; kingdom Metazoa; phylum Chordata; class Actinopteri; order Perciformes; family Percidae; genus Zingel; species Zingel zingel. Next base: position 13,242,582 of record CM042328.1, on the reverse strand, counting down.
AGTGTATGTTCTTCACCATGACGTCCTTTATGAGGGGGAGGAGCCAGGTAGCAGGAGGTTAGTGGTACCAGGTAGATGCAGATCACTAGTACTACACCTTGCTCACACCATTCCATGGGCAGGACACTTGGCACACTATAAGACATATCTCAGGCTGGCATCTCGGTTCTTTTGGCCTTCAATGTATACTTATGTGACGACATATTGCAAAACATGCCCAGAGTGTCAGAAAACCAGTGCTGTCCGTAAATCCGACCGAGCACCACTCCAAGCCATGCTTGTGATTACCACACCATTTAAGAGGATTGCAATGGACATTGTGGGGCCCCTGGAAAAAAGCTCAGCTGGATATCAATACATTCTTGTTGTATGTGATTATGCTACTCGTTTTCCTGAAGCTTTTCCTCTTCGGTCTGTAACCACTCCAAAACTGATCAGTGCTCTTGTCCAGCCGTTTTCTCGGGTAGGCATCCCAGAAGAGATCCTGACCGACCAGGGAACCAACTTTACATCCAACCTGATGAGACGGCTGCATAAGGAGTTGGGCATTACTGCAATCCAGACCTCTCCGTATCATCCTGAGACAGATGGCTTGGTGGAGAGGTTTAACGAAACCCTGAAGAGGATGCTCAGAAAGTTTGTATCTGATACAGGGAAGGACTGGGATAAGTGGTTACCTTTTCTGCTCTTTGCCTACAGAGAAGTACCGCAAGCGTCCACTGGATTCTCACCATTCAAGCTGCTCTATGGGTGGCCAGTCCAGAGCCCCTTGGATCTGCTGAAACAGAACTGGGAGGAGAAAGTGACTGCTAAAACTGATGCGGGGCAAGGTGTTGTGCAATATGTCCTCCAGATGAGGGACAGGTTGGAGCGGTACCGGGAGGAGGCTAGGCACAACCTCCTGGAGGCCCAGAGGACCCAGAAACGGTGGTATGACCAGAAGGCAAGCAAACGTGAGTTCAAACCAGGTCAAAAGGTATTGTTGCTCCTGCCCTCTTCATCCAGCAAGCTGCTGACCAAGTGGCAGGGACCGTTTGATGTTTTAAGGAAGATGGGGCCTACAACCTATGAGATCCTGCATCCAGAGAAGGGGGGGGGGAGAAGACGTATAAGATGACTCTGAAGGTGTAGTGGAGGCCTGGAAACAGCCCGCCAATGTGGATCTCTCTCATCTGGATGGTAAGAAGCCAGTTGAATTACAAGTTGTATTCAACACGTCCCCAGTTGTTCACACAGAAACCAGGCAACACAGATGTGTTGCAGCATGTCATTCGGGTCAAACCGGATCAGACTCCAGTACGGCAGGCATGCTACCGGGTACCAGAACGGTTGGTGGAAGCATTGAAGGAGGAGATCCGCTTGATGTTGAAACTGGGAGTCATAGAACCATCTGAAAGTGAGTGCAGTAACCCAATTGCCATTGTGCCCAAGAACGATGGATCACTTCGCATTGACTTTCGGAAATGAAATGCCATCTCGTTTTTCGACGCCTATCCAATGCCTCGGATAGAGGACCTGCTGGAGAGGATTGGGCGGGCCAAATACATCACAACATTAGACCTCTGCAAGGGGTATTGGCAGGTCCCCCTGGAGAGCCAGTCCCGGCCCCTCACTGCATTTAGGACCCCTCTAGGTCTTTCAGTTCAGTGATGCCTTTTGGTTTACATGGTGCTCCTGCAACATTCCAGAGGCTTATGGACAAAGTGCTTCGAGGTTGTGAGGACTGCAGTGCCGCCTATCTGGATGATGTGGTAGTCTTCAGCATGACCTGGGAGGAGCATCTGGAGCACATTGGCAGAGTCCTTGGTGCAATAAATGTGGCAGGTCTTACCCTTAACCTACAGAAATGTGAGTGGGCCAAGGAGGAGACTCGTTAACTGGGGTATCAATTGGGGAGAGGCAAAGTCCGGCCTCAGGTGGACAAAGTTGAGGCCACCCGGAACAGCCCAAGGCCCCAAACCAAATCTCAGGTCAGGTCTTTCCTTGGCCTAGTGGGCTGGTATCGAAGGTATCAGTTTGCCACTCTGGCAACCCCACTGACCAATCTCACCTGCAAGTTGGCCCGTAATCCAGTGGAATGGAGCGAGGAGTGTGAAAATGCTTTTCATGCTCTGAAGGAGAAATTGTGTTCTTCTCCGGTGTTGCAGAGCCCTGACTTTGAACGCCGCTTCCTTGTGCAGGTGGACGCCTCGGGAGTGGGCATCGGAGCAGTGCTGGCTCAAGGAGAACCAGGTGAAGAACGTCCAGTGTTGTATCTGAGGAGGAAACTTCTGCCTCGTGAAACCCGGTACTCCACAATAGAGAAGGAATGTCTGGCAATCAAGTGGGCATTGGAAAGCCTCAGGTACTACCTTCTTGGGAGGGAGTTTGACCTCCAAACTGACCAGAGCCCTGGCCTGGATCCAGACAATGAAGGACCGCAATGCCAAGGTGACAAGGTGGTACCTTGAACTGCAACCTTTCAAATTCTTTATGTGGCACAAGGCAGGCAAGGAAAACATCACAGCAGACTACCTGTCCAGACTGACAATCATCCTTGCTGCAGGATAGGAGGGTGGTAATGTGACAAAGGCCCTGTCACTTTTGGATGTCACATGGTAAACCTACTCAGGTCACCAAGAACCCAGACAATTAATTTGCAGTTACACTTTTATACATATCATTCAGTAAAACTGTTACCAAAAATACACATTACATTGGTTTAGTCAGTTCAGTTTATTCATTTCAGTCATTTCTATTTTTCAACAAACTGTTACTTAACCATTATTTCGAACTCTTTCTCCTCTCCAGTCCCTTGGTCTGAACCGGAGCTGAGGCAAAGTGCTGCTTCATATAGGGCCTACAGCAATCACACTCAGGTGTGCTGATGGTGGAAGATACCATGTATCTGGGTCATAGGGGACGGTAGATTTTCTAGTTGAAAATGGGTGTAAGTTTCAGTGTTTTCTAAAGGAAGATGAGTGGAAAATGATTTTTCAAGAGTCTGTTATTTGTTTATTGTAGAAACTAGCAGTGAACGTATAGATGTGTAAATGGTCATATAATTGAGAGATAAATGAAACAATTAAGAGTTGGTTGGTCTAATGGGAGGGGCTTAACACATATAAGCCTCTGGCCACCTAAGCATGGGGGGTCAGTCTGAGGGTGACTACAATCCAGACAGGAGATGTGAATTTTGCTAGTGAAAACCTTGTGTAAAAAGATCTTTTTGTTTGTTTTGTTTTTTTCGCTGTGGATGTCCTGTGCTGTTTTACCTTTTTTTTTTGTAAAATAAAAGCACCTTCATGTTTTGCAACTTAAGCCATCGTGTTAGCGATTTTTTTTTTTTTGTCCAGATTCCCAACGCTCTCTGTAACATATGGTGTCAGAAGTGGGATGGCCAGTCGTAAAATCGATCGTGCTTTTAAAAAAACGAACTGGACTAAGGTCACAAAGGAAGAAGCCTGAGATGAAGCAGGAAGATGACTGGGAGACAGCGGTGACAGCAGAGGACGAGCTGCTGGGTTTTGAGTTACAAGGGGCAAAACCGGAAACCAGGCAGCTGAAGCTTGGGCAAGGGCCGGAATGGGGCCCCTCAAACACTGAAGTAATAAATCTCTTCAGGGACTTTTTAGCTGCTCAGCAGAGGAGAGATGATATCCTCCAGGGGGAGCTTCGAGGCCTACGGGACTCACTGGAGGCTTCCCGTTTGTCTGTCCTACAGCCATCCCTTGTCGGGCTTTCCGCCGCAACAGAGGGTGGGAGCCCTAGCCCTAGACTGGAACTTGCAACTCCAAAACAAATGTATGTGCTTGCAAAACTCATGTTAGGCCAGCCACACACTGGCTGCGTGGCGTGAGCATGTCAGCTGCGTGGCGTGTCTGTTTTTATTTCGGCTCCCATGTTAACAGGTTAGAGCTTGCACACTGCCTGCGTGACACGCACGGCTCAAGCCGCCCCGAAAACGCGTGCATGCTAGAAATAGAACAAACGCCTATTTTTCACGTGACACAAGTGTGTTGGAAGCGTTTCCAGTTAAAATAGAATAGGAAAAGATGTTCATATGTCATTTTGACACGAATACATATTAATAAATGACATGTTGATGTTTGAAAGTCTCTAGGTTTTGACATAAATGCAGATATAAATGTAATTAAAAAAATATTATTGATTTTCAAATATTGTACCTGTCAATAGAGAACAAAATATTCTGTAGCCTATTTTGTTGTCAATACTGCCAACGTTGTCTTTTGCTGTAATCAAATCAGTATATATTTATGTTTAACATGAAGTATACTATATGCTTGAGTGCAGTAAATCAATGGGAAACATATGTGTACAGACAAGGCTAGCAGCAGCAGCGCTGCATCAGACACGTTTCTGGTGTGTAAAGACTAGAAAAATCCACGCAGCTGACACGCAACAGAAACGCCACGCTCACGCGACGCAGCCAGTGTGTGGCAGGCCTTACATATTAGCTTACTGTGTGTAAGATCATCTGCCTTTCTTGCTTCAGATATAGTAGAATGTGTTATATTTTTTAAAGTGTTTTATAGCTAAATATATTTAAATTCCATGGCATATTCTTTTAATTTGATCATTTGAAGAAGACATTTAAAAATAGTAATTATATAGATATAGTGGTTCAGGGTTTTTCCCCTGACAATCACCATAAGACCCTTTAAACTGTACCTATTGAATTTAAATTTAATTAAATATTTAGAGGTCCTACATACTGAATATATGTATTCTTAAATTATCGAAAAACCTTGAGGCCAAAGGTTATGCAACATTATTGGGATCTTTTTTAGTATTTTTAAATATATGTTTTGTGGCAATTTTTGCCTTTTTTATATATTTGACAATGAAGCAATCACAGGAAATGAGGAGGGAGAGACATGTGGAATAACATGCAACAAAAGTCCCCAGCTGTACTGGACCGGGGGTATTGTGGTTCCAAATCCATAGGTTACCAGGGGGCCCCTTTGGGACAATCTAATTAAAAAATCATTCAAAAAATATTCTTGTTACATTATTCAGCTTTCATTATTAATAAATCGATCCTTGGATTCTGTACATATTCATGCATAAGCATCTGTTTGCATCCACACACACCAAGATATTTCTACATGTCAGTCTCTGTGTGCATGTGGTTACTGCGTGCACTCAAACTGAGATATTCTCTGTGCCTGTGTAAAAACATATGGTGAGTCAGTGTGTAAGGAGAGAGAGGAGAGAAGCGAGGATTCAGGTTGTGCACCAATAGGTGGCACTCTACCCTTTTGTGATTGGCTACGGTGAACCAGACTAAGACAGGTCTGGAAGCACATGCGTTTGTATCTGAACAGAAGAGGAAGTTGGATGATAAGACTTCCTCTTTTTTTTCGCTGGTTATTTCTGCCTGCTGGCTGCTCTAAGTGTAGAGGAAAGAAAGCAGAGTGAGAGGAGAGTGTGACTGGGGGTTGGGGTGGAGGTTACACCATTCTGGGTGGATTAATGGAAAGTTAACACTGATGGGGTTAGAGGCTCACTTTCCTTTAGGGCTGAATGCATTCCTTTATGTGTGCAATTAGGTGTTTTAAGTAAAGAAACAAACACACAACTGGCTGGTTTGTGAGTTGGAAATGCACTGCATGTATATGTGAACTTGTGCCAACCAACACTGTCATAAGCTGTAACCCATTGAGTAGAACATATGGAGACTGAATTATATACATGTGTGAGTCATGGCCCAAAACCACATCCCTGCAGTTCTCTCGCAACATATATTACTATATTATTATGATCAATGGGAGCTACAGTGTACAGTCTCGTATAGTGTACAGTAGCACTCATGTATAAAATGAGAATTATTTGCTTCATACTGCGTGATTAAAAGTAACAAACAGAACTGGTTTAAGATAAACCATTGTGATCTTCTTCTACATGAGGATAATGGCAATTATGGCAGTAATGATAAGACAATGCCCTGCTAAGAAAGGCTACAGAGATTGCATCTTCATAGTCTTACAATAACGATTGTGTTTTCAAATCCCACAATAAGCAGAGCTTCAAAGGCTATATCTACAAAGACTGTATCTCTCATTGCATAGTGACAGTTATATACAAAGTGGATACATAATCTGGCTTTATTGAGCATAGTAATATATAATTCCCTGGGAAAAGTGAGTAGGAGTTAATTTATTAACAGGACAAGAGACCTGAATATGCAAATATTGTTTCTGTTGCAATAAAAAACAAGCCTTTCTCGTGACAATAAAAACTAATGGAGAGCAATGTGTACAAGGAGCAAATGTGGATGAACCCAACTGCTAAAAATACAAAAGTTGTCATTCAAACCAGTACACATGGTTTATGCAGTGCAGCTGATCATCAAGCAGGGTCATACAGTTGGACTACAAATAGCAACCTACAGAAATAATTAATCATATTCACAAAATATACACATAAAATAACAACGTAGAGCATTCACTGTCTTCTAAATTGTGTCCACAATTTCTAGACAAATGACAGTGTAGTAATACAAAAAAGAGATTAATGCTGGCTAAATGAAAGAATCAAAGCCCATGTCTGAGGAATTAAACAAAACTGACTAAAGGGCAGTTCATGGCCCCAGTCACCATAGCAATAGAATTCTATATTCTATGGAGTTCACAACCTTCTACATTCAACAACCCTAACAAGCACATAAAGGGTCAGAGGTCATGCAAGTGCGGTTCTCACGGTGGTGCGATGGAGCTGAGCAGCGAGGCTGGGGCCAGAGGCCAGATAAATCGGGTCACTGATATAAGCAAACAAGCTTAATCATATAAAAAAAACACACACACGTGTGCACACATACACACACCCTCTTACCGCAGCTTATTTCTGTTTGACTATTCGACTGAAGTTTATTCTGAAGAAAGACACTTAGTCATTGCTGGAGGTGGGAGGTCGTTGGTGTTCTGAGGCTCCATTGGGGTTGAGCCAGCAGTTCTGTAGCAGTCTGAGTTCACTGGCGGTCAGGTTTTCCCACAATAGAGTCTGACATACAGAGCATTAGGAGCTGAAATGCCCTGTCTCATCAGCCTCTGCCTCAAAGACAGAGGGGATGAGTGAGATGAATGGAGTAGAGAAAGAGGGAGGATACAAAGACAGTGCATACAGTCTGACATCACTGTTCTTTTAGTCCTCTGGTGTACATGTACGTGTCAAAGAAAAATAAAACAGGCAACAACAGTCTTTAAAATGAACACATCCTTTGCACTCCATATTTGACACAAGGACATACTCATTTTAATGTCAACTGACCAGAAGATTTAAAGTACGAGTCCAAACCTAGCACATCAGATTTTCATGCCAAAGACTGGCGTTTGCTTCCTGTCACAAGTTTGCTTTTTTTTGTCTTAGTAGCCTAACCCTAACCATACCTTAGTCATGCCATAGTTGCCACATGCAGATATTGTAGAAAGCAACAATTAAAAATCCTTGGCACTGTTGCTGAATTGTCCAATATTGATGTTCTTGTCTGGCAATAGAGTTGCTTGTTTTTAACAAGTTCATGTCAAACTTCAGAATACAGTTTAAGCAATGGATACCAACCTTGGGGGTCCAACCAGAATCTATATTGCATTTTTGTATTGCATTGCATATTTGTATTCTATAAAAACTATGTTAATAATGCAAGTTTTAATCATGCATTATTTATTTATTCTATCAGTATTGTTAACTGAGCTCTACCATGCTAGTCTGTTCACAAATCAAAGTGCTCATAAGAAATACACATAATTACAACAAATGAATAGCTTCCTTTCCAACTGGAAAAAAAATAAATAGACAACACAATATTCAAAAACAGGAAATCATGTTCCTTCTTGTTCAATGACTTCTATAGGGCCCTCAGTATGTGCAAGACTGAATTAGAACAAAGGGGCAATTTACACCAATTATAAAAAAAATATTTTAACATAAAGTTTGTGTTAAAATGTTCATTATTAAATATCCAAACAACCAGAGGAAGTGTACAGTTTTCAAGACTACTATAATCTTTTGGCACGGTGTGCAGTTTTTGCATTTTAAGAGGTGCCTGTGTTAATAAGAGACACCTTTAATGACAACATCCTCACGGATGATGGATGTTACGAGGAAGCAAACACACATAAGCATATATTTAGACGCCACATGGCTTTAACATGTTACAATCTCTACTTAATTGGAAGCTGTGCATAATCATATGCAAATCCAAGCAAGTGGATTATTAATGAATGTGTTTTGGCATTTCATATAATTGATGATGATAGGTTTAGGTGTCTTTTTTGCCATTTTTTTTTAAATGAAAACCGGAAGCCAGAGCTGTTATCTCAAATAATTGGCAACCAGTTTAACTGCAATTAATACCACTACAATAAATAGAAACAATTAAAATAAGAAAATGATAACAATGTTAGCATATAAAGGCCTACATCTTCTCTGGGGAAAAATCTGTTGTTGCCAAGATACAGGTTAGTGTATGAGATACTAGTGAATATATGTGCAGTAGTGGATTACCTGTATGTAACACGTGCCATCATCCATTGCATTTGCAGTCATTATTCCACTAAAGTGTCTTGCATTTCATAAATTGTGTAGCTCAGAATAATTCCTCTGATTTATAAGAAATGTCTGGCAAACTTAATTTTTTTTTTAACAATTTTGCAGTGTCCTCCTCTCTTGTTCCTGTGGGCAGGTAAGGTGTGTTTCTGTGATTTCTTCTAAAAAATGATACCAGATGGAAGTTATTTTATAATAGTCATGAATCATGCACAGATGTTTCAAAGTTCATTTTTGTCTACAGGAAATCCATGATGTACAATCCTGTCATTGTGGAAGAAAGCATATGTGTAAGTGAATGGCATGTGTGCATGTTTTAGTGTCTGTATTTGTTCAATATGTGTATGTTTCTCCATTTGCATCTGCATGTGACTATTCAACCAGGCCAATGTATCTGTGGAACAAACCATAAAAACCCTTTGAAATTTTACCTTACATCCTCTGTACTCCATCAGCGGAGGAAAATTACACCAATGAACCAAAAAATAGTGGGAGTTGTGGGGAGAAAAAAAAAAGAAGAGTGCAAAGAAGAGCTGTGAGTCAGTCACACTGGATCCAGTCAGGACAACGGGTACACTCATTCCCTCAAGTGCGTTCTAAATATCAGGGTAGGGAAGGTGTCATTTGAAACACACATGCAAGATCACCATCATGTGTGGAACTGCATGCATGTTGCACACACAGAAATAAATACAGTACATACAACAAAGTAGTGGCTCTGCCTGTGGTTCTGCAGCCTAGCTAGCTTAGCCGTTGCATCTTGCCCCATCCACTCGGGCAGGGGATACAGGACGGATACTGAAAATGTGTCAAAACATGTGACTTTATATATATATATATTGGGGAAGAGAAATAAAGAAATAAAAGTGACATAGAGATATGTTGTACCTGTTTAAAATGGTTCCAGAGCCTGGGGCCCACAAGCTATGAGCTCCTGGGTCAAGTTGGCAATATGAGCTGGTACAGCTGCTCTCAAAACACTCATTTTCCAGAGGAGTATTTAAAAAGACACACAATGCACTGAGGCCGCTTAAAAGAGTGCTTGGCAAGCGTCAGTCATCTATTTATTGTGTATGTGTGTGCCCATGCAAGTGTATGAAAGTGTGTGTGCGAGTGTGATTTCCAGGAAGACGAACTCTTGGCTTAAACGCTATCCCTGTAAGACAGACAAGGAAGAGAAAGAAAGGTAGAATTAGTAAAAAAAAATGGTCACTGTGTACAGTGTTTGTATTAAAGAGAGAAAGGAGAGAAAGGGGGATTTTATATTTTATCACATTTAAACATACAGATATATGCACACACCTCCACACATACACCTACTCCATTTCACATGCAGCCACATCTGCCCGCACAACACACATTGGTATGATGTAACAGCATGCTCTGGTTTATTCTTGCTGTGAAGGTTGGCATCCATTCGAGGTTGAATTTAAAATTTTAATATATTCAGTCCCTTGCTGCCAATGTTGTTCATAAAGACCCTGTGGAACACGTCTGGGAACCTCTGCCAGGTAGTTCACACCTCCACCTCCTCCGCCTGATGTGTTAAAGCAGGAGACACTTTTGACAGCACTGAGAGCCATTTTCAGCCAGATAACTTAATGGCTTCTGGCAAAACTTTCTACAAACAACTTTCTGTGCTAGTTGGTAGGTAGGTAGGTAGGTAGGTAGGTAGGTAGGTAGGTAGGTGAGGAGGCATTTTGGGATGGAATAGGTACTGTGACTATGTGTATTAAAGGGCAAACATGGGGCTAAAATTTTGATGAATTCAATTGAATTAGCAAATTAAAACAATTTCGAGAATGTTTGCAGTAGGCAAATATTTTTGTATGTGCAGCTGTGAGTGACTGTGGGATGGTGTAAATATTTAGCTAATAGCTAGCCTGGCTATATGCTTAAAAGTTTACATATTGTATATATGATTTATGTAGACATAGCGTAAGTGTCAAAACGTAATATTTTAGTACTAATTTCATTTGGTACAAATTAGTTTGTTGGATTTAAATTCACCCTTTTCTAAAGCTTGTCACATGTATATGTGACTGCAACATATTATTGTAAAGCACTTTATAAATGCCCATAAAAGTCTCAAAAAACAGCCAGTGCAAACAAACAAGTGAGGGAAGATGTTCTTTCAAGTATTAGTCTTAATTCTTACTATTTCTTCCAGTATTCTCTGAGAAGCAAAAGCTAATTTGAAATTAATGTAGTTGACCATTTTATTTTGAAGGCTGACATCTTCAAATCAAATTAGAACAGCCATCTTTCAGTTTGATGCTGCTTCACATAAACAATATGAAAAAGATGCAATACAAGGTGTCCTGGCATATACAGTATATGAAAATAACACACAATAACAACAATAACAATAACTGAAGGCAAAGAATGCCATGACACAAAGTGCTCATATAAAAAATGTGTTCAAATCATTAACCATTTGTCAGAAAAATGTTGGTATCATTATCTGCATTTGAATATATTTGTACTGATTTTAACAACTTGATAGCAACATTACAACACTTTTAAAACCCATTTGCCAGCCAATCAGAAACACGTAATTTATGTGGCTAATGTATAATGCTGTACTGTGTGACAATCTTTACTGTTGATGGACTTTCAAATATGAATAACTAATTGTATGTATAGAAAAATGTATCACTTGCGATTAATAACTCATAATTGTATCCGGTGTGACTTTTAATGAGCGAGCAGAGTTCAGTGTCTTGCTCTAGGGTACACTGACAGGTCATACAACTGCTGACAGACTCTCAGTAACTGAACTTGTGAAATTAAGCAGATGGCCAATATGTATCTATACAGTCAGGTATAGAAGACTAATAGACGAGACACATTTGTACAGTCCTACGGAGACAAGATTCCTCTCTACTCTGAAATAACTGTATGATTAATGCTGAGTAGATAAAGTAGAGGGACACCACTCTGCTTAGCCTGTTGGGCTGTCCTGTCTTATCAAAAAGGAAGCAGAGTACAGGCAGTTCACCATGGGAGAGGGAGAGATGGGAGGGGGCGCATAAAGATAGGGAGGGGGTAGCAGAGAGATGGAGAGTGTGTGTCTGAGAGAGTAACACTGAGATAGATAAATAAATAGAGAAGGTAGTTGATTGTGAAGGATGGAGAGAGAGAAACAGCATGTATAGTGAAGGGAAAGTCAGGGACAGAGAGATGTTTTTGTGTGATAACAATTTATCTTATAAAGAATTGTAAATGTTTACATTTCTACACTTGACTGCGCACACAGACATCCATGTAAACACAGGTAGATGTGTGAGAAACTAGGTGACAAAGGTGAATGTAGTCCCAGTTCAAACCAGGTCGCAGAGAGAAATATGATAGATAGGGGATCGCTGTTTTATATTATATATTATCTGCTCCCTGTCTGAGTGGCCTGTAATTGAATGATCATTACACCAAAGTTATAGCTACGGCCCTGAGATCGAAAATAGGAATTGAGTTGGAAACAGCATTTAGCAGTTTTGATTTATGAGCAACACTGGGGAAGTTGTTTTTCAACCCTGGCACTCTGATGGGCAATAAAGAGGGGCAAAGCTTATCGCCTGCTGTACCCACTCTGATACACATACACCAGTCAGCCAGCCAGCCTGCAACCAGTCAGCCAACCAGCTGGGGCCCTTCATGGAAGGAAGTGTTTTCAGCAAATTTGTTTCCCTCATGTCTTGCCCTGAATGGTGCTATTCATTAAAATAGCCTCCAGTCGGTAGGCACTGCTGCCATGGCACATTTTATACTTGTTTTCCTGTATCCTCAAAGAAGTAGACACACAAAAATCCACCTGCACGCACGCACTTGCACAAACAGATACTCTTTTCTTTTGGTCCAGCTCATCTTTGCAGGAGGGCCTTCTATAATGAAATCAAAGCTACAAAGAGAGAAAGAGGTCCGTTGCATGCACTGTTGCGTCTGCTTTTAGTAAGGACCACGGGAGCTTTATATTTATTTATATCAAGTGAAAAAAGGACTGCCCGCTTTCATTTAATGGATGTGATATTGGATACATTCAGGTGAATCCAACTCAGAAGAAGGGGTCGCTAGTGTGGGTGCGCTGCATAAAAATATCTATGAAATGTAAAGTGTTAATTATGGAAGTGTGAAGCATTATAGGATGAACTGTGATTCAGCTGTGGTCCAGATCACTGAGCAGGAATACTCTCATTTTCACCAGAGCTGGTGTCTACTAAAGCTCTGTACAGACACAGAGATTAGCTCAATCACATGTGCTATTGTAATCTTAACTCTAATTTACACACAGACACTCAAAATCATCTCCATTACCCAGATCTCATTTTACATGGCTATATGTCTGTATGTATGTATCAGGGCAAGCCATACTCTAGCCCAGAGTTCTTATTCTTATTCTTATTCTTCAAAAGAGAGCCTTAAGAATTATAAGAGCATCAACTAATCCACTTTTTTTTATCAAATTAAAAGCACTAAAATTCAGAGATATTGTTGACTTTAAAACTGCACAAATTATGTACAAAGTAAATAATCAACAACTATCGAACACTATCCAAGGGTTGTTTCAAATGAGAGAGAGCAAGCATAACTTAAGAGGAACATTTGTATTTCAAAAGAAACTTATAAGAACAAATGCTAAATATCACTGCATCACAACCAAAGGAGTTAATGCATGGAACAGCTGCAGTGAAGAGATGAAATCATGTACAACAATGAGTAATTTTAAGAGACTATTCAAAATGAATATATTGAATGGATACGAAAAGGTCTCGAGGTGATAGTATTGTATACTGACTGTATGGTTCCCGAACCTATTAACTAAGTCTAGTATGGATGTTGTTATTTGATTTACTATAGATAAACAAAAAGAAAGAAGAAGAAAAAAAAAAGAAAAAATTTAAATGTGTGTGTATGCATGTATGTATGCATCTGTGTCTGTGTATGCATGGGTATATGTGAGCTGTAGGTAGGTAGTTATACGGTGTATGTGTATGTAAAGAAGAATTGTGTTGAATTGTTTTGTATTTAACTAAAAGATAAAAATAGAGAAAGGCGGTAGGACTAGAAAAGTTTGTTTATGAACTTCTTACTACTCCTTTTTGAACATGGGAATTTATATATATATATATATATATATATATATATATATATATATATATATATATATATTTTTTTTTTTTTTTTTTTTTTTTTTACATGTTCAAAATAAACTAAACTACTACTACAACTACTACTACAGATGGCTTTGGTAATGCACCTGTTTTTGCTCATCAACATGGGCTCATGCAACTCCCTCACCCACGCAGATCACTGCTCCCTTATCCATACAGATCATTCAGGGGTTGCATTGATAAGGTCAGATAGATGCTATAACAGTAGTTGTTATGTTATGTTTATATGTGACTTGAAAAAAAGCTGGCTAGTCTCAGTGTTATCTGGTCAGTAAAGGTTTACATTTATATCTATATCATCCGTTTATATTTGTACATAGTAATCACATGTTTATGTTTACCTTGTTCATCTTTGTTGTCCTTGTTTTTATCTGTATGTCTATTTCTGTGTATGTACTTTGAGAGAAACAAAAAGCCAAACTCAAATTTGTGTGTTCACTCTTACTTGGCCATTAAAGCTGATACTGATTTATTTATTTATTTTGTGGTGGGCCTCTTAAAATAAAATAAAATTAAAATACAAAATAAAAATCAAGTTTGATCAACATTGTATTTAATATCATCATTATGCCAACAAGGAGGACCAAGACATAGTCATTGGAATATCTGGCTTGTTGGTACGTAGTCATGTAATTTTGTTTTACAAATTTTACGACACCATCTGCAGCAGCAGTGTGTGACAGTTTTTGTCCATGTTAGACATCTTGACTTTTTCAGAGAGAATGATCTAACCACAATCAATCACATGACAACCTGTGGTTGCACTTGTCCTTTGCTTTAGATTCAAACACCACTGGGTTTTGGGCTCTTTGTTGTATCACCTCATCTTCCCTTTCATCACTCCCCCCAACACACACACACACACACACACACACACACTCTGTACATGCAAACTGTATTGCATGTTATTTCCTTATTCCTGTTGATTTCCAGGGCCTGAAAGGCACCACTCTGCTGCTTTCTCACATTTAGTATGTCAGGATCTGCATTCTTGCTTACAGTCCCAATCAATTAATAGAAACAGTTGAGACAGTGTCACTAAAAAGGTTAGTCACACAGAGCTATCTCCATGCCTGCCAACACTGTTATGTCATCTGACTTATCTCAGCTAAGGCCTTAGGGCTATTCCATTTTTAGAGAAAGACCAAGGCAGGGAATGAAAGGAGCTGAACCCACACAGTTGTAAAACCGCAGAGTTAGGAGTGGTAAAGTGCATCAATAGTGTGCACATCAATGCATAACCAGGCATATCTGCATCTGTTTTCAGCATATTGTTGGAACAAATCAAACACACAAACTTGCATATGCACATCCATCATAAAAAAGAGCTTTCTCCTTCAACCAGCATAACCCTTCCGCACTCTGTCCAAGTGTAAAACATTACAGGATCCATAGAGGTGATGGATGAGAGCAACATACATCTATTGATGTCATCAATAGACTGTAGTGTGATTTTATCTGTTGACAGACATATTGCTTTGGCAATACCAACGCCATGAAGAATGCTATGTGTATGTACAATCAGTTACAACTGTAAATCATATGTATGTCTCATTTTTTCAGGTGCATTTGAAACACACCACTTGTGAAAACAACATTAATGTGCCTCTGACCCTTGACAATGGCAGTAGCTATCTGGTTGGTTTGCTGTTTAAAGTGACTGCATTGTATGGTGTTTTGATTAAAACCATACACCAGATATCACAGATATTGCCAAAGTGGTTTAGATCTAAAATCTTCAATACTAGTTTAGTGTATATTGTTTTTTTCCAGTACTAATCAACTTAAAGTCAGTGTGTATTTTCTTGGCATAATTTAGGTTATAGTTCATTGTGTATGCAAAGCACAGACACCTACAGGTTATGAGTACTGCAGCCCGTTGGCACTTTACAGTGCTAGACACACTGCAAAACATTGAATGACAAATACAGAGCCTGCCAGTGTTGCCTGGTGGTCTTGTATTGCAATTATATATTATACATATTATTGTGTATCAAGCATCTGACCAACGCAGCAACTCTGCTGACACATTTGGAAGGCCAAATGGTAAAGAATTAGAAGTGAACGTGTAATAGCTTTGTGTGGCTGCTGAATAATATATAAACTTTCAGGCTGGCAAACTCAATACAAAAGAAGAAAAAAACATACACTGCAGATAAATACATACACACACACACACACACACACACATACACACACACACCTTTGCGTTCACAAGATTAGAAGTTTAAAGTGGTTAAAAGTCTTGCTGGCTGTCTTAGGTTTATTCAAATGTTGTATATAAAAAATAGGTTATAATCAATCTATTTAAAACACAAGTACAATTCTTGTGAATATGTTTTGCAGTAGCCTGGTTGAGGTTGTGCAAGATTTACCCAAATTATTTTCAGTGAGAAGGTGCTGGAATTATTGGTAACAACTATGCCATCTGTTCACCTGGACATCTCCATTGTGTCCTTAGTGAGATAGACGATCCAGTAGACCAGGTTGAAGGCGCCAAACGAAAGTGGGAAGAGGATGCGGGAGTATTTGTCGATGATGCTGGTGCCAGTCAGAACATTGTTGGCCGGTACAGCTGAACCCTGCTGCAGGAAGGCTTGGGCATTGACAGGTGGGTTGGGAAATGTTTTGGCAGGACGGTCAAACAGCGGGGCAGAGTTCATCCTCTTCTTTAGCACACTACTGGCATCAACCTTGGAGAGGCAAAAGGAAAATATATAGAATCTGTTAGAGGAAATTGATTAAAGAGAATATTGCATGATGTAATACGTGGGTATTAATAATGAAACTGGTGCTGTGCTGTTCCCAGAGAGTCATAAAATCATCATATGTTATGTGTTAAGACTGGTAATACTGTAATAGAAGCTGATTCTGCATGTAAAAAGGCAACATGTTATAATGAAATGTATATCAATACATTACACAGAGAATAAAAAAGTCATGAAAAATGAATCCTGGTGTCATATATGCACATCAGTGAGTTGATCAGTGCATGTGGGAAATGTGTGTGTTTAGAATACCAATGGGTACCACAAGTAATTAAGCTAAACAAAGGAAATCAATGATGTTTTTGATTTGATATCATTTCAATCAATCAACCTGTTCCATGAAGATTGATACAGTTGTGGGAAGCAAACAAATCATATCAAACAAAAGGCTCGCAGTATATTGCACATCAACTTGCAGTAAACCAGTGTGATCTCAGCACATGCCCCCTGCTCCAATAGTTGTAAATCAGCTACAGTGTATGTGTACAGAGAGAGAGGAAGAGTACATCTGGGAAATGGGTCAAGGAACACCGTGTTGCTTGTAGGTAGTCAGAGAGTGTTAGAGAGAGACTAAAAAAGAGAGCCATCCTTTTTTATTAAACAAAGAAAACTGTATAAAGTATTGTATCAAACTGACTACCATCGAAAAAGCATTCATACAAACAGTCAGTTCTTGAGGGACCAGTGTAGTACCTAACAGTGGATCCATTGAAAAAACCCACAATAATCACATATTTAGCATGTTGTCCTAGTAAAACCTTATGATTTCATGTATGACTATGTTTTTAGGGACATATAATGCTTACATATTTCACTTTTAAACAAATTTTATACTAAACAACAGGACCATTTATTTTATGTATATGCAAGTTTAGTACCACATTTGCATAGGGAGTTTTCCTTTACTTTTGCAGAATAATGTTCGAGTTTAAATAGTTGTTAAAATGTTTATAAGGAAATAAACTTCCTATATAGTTCACTGACCAGTCTAGCTTCCAGCTGTCGGGCTTATTCAGTACACAGTGGATGTTTTTTAACAGACAGGTTGGATCAAAAACTGAACTTGTAAAATTTAGGCCAGATTTGTGAGGCTACAGGATTACATGACCCTCTACAGGTTGAGAAACTATCAAACTGTTACAATCCTCTGGCTGAGGGCAACCCTTCCAAAAATGCATACTGTCCAATCTAAAAATAAAACTAGATAAGTTAGAGTTATGGCAGTAAATGTACAATTAAAAAATATGAAATTATTCAATTATGTTGTAATAGTATGACTTCTATCAGTCTTTGTATGGCAGCTATCTTGAGATGTACGATGCATGACCATTCACACTGCTGTATCAATTAAATTGAGTCATGCTATCATTCCAATTCTGTATGAAGGTTTGATGTCAGGAGCATAACCATGGAAACTTGAAACAGAGAAAATAAAGGTGACGGTCTACGGAGAGAGGGTCTTGTATGTTTGTAAAATACATGATTGTGGCTTAGCTGTATTACGCTAAGAAACTCATTCTTTTTGGTCTGAAAGAAATACAGAATAACTTTCCTTCTCTTTGGTAAACCATAAAACTGGAATCCATGGTATCCCTAAAACACAAGATTATCTTTCTGTGGTATAGTACTGATCGTTGCCAACTACAACGTGTGACAGAGAGAGAGAGAGAGAGAGAGAGAGAGAGAGAGAGAGAGAGAGAGAGAGTGGGGGGACTACAACCTACAGTAAAAACATCTTATCAGCAGTTCACACATAAGGGGATAAAATACAATAGATCTGGAGTGATAAAGCCCTATAGCAACATGACAGCAGGAAAGGGCTTTGAGAGGGAGTGGGTCCTGGCGATTTAACAGCTGGTCATCCCGACGTTAAGCTTACTCATCACTCAATAAGAATTTGTGCCCTTATCTGTGAGTTAGGTATACTTCCTCCTGTTAGCTCATTTGTAAAGTCAAGGTTAATTTGAGGAATTATGCTCAAACAGGAATTTGGTCTCAAAGGTCTTTTTGTTTTCTGTTGTAACTGGTTGGTGTCCAAAACTCCAACAACGCAAGGCTGCAGCTTCAAATATCAGCTCCCTATCACTTTAGTGCTTCCTTTTATACTGAAAGATCATGCAGTGAGTGCACAATGCATGCATGGCCTGTGTGTGCAGCGTACTGTACGTTTGCACAGCTGATCCGATACGTAGCTATTTTTGATAATGACGACAGGCTCGCTTTGCTTCTTCCTGATCAAATCCCAGAGGGATCAGCTCCTCTTCTCTTTATCCAGTGCTCTAGATTTCAGCAGACCCACTTTACTGTAACACGGGGAGGATGGGCACTGACTGATGGATGTATGGATGTTGTTTGGGTGTGGGCATTCATGTGCGTGGGTGGGTGGGTGGGAGCTACATTTACATGTGTTTCATAGTGTGTGTAATGTGTGTGTGTGTGTGTGTGTAATGTGTGTGTGTGTGTGTGTGTGTGTGTGTGTGTGTGTGTGTGTGTGTGTGTGTGTGTGTGTGTGTGTGTGTGTGTGTGTGTGTGTGAAATAAGGTTACTGATAACTGTGTACTTCCAATACCGCATGGGAGTAAGTGCCTGTAGGTTCATCTACGTGGGTGTTGAGTGGGTACATATGATTATTAGGTAGTGGAGATGGATATGTGTATGAAAATTTACTTTTTATATTAATGTATTTGAAGCAAGGCAGGAAGTATCCTGGATATATCAGCTATGGCACTCTTTTATTCTTTAGGTTTAGAAAAGAAAAGAATAAAAAAAGATATGGTGTTAAAAATGCAAAATACACATGATAGTATTAGTTGTCAGTTTGTGTGCTGCAAGAATACAAGTTGAGAATACCAGTAAAAGATGGAATGAAGTATAACAAAGAATACAAATACTACTTGTGGAAAGCCGGAGCTGGCCAGGATGCAGGATTTAAATGTTGGTTTTTCCTAACTCTGGGAAACAGATTGCATTAGTGAGATCACAAAATAACCGTTAAAGATCTTTGAAGAGAACATTTTGATTATAAAGGTTTTTGAAGGGAGCGCTGCTTACCAAGTCATGGAGTAATGTATTGGTGCTGAGGCTATGAATAAGGCTACTGACAACAATAATAATGTAGCCTGTATCTGTCACGTATCACTAATAATCTAGGCATGCACATCAATAAAAAAAATCTTAGACATGTATGAAAACTAGGAAATGCATTTACTGCAGAAAATGCTAGTGAATGCTGAAAAGCTAAATTGCTAAAGGTAAACTGGGTTGCTGGCATAACTGAGTAAGAAGAAGGTAAAGTAGTGAGAATGGTTGGAAAAGTGGGAATGGTTTTAATTTTTACAGATTACATTAAAATGTTGAATAATACCAACAAAAGTGGAATACTTGAATACTTTAAAGTTTTTTTGAAAAGAAAAGTCATAGTATAGAATGTTGAAAAGTCATATTATAGTTTTGTAAAAAAAAAAAAAAAATTGTCATGAAAAGGGCCAGATCGGAATGAGAATCGAACCTGGGTCAGAGTCTGCAGTGACTACTTGCTGGTTGCTTGTTGGAGCAGTGTTGACCAAGAAAAAAAATCATAGTATAGTATATCGAAAAAAGTCATAGTATACTATGTTGAAAAAAGTGATAAAAAAAAGTCATAGTATAGTAAATCGAAAAAAATCAATTTATATTTTATTTTTATATGGTTCTATGAAAAAAATTCTTCCCAGTCCTTGTCACATGGCCAATTAATGTTTCCATGATAACTATCCAAATGTTTGCCTTAATAGTCTGTAGAGAATGTGTATTGTATTTGTTGAAAAATAAAAACAAGTTAAATTAATAATTAATTTGATGTGTTTTATTTAGCAAAATTACATTGGGTTGTTCTATTCCATCCAAAATTTCCTATATTTCGAAGCAGATTTTTCTACGCTGTATTCTGATGAAATCCCCTGGGTCCCCCCTGACTGATTAACAACGTCATATTATTGTGTTGAAATACAACCTATTAAAAATTCATAGATTGGTATGTCAAGAAAATAAAAGTATAGTATGTCAAAAAAGTGATAAAAAAAGTCATAGTATTGTATGTTGAAAAATGTCAAGAAAAGGGCCAGTCTGGCTGGGAATTTAACCTGGGTCAGAGTCTATAGTGACTACTTGCTTTTTGCCTGTTGGAGCGGTGCTAACCGAAAAAAATCATAGTATAGTATATCATAAAATGTCATAGTATAGTATGTTGAAAAAAGTGATGAAAAAGTCATGGTATAGTATGTCGAAAAAAGTCTTAAAAAAGTCATAGAATGTAGTATATCAAAAAAGTCATAGTATAGTATGTCGAAAAAAGTCTTAAAAAAGTCATAGAATGTAGTATATCAAAAAAGTCATAGTATAGTATGTCGAAAAAGTGGTAAAAAAGTTGTAGTATTTCAAAAAAGTGATAAAGTCGTAGTATGGTATGTCAAAAAAAGTCATAGTATGATATGTCGAAAACGTTATAAAAAAGTCATAGTAATGTATGTCGAAAAAAGTGATAAAAAAGTCATGGTATAGTATATCGAAAAAAATTACCAAAAAAGTCATACTATGTAGTACATCGAAAAAGTCAGAGTATAGTATGTCGAAAAAAGTCATAGTATGTAGTGAATCGAAAAAGTCATAGTATAGTATGTCGAAAAAAGTCATAAAAAAGTCAAAGTATAGTATGTTGAAAAGAATTATGAAAAAGTCATAATATAGCATGTCAAAAAAAGTCGCAAAAACGTCAAGGTATAGTATGTCGAAAAAACTCAAAAAAGTCATAGTGTGTAGTATATCAAAAAAGTCACAGTATAGTGTGTCAAAAATAGTCATATATATAGTATGTGGAAAAAAGTGATAAAAGTTATAGTACAGTATTTTGAAAAATGTGATAAAACGTGTTTTTAAAGATTTTTTTGGGGCGTTTCCGCCTTTAATACAGCTTAGACATGAAAGAGGAGAGAGAGGGGGACGACATGCAGAAAATTAAAAAAAGTATCAGTATAGTATGTCGAAAAAAGTCATAGTATGGTATCTCAAAAAAGTGATTAAAAAGTCATAGTATGTAGTAAATTAAAAAAGTCATAGTCGAAAATAGTGAGAAAAAAGTAATGTTATAATACGTCGAAAAAAGTGATAAAAAAGTCATAGTATAGTATATAAAAAATAGCAATGTATTGTAAGAAACACTGAATGTAAACAGGAAAACTCCACTGGTAACTTTCGGGACAGTAGATCCCATCTTTTTTTGTCAAAACGCGTTGCTTGATTTTGAAAATCAAAACACTCAGGATTAATTATTAGGATACTGGGACACCAGGACAAATATATGAAAATCAAACCTATCCCGATTTAACCATGATGTCTCCTCACCAATACTGTGATTGCAGGCACCTGTGCCTGGGCCTATAAATAAAGGTCTGTTCTGTCTCTTTCTCTCACTCTCTGCTTTTCTTCCTCCCACCCTTCCTCCCATTTTATTTTCTGATTATTTCCTGCACCACATACTGCACGATCTACTCATACATGCCACTGACAATGCATACAGCACCCTGAATACACACTGATAAACACCCCCTTTCCCTTTGTGTTTACATTTGTATTTCTGATTTAAACATTTATTTTATGTTCCTGTGCGGTTTCCATTCCTGTTGTGGCTTTACCTGATGGTCATAACAGGTCGTAGTGTTTCAAATCGTGACTGCTGGATGGCTATTTCTATTCCCAATGACACACCATTGTGTTTTCCTCCCTTTTCTCTGTGTAATGAAGAGTCTTTCCTCCTACATATTTGTTGAAAGCAGTCATTTTCCATGATGCATCCCTCCCACTCTCTCTTTCACTCAGTGTAACTCTCTCTCTCTCTCTCTCTCTCTCTCACACACACACACACGCACACACACGCACACACAGACACACACACACACTCACACACACAGGCCCCTCAAATGGACTGGGCCAGCTTTCTCAGCCCCACCCCACTTCATTGTGGTGTCTGCCCTCCTTCTTGTGAGCCTGCAGTGATCTGCTTGATATTCCCTAATCTATGGCTGTTACATAATCTGCAGCAACATCGTTCATAGAGCCACTGGCTGTCTTCTCGTGTCAGGCTGTGGTTATCACACAGTTACAGGGTAGAATAGAGGACTGGGAGAGAGGGATGATGGATGATAGATATATTGTAGATGGATGGATAGATAAGACATGGTATAGAGTGATAATTTAATTGTATAGATGTGTAGGGCATCATTTGCTGCAGATTAAGTGTGTATATATACACGCCTGTATATAGGTTGAGTGTTTGCTGCAGATTATGTGGATGCTCTTGTGTGGGGCTGTGAGGACAAGCGTGGATAAAATGGAAATTGTGTTGTTTCAGTGTGTATATGTGGACAAGTACAAGCAAAAAGAGAGGGAGAGCGGCAAAAGAGGGAGTGCAGTTTTGTGTAGGGGCCAGAAAGTAGAAAATTATGACATCTAAATCTGGCAGAACCAAATCCAATCCTGTGTAATCATTGCTACGTGTAGTGGATTCAGAACCACTGAAACAGCCGGCCAAGACCTTCACCACACTGACCAGTAGGCTGCAGCCAGTCGGCCTTAGAGGCAGAGACCAGTCTCATTCATCAAAACATTTGAAAATTAAATTAATAAATTAAGTTTAGTGTAACTTCATGAAGGTCACGGAAGTCATACACCCGCTGATTTAATTATCATTCCTATCAGACACCAAACAATCTTTCCAAACCATTCTCACATCAAGGCGATCCTTTTAAATGTGACTTCCTCCTCACTGATCCCTGCTACAGTGACGCTGCTTCACTCACTGCGGTGGCTGAGAACACTTTGCCTCCACCACCTCAGCCTCCACCTTCCTAGTTTAAAGTCCTCACTTGACTCAAAGTTTAAAATGGTTTTCAATGTCTTTCTTTTGGCTCACTCTTTTATACCCAAGGGAGTTTCTGAATAGCGCACACTGTTTCAGTTTAGCATGCTGCTTGGCTTTTCCAGGGAGCATTCTCAAGAGCGGAGCCATCAGCGCCAAGCATAACTGTATTTCCATTTGTTGTAATAAATGGTTAAATCCATGACAAGTGTTGGATTTAAGTGTTCCTGACTGAAAGAAAAGTTCAGTCCACAATGGAAAGAAGAAAACAAATCACACAGCACCAATCCCTCAACAAAGACATTCAACTGGAATGGAAGGAAAAACTTAACAAATAAGTGAGTTAACTACAATTAACCAGCGATTGAAAGAGTTTGAAAAGATGAAAGCACTGCCACCAAAACACTGAAAGTGATTTATTCTGTGCATGGCCAAAATATAGAAACACAAGAGACATATATAACAAAAGTTTTGTAAAAGCTAGTCCATGCTTTATGACCATTCTTCATGATTAACAAACTTAATTTTCTGGCAAGAAATTTTCTGTCTTTTCAAGGCAAGACAGACCAATAATAAGTAATCTGTCAACAAACATCTGCCTTTAACAACCTATACAGTAAGCATATGTATAACATATACAATTAACACATATGGAGCTTGTGACATGAATGCATATGTACAGTCACACGCCTATATACATTTTCTTTGATGTTCACTATTGACACTTTTACCCGTGTGTTATATTTATAATTGCTTTCTTTTCCTTGATCCACTATATATTTTATGTCTTTGCATCACAGCTGTCTTAAATGTTATGCCAATAACATAATGCCTAAATGTAATTGAAAAGGAGTCTAACTTTTAAAATTAAAATGATATATATAGGCAAAGAGCTGAGAACGGATTTACGTAAACAGCAGAGATGAACAGAACAAGACAGACAGGAAAAGAAACAGAGACAAGCTTAGCAAGAGACAACCACTGAGAAAGTCAAACCACAAAGATGAAAGGCACGATGAGTTGATAGGCCTAGATTACATATAAACATCCAGAATAGTAGTACAGCAGGCTATACTGGCAAAATTCTCTCTTATTTGGGTTAACACTTTGCACCCAAATGACACATGTTGCCATAACTCAGTCTAAACAGAATAAATAATGAATAATATGCATACTGCTGAAATATGTATACAAATGTTTACAGTGCAAATAGGAACTGCTTTTAGCTAGTGCAATATGACCTTTCATGGTACAATTTCACAAAAATGTAAACAACTATAGTTTAGCCTCACATCAGCCAGATGTGACTGATCCACATAAAAATCTGTTCTCTGTTCATTTGCTGGGATTAACAAATTGTGATGTGCAAAGTGACTGCTGATACTAAACCACCACTTTCTGCATGTACTTCACTGAATCTTAACGTAAAGGCGGTGGCACGTTATTAATGTGTGTGTTGGTGGTCAGCTCACGTTTTGTGGTCTCAGTATGCCTTTTCTAATTTAGGCATTTCATGTCCCCAAACATTACATAGAGAAAATACAAATCCCAGTTCCAATGAAGTCCCAGCTTTTTTGGAACATGTTGCAGGCATCAAATTCAAAATGAATGAATATTTGCAAAAAAACAAAAAAGTTATTAATTTAGTTTGAACATTAAATATCTAGTCTTTGTAGTGTATTCAATTGTATATACTGTATGTTGAAAAGGATTTGCAAATCATTGTATTCTGTTTTTATTTACAATTTACACAACGTCCCAACTTCATTGGAATTGGGGTTCGTACATCTTTGACAAAGTCCAATAAAGGAGAACGGCTCAGAAAACGAGTACTGATGTGACAACAACAAACTTTCAGCAAATTAATGAAAAAGCCCTGCAAAGAGTTTTGTTATTTAGCAGCTCACTTTAGATTTGTGAAAAAAGACAGAAGTGTGGTGGAGCAAGTGAAGTGGATTGATGAGGAGATGTAGAGGCATGTAATGAGGCCAAGTGAAGCCCTTTTCCTTTCCTGTGAGTGCACCATCAGCTCTGATCATCATTTATCACAGCAACTCAGTGCAATTTTTAAGGTATATATCTGTACACAGCATCAGTAGTCCTACCGCCGCATGTAACCTACATGTATAAGACAAGTTGAAAGTGACACAGAATAACTATTTTAATCAGTTCCACACAGTGAGGTTTATAGATTTTAAAATAGAGAAAAAAGGTAAGCGTTTGAGTACCTGGTGCCACATTGGTTAGGGTTAGTAACTATTTGTATAACTATTATTATAACTCATTCGTTGATATTATAATTAGGCTTACAATTCTGCATAACTAGGGGTGTTCTGCTTTGAGAGGCAGATAGGCTGCCACCACCTAGGGCCAACATAGACTGTAGGCTTCATTCAGCCCGCCTCAGCTCCTGCACTTTCCACCTATTTCCCCATTTTTGGATTAGCTGACGTCAGGCACTGCCAAGATGGGGACAGCCGCCCACTTTAAGCTTTATTTTGATTCTTCATGAACCTATGGGTGAGGTCACGTCCAGATTTTATACGGTCTATGATGTAAACACAACAAGTGTGAAACAGTGGGACAGACTTACTGAGGAAACCTCTCCGTCGTTCCCCGTGGCTGGAGCCGCAGCTGCAGCTGCAGCTGCTGACTCCTGGGCCGCCACTTTCATGGCTGCTGCCTTCCTCAGCTCCCGGTTGGCCTGCAGAGTGGAGAAGTAGTTGACGGCTGCAAACTCAATCAGAGCGGAGAAGACAAAGGCAAAGCAAACAGCGATGAACCAATCCATGGCTGTGGCGTAAGAAACTTTGGGGAGGGAGTGGCGAGCGCTGATACTGAGTGTTGTCATGGTCAAGACAGTGGTGATACCTGCATACAGGGAGGAGACAGAAGTTATAAATGTACTGTTCTCAATTTCACATCTTATCTTACCGTGGTATTGACAGGCTTACCTTTAATCTTGTGTTTACTGTTTTGGTATACTGTGGCAATATGTAAGCTGAAACTGGTTTTGTCTTATGGGAAGAATTTAACATTTTTTTGTAATATGTTTATTTGCTTCAGAGATTTGTTTGTTTAAACTGCACTCAAACAGAGACTTCATTTGGTGACCCCTTTCTGATGGGGACAAAATATCAAGGTACTCTTGACATGATCTTTGATACTTGTATTATCATTATTCTAGTAAAACATGCCACAATCCTGCACTGAATAAGCAGGTATATATAATACATGGTTGGACAGTGGTTATTCACCATGAACTTTACTCTCAGTCTTAATAGTAATGTTCCAGAACAGTATGAAGGAAGTTGATGAACGTTGAGTGTGAGAGTATGAAGGTTTTTCATTTTCTGTTTTTGAGAAACCATCATATGACTGAACACCTGGAAATGTTTGCCAATGAATAACAATGTAGAGGTTGATTATGAGAGACCATGAAAGAAATGTAATGTTACACTGTATATTAGAAAAAAAACTTGAGTATGAATAGCTATTTTTCATTTGACTTTGGAGTGTCTTTTCTCTAAATCAATAGATCAAATATAGCAGGTATTCTCACCAAAGCTATTTTATCATTTAAGTAGCAAACATAACTGCAGGATCTCTTTGGAAAAAGCAATTTCAACTCTCTTAGCAAACTATACCATCTGGCAAATAATGTCTGTGACCACATTAGTATTGCAGAGATGATAGCAGTTGACACACTCATGGCTTCAGGATTTATTAGACCACAATGCTGCTGAGATGATTCAAAGCTACTTTCAAGCAAGGTCTCAGCATGTACCGCAGTGAGTAATTTTCCATGTCTCCATTCAATTGTCAAGCAAATTTTAAGCCAACTTTTGAAAAGTCGCAAAAAACAAATACCAAAATTGACACATTTTCATCAACTGTCTATGAGAAAACAAACTAATCTGACAGTAAACACAGTAGAATAAGTAGAGGTTGCGAACCAGGAAACAAAACAAGTCAGCTTGGCCATCTAACCCATCTACAAGGGAAGAAATGGTTAGCAGTCTTCAGGAATTTAGTTCAAATAGGCAAATTTGAATTGTTCTTTCATGTCAGCTAGTATTGGTCATGTTTCATGCTGTCTGGAGAGAAAGACATGTTTTGTGAATATCCAGGAAGACAGCTGATCATTCATGTGAGTTAAATATTTGCAACTTCAGAACTTATTCGGCAAAGACGTTTCGACATCCCATTTAGTGTAACAACTCTTTTTCGACGAAGGCAAAAACACCATGAAGTTTTATCAAATTTTATCATTTCCATACAGCTTTTCTAATGCAACACTTCAAAATTCTCATTCAAATATGTGACTAGAAACACTATTTTACTACAACATTATGATAACGTGATTTTCTTAAGAATACATTTGTGAATACAAATGCACAATAAGCACAGGGGTGCATGAGATTGATATCTTACTCTTAGTTTTTATGTCTACTCTTTCACTTGAATCCTGTAGCAAGCATAACCTAGTTACATACAAACTTAAGTAAAAATGAATTGCAGTGTGTACACAATTTATTTTCCCAAGGATTATCTTTGACACATGGCAGCAGTTCTGTTTGATGGCATAGAATGTCAGGCCATGTTGCATTTCAGCCCAGTTAGCTTTACCAAAAAGTCACTTCAGGGAATGCTACTCTGTCCATAAGCAGAAGAGACCATGCCCCCGCACTTGCATGGCAATAAAAGAAACCAAATACCTGTAAACATTCTCAAGAAAGCCATCCAGTAAGATGACCCAGACACAAGCCACAAAGCATGCGTATATTTGTTTATTTGTTAATAAGTATCTCACAATACAAGCTCCAGTTGAGATGATAAAAAAGATAAACAGACTGTAGAACGGATGCGTGGAAAAGAAGAAAAAACGTATGTATCAATGGATAGGTGGAAGAGTGAAAGCAACATGGTTTCCTCAGCTGAAGAGTGCACTGGGCTTTTCAAAGTCTGTCAAAAGTTTGTCTAAACTTCTGGCCATAGTTCCAGATTAAAGCACAAACAGCAAAGACCCCTTCGAGCACTGCCTCAAAGTTTAGAAAACAAAAAAAAAAAACACTGTATAGGTCTGAGGCCATTCATACATTCTCTTGGATACGTGATAGTTTAACACAAAAGATCCATGACAGATTCATTTTAGAAGAAATTAACCTATCAAAACACAACAAAAATAAATATGAAGTGCTATTTTGCCTCTAGAAAAATGACTCTTCATCAGTGGAAAATGATTTTCCTCTATCTTGCTTAGATTCCAACCTTATTAAGTCAGATAAATATGCTGACAATGAACATCTCTTTTAATGGCCTTTTAACAAAATACATATCTAATTCACTTTCATCAAGCTAACGCAAGCAGGGAAAAGGGGCCATTGAACACTGCTGCTCATGCTTTTACCAAATGTGCACTGTAGTTTTGCAAATTTCATTAGCAGAGTAGGAACATATCAGGGATTTAATGCACCCAATAATGTCTCAAAAGCATTTTGTACACACCACTTAAGCAGTGAAAGCTAACAGCTCCTCCGATAGTCAGTCATCGCTGACTGTCTCAAGCTCAAGCACAAGTTTAATGATTGCAAAGGGGAGGAGGGATACGGGAAGAAAGCCTGTCAGGGGTAGGAGGAAGAGGCAAGAGAAAGAGAAAAAACAGAAAGAAAGAAAAAGTGTAGGAGGGAGGGAGATGAAGAATAAAGACAGGATAAAAATGAAATGCTTGGGGCATTTAAGTGCTTTTATAAGCAAAAAAGCAAGGTACAAATTAGGCCACACTCAATTAAGTCTGTGCGACTTGTGCTCAAGGGACTTTCAGCTCTTAGAGAGGTTGTTGACAATTCAGCACACATCATACTATGACTTAATGTACTGTCTGGGTCCACCCGCACATCCATATAGCAATCATAGCAAATTTTCTTTCTCACATGCACCATCAACAGCATTAATGCAACTTACTCAGATAATGTTATATATATATATATATATATATATATATATATATATATATATATATATATATATATATATATATATATATATATATATATATATATATATATATATATATATTGCTGTCCTTTATACCAGAAGAATATGCAACTAACTTCTGGAACAAGTACTTGAAGAGCTCATAAGCGTGGCACTTTAATTGAAGACACAAACATCACTGTTTGAAGATAAAGTTTGGCCTTACGTCATAAAAAATCCAATATGTGGTATTTGATTTTCTCTATACAATTTCTGCTAAAATACCCAGTGTGGAGCTTTGCCCAGCGCTCCTTTTTAACAGCCAATCAAGAGAACGAGCAGTTTTTGTAATCCTATACCCAACACTGAGTAAAATGAAAACAGCAGTACGAGTGAGGTTAATGAGATGCCACAGATGTGCTTCCCGCATGGGGCCTCAACTTTCACACTCATACTAATGATTGGGATCTATTCTCTGAAGAACTGCGCAGGCTCGTTGCAGCGCTGGCTTGCTTCCAAAGACAAGCACAGACTACAGAACCATAATCTACAAGGGCCAACAATATTACTCCGCTCAGCTGCAGTTGGTTAAAAATTATCATAAGAGGAAAATTGAATAAAAAAGGACAGGAATTTCTACACACTTTCCCCATGTTTTCCTCTTTGCTTTGTCCCTGTTTTGTTGTCTCTCTCATTCCTCTCAGTCTCACTTTCTCCGTCTCTCTTCAGTGTGTCTCACCCTTTCTGCTCCCGAGGCTAGAGCTTGGTGGCAACTGTAGCGTAATGTAATGTGAGCAAGCGGAACCTGTGAATGCTTGGAAGAGGGCCAAGTAAACGTCCTCCCTCTCTCTGCCCTTCCATGACGAATTTCAAAAATTGTATTCCCAATTAATTCATCTCCAGCCCAGCAAAGGAGGAACAGACATAATGAAATAAAGGTTAAAACATACTGTTGATTGATGACTGTGTCTGTCTTTGTTCTCTTGCAAAAGGTTGCATTTTAAGGAGCAGTCTGTGTAGTTCCAACCAATCAGTGTGCAGTAAATAGAGAAAAGTATGCTTGCTTAAAGTTTGCAGAGCTAGACTCACACTGAGGTCAAACAGTGGGTGGTGAGTCGGTACATTTTAATTTGAGTTTAGGATACTTGAAGACTTTAACAGCTGAAAACAGTAAAAACATATAATTGATATAAACTCTTGCAACATATACATGTAAAACTAAGATTTATCAGAACTACGAGAACTACTGGATGATGCATCAGAAGCACAGCTTTAGAAATTACCAACTGACTTGTTCTACTCAGTGAATTTAAGTAATTGCAATCATGCAAAACAACAACTGAAAATACTTTTTGCTAAGATAACACCTACATTATTTGCAAGGTATTGTTTTGCAGTTATTGGCAGCTAAAATTAGAATGTTTTATTCCTTTTCAAAATGATTCCATCCCAGCAGGAAAGCAAATGTGCAGCACGTTCTTCCATTTCCTTCAGGCTGCATCAATGTCCCTTTTCACTTGAAAATTTGCATTAAACGTACACTGGAATTTATACAGCATATGAATACATTTAAAGAAATCTTACCAAACACAGTCCGAGCTGGAACTGATTCCTTATTAATCCAGAAAGAGACTTGGGCCAGGATGACAGTCATAATACAGGGAATGTAAGTCTGAATCAGGAAGAAGCCCATTTTCCTTTGCAGGTGGAAGTGGACTGTCATGATGACATATTCACCTGAGAGAGTAAAGAACAAATCAGGCAAATCAGTAATGTTATATGTAGACACAGAAGTAGTAGTTCAAACATTTTGATTGCATACATATTATTTTATAACATGATTGTATTTTTTCAAAGATATCTTAGATTAAAATAAACAATATAGTACCTAACCCCAGAGAAAACTTTTAAAAAACATGTCACACCTCACATCAAAAGTCAAAACCACATATTCTAAGAGAGCTTTGAAATCGTGACCTGGAGAGGGTAATCTCAACCCACACTGCACATTGGACAACATAATTCTGAGCACATTTCTATTTATCTCTCATCACCTGTGTTGGACTTCAGCCTCTCGCTTGACACTGTCTGACCGATGAGGTCGTACTGCAGCAAACTGGATGATTCCTGTGGCACCTCCACAGAGGACAGAGGACCCTTCTTCCAAGTGTACACAATCTCGCTGATGGGGTAAGCATCTAGACAGGATGAATGGAGAAATTTGTTAAAACTTAGACACCCACCATTTCAAAAAAGTATTTTTAATTTTTTTTTTATAATTTAGGACACAAAGCACAAATAAACTTTTGACACTTTGAGAGAATAACAGATAAAGGGACAAAGATGATTACTGCTGCCTGGTTTCTGGCTTTCAAAACTGACCTACTTTTCGACTATTATTTATCGATTAATAAATAAATAAGCATTCAGACAAACAAATAATGCAGAAAAACAAACATGCACATGTAATGGCTGATCAATGAACTAAAACATTATGGTTGTGCCAAAGAAAAAAGATAAAGCTAGCATATTCATGTTTTTGAAAACATTTGAGTGAATACAACCATCATTTAAGGAGAGAGAAGCAAATCGCTGGTGTTATTGTGGGTACAAAATTATGGGAGTTAGCCTTTAGATTTTAATTTTACTTCATTCACATTTTTGCAGGCCCAGTCTTCTATACACTTGACATATATTGAATGAGTAACTTCTGGCATAGATTTTTTTTTTTTTACAGTTCCCCAAATGTACTGGTAGCAACATTTGAAATTGAAATCTTTAAATAAATTCTGTTGGACAGTCAGATACTCAGTGACAGAGTCATCATCTGAGAGTGACACCATCTGTCAGACCAGTGAGGCTTAACAAAAAACAAACTCACAACTCCCAAACTTGAGCGGGCAGGCATGGCCGTCCATCGGGAAGTTCATCAGACGCATGGGACACTCTGCATTTATAGTTAATCTGTCGGAATAGAGAAGAGTTGGAAGGGGCGTTTGATTTATTTTTGATAGTCTCTTACTTGCTCAGTAATGCTGTACATTGGCTGTATAAACCAAAAACAATATTTGATGTAAAGTGGATGCGTGAACTTTGTAGAGATGAATAGGCAATGATTTTGCATAATGGCAACATATGTAGCTCTCCCAAAGGTTACTAACGACACAAATTAACAAGTATCAAATAAAGCTCTTTAACTTAATCATTCTGTGTTTCAAACTAAAGTTGCTCCACTTAAATATTCTTATTATTTAAAAAAAATATATGTTTTCTCGCCATCAGTAATTGAAGGGGAATTTGAATGCTACATTGGAACAAAGCCGGAGTCATGTTTGTTTGAATTGCATTCCAGGCCTGTTTTCAGTATCAGATGGCCCATATCTTGTTTTTTGGAATGGCACTCTTCATTTAGTTTAATGTCTGTGCATATTCTTGGATGTGTGTTCGTTTGATTTGCTTTCCAGGTCTGTGCTCTATTCCGGTCTTGGCTGGGCTTGGAGATCACTGTCCAGCACTGTTACCTCATGGTGTAGAGGATAGTTCCGTTCTGCATGATGCGGAACAGCTTGTTGGGGGTGGTCATGTTGTGAGAGATCGACCTCTTGCCATTCCGGAAAAAGGTGTCCGGCGTCCATATCTTGCTGACCATCAGGTTGTTGAGCCGCAGGATCTCAATGGGGCCTTCAAATTTTAGCCGTTCGTCGATCCATGTCTGACGAAAGAACACGTCCATGGTGTATTCCTGGATGGAGGTTAGAGTGTGGTTTAAGGATTTATTTACTACTACTGCTACTACTACCAATCCTACTGCTGGTGCTGCTTCTGCTCCTGCAGCTACTATCTCCACTACCCCCGGAGAGAATGGCAGATGGGTTTGTGAGCCATGTTTTTTGTTGGGCCTGATGGAACGAGTACTGGCAATGTAGTCTGTTTTTTTGGTATCATTTCTGGACTATTTTACTATTTCTGCTACTACTAATAAAATTTGAACAGATTTCCATGTATTTATAGTTTTCACAATCAAGACATTTATTTGTCGTTGTTTCTTTTTAGATAGTTAATATCGGATTTTAAGATATTACTAACATGTAGAGACACAGATATACTGTAATATTCTAAAAACAGCCCTAGCATTATGTTTCTTTGTCATGTTTATTACATTTATTTAGAAGACAATGCAACTCAAACAGATACCAAGACATAACACATATGTTTTCAACACGTTATAAGCTCATCTTATATTTCTTCTTATTTTCGATGGACTGCAAGGTATGAAAATAAAGTGAATTCATGACCGATTGATGATAAAATCATTAAACGTGAAAAAAGTTTATTTATCTATAGAGTCAGCATAAAGTCTAGGATGCCTTTTGATCAAATGTTTGGCCTTGCTGCCCTGAAGAGCCTTCTACATGCACCTCTATAGAACTGGCACCAGCTCATCACATGGCAGTTCAAGTAGGCTTTAGATGCAGTGAAATGCTAAAGACTGAGCAGTGTAGAGGGCAACAGACATACAGCACTCAGCCTATCCCATGACAGGAGTAGCAAACCTATCCCATCCCAACATCAGCCACATCTCTCTCTCTCTCTCTCTCTCTCTCTCTCTCTCTCTCTCTCTCTCTCTCTCTCTCTCTCTCTCTCTCTCTCTCTCGCTCTCTCTCTCAGATGGGGGGGATTGTCAACCAGATTAAAATCCTAAGCTGCACTAATGACATCATGCCCAAATGCTGGAATAATGAAGGCTGGGGGGGTGGGGGGAGGAGGGGGGGCATTATGCTATATGTAAGAAGTTACCGGGAAAACTGTACATATTCTATTTTGTGTTCATACATTGACATCTACATTGACAAGTTATGATACACATGCATGTGTATGGCAGCCAGTGAATTAGCCTGTGCATACAGTATCTGTATTTCAGCAGTCAGCCTGGTTTACATACCATCTCAACATCTGAAACAGGACCAAAGCTGGTGACAAAGATGTCAGTTTTGACCTCTGTAACTGGACCTACAGCAGAAGGACAAGTAGTTGGTTTGATACAAAAAAAAAACAATAACTTTGAAACAGACATGTTAATGTTTTTTTCAAAATATAAAGCAGTGTACAAATACAGCTATGTGTAGCCTATGCATTGAGGACATGAAATTGATTCTGAGTTGATTCTCAAACTCAGTTTTTAGTTGTTAACTGGTATTGTATCATAATTGTATATAAGACAATACACAATTTTGAACCATTACAGCACAAAAGCAAAATGAGGCACACACAACTACTGGAGAAAAACTTAATCTTCTAAGAAAAGGAACATTGATCCAATAATGTATGAGGCAATATCGTTTAAAATACAATACGACATGGTCAATAGCATACCTCCAAATCCAGGTCGTAGCCTGTTGTCATAGCCATCCAGTAATCTATCCAATATGCGCGTGATGTTATCCAAATAGATATTGGTATCACCGTGCTGATTTCCCCAAACACTGCTCGCACTGTCATTAAAGTACATATGCACAAATGAAAGCTTATTCCAACAATCATAAAACAGTTAAAAATACAAAGTTTCTCAAATACACATCCATCCACAGTCTTTGGTTCCCGTGCGTAAAGGTCCGAGAACATGCAGCGAAAAGAGTTGTCATACTCACCAAGACAGAAACAAGCAAGTTAAAAGGAAAGCCATGCCTCGCAAACACCCTACAACTAGAAATCCCTGGTCAACTTTTAAAATCAGCATATTCCATCATTTAAAAGCATGATTAAACGCGGGGCAGGTCTTCTTTTAGTTGTAAAACCGTGCGAGGATATCGCGCCAGTCCAGCACGACTTGACTTCCCCTCTAGTGCGATTGCGCCCGCCTCAGAATCGCTCAGTTGGAAAAACCTGAAGAGTTTTTAAGAGAGTGAAGCGAGTGAAGAGGAGGGACGAACATTCACATTAACCCAACAAGGCATTTAGCAAGAAATACACTGTTCTCAAGAGCAACTTGAATATTTAGTAAAATGGTTTCTGTTGGATAGAGATAATGACGGTTACTGTGCCTATTTGATTAAGGATGTTGAGGAGAAAAGAGCGATGGAGAGAAATAGAAAGAAAGAGGGCAGGGAGAAGTAGAAGAAGAGAGCCTGCACAAATACAGTACTATTATATCAATGGCCAGTATACCAAGTGACCTTTTTGAATGCAGTATAATTTTTAAACGATATGATTTTGCGACTGCCTTCTCAGCTTTTGTTACCCCTGAGTGAGTGTGTGTGTGTGTGTGTGTGTGTGTGTGTGTGTGTGTGTGTGTGTGTATGTATGAAACCACAGTGCTTGGCATACAAAGACAAAATTGCTACTAGAGATAAAGCATGGTGAACTGTGATTCATAAAGTGGATGGATGGTTGAGAGGAGTAGGTGGTAGATACATTTAGTGCAACTTCAAACTCACACTATCCATAGACAAAGAGCAAGGGGAAACCACATGAAGTCAGCTATTCCTACAGCGATGACTTTATTTCTGTTGCAAAAACACAATTGAAATTGCGTCATTTTCACTGGTGCCCAGTAAAGTTGCCCTTTCAGTGGCACAGCTAGCAGTGTGCACAGCCATCAGCTGATGGGGTTGTGACATGGGGAATGCTGGCCAATTGCAAACGTGGAATTTGTCACATTTTGGTAGTTTAAAGGTTGGGTGAAAAGAGTGGTAAATTGAATATAATTATTATTCGATCAAAAGGTTGGTGAACAACTAAGCGTTTAAGCAAACACTGTGTGGGAGGAATCTTTTGACTGCACTACCATCTGTGACTTAAATGCTAATTATAACCCTTGCGCTAAACATAACTTAACCTAACCTGAACCTTACACTGAAAAAAGAAGAAGAAAAAAATCAAAGAGCCAATGCTGGAAAATCAAGCTTCAGCAAGTGTCTTCACTACATTGCGCCTCCATTTATCATTAGAGTACTGTACATTATTTTAGCACATTACTTGTTCATCATAAGTGGAATCATAGTGATGTTATCAATAATTCAAGTGAGGGAGAAAAAAAATATAGGAAATTCTTCTGACAGCATTAAAATGTGGAGACTGATTATGCAACATAATCCTTCAACTCTGGTCTCTTTGTACTCAAAACACACGTTATATAATGATCTCAAAATATGATTTAAATTATACACAGACAACAATGGATCATTTTCAGATCAAGGGCATCCAGTGTTACTCCTTTCAAAGATTAGACATTATTGATGAATGAAAAGATTCCTCTTGGTTTTCGCTGAAAACCTGTACTGGTAGGTTTTAATCGATAGTCATAGTAAAAATGGATTGTTCCATATGATTTTAAGTTAATATAAAGTAACTGGAATTTACGTTTCCAAGAGTTCCACACAAACAGAGAGTGTATGCAAAGTCACAGTGAAACAGCTTCTTGTGGTGCAACACTAGAGGAGTTGCTTGGTATGGTGTGTTGTTCAGGGACATATGTAACCTTTCTGGGTGTACTGGGGGATCAAACCAAATACCTTTAGATATTCTTTCTCAGTATCCACTGCAACCCACCATCTGAGAGCTGTAGCAATAGAAGAAAAAAACAGTAGTAAGAGTAGAAGAAGCAGTTTAGGGGGAATAGCAGCAGGAATAGTAGGAGTGGGAGACATAGTAATAGCAGTAGCAAGCATGTAGGAGATGAAGCAGCAGTAGTCATATATACTGTACATACTGGAGTAGAAGCAGTTGTAGTGGCAATTGAGAATGAATCTCATATAATTTGTAAACAAGTTGATGTCACAGTTTCTCTGCTGGCTTGCTGGAAGACAAAGTAATCTGACCCTAATGCTGTGATCAACTTGATCTTATCAACCGTGAGGTCAGCTCATCTGACAAACCACAGCGCACTGACCATGAAAGGCTCCTGACCTGATTCATTTTGCTTGCACTAGATGAGGTTGTGGATGAACATGTCCAGGAAAGAGTGAACTTTTTCTTCCCCTCATTGGTGGGAATGTGCTTAGCATGCTTTGCAACGGCTTCGAACATCACAAGCATGCACAGACCCATGTGTATAGTGTACACACATAGAGTACACACTCACATGACATGGACAAGCGCTATTGCTTTTTAATCCATCTCTTTAGATCGTAGCTTTAAGTACCATGCACCGGACACACCCACACAGTCATTATTAGTCTCTGGTCTGTAGACATGTCACCTATTACAAAAGACCATTCAGCATTTGTGCAAAATTAGCACAGTATAATACTGAACTCATAGACATGATACTAGGCATCTGCAGCCACACAATATTGTTTAGATTAGAGATGATTGCCATGGCCTAAATCATAATGCTACATGTGCACTCATGTGTGTTATTGCATATATCTGTGTCTTGTCTGCCTGTTTTTCCACCTTATTTCCTGTCAGCATAGTGATTATTTTTCTAGATATAGAGGCTTGTTAGCTCATTGATTGTCAGCTAAATGGCCCATTGATAGAATAGTGTACTGAGTAGCTAGATGCATCTCTTGAATGGCTGGAAGACTGACTGACTGACTTATAGACTGCTATTCAAGTGCAATGCCTGTCTTCCTGACTGGATCACTGTCTTGCTGGATCCCAAAGTCTTGAAGCAAGTGTGCTCTGCCGGGCACACGGCCCAACATAAGTGCTTGAGAGAGTAGAGAAGCAGATGGTTAGACTGGATAAATTGCGAGCTCTGTAAATGCAGATTATACAGTATTTATATATGATATATAAAGCAATCATACTAAGTGACATTCAATAGAGATAATTGTCAGCTCAGGTGAATCATGTAAAAATTATTTTTGATTTTTCTGCCATAGCCAACATCTTCTTCTGACATCTCATTCTCTATTTCATCTGGCCCAATTCATTCCTCTGTGTAATTGGTCATTAGCTTCTAAAGCCCATGTCAAGTGAACAATGTTAAATAATAAGAGGCCATTATATCTAATAGAACATATTTCGACAAAATATAATCACTGAACCATTCATTAGACTTAAGTCTGAATGAGATGAAAAATGCGCAGTGATTATGATGGATTGCAATTATGTATGCTTCATTCCTTGAGAACAATACACCTCATATGCCAGGCTGGGTAGCAATTCAATTATGTCAGTTTGTGAAGAACAATTACTTTGGGAAGATAAGGGGACATATTTCGAAATCCAATGTGTCTTGAAGAAGAAGAAAAAACGCTCTCAGGCAGAGTTTGTTAATTAGTTAATTATTCAACAAAATATGATTTAATTAAACATGTCATGATATGTATTCTGTATTTGATTCTCCATAGCACGCAGCTTGGTGCAGAGCTAGCAGATTATTGAAAGAAACTTCCCAAAACTCGCTGACCTTTTGAAGGATGAGGAGCTCTCAGATGGCAGAACTAGAAAGTTTTGTTTAAGCTGTTTGTTCAGTGATAGTTATTCAAATGTTTCTGTGGAAAAAAAGACTGAGACTGACATACACAAAGACATGCCATGAGGAAGACAGAAAGAAGCAGCAGAAACAGATGACAAAGAGAAAGAAAGAACCAGAAAAAAAACTCAAGATCTGAATATTCTGAATGCCTTACTGTACATTCAGCATCACAGAAATTTCCAACATCCAACTTATTATTATTACACTGAAGTACTACACACAATTCGAAGTCACTGTTAACATAGTACACCGTTGCTCACAGTAGCTACCTCTTACACGCTACAGCACTTCATTGCTTGTTAATACCCCAAAAAAGTGCATTTGTAAACTAATTTCTGGCCACACCACAGTGCTTCTATAAATACATGATAGCTCCTATGTGAGATGGACCCACTGTACTTCATGAGCCTCAGCATGTGGTATCTATGGTAACCACTTACAGTAGGAGAATCTCAGCATGTGTGGTGAAATGTGTTTGTGTGTGGGGGTATTTCTAGACTATTAAAAGCTAAATGTGTTCACAAGAATAGAAAGGTGAGTAATTTCTGGTAATTGATTCTGAAAGTGATTCCAATGAGGTGTAGGGTTAGGGAAAAGTTAGAATGAACTTAAGGTTAGTGTATGAGTTACGGTTCCATCAGTATGTTTTGATGAAAAAGGTTTAGGGTTAAGACTTGAATTTAGGAACGTTTTAGGGGTTAGGGTTAGGTAGTGGTGGAAAGTTTGGAGATAGGGGTTACAGTCCCACATAACATAAATGTATAGGATGAAGGTTATGTATTGTGCATGTGTTAGTGGTTGGATGAACATGCTGTATCTGTTTGTAAGTGCTTCTTCGTAAGTAACTTATCGCTTAAAACCTACATTAAGACAAACTTTGAGACTGGGTATAGCCTTTTTTCTCTCCCCCACAGCCACACATCCACGACAGCTAACTGTAGTTCTATAAAATCTCTTCTCCTCAGATATGATGTGCTGCACCACCTCCAGTGGATTCGAAGTAAGGGGAAAAAAAGAATTCTCTGCAGTTTCCATGGAGACCAAACCATATCATAGTAAGATAAAATAAATGTTGATTTTAAGAAAAACCTTAAGAAGACGTTTCGCCTGACTGCAGCCAAAAGCTTTACAATGAACTGTGCTGGACAGCTGCCAACAGCCTGCAGCACAGAGAGATGGAATTAAGGTATTTAAAAAACACAGAAAGTCATTTGAATAAACTTTATTGTTTAAGGGTTTGTATTTGTTATTGTAATGTAAATGGTATGCAGATAATAATCGATCTTTCCTCCAAGTGGCACACAACTTTCTTGCAAAACTTGAGGCACGTTTCTGTAAATAGATAAGCGCAGAGACTACTAGTAATAGTACTACAATACTATAAACCTATATATTTTTTATTATTAATAGTTTGCACATGTTGTCTCAAAAACAAGAGTACGATGAAACGCTCATTTGCATTTTTTCTTATTTTCTGAAACACTATTGCAGTACAATCACTACATGAATTCATACAGTGCAGCATAACTCGAGGAAGGTCATCACTCAAAAAAAACATTTAACTCGTGTCAAAAAAAGAAATTATTAATGACCACCAAAAACACATTTCCCTTTATCATTGCTGAAGTCAAGACAGGCATATTTCTAGGGAATTGTGTCAATAAAAAAACCTCTTCAACTGTATTTTGTTTCTCATTATAGTTAATGAAATTTACAAAACAAAGCCCCCTGGAATAGCCACACTAACCGCTTCACAAAGAACATCCTGACTCTGAAGTTTTAAACTTAACCTCGAAGATAATGAGAATAAGAAAAGGTGCACACATACATACCACACAATAAACTACCATGATGTTCAAGAAATAAGCCATGCATCCTTTGAGTTAAATGTTTTTGTTCTTCTAACACTTGATGCTAAATTTGTTCTATGCATATAATATTCCTCCTTCAGCAGATGTAAGAAATGAGAGTTAGTATTCAGTCTCTATGGTTACCACTTGTAGTTATGGAAAAATAATCAATGTCAAGTTAAAGTCAGCGAGCCTGTAGAGGTGGTACTTCGCCAACTCTGCGGAGCTGTGTCTTCAAACTGAGTTGTTCAGATTAATCTTGACCTGGTCCAAACAGCTGGTTGTCTGTCAAGGTTGCAATTTATTCACCTAAAATCTCAATTAATTTATTCCATAAATATATTCACTTGATAATGCACTGTTGGGCTGCTTGTTGGGATTTTACTTAAAGAGAGCAAACAAACCTTTAGAAGAGTTTTTAACTAAATGTCAAGTTGTTTGGGAATATGTCTCAGTTTGTATTGTCAACGTAGTATCAACTCTCTCTTATTTAAATTGCTGATATGCCATATTGAAAGTGCCACTTTGAATGGCATCAAGTGTCAGCCTCACTGTGTCACAGTAGCTCTTGATCTTTGTAATCTGCAGGTGGCATGGTGAAACGGCGACACTAGAGGCCAACTGCTGTGTTATCATCCTGTGTCATCATCTAAATCATCACTTCTGATGCCAAGACACCAAAAGAGGGGCTTTTGGCAGAGGCCCTCAAATAATCCTCCTATCCTTCCCTCCTTCTATCTCTCCCTCCATTTTTCCACCCGTTCCAACTGTGGTTAAAGCTGACACTCACCCTGGACTCCTGTCAGCAGTTCTGGCACTGATAACCAACGTCTGTCAGGGGCAGAGTGAAAGACTGAGAAAGAGATGAAAAGAGGGAGTGTGTATGGAATCAGCCAACTATCTGCTGTTTTGGTGGTAACTAGGCGGGGAAGGACACCACAACCTTGAGGATGTTGCAGGTGCTGCCTCCTCTGGTAGAGGGAGGGTAATGAGGCGTAAATGTCGTGCTGATCTACACTTCAGAGGTCAAAACCACCATGGTGACATTTTGCCAGGGAGAGGTGGAGTTCCAGGCCAACAGCAGGCCTTTGGTGGTGTCAAGGCTTGCATGGAAACCCTGTAGTCCAGGACACATCCAGTGGCATTTGAGTCTATGTTGATGGACTATTCAGTAGATTACCCAAAACTATTTAAGTTGCTGCTTACACCGCAATTCTCAACTCTGTATGAGGAGTATTTTTACATTTGATGCTTTAAGTACATTTTGCCGATAATACTTACTTTTACTTAAGTGCGATAAGGCTTTCACTTGAAATGGAGCTTTTACTGAATTGCAACTGTTACTGAAACAAATGACCTGTCTATTTCCTCCACCACTGCATGACTGTAAGTATATTTCCTGTCCAGGAAAAAGTGCTTTGGGAAAATAGTTTATTAATAAACAAAGTCAATCATTTCCCAGTCAGCTATAAGTCAGCTATAATTACATTATACTTTTCTGGTCGACTGTTTTTTGGTTTTGTTTCTCATAGACTTAAGTCCTCACCTTGTCTATAATTACAAGGCCATCATTTAAATGTGCCTTCCACAGGCCTAATAAAGCTCT
The DNA here is from genome assembly GCA_023566125.1 of Zingel zingel. NCBI lineage: Eukaryota > Metazoa > Chordata > Actinopteri > Perciformes > Percidae > Zingel > Zingel zingel. Next base: position 13,200,348 of record CM042328.1, on the reverse strand, counting down.
CCTGCTGAGTTAAGGGGCTCTAATCAGCAATGTCAATGCTCTAATTGCAGTACACCTAAAAGAGAAATACAGAGAGGTTTTTAGTTACAGAGAAAGGCAGAGTGCAATTTTCATCTCTGCCTGGTAAATTGTGTTTGATTATGCTATAAATGTTATGAAAGTTAACTGTTGAAGTTTATGTTGTTTCGTCATTTTTTAATGCACATTTATGTTACTAACGCCAAATAAATAGATACATAAACACAGACATAACTGTAAATATATGTATGTATATGTGTATTGGATCTCCACACTGTTGAAGGCCATTTCAAAGACACAGCCATGACAGCAAGTGGGTGAAATGATGCTACGGTATTAGACCATGTGCTTTGGCATATTGCCGCTCCATCTCTGTGAGGCTGGATGGATATCAGACAGTTGATCCAAGGGAGGTGTTACCTGCTGAGAACAGACCAGGTACAAACTCCACAGTAAGACCACAAACTGAAGGGGTTTATTAAGCACTGCAAAGTGATCCACCCTCTTCCCTTACCACATTCCCTCTGGACATGCCTGAAATGTGTAGATAAATAAAAGCTGATTGCATTGGCTTTATTAGTTTGCCAATGTTTGGTGAGGTCTTACAACAGCTTTAACAATATTTAATTGAGAAAACATTCATGAATTAGACATGTGGTGGGTATAAATAGAATTACAGCCTCACAACTTAACAGGGATAAACTTTATATCACAATAAATATGTTTTTTAGAAATATATAATGATAGAACATGAAGCATTGAAGCATTATTTTTCCTTTGAAGGTTTTAGAATTGTATATTATATTTGTCTTCCATTACTGAAAACGTGGGGACAAAAGTCTTTCCAGAGTCACGATGAGGGGACTCCGGAAAGGGTGTGCCAAAGATAAAAAGTGACAAAGTGTGTGCATGTGTGTATGTGTACACATAAAGCTTTTGACATCAAACGTTATGCCCAACTAAACACTTGTGTGTGGCATTGTGTGCAAATATTGCGTTTTTCCACCATGTTGGTTATTTATTTCGAAGCAAAAGTCAATGTCATGGCAGACAATAGACTGAGATGTGTTATCTGTGTACTCAGGCACAGTGTCTCACTCTCTCTCCAACACACACACACACACACACACACACACACACACACACACGCATGCATGCAGGCACGCATGCGCAAGCACGCACGCACACACACTCACACACACACACACACACACACACATGCATGCATGCAGGCACACATGTGCAAGCACGCACGCACGCACACACACACACACACACACACATACACACACACACACACACACACTCACACAAACAGAGCAACAGAGCTCACAAGCTCTTCCCCTACACATTTTTGAAACATTACAAATGCCTTTTCTCAGACATTGTGGACATTTTGTTTATCTTCACACGACAACGTGGATATTGCACTGGCAGAAATGCATGATGTTTTATATTCCCTCTCAGTGCAATGATGCAGAGATGCAGTACAACATAGATAGAAAGAAAATAGGAGAGCTAGAGCTGTTTTAGGAATATTGAACAATTCAGTTAATCAGGCATTAGGAATAGCATAGCAGGTCAAAATATGTATTTGCGTGTCTCAGTGCCAGTTTCAGAGGGATGTGAACATCAACCCACTGACACTGTAGTGTTACAATACAACTTTTTTATACTCATAATATTGTGATTGGTGAAGTATTCTGTTGTTCCATCATCTCTTTGCCCTTTGATGAATATTAGTAAGCTATGCAAAGCATGCTAAACAAGGTCATGATATGTAATGCCTTGATGGATAGTGATCATGTCCATGTGCCACAAATTAGAGATTACTTAGATTGACTTGTTTTTCATGACAGTCACTAAAATCTGTGTATTCATGAAAAACAACTTGGAGTTTTATTCTGACAGCAGCCCATTTTTCATTGATTACATAATTGATATAAAACATGGCGGCAGGCCCATTAGTAAAAGACGTACCAAATGTTATGTGCACTATCCATGGTGCTCCCCTTCTGCATGCCCCGGAGCAGGAACAGTCACTTCCTCAGTAAAATCCCAGAGTCCTCTCTGTTGCCACTAGCGGATAACCAGGTAGCACCACTGCTAGGCATCCCACTAACTCTGGTTAACGGTATTATTCTGTATGCACAATATACTATCTCTGTCCTGTCTCTACAGAGTGCTAAGTCTTACAAAAAACCTGTTTGCAAAACAATGGCAGCGTATAGAAGAGATAGCTTATGGCACACTTACTGTAAATATGTACCAAATTGATTAAGTTATTTTAACAAATGGCAAATAAAGTTTGAACAATGGACAGAACTTATCTACAGTTCTTTGTAATTAACAAAATATACAGACGGGACAAAGTAAATACTATAAAAAGTACTTAAGCTTTCAAATAATTCAATCACAACAACAAACACTGCTACAGAGGTGGGCCATATTGTCAGCTAAGAAAGAGGTCTGATATAAAGCACTTTGATATAATGACTGTACAAAACTTTGCAGGGGTCAAATCATCTGTGCAGAGGAATATATTTAAAAGTACAACATGACGTAATATGTCAAGGAAGGCAGACTAGAAAACCTTGAAAACACACTGTACCAGAGACAAACTTATTGCCAAAACTGTGCACTTGCTTGTGCTTCCTTAGGTTAAATCAGTACATTGCTAAGCATTAAGCTCTTTGGAGAAACTTATTATGACCCATTTTTAATCCCTAAACAAAGCATTGCCCCAGGTTTTGCTGCTACCATTTTGACAATGCAACAAAAATGCTAGGCAATAAGATGAAATACATTGTAAATATATTTTACATACATTTTAATTGGATTTTTGACATGTGTGGGAGCTTCTTAAGTGAATAAAAGCCAAAAAATGCAGCTGCCAAGCTAATCTTTGTCTCTCTTTTAATTCAACCCCCTGTAGATATCGCCCAATTACCACAAATTTGTGCAAAGGGGACTGGATATAAATAAAAAAAAGATTACTACCCAATTCAAACTGCGTTCTATTTGACTTTTAAATTCGCATTTTAAAACGCCCCCCATAAGGCCAAAGCAGTATTTTAATTCATTTTTCATAATAAAATTGATTCCAATATTTTTCATTTAAAAATACCCAATAAAAACCCAACATGAGTGGATTCATATGAAGGACGATGTTTTTTTTTACTTGTGCTTTTATAGTTCGGTACACTTAGCATCTCCCTGGTAGGACCACTTCTGCTCCCCTCCTCTCTCAGGCAGTAGAGCCGCTGTAGGACTCCTACACAGAGCTCACAGCTCTAACATCTAACGATTCGTGTCCGAGTTTACACAGTGGCGCACATCCTGCTTACCAATGCGTGGAGCCACCAGCGTGCATGGCTGCGAAAAGATGCGCTGAGTGTAGGCTTCAGTGCATAGTGCTCTGCTCTATGCATCTTTCAACCCCAAGGCACTGCATTAGCACCGCACCGCTCAGAATATTAAGCCACGCTTCTCGTTTTCGTCAGAGGCCAGAATGCTCGAGGATCGATGCATGAGCAACTGATGGTCAGGGATGCATTTATAGCACGGAACTCCCCTTTTGTGTGGAGAGAAAGCGATAGTGAGAAAGGGGAGCACATTCAGCACAATGGACAGAGTCAGATAAAGGGGGTGACTGAATTCACACATTTCAGCACCATGGACAGAGTCATCAACTGATTTTCTTCCGTTCTCTCTTTTTTGGGAAAGAGTGAGCAAACGGTGACTCTGTTATGTTCCCTCAGCTTTCCCGAGGGACGCGCCTTACATTAAGCTACCCGGAAAAACTACAAGCAACAAGAACAGTTGTATCTCCCTTGTTCGGCATCTGCCTCACTTGCAAGTTCACACCCACGCACGGAAGGTGATGTCACTGAGCAATCTCAGTATTTTGCAATAAACACAACATAAATGTGGATACAATAGGCTAATAGACAACACGATATTTAGTTATCTCATGTCTCACATATGCATTCCACTTAATGTAGTGGACGTTCCGGTTGGTGGTCAGCTTGAAAACGTGTTGATTTATAAAACTAAAGTTAAGTTGAATGCTCTCTCTAGTACTGTTCTGCATCACGCTCAAGAAGTTCCATACATTTACACTAAGAGTTGCCCAGTCCAGACTTCAGCTGGGAGCTCCAGCTCTGCTGGAGCAGTGGGGTTAAGTGCCTTGCTCAGGGACAGCTAGATGAGTTGGCTGACGGGTGTCTAAAGAGCGAACGGAGAGAGACAACCCCACCCACATTTTCCACCTCGCCCCCGTGGATTCGAACCACTAACCTTCCCGTCACGATCACCTGGGTTTAAAGAAACCAGGAGACCCCCATGTGCCCCTGAGTAACTTGCAGTTTTGGTTCTCCTTTAAATTTCCTGTGTGGCTGGGTACTACATCTTCCACTACCATCAACACCAGCAGCGCTGCTTCTTGATGTTGTGGTCGGGAATACGCATGCGCCCGGCATTGGAATTACTGCACTGGCAAGAATAAGTTGGACCTCGTCTGTCTTCACTAAAAGAAAAATCCAAATAACAAAAGTATGGCAGTGTTCAGAATAAGAAGAATGGTGTGTTTTTGCGTCTGGTTGCTCCCTCTCGTAGTGACTGTGGTGTGCGCCCAAAGGTAAGTGAGAGAGTCGAAGGATGCTTCACTCATTTGTTCTTAGTGTGACTGTTACAGACGGCATGGAAAATACTTGAGCACTTCATGGTCCAAGAATGTCTCGTATTTAAATCTGCTGTGCAACCTTTCTCTCTTTTTCTTCCATAGTGTCGGTGACCCTAGCAATATGTCTTTGGTTAAAGAAACGGTGGATAGACTGTTGAAAGGTTATGATATACGATTGAGGCCAGATTTCGGAGGTAAATGAACTCGTATTATAACCAACTATGTTCGAGTTTGCTCCTTGTCAGCCCGTATAATAGTACAGTGTTGAAATGTCTACGTAGCCTAATCCACGATAACAAAATTGTCTTTGCAATTTCGGAAAGTAAAAGAGACGTTTAACATCGGCGTCTTCCACAGTCTATGGCATGTCATATGATACAGTCGAACAAAATGTGTCAAAACCCCCCAGAGTAGCGACGTAATAGGATAACACATTAGTGATGTGGTTGAAGGATGACTGTGGACGATAAAATACTCCAGCTCATTTATTTGAATGAAAGACCTCTACAGTAAAAGGGAAAAAAAGGTGGCTGTCAAATCCCAGTGCACGTCTGTTGGAATTTTAAACAAATGTTGCCCATTTTTGTATATATTCATGTTCCAGTTTAGGTGTTCACTGCGACGGAAACATGTTTAGGGCTAGGTGATTTAATGTCAACAACTTTTAGGGGAATTACCAGCACTTTTACCGCAGCTCAGCGCGTCTAATCCCATCCGGAATGAACACTGTAAACTATTATCCGGCTGACAACAGCTACATTCTAAAAGTGTTAATCTGTGTTTTCATCACCTACATTATTACACGTTTCTCTTAAAATATGTCAGTGAATCATACAGGCTGAACCTGATGTACAGTATATATTGCTTACCGTTATTTTGATCTATTCTAGGTCCTCCTGTTGGAGTGGGAATGAATATAGACATAGCCAGCATAGACATGGTATCAGAAGTCAATATGGTAAGTAGGCCATTATCACCTAAACTTTGACAATGGGTGACCATTCTGGGCTAATGATCCCTGCTAAGAATAAACCTATGAGGGGGGGATACCCTCCCAAACTACCTGGGGAACCCCCCTCTTAATGCAGGTCTGTGTAAATGTGTCTTTTCAACCTCTCTGTTTTTTTTTTAATTGACTGACATAGAGGGTTGCTTTGTTTTTGGTCTCATAAGGTAATTGCTGATTAATTTGCTGAACAGGCACAAAAACAAGCATCACTAACAAAATCAATGATTTCGGGAAATGCTCTGTCTTATAGAGAACGTTATCGTATTAGCCCAAGTCTCAATTATTTCACACTGACATATATGTTGCTTCATGACAAATGTTTTAGATTGTCTGTTATGGCTGGTGTATAATGCTTAACTAGAAATAGTGACAGTGGAAGAACTTGAGAGCTGTGGATATGGGAAATGGAGATTATTGAGTTTTGCTTCATACAAGTGCACCTCCTAGTGATGAAATGTTTGAACTGCATCTCAGTTTACAAGGAAACTGGAGGCTGTATTTTATCATCATGAAAGGTCACTCATGACACTGATACAGTTGACAAGGTGAGCAAAAAATTATATTTATAGTTATATGCATGAGATTTTGATAGGTCTACTGTAATTTGTTTGTAACATTGTTTCTTTCTGTGGTTGACCTCTGTTTATTTACAATTTCTCTTACCTTTCGCATAGTTGCCGCCTGCTGTTGCATTTGTTTTGGTGTTGTTAGCTGTGATATGAGTCATATTGTGATCACAGGGAATTGTTACACACTGGAATATTTTTGGCAGCAGCACCCAAAGGCTGTTGCTCATGTTGTTATCTTTTGCTCCTTTAGACTATGTTGATGTGTAGATATGAGATGAGAGAACAGATGACGCCTATTTGTATGTTTTTACCCAGAAGACCTGCACAACCTTAGGCACATGCATGCATACACACACACAAGCACACACTTACACAATGCACGTCGACAGAGCCCTCCACAGTGGCCTTGAATCCATAATTAAAGGCATGTTTTCCCTCTGTAACCGATGCAAGAGCTTGAAATCTGCCTTAAATTGTGTTTGTGCATTTGCGTGTCCATGCGAAAGAGTGCTTGCAAGTATGCGAGTGGTGTCTATTGTAAGTGTGGACATTGGATAAATTTCCAGGAATTAAATACTTAAGTATTATGTAAGATGTCATTTGTGTCTACATCCTAATCACCTAATGCATAAGATACATTTCATCCAATGTATGTATAGCTTTTCTAAGCAGAAAGGAAGGTAGTGATTTTGTTATGGTAAATTACCACACAATTGTGTATAGGCAACAAATAATATGATAACAATAATAGTAGATATTTTGGGTATTGGATCTTTTTAGATACCATGGAGCAGATAGTTAAATCTAAAAGACAGTGAGAAAAGAGGTCACAAGCAAGATTTGTAGCCGGGGTGTTGCACCACGTAATGACAAAACATAATGATATACAGTAGTACAGAGCCAACAGGACGCTCCAAAGTTTGTTGTGCTTTGTTTATTATTTCCTCTGCTATCATCTCCTCTGGGCTACAACTTTCTGGAAAAAAAGTAGAGTATATCCCAGCTGCATTACTCCTAACCATAAGTGCATCAGGGCCGGGGCTTATATCCACACACACCCACACACATGGCCAAATAAAAGAAATCCCACTTTCCATCCAAACACACAAAGTCAGTGCCGCACAGCTTTTTTGATCATCCTATTCCTTTGTCAGCTTTTGCCCACTAAACACCCTCTACTGTGAAAGGGGAGTCATTACCACCTAACCCACTGGACTTTCATGAAATAAGAGGCCACATGTGTGCGTAATGGTTTCGGCATCTTTGATCTGCTCCTCTTCCTATAAATGTAACCACTTTCCAGGATAGCAGCTGGTGTAGAAGCACTTTCCTTTTTTCCATTTCCTCTCCGCCATCTGGCTTTCTGTCTGCCACTTATTTTGGTGTGGGGATAGAGCCACCCTGTGTCTTTTCTTTAGAGAGCAGATGAGAAACAGGGTTGAGGATAATGGAGATATGTCACTGAGGGATGTATCCAACAGTGTCCTATTAGCCATTATGGCAGAGTGGGAGACCCATGCTTTGTTATTAAACATATATTCTTCTATCAGCCACCACTGTTACGTGTGATAACATAGTGTATATATTTGATTTCTCTAGAGGAGCCATTAAAATAAGGAACTGCAAAGAGGTTTGTCTTAAACCATCTGTTTTAGCAATGTCTTACCAATGTCACAGAGCAGAGCCCCATTTAGAAACAACACAGGCCTTTAGCTTACTTTAGATGAGTCACCAAACTAAGTAAGCCTTCACGTGTGAGTGGCCCAGAGGACATGAAGTCCTCTCCAGTATTTTGTCATGTAAGCAGTTGTAATGACCCAAAACCCCCATCCTACCTTTTCTTAGTTACAGACAAGCCTCTAGATCATGCTAGCAACCAATGACTGTTAAGATGTTTTACGAGTAAAACTGTTCACCAACAGCTGGCTTTACTGAGTCATATACCATGTAGAAAACTACATTACATGTCACTTAGGCCCGGAGCCAGACATGGAATGAGGAGGCTGTGGCTGGTGTTCATTATATATCCATGAAAGGTCACTTGTTCCTGGGTGTCAGGGCCAAAGTGCCAAACCTTCAAGGGAAAAAAGGGATAGGATATGATTGTGTAAGAGCTAGGAGTCAAAATTGTCACCTCTGTATGTATGTGACAGAGAGAGAGACAAAGATAGATAGGAGAGAAAGCTCTTACATTATCAATTGGAGAGCCAGAAGCGGTGCTGGTGTTGGAGAGAAGGTCATGTACCTAGTGCTGCTGAGGGTTCATTCTGCATGACTCAGAGGTGGACGTACTGAGAGGAACACACACTGAATACCAATGTCATGTTAGACATTCAACCCAAGGCAAGTGGCTTAGCACGCCTTAATTCATGCACTGGTCAAAGCAAGAATGGAAAATAGGTACAGTAGGCATATGGAGGAGTTGGTTGATTGGTTTCTTTATTTGTCCTTCCTCCCAGCAATTCTCCTTTGTGCTCTTTCTTCCATTGCCATTTAAGTATCAATATTTGCTCTTGGTTGAGCTCCTGAGCACTTCAATCCTAAGCCAACAGCTTTCACAGGGGAAGAAATACTCATGTTTGAGAATGAACTAAAGTTCTTCTCCTCCTCCAAAAGGCAGAAATACCGTTATTAATGCACATAAAGGTCAAGAGGAGCTTATTGAGTGTTGGAGAAGGACTGGAATTCAGAGCCCCCCATTTCTGTACCCAGTAATTGCAACATCTCATCAGAAGACGTCTCTGACGGGATGTTGTTGGCTTCAAGAAAAAAAAATCATTGCTTGCTATTTGATAAAAGGAAAGGAAGGTTCTGGAAGCACTTCTCTGCTATTGCATATTGTTTCGTCCGGACTTGAGAGCTGTAAAATGATATTAAGTCTGCATCTGTAGTTGTGTCTAGATCTATGTCATAGCAGTCTTCAATATCCTATTGCTGATGTGGGCAGAATTGTAAATTGATGAGCACTAGACATCAGCCAAAATAGTTAGTCGTATGATTTAAATAGATTTTCATGGCACAGGTTTAAACATGTTACGCCCAGTTTGTGATGGCAATGGTGAGGAAAATGTCACCTTTATCAGCTCATTATAACGTCAATGATACAAAATCCATAGATGAATGATATAAGTAAACTTTGAAGATGATGGATGCAACTTAATGCTGTGTTCTTGAAAGGATACAGTGACATTATTGTCTCTTTTGTCTGGCTGGGTTTCACCAAAATTGTGCACAAGGGTTGATCAATTTTGTCAGCACTCAAATTCTCTCTAAAATCCGGCTCCTTGATGGTTGCATAGTATCTAATGAGAGTGTTGTGCCAATATGTGACGAGTCGCACAGTGAAACGCATCCCATTTGTGGGGAGAAATGAATGCACTCCAACGTATTTTCCTATTGTAAAACAAACTGTCAAACTATTAAAATTATCTCCACACTCAAGATCATAACAAGTTAATGAACAAAAAGGGATTGACCTTGGTCCCCAGATGTAATCCTGCGTGATATAGTATTAAGTAGGCAACTACAGTTTAAGATATTATTGTAATCCACAGAGCTGTAGATGGTTGATTTTGGGTATTGTTGAGCACACATAGAAGCTGCAAACACAAATGAGAACACTAAAACAGTTTGCTTTGGAAATGTGCAACAGTTAATCATATCAATCACATTCTTCAGTTGGCTGGAAATGGCAATCACAGTACTCAAAACTGCTACATTAAAAGTTGTAGTTACTGTAGTCCTTTGGAGTGACTATTGCTGTGTCTCTTTTCTTATTCACAGTCTATTTTAAGCCTGCTACCATATAGGGCAGAAATGGACATACTTGCACACTTAGGATGTCTCTAGTGTGATTGTACACTCTCTCTCTGTCTTTCATGTACATACACACATTCACAAATCCTAATCCCTTGCTATTCTCCAGTCATGCTACTTCATAAACTGGTATGTTAACGTAGCCTCCAGGAAAGTAGCTGTATGACTTACGTAACAGACAGCTGAGACAAACTCAACTAGGGTTCAGCAAGGATTTGACTTGGTGTGGTAATGGAGAGAGCTGGAGCGAACATAATACATGAAGAAACCCAAGCTCTAATGAGAACAGTGTTGATTATCTGTTTTTACTGCTTAGGATAGATGATACATCGGTGTGACTTGAAACTTAAAAGTTTCATTACAAATCTGCTTAAATAGGATTGCAGCTGACTTATGGTGCAGTTCACTAAAGAAGGGCCTCATTGTAATTTTAATAACTGCATGTGGAAAGTTGAAGAAAACAATAGACAATTTTGGCATTAAGAACACAATTGCCATGTTTAAGATTAGATGACTGGTTAACCATATACTTCCTTTTAGCAGTGGCAATTTGATATAATCCCTGTATGTACAACAGTACACAGTAAAACAGTTACACAAGACCAATCTCACAATCTCAGAGGCGTTGACTGTATGCAAGCATGAATACTATTAACTTGTATCATATGTTGAAATAACTTTTACACTTTAAGCATTATCGTATATTTTATTTTTATTTGTTGCCACTTGTGGGCAGTAGAACTACCTGAAAATGCAAATTATTATCACCTACCAAAGTTTATATGGCAAATGTGTTAGTAAACAGTTGCCAAATTACACATCCGACAGACACAAGCAACATTAGCATTCATTTGGAGTCCTGTTTCTGGCCACCCAATTAATGTAAATCCAATAATTACTCTTCCTTTAGCCTTGTTTTAAAATTCAAGTCCTGAGGGAAATATCGGTCTCTTTAGCTGCCAAATGCTCCTCTATGTTCACCAGTGAGTTACTGTGTCAGTTTGCAGTATGGTGCTGGGTTTATCAGAGGTTTCTGCTGAAAACACCTGCATGCTGATGCTTGAAAAAGGTTAGCTGGTAGTGGTGAGACTGAACCAAACCGTTAAATGTGGGCCATAGAACCATGATCTGTTGAGCTGAGATAAAGTGCAGATAATTCTCTGTGGGTTTATTAGTACATGTATGAGCGACACCTTTAACGTTATTTGTAGTCATTTGACATATTGCTAAGATATTGTTGTGCTTTTTATTTATTGGTTTTGTTTGTTGTTTATTACTACTGGCTGTAAACCACATTGTCCAGTGGAGATAATAAAGATACCTTGGACCTTGAGATAAAAAATGTTTATAGTAGGCTACAGCTTTAATCAGACTACTTAAGGACACAATATGTTGATTTTTTTCTACGTTTAATAAGTCTACTATTGGATTACGATTGGAAATAGAGAAGTTAGCATTGCGAACAAGTTAGTGATTTGCCTATACCCACCAAGTCCTGCTTGGCCACTGTGTATACTGTATAGGTCATGTGACTACCTGGATACCAGAGAGCAGTGTCCAGCACAGCCCCAACTGGGCTATATGAATGAGGCAGGATATTATTCCTTGCTTTTAAAAGGTATAGCGTTATGTTTGGTAATGATACTCACAGGAAAGATGACAACATTTTTATTTATTCTTCAGGTTTTCGTTTCTCTTTTAAAGTGTTGTTAATGGCCATAATGAACAATTTATTTCTGCCATTGACCGACATATTTTGGCTTGTTTTTCCAGCCCCTCTGCTGTCAGGAGACAGGGTCGGGGTGGTTGTCCAGCACGGGGGGCGGAGGACACGTGCTCTCCCTCACAGCTGTTGCCTGGCTCTGACTCATGAAAAAAACACAAGTAAAATAAAAGACCTATATTTATTTATTTAAATATAGGTACACCATGTAGGCCTAATAGATTGCAATATAAGCCTGTATATTACTATTAGGACAATAGCATACATATCATGTCAAGGATGTAAATAAACTTCAGCTGGAGTCCGATTTACTATGGCAACACTGTTGACTGCATCAGTGATCTCTTTTCATTCCACATTCTTTCTACAGCCTTTAATACCAGTTTTCAGGCTGCCAAATAGTACACACGTTAGTGTAAATGAACCTGAGACATCAGACAAGAAGGTGCCGCTTCTTACTTCTGGCGATTAAGTCTCGCCGTGTCGTAAATTGTAGGGGCGAGGCCTCAAAACCGATAACATATTGTGGCGTGATATTTAAATTACGATTGTTTCCAGCCGCTGCATTTATCAATTCATTTAACCATTCTTACGCTCTGATTGGTGTGATACGAACGTTTCATGAATCACACGTGAAGCCTTTCGTAAGATGATTTCAGCAGAACAAATATCAGGTCTGATACTAATTATCTAGGTGACGGTAGTTTATTTTTTACTCATACCATTATTATTTGTTGGTAACATTTATTTAATGGACTGTCTATTTTAGTCCTTTATTTATTAGGCTTTGATGCTACATTTATCAACAGATTCAGCAAGAAAATAGAAAAACATGCACAGAAGCTGTATATATATTACTGTACAAACGAATACAGAAAATACAGCAAGCGTGTGCAGAGGAAAGTCACTAGGGATGTTGAAGGAAATGAAGGAGGAGTGGATGAATTGTGTGAGTGGAGTGCTGAAACAACCCATGCCCCAACTTGCATTATCCATGCTGGTAGGTTTAGATACATGTGCCTCCCTATAAAGTTGTAATAATCCATTTAGATTACACTGTGTGCCACTTGAATGCAGTAAAAGTGGGTTGTTTGTATACTGAAAAGAGGATGGTTTTGTCACGAGTGACATATTGGTAGGTGCTTACTCATTAGCAGAACCAATTAACTGATGGTGGTTGCTGTGTTGCTGTGATGATGGTAATCAGTATGATAAAATGAAGAAGGAAAGAAGAGGACTTTTTTTTCTTCCACCTCATAAGGAGGATGACAAACAAGCATGAAAAAAACTAGGATAAATGTAAAAGCAACAACAAAGTGGCATTGTATAGCCCCCTCATATGAGAGGAACTGTACATTACACATTAGATCAGTGTGAACACCTGTCTCCGCCACTGGTGTGCTGAGAAGTTCAGGAAACAACATTCATTGCTCTTAGCATGGGCACAACCATAAGACTTGGCATTTTGTTGTGTGTACTTCATAGCACGTTTTCAATTTCCTGGTGACTTGGATGTGAGTTCAACATTAAAAAATGTGAATGTACAAGACTAGGTACAAGAATGAAATGTAGGAATGATGTTTCAGCCTGTGAGTCAGACTCATGTCAAGTGTTATTACCTCCACCAAAGAGGTTACGTGTTTCGTTAACATTGTGCAATAGGGCATTTGTGCTGCATTCATGTGTTCGGAATAATTGGAAAAAATAACGATCAGTGTCCATGGAACGGACCATCAGAGGAAAATAGGGGAGGGTCATGTCTTTTTATTCTTTGTCTTGATCTGTTTACATTGCTCTTTGTTGTCACGCAAATAATTGAAACAGCTATCATTGTGTTTCATAAATGGTCTGAGCAATGAAATACAACAGGTCTTCTTTGTAGCGTCCATGTTGTTTCCACATTAAGACTTAAAGCTCATTGAATACCGAAGTTGGAAGAACGACTTACCAACTCAGGAAATGGCACCATCAAAGAGCATGTGTATGCACCATTGGCCTTGTTGAGTCTGCACTCTCCGAGTGCCATTCTAGTTGTCAAAACAACACTAGGCAGTTAAACTGACTGTAACCTGCCTATTGGTAATATTTTCTATAATAATATAATAATACTCTGGAGCCACAACATAGGAGTCTTTTTCAATTAGTATATCTTATTCCTCTGCGTGCAATACCTCCATTGTTGTTCAAAAACTATTTCAACATATAAATGAGCCACTCCAGGGGACAGAACAGTAAGACAACAAGACAACACACGCAGTCTGACACAGTCTAACTATGAGCTACCCTCAAAATGCACTGGAGCTATGTACAAATGATGTGCGACTGGGTGAGCAGGTGACTGAGGTGGGTGTCTAGCAGGACCAGGGAAACTCAAGAGTAACAGCTGGCGGGCAGCTGAGGAATGGCGCATCTGAAAGAGGTTAGAAGAATTGAGAAAACAGGTAATAGTGGGGAGGAAATACAGGCTGAGGAGGGAGGAGAGGTAGACTGAGCAGCTGTCGCCATGACAAGATTACCTCTGGTTTTTATGCAGTCAAAATCTCAGAAGCTGTGTGTACAAAGACGTCTGGGGAAATGGTGACTGAAGCGTTAGACAGCCATTATTTCTTTTCTCACTGCAGATATCTCTTTAAATCTCATCAGTAGTCTGTACAACAGGTTTCAGCAGTTGCCGAAACATTGAAAACATTAATTGAATACTCTTTAAATGTACTTTTCCTCCATCCAGCACAGTGTGCAGCCTTGCCACACTGTCTTTCTTATATTTCTATGTCCCTGGATTGTTCTCATTCTCTGCTTTGCTTCTCCAACTCTTTTTTTCCAACTCCTTTTCTGTCTAACTTAATGTAGTTATTTATGATACTTTATATTTTATCTAGTGCCACCAGTTGGGCAAAATTATTATGTATCCAGCGACTTTGGATTGGATTTTGGATGGATTGCCAGAAAATATAATACAGATGTTCATTTTACCCACAGAATGAATTTTAATAACTTTATTGATATAGCACCATCATCTGGTCACAATCTTTGGTTACGATCAAATACCTTCAAAACAAATGACATTCCCATTAGCATTAGTTGTACTTTGTGTATAGTGCTAACTAGCGAGAATTAGCATGCTAACACACTTAACTAACATTGGGAACATTACCTGCTAGTATGTTATTGTCATTTCACTCAAGGCACCACTGCCTAAATACAGCCCAGCAGAGCTGCTAGCGTGGCTTAATTTAGCACCCATGTGGGTTCTTTCCTATAAAGGGAATTGTATAGACACAATGTACAATGACAATGTGAGGATAACCAATTATATGACTGCAAATGTAGCTTTGATATGGATGTATTCTAACCCCTTAGTTATGCATAAAAAGCATTTTCTCAGTTCTCTTTTGCAAAGCAAGCACTCTTCAACTTTCAAAGCTCACTGCATTAAGCTACAGTATACTAAGAAACCTGAGGCAACATGTTGTCAAATGTGAGGTAATTCTTCATGTGTTTGATCAGGATCATCTGAACATATTACTGCTTTTTTAGTCTTGTTATAAAACTAAAATTTGGATATATTTTAAGCATAGCATCTAACATTGATCAATGAAATGACATGCACCGATCGCAGTACACACATGCACATATATTGTTATGAAGCAAGAAAGATGTACTGTTTAAATTATTAATGTTAGACACACTGTTTAGTGCACAATTAATAACACAGCTCTAAATGTCAAGGGAAGGAAGGCATGTAATAAATTCCCCCAGGTTAAACAAGCTCACTAGTTAGGCATCTGATTCACTGTTGCCTGTGACAGTGAATGATGGGTTGGATGTTTATCCATCAGACATGCAGCTGTAGGTCTAACTGTTAAACAGCAGCATCTTGTTTTGTGGGCAGACTTGACAGCATATTGCCATTGTGCCATTTGCTCATTGCAGGGCATTAATTTCCACACCTGTCCGGTGTCACGCAGATGTTACTCTCTTCTGCTAGTTTGCTCATCCCTCTGTTTCTCTCTCATTCTCTGGTCTCCCTCTCACATATCCATTCTCTTTGTCTGTTTGATAACGACACAAGGCTTGGGCCCTGCTGCAGTGGGATTAGACAGAGTTACAAATCAAAGTGGGTTAATCAGATAGCTAAGGGACTGTTCATTATTTATTTCAGGGGCCACTGGAAGAGTTTTAAGATCTTTAGTCAATATAGACTTGACCCTCCCTTCACCAGCAATACATTTTGGATGACCCTCCAAAACAACATGGAAAAAAGGGATGACCCTCCTCAACAACTTATTGATGTCTTCTGTACTGGTTTGCGCTTGGCAAAGACATACAGACAGCCATTGTTATTTTACAGCCAAGATATATGCGCCTAAACCTCTGCATTCTCATCTTACGCATCACACTCCTCTGTTATGGTGTGGTGGCCATTTCAGTAGATTTACTCACTAACATTGTTGTGGAAACACAATAAGCATGAAAACTAAATGCACACTTCCTGCATTACTGCATTACTTCAAATACTAACTTAACCATCTAGTAAACTAGTATTCACATGAAATAAAACAATAAAACATTGAGACCATTCAGCAAAGCACACTGGGTAATTCAACACTGGTTGCTATGGACTCATCACTAGTCTTCCTCAGTCATTGTATATTTTAGCATATAGGTAAAGCTGCCAAAGCTGAACATTATCCAAAGCTCCATTTCTCAGAGGAGCATTTTTATTTGGGAGCTTGCATGGTACCACTCCTTCCCTCTCAAATGCCTTGAAAAGGCTGTCGTTTATATATATATAATATCACTGGGACTGAAAGGATATTTCAGTTGGGTATGGCTGCAGTCTGGAAACCCCCGTCTCATGCCCTCCCGGCTTGGTGCAGTCCGCAAGCTTTGACTTTTCAAAATAAAAGCTTGCGTCTGGTCCGTTATGTGTTCGTACGGTGTTTTGGATGTTTTTTGACTAAACAGTACGGCAATCATGCTAATGAATCCAATTATTTTTTCATCAGATGTCTTAGTTACAACACGATGGAGCTAGCAAAGCAGTTTTGTGTTTATATGTGAGATTTATTCAGTTTGGGAAATCCCACGGTCTCTAAAGCTACAGTTCAAATTGTCCGGCTGTCTAAACAGGGAGAGACCCATCTGCTAGTGATAGGGGCCGAGACTGAGAGTGCTACATGCAGCTACATGGATAAATATGCACCAAACAAGCCACTTTGAAATGTTGCTATTCTCACGAATACAAAAGTTGGGTGACCCTCCCCCTAGACTAAAAAAAATGTGATGACCCTCCGCTCAACAAAGAATAAAAGGACATGACCCTCCCCTATTTTTTCTCTGGTGGTCCATTCCATAAATACCGAAAGGTCCCTAACCATTTCAGAAGGCATGTCTCAGTTCACTTGCCCCACTGCTCTATATGTTTTTATGTGCTATTGCTTACACCCACCAGCTCCACGTTTTGATTTAGGTATTGTGGTGAAAACAATTCCAGTCATACTTGCTGAACTTCACTTACACTTGTATGGAGACTGTCCTCCCCCAAAAAACGACCCCATAGGTCGTCTGTGCAAGCAGCTTATTATGCTTATGTCAGATCAAGGTGGATGGATCGGTCAAACAAACAGAGGACTTGCAATCAAGGGCCGCTGTTTGTGTCCCATGTGAAACCAAACATTGACTTATTTTAACTTACGTACCAAAGTTATCTTGTAAGTTAACTACGTTACACTACGTAGTGTAGGTAACTACGGCACATACTTAGTTGTGTACATAACTCAAACCATAACCTTTTCCTGAACTTAAGTAGCCTAGTTATGTTGTCAAAACCTAACCAAACTGCTAACGTTTCACAACATTAAGCGCATGTTCAAAACTGCGATATCTATGTTTACTGTAGGTATGAGGACGTTTTGATCTGTTGCCACCGGTAGTGGCACTACTTTAGGAAGCGCTCCTGTGGGTCGTTTAGACTTTCAACTTCAACGAAAAATGTGCACATATGGCTTTATGAATTTGCTTCATAAACTTCATAAGACAAGAGGAGCTGAAAGAAAAGCACAACCCAAAATTACTAAATGCCTTAAACCAAAGGCTCAATGTCCATGAAAACAACATAATTTACAGTGTTAATCAGTGTCAAACTGGAGTATTTTTTCAGCAATAGAGCTGATATGGCCTGGAGTAGGTGATTATTTATGTATTAAAAGTGGTACATTATCTCTGACACTCACAGTTTGCTATGCAGGCATATCTCGGATGAGAACTGGAAAGTGCAGTATGTCTTTGTGTCATTGTATGTGTGACATTTTTTTAAATATATATATATATATATATATATATATATATATATATATATATATATATATATATATATATATATATATATATATATAGTCACCCCACTCCATAGTTCACTGAACCACATATCTGTTAATTAGTTTAAAGGGGTGATAGAATGATTTTATTGGGTATTTCACACTGTTCCTTAAGGTCTCCTAATAGGGTATGTAACATTGGTTTGGCTGAATATTGCTCAAATTTTATGGGTCCTTAACTACCCTGTGAATATGGCTCTATTTGTCTAGCTTTTCTTCCAAATATGGTATGCTCATGAATATTTAGATGAGCTGCGCGCTGACTGGTTTGAGCGAACCCCATAGAAACACATTGGAGACGAGACAGCAGGTCTCATATTTCAGACACTGCAAAGTTATACATTGTTTGTCTACTATTTTGTTATTAAATTCACTTCTGAGACTTTTTTATGCGAGAAATCAACTATATAAAGTTCAAATATGGGCTGTTTTACGAAAATTGATGGCTAATTGTAAATTTGGTAAGACGTGTTGGACTTTAGGAGCTCCACAGTCTGACGAGAAAGCAGCAAACTGAATACCCAGTGAAAGTCACTGTTTCTCGGTTACTGGACGACCGGGGCTTGGAGCTCCGTGGAGCTCCGGAGCTGGCTGGCTGCCAGCTGCCGGCATAACTTTCTTTTATTTACAGTTTGAATTTTGTCACGTCACTTATAAAAAAGCTACCCCAAGGTCTTATAAAGCTAACTATGGTATGGTATGCTAACTATCAATTTCAATTTAATGCATTTTTGTGAACATTAGGGGTCTCCTTAGGAGGAGCTGCTTGCTAGGCTTGTGTCGCATAAAAAAATCTCAGAAGTGAATTTAGTAAATAAATAGCGGACCTCTGGAGATCTGCATGACCTAGCTAGATTCAGAAGACTAAGCTGACCTTAGGTCAGTGGTGTAGCCTATGCAAATGTTGGGGCGTGACAAATACTAGGAGTTGGGATGCTGACGTCAACTTCCAGCTTTGTTGAGATTCGCCCGTTTTCAGTGGCAGTTTCAAAATATGAGATTTTCATAGTAAAGGGGTAGCAATGGGATTTTGAGCTTCTATATATGTCCTATTTACCCACCAAACTGCCGTTATTCAACTATGACAAGGTAAAATCGGTTTTGCATTCTATCACCCCTTTAATAGAAATGGCATGTTGTACAGCGAGATCGGTGAGGGTCAGGGGCAGAGGAATGAAGAAAGTTTCAAGGATGAGGAAGTAATAAAGTATGGAGCCCCCCTGGTCCCACTTTGTCAAAAAAAATTAATTAAAACTATCTCGTGGCCTCAAGATAGTAACTCGTGGTCTCAAGATAGTAACTCGTGGCCTCAAGATACTATCTCATGGCCTCAAGATAGTTAACTCGTGGCCTCGAGATACTATCTCGTGGCCTCAAGATACTATCTCGTGGCCTCAAGATAGTTAACTCGTGGCCTCGAGATACTATCTCGTGGCCTCAAGATAGTAACTCGTGGCCTCAAGATAAGTATATATAAAAGAAGAATGCACAATGGAGCAGCTTTTCTCTACATCAAGACATTTAAAGGAATATAAATAATAATAGTAATATAATAATATATATAATAATAAGTTGGTAAATAAACAAATATATACTGTACATGTAAAAAGTATAAATATAGGCTATAAAATATGAAGAAGAATTATAAAGGACTATATGCATAGAGCCCTGCGCGGGACTGTTTTCTTCATCCCGCTCCCGGCAAATTTCTGACCATTACCGCCCGCACCCGCCATATGTGTGTTACACATTATACATTATATTCCTTTAAATGCCTTGATGTGCACATCAACTGTCCCAGACAGCAAAATGTGTTTGGGCCAGATTTGGGCCAGGTCTTCATTAGCATTTGGCGCAGATTCGCTAAACGGACCTGGGCCGGGCTCATCCTTTCCAAGTAACGGCCCAATACCGGAACAGGTTGGAATTATAGATCAGAGACAGGTCTGTGCCAGAATTGGCCCAGTACAGTTATTAATGCCATGATGTGTGGTGCGGATCTGGCCCAGATCCGCGACTCATATTTTACATCTGGGGCTCATCTGGCCCTGGTCTGTGATTCATATTTAGGTTAACAGACAATTAAGGCCACACAAACAAATACCCACACAATTTTTAATTTACAAAATAGTTTTTTTTATTTTAAAAAGGCAAAAGAGAACACTACAGCATGAACAACCATTTGACGTGAATCCAGATGCACAAAAAGACAGTAAATCAATACAATCAAAAATCAAAGACAAGACAAAAATCATATGGTTAAACATCAATGTTAATTATTCAAATTACAAATACATACAAAACCAAGTAAAAACTAATGTGAACACTGCACCTACTGTATATTTACTGCTCAATAGTTGGGTATGACCGGGCACGGCGGCCACCCCCGCAGTGGCAAGGCAGATTAAACCATCTGATGGCGTATTGATTTATCTCCGTGTCGGTGCATGGCTTTGTCAGACGTGCGATTCTTCCTCACTGCTCCTGTAAGCCGTAACCTACAAAAAGCACACAAAGCAAAGAAACAAACAGTAAATATTAGATTCAATATTCAAAGATTATTTATTACATGACATAGTAAAATGCTTGCACAAATAAATATGAATAGGCTAAATGTGACTAAAGTGGTGTGTAGCCTAGTGAGTAGTGAGTGAATGAATGAGGGAGTGGTGATTAAGTAAAGACTGAGTGAAAGGCATCTATATAGGCTATAGGCTACTTACGAGCCATAATGGCCTTGGTTGCCATCTCACTGAATTTGTTTTTATTGTTAGGGTAGCTACAGACAAAAGACTGGTTAGCTTAGTGGGTAGCGCTAACATACGATGGACACGATATTCAGCAATTTTGTTGAATAATAAGCAAAGTTCACCGATTCAGCCTTAAAGTCTATATTCATATTAATAGTTGTGGATGTTTAAAAGAACCTATACTACCAGCATAGCCTAGGCTATAGGCCTACTAGCCTACCCAGCTTGTCTGACACGTCTCAGGTTGTCAGAATGTCAGTGTAATCTAAGTTTGTAAACTTTTATGTTTAGCCTACATATTTAACAGACTAACATGACATCAACAGCAGTTTACTTTTACAATTTTACTTGTATAATGCACTTACCAATAATCACAAAGACGGTGCAGCCTGCAGTCTTCCTCTCTGCATGTCAGATAGAGTTGCGGGTTTACGCAGGAAAAAAGCGTTCCGTTGGTTGTGGCGCGTCTGGTCTTTGCAGCTCCCGCGGATCCGGCCCACACCCACCGGGCGGACTCAATCAAGGGGGTAAGCTTCTCCTCGGACCGCGAAGACCCTATGGCGCCATTTTTATGCTACAAAGCCATCACCTCCCGTTAGCATTCCATTGACTGCTATTCATTTTGGCGCCACTTTGACAGCGAATGACTTTACATCTGAAGCGTGTCCATTGTTTATTTCTAAAGAAACACGACAATGTATAAAAGGCTCCATTACCTTGTACCTCACGTTATGGCTCCATAGCAGATGTTTTTGTAAAAATAGGCTAACGATTGTGTCATAACCACGCGACTTACTGTTGCATAGTAGAGAAATTACCATATAGTACAGGAGAAGCGTGCAGGCAGTTTCGTCTCACATTAGCTGTTTAAGTGTAATTACTAATGTTAACTAGCATTTTAGTTAGCAATAATTAGCCTGTGCCTATGTTATCTCCTTACATATACCTACGCTCTCCGTATCTGCAAGATTGGGAATGATTGAGATTTCTCTTGGCACAGCTACCAGAAGACTTCCAACTTTCAGACACGTTGCACACGTCACATTGACGTTGTCTCTCTCAGTTGGAGGCTGCGCAGTAACCCTAGCCATCATCGAAAAAGTGCTTCTAATGGCCTTCACTGGTCTCCGTCCAGAGCAACGGGATCTGTTGGTCCATTATATATATGTCAATGGACTCAATTCAGTTGTGGCGCGTCCGGTCTGCGCAGCTCCCGTGGATCCGGCCCACACTCGCCAGGTGGACTTAATTCAGTTGTGGCGCATCTGGTCTGCGCAGATGCCCCGGATCTGCGCCGCACCCGCCGGACGGACTGTCACAGTCAGAAGCTACAGACAAGTCTGGCGCAAAGTTGGTGCAGATCTGCATACTGAGTGTGACTGCAGCGCGAATCTGCTGATTCGAAAACAAATCTGGAACAGATGTAAATGCTGTCTGGGGTGACACAAGAATTGTGCCCTGGGTTATCAATAGCATCAATAAAGATCAATAAAGTATTTCTGATTCTGATTTTAAGTTAGTACTGCTCCATTGTGCATTCTCCTTTTTTATACACTTATCTTGAGACCACGAGATACTATCTTGAGGCCACGAGTTAACTATCTCGAGGCCACGAGATAGTTATAATTAATTTTTTTTACAAAGTAGGACCAGGGGGGCTCCGTAAAAAAGGGGTCGACTTTGTTTCTTCATCAATTTTAGCAATAATTCGGACATTATTGATGAGTTTAACTACAGTGATCTGTTTTTAAAAACTCAAAAGCACATTGTTTCTAGCACATTTAAACATTGTTCATTACACACTGCAGCTGCCTTGAGGGTGTAAGCAACTCCTCTGTGTTGGGAGGATAACGCTCATCATTGTGTGGGACCTATTTTTAGATTGTTAATCAAGGTACTATAACATGTTCAGACTGACACACTAAATATGATATCCCATAAAGTGTGAGTCGAGTGAGATTGCTTAATTTTGGCTCATCCACCCGCATTGACCTAACAGAGGTCGGAATCATGGGTGTGTGCTTTAAGTGTGTGAGTGTGCTTGCAGGTGTCTGTATTTGGTTTAATGTTTGTTGTCAGACAACAAAATAATGTCTCAACCCCAGGGTCTAGCATAGTGGTGTAATGCAGAACAATTATATATCAGTCCTTCCAGAAAAATGTGGAGTTTTTTTGTGATAGTTGTGGGCAAAAATCCTTGATTATGCGGCACATTTTCTTAAAAAATGCGATGGAATATGTGGGATATTTATGCAATTTTATGCGATGCAATTAAGGGAACTTGCAAAAATTGCGGGAACTTGCAGGAACTTGCAAAAACTGCGGTTTCATCATGGCTTCATCGCGGGGTGTGCAGCTTTTCGATGATGTTCACGTCGCGTAATTACATCACTTCATAACGTTCCCATGGCAACAGGGGAAAATGGCTGCTCTTGTGTGAAGTAAACGCAACATTTTGTGCTGACATATATGTAGATATATGTGACTTTTTTGCAACAAAAATGCGGGAATTATGAAATCATGCAAGCCCCGCATATTTTGCACGAAAATCAGCAATTTATGTGGCGAAAGTGCGGCGTATTTGAAAAAATGCCGCCCCCGCATACATATGCAGACTTTGGCTGATTATGGATTGAATTATGTGATCGCATAATCGCGTTTTTCTGGAGGGACTGATATATGTTTCACCTTTTTACAGGTATGTCACAAATACTTCTATTCTAATTTTGTATTGAGATTTACTCCAAAAAGAGAAAAAAAAGTCTGAACTGAGTCTAAATAAAGGCTGTTTAACTGTTAGTGTTGCAGCAATTTACAAAATTGGGCCATATTACATATTATTTGTGATAGAATGAGGCCCAGATTCAAAGAAAGTTGCTATGAACTCATTATAATGAATGAGAAAGCTATTGACACAGCAATGTGCCATAATAGCTCATGGGAACACATTGCATAATCAAAAATAAAAGATAGAGGTTATGCATATAATGGAAGGAGGCACATATGATATATAGTGTGTGTCTTGAGAAATAAAAATAAAAAAAGAAGATAATGAAAATCTGTTAAGCCTTTGTCATTTTGCATGCACTTTTAAGAGGGTTCTTAACTTCAGTTTATCATCTTCCTGTCTGCTGTCAAGTCATCCAGCGTCAGGCTTTAATATAGGGTCATTAGGTGAAAATAACACTAACTTTACTCTGCACTGCACAACAAAGCTTAAAGGAGGGAATATCTGACTACCAAACTTAAAACTATCTAAACCTCCTTTTTTACTTTAACAAAGGTGTTGTCATTGACATATCTTTCTGTTTCCTTTGTCAGACAACAGCATGATTATTAAACAGTGATTTGATCAATGCTACCTGTTCACACAGGCCAATAATAATATATTGTCTGCTGGACAGAGTCTTTATCAAATTACTGTTTAGTATGTATGTGTTACTGTTTGAGACACATGCAGTCCCCAACAGCATAAACATTTGTCAATGACGACACCTGTTTTGGTTAACAGGCTAGATATGCAACGTACGCAAAGTACATACCATGTGTTTTGAAATCATATGTAATACTACATTTGGATTTCCAGTTTCCCCATTTGCATGTGGTCAGCAGCTTTAAAGGTATCCACACTGTATAGCATTTGTAAAAAGTTGCATTTGCTGGCATTTGATAATGCCAGTGTGGATAAAATGCCAAAACATCTCAGCATTTAATGATAAATGTATTTTTTTAGTTAACTTTAATGATGTGTGTGTTTCTTACAAGCGGGATATATTTACTCACATGGTGCTGCTGTTGTGTCTTGTCATCAAAGTCTTACAGTTGGCCTTATGGGTCACTGTGTTTGGCTCATGTCTGGCACTATCACACAGTTTTCACAGTGCGTGGAAACCAGTTGTCGGACTAGACTAGATCCTGCTTTATCACAGCTTGTCAAAATACAAGAAGTTGATAATGGACAAACAGGAGAGGCGGCGGGTGTGGATTGGTTTTCCCAGCAGCTGAACATGACACTGTGAGCTGATAATTGGATAATGTCAGGAGGGATAATGCAGCAGTTGCTCTTGGTTTGAGTGATTCATTTGCTTACACTTCACTTTCTTCAGTTGTCTGCATTTTCACTTATTATATACTAATGATTTAACAGTACAAATTGAGCTCAATGTGAAATGTGCATTTCTTACAGTGTAATAACAGAAATATATCATTATATATCATTGGCTTCATCATTGGGGTCTTAGGTTAGAGTTTTCTTTGTAGTTCCGGCTGTCTTTTGATTCCAGGAATTTATACAGTTATACTGTTGTTTACTAAGCTTTTAAAGGTTTTACAAATGCTAAAGATGAAGCCTGAAACCGTTTCTAGCTCTTAAAGGAATATTCAACCATATTTCAAGGAAAAGATATAGATAAAAGAAAACCTTGATGAGAGGTTAGCCAGGCATGTAAGTGTTTTGAAATGCTTTCCTTAAGGATACTGTAATTCTTGTGCATCTCCCACTCATTGAAAGTGCATCCAAGAAATGTGTGTCCATCCTTTTGTATTTGTGTATGTGGTTATATTCTGTGCACTGATGCTCTAACGATTTTCTAAGTGTGTACTACTTGTCTGTGGCATTGCAGTATTAAGTGTTTTATTGCTTGGTAAGTAGTCGGAGAGCTCGCAAGGAACAGGCAGGAGGAAATAGTGGACTTTTATGTTTTATCTCGCTCTTGTGTAGAAGTTTTTATATTTATATTGAACATGCAGTGTAAATTATCTGCACTAAATTTAGCCAGCCTGCCTGCCTCTGTTTGATCAATATACAACTTAAATCACAATTTCAAATATGACTTCTTGTGAAAGTACTGTGAGTAAAATTGGGATTGTAGAGTTTAGGATTTTTTTGCAAATGGCAATGAAATGAAAAAACAAGCCTATAATCTTGATCTCTGTCACCAGTTAAAGAGGTCAGTTAGGGTTAGATGAGGAGAGGAACAACTCATTGGAAAAACAAATGACATTGTACGGATTAGTGTTGACCACGATTCATGTGCGGGTTTGTGTGAGATGCACTTACTTTCATTCCAGAGTACTGTAGGTATTAAGGCTTTTTGATGCTCACATCAAGTTATTAATAACTATCATTATGTTTTGTTGCATGTATGAAACCAAATTTAAAATACTTTAATCAAGGTGTTTAACGTGCAAAGTCTTTGAACTAGGACAAAAATATGAAAATATTACGGTCATCATGCAAATAAAAGGGCTGATTTTACTAAAATAAGTACATTTTATGTATGCTATTTGAACCTGTACACCATCATGTAACACTGCAATCTGCCGGTGAGACTTCTGCCACAACTCCAATAGAGTGGAGGTGAATGCAATTTCATTTATAATGTATAAAGAGCTTAAAAGTGACATTTGAAAAACTCAGTATATGTCAAATATCCCTGGTACTCTTGATATTTCACAGACCTCCATGTCAACATTTTTCATTAGGACTATTTTATCTATAAGAAATAGTCAAATTTTAAGACTACATTTTTACGATTTCATTTCATTTATTATTTATTTGACAGGGACAATGCTCATTAATCAACAGCAAAGCAACTGTAAATGAGCCAGAGTTAGCTCAGCATGCTAATTTTCATATGTTGTCCCTGGCCAGTTTGAAAATGGCAACCTAAAAAATAAATAAAATGACAATACAGTCAACACATGAAAGCAACATAAACAGACCAACATTCAAAAAGGCACAATGCACAACAACAAGTAAAGAACACAACACATCATCATACAGCAAGCAACATGACAAAACAAATCTGCAGGCAGGCGGCAAAAGTCAACAGGCAGCCAGCAGTCTAATGTACACATATCTGGTTATCAATAATAATAATAATAATAATAATACATTTTATTTATATAGCGCTTTACATGGTACTCAAAGAAACTTTACAGTAAAACCAGCACATAGCACATTAAAATCAGATAAGCAATACAACAATAAAGCCAGTTACTCAGCTGACCAGTAAAAGAACAATAAGTATTTACTTCTCTTATCTGTATTGGCAAAATATTACAGTCTTTAGATGCTGCTATAGAGAATGCTTACTGACCAAAAGCACTTCTTCGAGTGGGAATGATACAGTCCCCTCTTGTGGTACCTCTGGTAACTTGAGAGCCTGCTCTCTGAACAACAAATGTTTTCAGTGGTGGCGGAGCAGTGTTGTGTAAGATCTTATAAACTAGACAAAGGTTACTATATTTAATTAGGTTTTCCCATCTTAAAAGTCTATTTAAAATTTGACAGCTGTGATAATTGTTGGGTTTCTGATCGAGAACTTCTGGAGTATGTTTATATAATGTTTCAAGTGGCTTCCTTGTGGATTTGTTAGCCTGAGTACAGCTAGTCAAACAAAGTAAAATGTGAGATAATCATGGCATCCATATATATAATAGCAGTTTTAAAGGTGAGTGATTGTCTGACAAATCTAAAGTTACTCAATTTAAATCTAACACTTTTGCATATTCTTTTTACATGACATTTGAAGGACAGATTTGAATCAATCCAGACACCCAGATACTTGTATTTAGACACAACTTGCAAATTTTGCCCTGATATCAATATATCAGGGTTAGGAGTGCTACATGGTCACTTTGAAAATAACATACCAACAGTTTTACTAGCATTTAATTTAAGACATGATTTGTCAAGCCATCTTATAACATGGTTCATTGCACTGGTAAGTTTAGAATCAGCCTGCTGCTTTGTGCAGCTGTGTATATAAATCACTGCATCATCAGTATATAACTGGATTTCTATGTCAGGACAAACCAAAGGCAGATTATTAACATGAAGGCTGAACAACAGTGGCCCAAGTTTAGAACCTTGTGGAACACAAGTATATGTTTTATAGGCACTAGACTTATGAGTATAAACCTTAACATATTGTGTTATTTCCTTTAAATATGACTTCATCAACTTAATAGTATCATTTGAGAAGTTGAGAGAAAGTAATTTGCTAATAAATATTCTATGATTCACAGTATCGAAAGCCTTTCTAAGATAAAAAAAAAAATAGTCCCAACAGTATCACCGTTATCCATCATGGATTTCATGTTTTCCAGAAGGTATAGTAGCAGTTTCTATTGAGTGTTGAGCTCTAAAACCAAGTTGCATTGGATGCAAGGTGAAGAATCCCTTGAGAGATTGAGAGATTGATGATATTTGTAATGGGTAAGGCTAAGGAATCCTTTAGAGACCTGAGCATTATAGAATCGTCATAGAAAAGTGTTTGGCTTTGGAAATCTTGAGTCTGTTAATTATCCTTACTGCCTCATGCTCAGAGATGTTTCTTAGAAAGAATTGGGGTTTGGAAGTTTGGAGTTTCCAGTCCACTATAGCTTTTTCATCTAACTCATGGAAACTTTTAGTAATCTCATCTACAGAGTCTGTAAAGTATCTCTTAAAGGCCATTTCAAGTGGCTCCTGAGTTATTTTCCCATTCAGCTTTAATTGTAGTTGCTTTGATGATCCACTATAATTTACACCAACTAACTTCTTACTGTAATATGTTCCCAGATTTGTTTGGTGTTACCTCTAGCCTATAATTGTTAATTTCTTATACTGCACTGTAAATGTTATTCTCATATTTTATCTGTTTTTAATGTTTTAACCGTTTTTAACTGTTCTTTAATGTTTTATTAGTACTTTGAATTGCCCTGTTGCTGAAATGTGCTATACAAATAAAGCTGCCTTGCCTGGCCTTGCCTCATGAATAATACTGATAAAAAAGTTTGCTTTAGCCTTTCTCAGTTCTATGGTAACCCATATTGCGTAGCATTGTAAACTTGTGTCTGTCAATTTGCCATTTAGAAATTAGATACTATTTTAGTGCATGATCTTGCTCCTTCATCACATTCAGTATATCTGTATTCAACCAAGGTAGACAGTTCTTTTTATTCTTATTACCTGGGAATATCTTTGTAGACTTGGGCTATGCCCTGAATTGTGTTGATAAACATACTACCGTCTTCCTCTACATTCCTCCCAGTTATAAATTCATTCCAATTCCAATAATTCTAGGATACTCAAGAGGATTCTTATTTGTCCTAAATCCTAAAAGCTATTTGTAAGCTTTCTTGTGAATAAAATTAAATTATGGTCAGCTAATCCAGTAATGAGGTTACATGTTTTCCCTACTCTTTCTGGCCTGTTGGAAAAAAGTAAATCAATCTGTGTCTGTGAGGATGCAATTATTCTGGTAGGACCTTTTAGTTGTGTAAAATCCATATTATCTATAATTGTTTTAAATTAATTCCTAATTTTCTTGTCATCCTAATTTATGTTAAAGTCACCCAAAAGCATGACTTCTTTTTTAGAATTACATTCTTTGAGTAACCTTTTAAATTCATCATAAAAGCTATTATTGGAAGAAGGTGGATGATATAACAAAACCAGGACAAATGACATTTGAGAAGAGAGAGGTATACAGTATGTAGACCAATACACTCCAGATTAACATTAGATAAATCAATCTGGCTGTACTGAATATTATCTTTCATGTAAACTATGACTCCACCACCTCTTCCCTTAGGTCTGTCGCGTGTAAATAAATTATACCCGGGTACCTGTAGGGCTGCTGTTGGTGAATTTTTATGCAACCATGTTTCTGAAAGGCACACACAATCTAGATTGGAATCACATAGCAGATGTTTCACTTGTTCAATTTTAGAAATTACACTAAGGATGTTCAAATGCCCCCCTAATAGTCCCCCGGATTTTGTACGGGGGTCCCAGATACATCTAGAATGATTTACAGTTTTAGCAAATTTAAATCTGCGGTGTTTTAAAAAAAACTAATTTATTGGTGCAGATCCATCGATGTCTTTACATTTAGGACTTTGTGTATTATCTGGGTGGATTTGTTCTACACGGATGCAAGATCCCTGTCTAAATTTGGATGAGTCACTTCCATATTGTGTGTTAATTTGAGAGTACTCACATTTGAATTTAACACATTTGATAGCAGAGATTTACTTTGCAGGGGCAGGCCTGCTGGCTGATGTGCATCTGGCATTGCAGGTAAACCAGCAATTGTAGGACAGGTATCCAGATCCTTATTGACCACCATGCTCACCCTCAGACACACATGGCTCCCATGGTCCACCTCATTCACCGTGAATGTTTGAATGAAAGCCATTGAATTTGTAGATAGCCAGCCATGTTATGTGCCATATACTATTATTTTGGTCATATTCCACTATTATTTTTTACTATTATATATTATTTTGTTGTCTTTTTGGTAGGTAGTACTGTGAAGATTGATTAAAATACTTTCTAGATTACCATATATCTTGTATGCCATTGCCACACACACACACACACACACCCTCGTTGACATAATGCATTTCCAATCTTCTTGAACCTAAATCTAACCTTAATCTTAAAACATAGTCTGCCCCCTCAAACAGGCAAGTAGTAGGACAGGCCAAAATGCCCTCACTCTGTAGGTCTCACAAAACAACACACACACACACACACACACACACACACAAGCTGACAACCTCCTAAAGCACCCCTGCGTCTCTCGTAGGTCAGTCCAACTGTGAGGATATATTACTTCTTCAAGGGTGTCCTTGCTCAAGGAGGTACTGTATACAGGCCATCAAATCTGGACTTATACAACTCTGTACATGCACAAATAAAAAAAGACATACACTCAGAGACACACATGCATAAACTTGATTTGTTGAGTTATAGGTTGATAACCAGTGTTTTGTGCTCACTCAGGTGCTAAATGCGCCATTGATCCACACATATCAATATATTTGCATTATCCCATTGTTGACAATGTGTGCTTCTTGGTACTCTTTTTGAATAGCAATCAGTTTCTTCTTCAGTTCACCAGACCTTCATAATGCATGAGATGTAGGACTCCTCTAGTGGATTAGTGAATTTGTCCGGAATTGTGTATGAGGGGTAGTCAAAGGACAGCCGCCTAAAGCTTTAGCAGCACCATGAATTTGTCAAATTTGTAGTAAAACAGCAGTAAGTGGGACAGACTCGTTTTTTCTCACATCTCATTGGTGAGCTAACATTCTGTCTAGTGTAAATGACAGCTGAGGATGAAATCATCACTGTCCTGCTCTGCCCTCTCTTCTCTTCCCCATCAACCCCCCACCATCACCACCACCAACCACCCCCCTTTCAAATTGCCACTCCACTCTATTCCTCTGGAGGGACACAAAAGGGCCTGCACATGCTCCAATCGACTAATAAATTCTATGTAGTCAGTTAAGCTATACGACTGCCAACTGGCAAAGATGTGCACGCATGCTTTGGGAGAGCTCTGAGGAAAAAAAGGTTCCTCTAAATTTGATTCACCTTCAGCAGCAAGCTCTCTTGAAAGCTATGTCCAGGCCAGGGTAAATGATGAAAGAGTATTGAAGGAAAATGGGGATATATAAAGAGAAGGAGTGACAAGAGACACTGAGAGAAAGATAACTAGAGAGAGAGCAGTGTGATGAAAAGGGAGGTTAAACAAAGTACAAGTAAACAAACAAGAGTATGGGCATTATTAAATCAGTCATCTGATTTCTCACATGCCATAAACTAAAGAAATGGTCTTAAGGGAAGGAAAATACAAAAGGTGTACCAGGAGAATTGGTCAGGGTAATGTCACTATGCAAATTGAAACATATCTATCATAGTATTTTTGTTAAAGATATTTTCTTGTTATATCTATTTTGATGTATTTTTAGATTTTCGTTGTCAGTTTGACTGCTGGATTACAATATATCAACATTATTTCTTCTGGAGAAAACGGGCCAATGAAACCCCTGTAGCAGCCCCTGCATGCTTTCCTGTTGCAGATTTACTACATGCAGTGCACAAGCTGTTCCAGATACAGAGCTGAATCCTAAGGACTACATACACAGATCTCTAGAGACTGAGGAATATATGTCACTCAGCTCTGTGGGGATAGGCATGTTTATTATTAGGCCTCTTTGGAAATGCTGTGCCCTATGCCAGGTTCTTCATACCCTGTCGCTGATGGCATGAGGACCATGTGAGACAAGAAATTGAAAGCCACTTGTTGTTGGAGGGCTTTTTGGAAGAACTGAAGTAGGAGGATAATAGAGTGCAGTATGGACATATGGCTGAGTGGTGGAGGGATCACATTTCCTTCCCACTAAAGGTATTTCAAAGAGAGGAGGAGGGGAGAGAGGAAGACAGACACAGAGAGGAGAGAGGTAGAGGAGGATTCAGAGGCAGGCTGCTTTACGATTCAGTGCCACTCTTTGAGGTCAGTGCACTAGAAATGATTTACAGCAACATATACCTCTTTTAAAACAGGCAAAAACAAGTACATGACAATAACATGGTTTGTCAATATTTGTAAAATATCCAGCCAATGCTTTTTTTGCCAAAAAAAACACATTGATCCGGCACCCTTTTACCTGAATCAAGCTTTGAGGAGGAGATATTCAAATCTGAATCCTATTTGAGGCCCTTCAGAATCCAAAAAGCACCGCAGAGGCTGATCCAACACCTGTCTTGTTCTCTAGACGGCTCCCTCGGCTGTGTCTGTTTAGTAGTAATGATCTAAACCATTCACACTCACCACCAATGTGTTCCCACTTCCCTTTTTTCCTCTTTCTTTCTACCGCATGCAAATAGATGCAACATGGAATAGGGAGAAGTATATTGAAGGAGATTTGTGTAAAGGAGTGAGGGGAAAATGGGAGATGAAATAACATGATTGAAGGGAAAAAAGGGAATGGATAGGACAGGTGAGGAAAGGGAAAAAAGATGGGGGAGAGAAAGTAGTAGAATGAGGTCATTGCTGGTGCTGAAATCAGAGACTGGAAGTGAAGAGCTGGGAGAATAAATGCAATTTGCATCACTGATCCACTGAGCTTTCCAGTGCCTTTCATTTACCCTCCTCCCCCTCATCCAGCAAACTCACCACACCATTCCACAGCTTTCATATGGAAAACTGACTTCAAGGGTTGTGGGAAGAAAGAAATGTATAACCTCTACTCACTATTGAGTCATCCTCATTCTGATCCCTGTCTCTTTTCTCTCTCCCTGTAGACTTGGGCCTCCAATCTCCTTTCTCCATCCTCATCCTCCCATCACACCCACTCACTCTCCAACTTTTCTCAATCTTCGTTATCACGCTTTTCTCCGTCTGTCCCTCACTTTATTGCTACTTCTCCGCCACCATCCACCTTATACTCCTTCCTTTTGTCTGTTTCCTTTCTACTTAATCAAAAGACTACCTCCCATGAAAAACGACCACATCAGTTGCTTGTTCAAATGGCCTAATATGACCTATGTTTAATTGAGAAGGACCTCTAGCGACAATGTACATTTTCACCCCTGCCTGTCAGGAGGAAAGGTGGAAATAATATGGGGTTGTTACAGAATTGCAAAACAACATAAGGAGGGAGGTTAGGGTGGATAGATTTGATCATGACCACAAATGTTTCCCAACCTTAATCTGCGTTTCCCAACCTTAATCTTTTTTTACTACAATCTTTCCCTCGTTGTAAACCTGCAATAATTATTTTCAACATGGTTATTTACATATCCAGCAGACACACGGTAACATTAGCATTCAATTGGAGTCTTGTTTCTGGCCACCTGGTGAATGTCAATCCAATATCAACTCTTTGTTTGTGGTCTCCACTATTTCTTGAGGAATATATCTGGTTCTTTAGCAGCTACATGATCTGTATTTTCACCAGCTTGCTACCTTTGCCTGTTGGCCTTTTTTGTTGGACAGCTAACATACAGTGGGTATTGAGAGCTTTATTTTTTGAACATAGCTGTCTGCTGTGGCTGAAAATTATGCTATGAAAACAGTGAGAGTGAACCGAGACAGTAAAGTCTCAAAACCAAAACAGTGAGCTGAAGATACTATCAAGTTCTGTGTAGAGCTAAGGAGAACTGCAGAGTTGGATGATAAAAAAACAGTGGATTCATCCCTACAAGCGACCTCTTTCACATTATAGGTGATGGGATCCATTGTTATTATAGCCCTTTTAATCAAGCAATCTTTTGCCTAAACCTAACCAAACATTAACCATGGCAATAGCAGATCATCATGCTCATATGTCTTGTTTTGGAAGACAATGCAAACAACATAGGACTTGCTTTAAAACAAATCAATTACAAGACAAAAACAAAGTTGGAACAATTAATACAGACACAAAGTAGGGTTTGTTGGAGGGCTCAATTCCTCCAGCAACATAAGTCTAATGTAATAAATATGGGGTAGTTGGACAGGGCGGATTGGAGGATGAGCAGGGTTGACGAGGTCAGAGTGGGCAGCTGGATTTTTTTTCCAGTTTTGATTTCCAATTGTTTGTTGTTTTGCTCAAGTTTATATTGATTGCAGCTGATGTATTTGGACAGAAACAACATGAAGATGTTGGATTTTTAGTTCATACTGAGAAAATAATGCAACACAGAGGCTGAGACAGCTATAGATTGTACATATTCAAGGCCAGTTTATGGCAAAGACAAGACTTAACAAGCACAAAGCATGTGGCTTATTATTTGTTTGAGCAATTAATAATGGTTTCTTACAATACTTACATATTTGAAATTCATGTTTCTCCCTGGTAGTCAAATCATATCAGACTCAAATTATATCATCCATGGCATTAAATGGATGGATGATATTTGCACAATTTGGCTGCCTGAAGGGCTGACTGACCAAGCAATATATATATATATATATATATATATATATATATATATATACATTGCTATATATATATATATTGCTACACACACACACACACACACTCACACACACACACACACACACACACACACACACACACACACACACACACACACACACACACACACACACACACACAACATTGTCTGTCACATCTCTGGGAAATCTGCCCACACAGTGACTCTGGCTGTAAAATGTGCCCTTTCAGTAATGAAACACAAACTTGAAGTTTGCAGGAGTACTTTTGGGATTACATCATCTGGATGGGGCTATAGAGCATGTGGGCTGGGCCTTGTCACAGATTATGTGTTCAATTAATAAACATAGAGGAACATGAGGTCATCTGTGCCACACAGATCAGGCCAATCACCAATTGACTCCGTAAGTGCCAGTTCCTACCCAGTCACATGATAGAGCAGTCACTTTAAAGTCATTCTAGGGATGCACTGAATCCAGGTTTTGGGTTCGGATTCGGCCGAATATTAGAATTTTTTCCCACCGAACCGAACGCTTGCACTGCGCACGCTACGCTGTTCGACGTAATCTTGGTGGACTGTTCAATGCAGTAGGCTGTGAGAAAGTGAAAATGGAACTCTCGAGCAGAAAAAGTGCCGCCCGGCAGCACCCCCAGCCAGATGAAAGTGACCCAAGCCGAGCCACACGCCCAACCTGCAATGTCGACCTGTCCCGCGGCAGCAAGGACCCCAAACAACACACTACATCGCCGCTACCAAAACACCTGCGCATGAAATATCCGAAAGAATACGAGCAGCGCATGAAGGAATTCACAGACAGCAGCCAAAGCGCAGCAACCCCAGGTACGACAAAGGAAGGACAGTCACAGCTAAAAACTTGTGTTAACCAGACAGAGTCTCCCTACAGTGGGAGCGGAGCAACTGCTGCTCGTTAGCTTTCTAATTTCACCCACCCAACATGCCTTCATCATACACTGGTTAGCGAAAATTTGCCAAACAAAATTGTCACTCATCTGGCGATAGCGATGTGCTTTCCTAAGGTATTTTATTGTGTAACCTCTCAGTTGAAGGTTAAGAAGAAGTTGCAGTAAACATAGAGCTTTTATTGTGACGGGAAAAATGGAAGTGAATATAGTGTTGTATTTTTTGACGGTTGACTGTGTTGGGGTGGAATAAAGTGAGATGTGCAGTGCCGTCTTGGTTCCGGCATTGGAAGCCTGTGTCTTTATTTTAAAGTCAAAACTAAGTCTAGACAATATAAGAAACCCTCGGTTACACATTTAACTATTTTAGAGGCTGTGGACGTTGTTTACTTAATTAATGTGTTTACTGTGTTAATGGACTGAGGATGGGAGTAGGATGCGGTTCGGTTTCGGGTTCGGCAGAATCTTAACCATTGGATTCGGTATTCGGCCGAACCCCAAAAATCAGGATTCGGTGCATCCCTACTTTACACTTCATACATCTCACCACCATACATCTTACTGTTATTTACTGGCCATTGCTAGTAAACATCAAGATGTTGGGTCTGGGAACTCACCATTGGAAGGGCTCAATCCGAGGGGCGGGATAAACGGTTGTCTTTCAAATTCCCTCTACACGCAATAGCCAACTAGAGCAACGCTAGTTGGTAGATTCAACTTTTTCCGTATCTGGTCTGCAAAACTCCGAACACATCTTCCTTTTTTAAGAATGTCTTCACTGCTTAACTCCAAGTCTTCCAGAGTCGCGGCCAAAACCGATTTGAAAGACCGCTGTTCGCCAGCAGCCATCTTCTTTGTTTTCAAGTAGCAGTGAACCGTCGCAACTCTGTTGTCCTAATGTTAAGCCTGCCTACCGACTCTATACACAATGTTGGCCTGACCAGAATTTGGTTTTTCCAGCTCGCAAGCCAACGGAGAGTTGCTAGACTGACCCTGGCTGCAAATTGCATTTGCTGCCGCTAGGGTGCTTCTGGATTTCTAGGCTAGGCCATTGCTGCATTGCCAGCTGAAATTCCCCACTCACCAGCTTTGTTTTTACCAGTTATTTGTTTCTGTTTTTACTGAATTATGATTAACCAAGTTAACACAAACACTATCTCATAGTGATTGTTATAGCTATTAGGTTCCCTCATCCAATGTGTATTTTTCAGTAAAAATGTACTTCAGACTCTAATTTCAGAGTTAGTTTTCCAATTTAATTTGAACAGCACTAAACTGCCTCAAGGTGCTTTCACTAAGGATTGTATAAACGTTTTTCATTTATGATCCACAATCTGCATATTAACTATTTTCCAATCAGTGTAAATATCAGGCTCACATTTAGCCCAAACTGCTTTCATATCAAAAGGGTCCCTTGTCTTTTTGACTAATTGAGGATTTTCACCCATTTGTGGCTTGGGGTAAGCTGACTCAAGTTGATGAGGTCAGAATATCAATACGTGTTGGCAAATAATTGCAGGCTGTGCCATCTGCCTCTCACTCGCTCAGATGGCCATAAGCTACAGCAGAGTGGTGATGACAGTGCTCTTAGCATACGCTGGCAGTGGGTCAGGTGAGCGGAGTCAGCACACTGAATAGAGATGGTCTTACAGCACCAGTTTCTGTACTGTACATTGTCCTTGTCAAAGGATGACATTTTATAAATTATACTTTTGGATTGAAACCTTTCAGAACAAAAATAGTTGAGCAGCATATGTGAACAACATTAATCACTCACTGACTGACTGACTTTTATGAAATATCTTGTGTGTTTAACACAATCTGTAAGAAATGTATTAAACAAATAACATCTTCAAAATGAGGAGACATTAACTCAGTAGGAGTCGTGCTATGGAACTGAATATTAGTTATTGGTTAGGCCTATAATGGATTCTCACATTCTTTAGTGGCTCTCTCCAACATAATTTATGTACTGATGCTCATTATGACTGTTGTTATCACAGCCTCCCTTGCACTTACATGCACACAGTCGCTGCAGTTATTCTGGTGATTTACAACCTCCTCCTCCCACAGAGAGAGAGAAAGAGAGGGGCACACTATAGCTGTCTTTGAGGAGAGGTTTATGTTCACGGTAAACTAGCCACAGTGGCACCTTCAAAGCCCGTCCCACAAAGCAAACCACAACTTCCCCAAGTAGATAGGCCTACAATAATAGGCTCTCAGGGATGACAATGGAAACATTTACTCTGTAATAATTACACCCACCTTGCATAGCACCTTCTTACACCATCATGACTGCCAGTTTTTTTTCTAATTTCTCACAGTTACTTAATAGTACCTCAGATTCAAAAAGTAGACTCTGTGGTGGGTAGAGTTGTGCATAATATGCCAGAATTGTTGATGGCCTTTTAGAAATGATGACTATTAAGAGTGCTGGGGCTGCCAAGTGATGGAATACAAAAGAATGTGACTCTTGTTATCTAAATCCCTGTTGTTACATATTGCATCCACAGCTCCAGGTGAAAAATCACAGCTGCATTGTTTTTGCTGTCCTTGTTCAACCCTGGCTGTGATCCCTGAAACACCACAAAAACATACAAATATGTAGCACATGTATCTATGTAGACATGCATGCACAATATGCATTGATAAACACATGCACGGGATAAAATAAATAGTGCATGTATCATTTCTTGATATTAGTAGTATCTATAGAAGGAATGTAGTAAGACACACTGCAGATGTCATTTTCAATGTCCACATTTCTAACAAGACAGGAAGAGACACTGTGTTTGTGTGTGTACGTGTGTGCGACCCACAAGAAAGAAAAATGGAGAAGCCTCTGATGTTTTGTACATCACAGTAAACACTCCTGTTTGATGGTGTGTATTGATGAGTGGAGCGGAGGTAGTTTAGGAGTTCTACATGGCAACAAGCATCCCTTCAGCTACATGTGCTGCAGTCGCAGAATGCCTGAAAGAGCGGAGTGTGAGCTGTTACATAACCACCAACCAAGGATGGAAGTGTTGGGAGGGCAGCACGTGCAGCCAAGGATCCGTTGGTGCAAGTGTAAAGTTACCCAGATATTAGACTTTAGACAGTTATATTATATAGTCTATACTGTAAGTGAGAACAAAAATATACCACCTACAAGATTAGCTATTTCCATGTTTTTATGTACAAACTATCTTCTTTTTGTGGGAATCATCCAACATTTCATTAAGCCTCTACATACCCCTTCAAATGTGTTTCTTCAAACCAACTTAAATAAGGCATTTCAGCATTTCTTTCATACAGTATATGAAAAAAACGGAAGTGCCATCAATCCCATATAGTTTTGTTTAGCCTGGATTTACAGGAATCAGCCTATTCCAATTCCAAACCCAATTATAGTGCTTAACGCTAGAATTGCCACTATACCAATATGCCTTTTGAAAAACTCAATTCTCAAACCCATGGTTGTCAGCACCCCAAGCCAAATAAGGGACAAACAACAACAAAAACATGACAAAACCTATTTCAGTCAAACACGGGCTCCACTGAGCAAAGCTGCTCCTGTTTTCCTGACTCCATCCAGTCAATATCCAAGCCTCCAGTTCCAAGGTGCTGTGAGATGTCAGATCTGTAGCCGACGGGCATATTCCAAAATGCATGTTCAGCCTCTTTGCCAGGAAGTGGATTTGTCAGTCATGACAAAAAGTTCCCTGAGACAGCAAGTTTATTTAACTTAGTTTTTCATGGATGATTGGTAGGCTTCCTACTTCAGCCACATGAGCATCTGACTGCTGGCTTGACTCTTTTATTGTGTCCTAGATTTAGCATCAGGGAATTTTACTCTAAGTTATCAAACTTCCTCTATTTGTTTACAAATTGTTATAAAATATGTATTTTGGGTTTTGTGTGTGTGCCATCATAACAATAGAAAATGTATCCTTGTATGTATAGTATAATAATTATATAACAAGCAATGCTTTACAGGAGTATACATCGACAAAGATGTTTATTTTTTTTGGTACACAAATACATTGTGTAAATTCAGTGTGTTTCTCACCATATTGCATTGTATGTATTCTTGAGGTCTAAAAAATGCATTTCATTCTGCATAAAACATTTGCAAAGCTGATTTTTGTAATAGTTTGAAACCTACATTATTTAAATTAACTTTTTTTTTTAGCTTTTTAGCTGTCTTCTCCACTTGCTGTTGGCACAGTGCTACATCTCTTGCCACATTACGCCCACAAACTGTTGATCAACAAAATTGCATGAAACCATAAGCAGGAATGTGCATTGCAGCACTCACATGCACATATGCATGTTTGCAACCTTGTGCACATGCTTGTAACGTGAAAATGAGCTACAAATAATACAGGAAAAACACGTAAAACATTGCTCTATAGCACAACTCAAAAACTCCACTGGGTACCTATAGGTGTCCAAACAAGCTTGCCTCAGTAACAATGTTGCACAGACTTCTTCATCCTATCCATGCATATGATGAAGACAAACATGTATATTATATCCCACACACTTTGACTATGCTATGTAAAGCAAACATATACAGTCCATCAAAGGCTATTTGCTGTATGTGCAACTTGATGTTATGCGAGAGGATGGTCTACCATTCTGGTTGTGGGAGGACAAACTTGGTGAAAATGTTACGCAAGTACAACATAGTGAGCTCATTTCACAAGCAATACTTAATCCCAGAAGACAGCTACTGTCAAAGCAAATAGAGCATATAGCAAGATATTTTGTTAAGCAGATTTTTGTGGTTGCTTAGAGGTTATTTTCATTCGTATGGAACATGTGGTCTCTCTCTCATTTTCTTCCTTCTCTGTTTATGTATGTGTGTCACATACGCACAAACAAACATTAAGAAAAATGAGCAAGCCACACAATTTTTTTTATCACATAGTGGCACACACACACACTAACCATCTGTCTCCCTTCTTCTCTCTGACACATACACAGTCTTTTACACTGTCTGTCTAAAGCTTATGTTTCTATGAAGAGAAGGAATTCCCCATTGCTTTGTACTGAGAGTTCTTGTCCTGTACTCTCACTGTTCCATTTGCTTTAAAGTGAACTTCATCCAATATTAAATCCTATACTGATCTAATCTGAGAGTTTGCAGTGGAAAAGTACTGTATTACAGAGCAGCTGTGTAAAATAGTCTCTTTTTTGACTAACCCTGTCTTTTCTCTCCATCTCTTCTCTTTTTCATCGGCCTCTATTCCTTCCTCTCCCTATTTCCTGGCTCTGTCCCTCCCTCCATCCCCCTCTTTGTCCTCCTTTGCGCCCTCTCTGTGCACTTTTAGGACTACACATTGACAATGTACTTCCAGCAGGCCTGGCGAGACAAACGGCTGTCCTACACTGAGATCCCCCTCAACCTGACCTTAGATAACCGGGTGGCTGACCAGCTCTGGGTCCCTGACACATACTTCCTCAATGACAAGAAATCATTTGTCCACGGTGTCACAGTGAAAAACAGAATGATCCGACTGCACCCGGATGGCACCGTACTGTACGGTCTAAGGTGAAATTTTAATCTCTTTAAAAAATAACATTTTTGACTACACAACAACACCAAGGTGTTATATGTTTACATGTGCAAATAAACGGAAAAATACATAATATCTCCCACATGCTGGCACCGGCACCAGATAATGATAGACTACTGCACAAATTGTAGTCATTTCCACTTCATGTTGTCAAACACTTCACACTTAATTTTTTGTCAGTGTACTTTCTATTTTCAAAAAACAACCTGGGAAGAAACATTTAACATCTACAAACTTTAATACAACAATGAGTCAATAATTGCTGCATCAGACCCAGTCAGTAATTAGTTCATTAGAGCTGGATGAAGAAAACTTCTGATATATTGCCCCTGGGCGAAAATTAGAATGCTGATGTCGTGACCTATTTGTGTCCTAGTTTACAGGACATGTGCACATCATAAACTAAAGGCTACTGTAACACTAAATTCAACTCTATTAGTCTTCTCAATCTTTATCACAACCAAAAGATTAAACAAAAAACATCTGTGAAGTTAAACTTTCTGTGGTTGTTTTTGTATGCTACATCATACATATTTGCTCTGTGAACTGCATGTGTTATCAGAACCTGAGATATATTTAGGTTATATTTTTGCAAAAAGCCCTTCAAACCATACAACAATAGGTTGTTGTTTCCTACCATCTAATACGACCCCAGGAGACAGTTGGTTACGTTTAGGCACAAAACTACATGGTTATGTTTAGGCAACACAACTACTTAATTAAGTTTAGAAAAAGATTGTGGTTTGTGTTCAAATCTGTTACCTTACTTTACTTCCAGTTAGGCATGTGACGCAGAACATGATGTAGTTTGTAAAATTTAAAAAACTCTTTTTATCGTTTACTTATATTTTCAAAGGGGACACAGACCCAGGTCTACTGGGTGAAAGTCCAGTGTTTGTCTGACCCATCCACCACCACATATACCCACACAGAATTCTGTCATCATCATTCTATCATAAGCAGACTACCACACTGACTAACAGCCATACAGCTGCCTGCCACACAAGGGCAACATACTTTGACCAACAAGTCACCTTAGCTTTCCTGGTAATGCTGAATTAATGACCAAACAAACATCCACCGGGGAACACCATTCCCCTGTCATTGCTCAATCATATGCATGGACCATCCCTGTCAGAGCCTGAGAGGAAAAGGAACATTATCCATATTCCCTCATAGAATTGAACACTGACATTATGAACTGCAAAATGGGATCCCTCATTGTGATGTAATTTGGACTTTGAATGGAATATGGTCAGTTGCTTGAAACATCCATTTATCTTAGTCATCTGTTCAACTAAAGAACAATTGAAGAGCATATGGTTTAACATGTTAACATAAACTTAGTGTGATGGATGAGTTTCTCAGAAAATGGGAGTGAGTTTGTTGACACCTTCAAGCTACAAAGACTGGAGTACTACTTTTACAAAACATCAGGTTTTATCCTTTCTTTGTAAACATTCTTTGGGGAGGCTACTTTAGATGGTATTCTGAATATTTCCCCAAG
Organism: Zingel zingel; assembly: GCA_023566125.1. Classification (NCBI taxonomy): domain Eukaryota; kingdom Metazoa; phylum Chordata; class Actinopteri; order Perciformes; family Percidae; genus Zingel; species Zingel zingel. The sequence goes on along the minus strand of CM042328.1, from coordinate 13,157,685 downwards.
TCTGTTTGGCACTGTTTCCCAGTTGCCAGAAACAAAGCTCCTTTTGTACAATATCAATTGATTGACCCATTCCACTGAGTTTTAACCTCTCAAAGTTAATATGATTACAGTGCACTTCTCAAACCTCACTGATGTCTCATCAGTTCATTTTGCAAATAGGACTCTGATGCCCTAACTATAAAAAGTTATTGAAAACCATAACATCTTAATGGCCATCATGGCAGCGCCTTGGCACCGCTGCAGGAGAGTAAGACAATGAGACAAAGAAGGTTGGAGAGGGGTGATAAGGATTAGAAAGACATCTTGTCACTACTGCTCTCTTTGGTCTTATTTATCAATGTTGTCTGTCTTCTTTACTTGCCCAATGGCTTGTTAAAAAGTTCAGCATGTTGTATTTTGCTCAGGTTTCTTACACAAGGTTTAAAGGAAGTAATGTGTTTAAGTCCAAGAAATAGTTATGATTCTTAACACTTGAATTGCAACAAGTGGGTAATTAGTTGCTGGATATGGTGAATGTTGTAGTTACAACAGGGGTAGAGGAGAAGGGAAGGAGAAGGAAGAGCAATCCCATTCTTTAGAAATGGAGAAAAACAGGAGATAAAGACAGATAAAGATTAAGTAGGAAAAATAAATGCAGCACAAAATCTTCAAGCAGCTACTTTTTGTCACAATGTTACATTTTCTTAACTCAACTTTTAATTTTCATGGAACAAGTGTGAAACAGCCTTGAGTAGAAATAAAAAATAAAAAAAAACTGTGATACTGAATTTAGGCCTATTCCTGAATGTACAAAGTAAATTAGATTCAGATCTTTTAGAATAATTTCTAAGCTCTGATACATTTTATTGCCTTCCGATTTAATCAGAAATGCCTTGGTAGAAATCAAATCCTTCTGTCAAATTTACACTTGGTTTACTGACAACAATTCACCCTGGATCATAGCTGAGTTTAAAGTAATTTGTAGACACTTGATTTGATAAAAAGAAAAGCATTAAACACCAGATTCCCACCGACCGTAAAGAAAGTATCAAGCAGAGTGCTTGATGGGTTTTGAAGTCGTTTGATGATGTTGTTTTTAAAAAATTGTTTAGGTTCATTGGAGTGTGGGAATAAAGGACTTTTTAAAATAAAATCGGTGACAGCCTGGACAAACTGTACCATGAATACTGTCAGTCCCCTAGGAAAGCAAGGACATTTAATACTACAGTAGCTTATGCTACTCATTTAATAAGAATGGTGCTTGATCATTGCATTAGAGTGCTTTACATCAGAGCCAATGTGCTTATTGCCTCGAACATTAAAAGTAGACAAAATCATACAGAAGAAAGCTAGAGAGGCATGAGCAGATTGTGAGGATCAGATAAAGCTGAAATAGAACTCAAATAGTACAAATCCTCCCCGTCAGGCCATTTGAATTAAAACGGATACCCTACAATATCAACCCAACCAGTGAATCCAATATGCAAATGAAAAATCCATAATCACTTGGAATATTGGTTTGCACATTTCCAGTGCACTGCAGAAGTTCTGACACGAAGTCAGGGCAAATATTACTTTGGATGAAGTGGCATTAGATTGAAACTGGGAAAAGAAATCCATCACCCTTGACACTCAATATCATGTAAGTAGGATGACCAGATTTTTACAAATCCTAAATTAGGTCATGGGATCTTGTGCATGTCAGTGAGTGCACACAAATCCGCAGCACATGCAGATATAGCATATTACTGTCCCCTGAAAGCCTAATACAAATTTTGTAATTATTTAATTTATTCTGCCAATAAATTAGATTAGACTACATGGAATTGTAATGGTCCCTGAGATGAAAATTGGGTTATTGCAGAAGCCAGTAGTAATACACCAAAGCAATACTAATATGAGCAATAATAGGGATTATGCTAATTAGAATTCCTATACTAATATGAAATACAAAATGTGAAATTATTAATACATATACATATATTTAGTAACTCAGGGACAAAGTTGGTGTTTTGTTCTCAACATTAATGCAAAAGTTTGGGAAATACACCTATTTGCTTCTTAGTTGATAATTAGATTAGAAGATCAATGCCACTCTCATGTCTGTGCATTGCAAATGGAGCTAGAGCCATTAAAAGCGGAAGCAGGGGGAAACAGCATGGCTCTGTCCAAAGTTCGAAAATACACCTAACAACATCTCTAAAACTCACTAACAAACATGTTGCGTCTTGTTTGTGTAGTCCGTACACAGAAGTTGCGGCTGGAACTATTTCTACAACAGCCAGGCATCACTGTGAAGTTGCCAGTCAACCAGCAAAGACGCTACACAGAAGTGGTGGGCGGATGAACGGACAGGTTTTCATCAAAAATCGTTATAGCATGTAACTCTCCCTAAAACAAGCACTGTCTTAGTGCTCTGAGTAAGTGGCGTGAAAGACCAATGTCCAATGTGACGACAAGCAGTAACTTACCTGTAAGAAATGCTGGTAGTTAATACGGATATGTGAAACATTATCTTTCTACTTTCTGTAAGTTTAACACAATTTAAATGATTAGAATTGGTAGACAGCAATGTTACTTCATGAAGCAACCTCAGAGTACTGATTTAAAACTTCAACACTGAATATTGTTTAAGATTTGTTTGGATCATCAGACTCTGATGTAATTATGTTGTGCCCATCATGACATTTTGAAGTTACAAGGTAAGTATGATAAGAAAAAATGTGTGTCCCTACAAACATGTCTTCTGACATATAGTGGTGCTCATAGCCATCTGTGCATCACAGTTAATAGTTAATTTGTCACAGAAATACAACATACTGTACATACTTTAATAAGGAAATATTGGCCACATTATCTGTAAACACAAACAGCGAGATGCATTGTTGAAGAGGAGAATCTTCTCATTGAGGCTTTTTATTGGAAATGTAATTGGATGAAGGGGCCTGAGATGGCTTATCTAAAGAAGCGTCTTGCCTTTGTGCTTAATCTGGATTATTTGCTGCAAAATATGCCTGAATATTCTTTGTTGAATTGACTTGTGTGTTTGTCAATGACGACTAGTGAGCATAAAGAGACTGTAAGAACAACATGCTTTTCTGACAATTTTGGAGAGAAATTGGCATACACAAATCGTATTTGATTTCAATACTCAATATCAGGTTGACTAAACATTTACAGTAAATGCCAAACACAATACTATGTCTTCCAAAATTATTTATTTGTTAAATATGAAATTAGCATAACAGCATCCAAGGGACTTGGTTCCGCTGGCATCCTACTCTCTATGTTTTCTTTGTAGGCTGTAGGTAGGCAGCTGGCTACGAAGAATGAGTGCTATCTGAATGCTGTCATTATCTTGAATATGAAATAATGCAGCTCTGGTACACGGCTTTCATTATTTTTGAAAGTAAGCATTGCTGTACCACAATGCAATAAATACTACATTGAGGGTAGAAGTTATAGGGAATTTATAGGGAATGTGAGCGGGGATTAGGCTGTCAGAGAGGTTAGTTATAAAGTAATCCTTTACATGTAAAATCGAAATCTAAGTAACTAAAAAAAAAGATGTAGCATATTACTGTCCCCTGAAAGCCTAATACACATTTTGTAATTATTTAATTTATTATGCCAATAAATTAGATTAGACTACATGGAATTGTAATGGTCCCTGAGATGAAAATTGGGTTATTGCAGAAGCCAGTAGTAATACACCAAAGCAATACTAATATGAACAATAATAGGGATTATGCTAATTAGAATTCCTATACTAATATGAAATACAAAATATGAAATTATTAATACATATACATATATTTAGTAACTCAGGGACAAAGTTGGTGTTTTGTTCTCAACATTAATTAAGTAATTAAGTAAAAAGGGTGGAATTAATTTTAAGTTACACTTTATATACCTCACTTGAGTTAAACAAACTTAAGTTACTTTTCACCCAGCATGACAACAACAGTCAACACATTTACTTGGTCTGCATCCCAATGACTGCTGGAAACCCTTAAGGCTACTTGGCCCTAATTTGACCTCACAAGTTTGATCCATCCAGGAACAGAGTCTTCGAGCACAATCTGGTAAATATGGAGGGTCACTGCAGGTGATGCAACATATGGGGCTCAGTTGGTGTGGTTGGCAGTATCTTCAGGCAGTAACCAAGCAACCAAGGACTATACTAAGACCGGGCGAGAAATGTGGCTGTGCATCATTTAATGGATTAGACAAGCGGGAAAGTATGTGAGGGTAAAAGGAGAGCGAGACAGCTGCAAGCACAATCAGGCACTTACACATACATCCACAGAGTGACAGCAACATAACACACATGCACAGGAGCACAGATGCACACACATAACACCACACAAACATGCATAAACTTTACTTTTCCCACACTGTCTTTTTAAAGACTCTGCCAGAGGGCTCTTGCTCTCAGTTTTACACCGCTGACTCCATCTTGACACAGAGATCAGAAAGTTGCCAGAAAGTAACCAGCAATTTACTTCTTGGTTAAACACTTGGAAGCCACAGAGCCCCATCACCAGCAGCAAATCCATCAGAGAGAAATAAATGCCGACAAAGACAGGGGACAAGAAAGAAAGAAAAGGAGAAACCATCTAAACCTCTTAGGCTCAAACAACCTTCTCGTCTCACTCTGGGGGGGTGGAAACCCCTGAGGTGTGTAATATGAAACAGCATGTTAATGCTGGAGCTCTTGCCTTTGAACTTCTTTATTGCTATTAAAAGGTGCTGTTATGATAGTCCCCTCCCTGTCTCACCTGGCATCCTCTGTCCTCAAAGTTTCTCTCATCTTCGATTGAAAAGAGAAAGAAAGTATACAGAGAATGATTTGAACCATCAGATGCAGTGATGTCAGGGTAACTGCTGATATTTAGATATTGTGTGGGTGAATCCTCCTGTATTCTACTGAGTGTTTATCTACTTTCTCACCTTACAATCTCCCTTAACAATGTTCATTTAGTCATGTATAAACTATACTTTCCTTTGATTTTTGCTGATTTGGAAGGACTTGTAGGTGTGGTCCCACCAGTTTGCAATATGTTGCCTGTGGTGAGCATGATTACTTTGAAACACAAACTGACCACAACAGTAAGTATTGCTGTATCATCTTTTCGTTTTCTGACAAATATTGTCCAATATGCAATTGCGTTAATCTTAAATGACTTGGATTTTAGAAAAAATGTGATTATGAGATGCAAAAAGATTGGCGTTACAGTTACTGTTGGTCTGAATAATGGAATAGCGAAAGAGAGAGAGAGCAAAGGGAGAAAGAGTAGAAAGCAAAAGAGTGAGAGGCACTGGTACACACCAGGGTGATTATCCCTGCTGTGTAACACAGAGGATTGGACTCAAGATGAGCCTCTCCTCTGGCACAAATGTATCTATGTTGTCAGGTGTGCCTAGACGATTACCCACCATGCTGTGCTGCTCTGTGGCAACTCCCTCAGTGGGAGTCAAGTTCTCACACAAGACCAGAGCCAGGGAAAGAATGGCAGCCTATTACTCACAGCCTCGTCCTTATGTTCCCTTCACAAAGTCTGATGGACAACACAACTTGATCTTCTGACTCATGGTTGGCTGCTGCTATTTTCCCTTATTATCCATCCCTGTCTATTTGTTTTGATAGAGATTGGAATGCTATGAATACTATTATGCTGGCATATATACACAACATATGATTGAGAAAGTAAAGCAGAGGGCTATTGCTCCTTGAGCAATGACTGCAGTTTGCAGCCAATGTATAATGTAAGTAAGTGAAAATGGTAAGTAAAAGCACTTACCATGCAAAAACGTTTATTTTTTAATAATTAATTACATTTATGAGCAATGATTACATAAATAACCCATCTGAAACTGACTTGTTTAATTTGCAGTTAATTGCTTTCAGCCCATGTATCTGGTTTAAAAATGCAATGTAAGTTAGAATAGGTGTTCAAGCAGAATTATAAAGAATGTGGTATTTACTTTGGCTGTCATTGTCAAAAAAACATCACAGTTGTTTGAAGCAGCTCTTTAAAAGAAAAGGCAGGCTCAGTGTAACAATGCTGAAATGATTACATCAATGTGTTTGACATTTTAATGAGCTGGGTTTGATGTCAACTCATGAAGTGTTTTTCTTATTAAAATAGAGAAAAACAGAAATAAAAAACGCTACTCAATAGAGAATTAGAACATAATCAACACTGAGTTTTTTTTCCATGCTAAAGAAACATTCTTCACTGACTGTACTGAAATGGAGTTTACCATAGCCCTGTTGATGACATGTTTTTATGTAAAAAAATGGATTCTGTCAGCACCTATTATACTCTTTCCTCACAAGTGACAATTCAGAACTTAAAACATGAAAATGTGCTTTTATTCTAAGGAGAGACAACAGATGTGTTGTATTTGTAATAATACATCTTAAAAAATGGAAACAATCTCAATTCTTCTTCTTGTAGTCCTATTAGTACTAGTAACTAGCAAATATGATTTAATACTTTGCTTTGTAAAGTCTTTAGGATATCATCAGGTTGTAAAACGCTCCCTTTCATGACACACATTTCATGATGACATGCACTAGTACAAACACTACCACTGTTATCTCTGGCCTATTGCTGCCACCGCTGTCCCACCGAGTTTGATCCTTGCCATGACATGCTTCTCAGATGGGGCCTGACAGAGGACCCACAGGATTATCCAAACAATGCTAAAACTGGGACATAAGGATTAGTTTGGCCCTGTAATCCCCAGTGGAATTCCCACCACCACTGCCACCACCCCCAAACCCTCAAAGACTCCTGCATTTAGGTTTTTAAGATGTTACATCTTGTTTAGTCACTCACGGTTAAGGGGATGATAAACAGTCATCAGAATTCTGTGAGATGTAATTATAAGTGCTTTGGTGAATGAAGTTAAACTGTACTAACATTTATCGACTTTAATTCATGACACCTTTGAAGACAAGAACCTAACCTCTACTTCTCAGTCTATCGAACACTACAATGCCTTGACTTGGACATTTCATTCTGTCATGTGTTTTCAGGATCACTACCACCGCTGCTTGTATGATGGACCTGAGAAGGTATCCATTGGATGAGCAAAACTGCACACTCGAGATAGAGAGTTGTGAGTAATTCCTCCTTTTATTCATTCATTATTTTGTTTTTTTGTCAGGGCTATAAATCTCTGGAGTGTCTGTACCCCTTCATACTGGCATGGCTTCAGTTTTTTCATTCAGCTGTCAGGAGCCATGTGTGACTGGGCCCGCACTGGGTCTCAACAATTTGTGCTATACTGTAGTACAAGGATTTACTCAGAATTTTAATATTTTCAACATAATCCTTTCCATCCAATTTGCTGTATTTCCCTTGGTAAAAGAGAAGACATTATTTTCTTCCTAAAGATACCCTCAGCCAAATTTTCAAAAAATATTTTATAAGTTCAGAAAAATCCTATATAGCTGTTTTTACTGCATAAAAAATGGTTCTAAGAAGGAAGTCTTTTTCAACTACACTGATATCACACAGTGTAGTTGGTGGGAGTTTAGGGGAAATTATTTTAATCAGCCATCTTGTACACCAGATAGCTCTCATTGAATTAGCTAATGGCTATAGCTCAATGCCTCTTCCCTCACCGCAGAGGCAGACTACTTTGTTTAATATGCGCTGTCCGTGCTGCTAAAGTGATAAAGCAGAACTGTTGCTAGGTCGAAAGCTCAAAGCTGCAGCACAAGAATTTACCAGCACTACATCATAATGGGTGTCCTAGGGGTGCTGTGTCACCTTTACGGCACCTAGCATTTAACCACAGCATACTAGGTTTTAAGGCCCAGGACCTTGGCTGTATTTCTATCAGTCTCTTTCAATTTTTACATGCTCAGCTTTTCATAAATTCAATAACTGGGAAAAGAAGTACAGCATGTCTGTAGTTTAATATAAGATTTTCTAATGGTATTATTAATAAAACCTAAAATGGCATGTTCACATTTCTCAAATACATTTCTTCTTTCTTCTATGCTTACAGCTGCTCGAATGGCAAATAACCAACCACCTTAGTTGCTGGCACACTAGAGAGAATTAATGTAGTAGTGAGGTTGAAGGAGTGTCCTCACCTTTCATCTACAATCACAGGGAAAGTTAAATTTGCTCGCATACTCGGTTATACTAGCTCAAGCTTAGTCAAAACTCAACTGGATAACTGTAAATGCATCTGAATGTAGTTTCCATGTAGAGATGGTTAAAGGGTGTTATACTCAATTGTGCAAGTGAGCTGGAAGGCCTACAGCTGGTGCTGGTGTACACATGGAAATAGAGCATAATAAGCAAAGGAGGTAATTTAAGAATTTTTTTTTTAAACTCAAGATTGCACAATACAGTTTAAGAGTGACGTTTAGCAGAGGCCTGAAACCAGCAATGTGTTTGTAGTGACAGTATCTGCTTTGATAATTTCCACATGCCATTGTTGTGATATACTGAAGATATTACTCTTCACTAGATGTGAGTATAAGACCTGGAACCTTCTGTTTGCAAGGCTAAGGAGTCATACAGCTCCATAGCCACTTTCCAAAATGTGCTGTATACCCAGATACAGATCATTTGTCCAGCATTTCTGTGAGAGTGTGGTTACAGGAATGCATTAAGGCTCTACTGTATGGTAGTCAGCTAGTGGACTACAGTGTGCACATAAGCCAACTGTACCAATTGTATTTCAACATGTTTGTTGATATCAAATGCTAAATTAAAAACACATAATATCAGTCCTCAATAGGAACAATTTAGGATTGGCAGTAGAAATGTTTAGGAAGACTTAGGAAGGAAAGAATGTGAACAGAGAGGGAACTAAAATCAAGCTGTGGCAGATTAGTGTGAAAGAGTTGTGGAATAGGATGAGACACATTGTTGTGTAAACTGTTAGGCCAAATGGTTGAAGGGAACCAAGGAAAAAAATCAATTAAACCTGTCTTTCAACATGGTTACATCAGGCCAGCTAGACAGGCCTTCCCTTCTCCTTTACTGATGACAGTATAGTTGGCATCACAGCTCCTTATCCCACCTACATTTTCCGTAAAAGATACAACATCAATAAACCTCTGCCAGTGACCTCACTCGCTTGACTTTAACCCCCCTCATGAACCTGAAATTAAGGACGACTCTCCCTAATGACCTGCTCACATCATAGCCCGGGGGGTGTTCCTCAGGTCTCTAGAATAAGACTGTCAACATGGAGTAGCATAATAACTTATATTCTAAAGGTTTTGAGAGGCCCAATCATTTTCTTTAATTTCCCCAGAAATTCAAACATCCTTAACCCTTTCTGTTTGAAATATAACATTTTTGAAAAAAATTCAGAACAAAATGCACATTTTCCTGGTTTTGTTTTATCTGAGCCCCAGGAATTGAGGGGCCCATGAAGCAGCAGTATGAAGAGGATCTCTGCTGGTTTGGACTGTCTTAGATCTAGTGTTGCATTAGAGCATTAGATGACTTAACTCATTGGGTTGGATGGTTGGTTTTTATGCAACTGTGTTCTTTCTCTTTTCTTAATCAGTTTGTGTTTCTGTCCCTCTCTACTCTCTGTCTCTCTTTGTCTCCCTACCCCCGTCTATTCTTTCACACATTTGCCAGTGTTATCATGTCAGTATGTGTTCTTTTTTCTGTCTGTTGGCTTGTTTCCAGTGAGTTTGATTGTTCCAGTGTCTCCTAATTTCCCCGGTATTGAGCCACTGAGTGATGTCCTTAATAAGCTTTGACAAGTTCAATATAATAACTTGTCAAAGAACTTTCATGGATTAGGCTTGTATCCTTTCGTCCTTATCTGTTCTAACTATTTTAGGTACAAGTTAAATTGCTGACCCTAGTTTAATGAACAACTTTTAATCATGCAATAACAAGCTTCAGTACTGTGGTTGCTGCATCAGCAGGGTTATTTTGCGCAAGAAGGGCTAGAGCAAACGTATTGTTTTCAAGTCTAAAATAAAAGTCATTCATCTGTTGTTATCAAGTAACCACACACATAAATACTCAGTATTAATCATTTTGAAATTCCTCGTTTCCCAATATACACAGTTTTGTCACTTGTTGAATAAAAGGTAATTTAAGAAATATTACACTGCTTCACTGAGCCTGGGCAAAAAAGCATTTATTGTATTTGTTTAGATTGTAAACTGCACCTTTCACTGTACACAGGTTTTCACCGTTTTGCCAATCAATCCCACCTTGTGCCAGTACCATTTTCTTGCCACATCAGGAATTGATGAATGGACAAGGAGCATGTCCTATATGTTCATCATTTGTCATTTGTCATCATTTGTAGCACGTTTGAAGGGAAAAATAGAAAACCTCATACTTATAGTGGTGGGGATGGAGAGATAGCAAATAAATTATTTATTCTGGATAGCCCAGGGACTTTTCCCACCCTGTCTGTGACTAATGGTTCAGTGGATTCACAAATTGCTCACCCATATTTTGCAAAAAATAAAAAAAATGAAAAGTACTGTTACTTTTACTTTTTACTCAAGTATGTACTCAGATGAAAGTAAAGCAAAGTCAGATAAAATACACACTGCCTGTTATAGGATATACCTATTAAATTATTTAAAAAAAAAAACACATTTAGGCTACAAAATAAAGTACATTAATATGTCAACGTATACACATCACAACACAGAGCCCTAATGGTCAAACAAACGATACATTCCTATCCTATAGACGGCACTGGTGCATTAAACCAGTAATTAATTAATGTAAATGCAACCTTTTTCTTTTTTCTTTTTTTTTTACCATTGCAGAGGTACAATAGGCTAATGCTAATCTTAACACATAAAGATGCATTGTTCAACAACAACAGACACAGAGTACAGCATCAATATTAATAAAACAGTAGAAAAAAATGGATCCTGGGCAGTTAAAAGAAATAATACTACACAAAAAGCAAAGCTCCAAGTATCACCAGGGGCTCTACACATGAACTCGAGCATTGAGAACATTGTTTGTGTACCCAGAGTTTACTAAAAAGAAAGGTTTTGAACAACTCATCGTAGCTCTTGTTGTTTCCGGCCGCTACCACCACGGCAGTCAAAACGAGTCGATATCAAAACAAGTAGCCACAGATTTAGTATATCCCTTGTGCACCGGTGTAGTTAAGGTGTAGAGCCCCTGGTGATACTTTGAGCAAAGTTTCATGTTGTGTCGAGCCTTCTTAGTGTTTTAAAAATAGTTATTTTAAGGCTAGCATAAAAGTGCCCCTATTACTCCCATTCAAAAGGCCATTTGACCGAAAAACTAAAATACGGTACATCTTAAAAGTGGCGCTTCCGTGCTAATATGCTTTTAAGCGAAAGTTTGACTCGGTTACATTCACAAAAAGACCCTAGGTTGCATTTTGGCGAGAGTTACGCTTTAACAGGAACCTACCACCTGGTCAGGTAACCACAGGTTGAACCAGACTGATTCAAAGCATTCAAATAATACAGAACAAACAAAGCATTATGAATTCTCAGTCACTGCCCTAATCACAATTTTACTATGGGCACACACTCACTTTCATGGGTGCACTGACTTTAACAGTTTGTTTTACCACAGAGCAATCTTACCCCTCCTTCCCTTAAGGTAACCTGTGGAGTATTCTTGTAGACAAACAAAAGGTTTGTTTGCATTCGAAATGCATTGTGTGTATCCTTGAGCCCTTACAACTCAATTGAATGAATTTTCGTCCTGATAAACCATTTGCCAAGCAGAATTTTTAAGTATTTAAAATCCAGAATTGTTTACTTCTTCTTCCCTGTCTTTGTTGGCCTATTGCTGTATATCTTGGTGAATTGTCGCCACCTGTAGGTTAGTGAAATATTGCGAAACCATTTGCAGGCATGTGTACCACATCACCCGTGCGCATGTGCGTCCTTGAGACAAACAAAACGGGGACCCATCCATAGAAAACGCTCTTTAGTGGAACGTTTTAAGATATGGCCAGAACTTTAACACATCAATTGTAAAACAGAGGGTGTGGTCAATTTTGAAAGATAAGTTATACCTCTAGTTTAAAAAAAAAAGCTCACAGACAGTGTGTGTTAAGTCTTTGCTCATGCACATCTCTTTGTGGGCTTATCACTAAGATATATACAAGGCATAATAATTACTACACCCTGGATATGAATACATTATATGATATAATGTAAAGGGACTATTTCCTTGTTCTTTAGACTTTGGTGTTATCTGTAATGTTGTTATTGTTAGGACTTCATAACAATAAATGCTGCAGTTATTTGTGATATTAAGCAAGGTAAACTTGGCTTTAATATGACACTACCTCAACCTCACATTCAGCAGTATTGGATAAGGGTTGGGTTTACAGTATAACTTTGCAAGACAAGCCCTGTCATCCTGTATTTGTGTTTCTTACTACTTGCTCAGCATCTCTATAATGCATGCATAATCCAGGCCACACAAGGTTTTACCATAGTGCAAAGAAATACCATGTCTTGCATTAGTCAAAAGGGTTAAACCTCCTGATGTTCTGGGTCACTGTTACAGTAAGAAAATTTACAGTGTACAGTATGTACGTTGCAGTACATTAGTCCCACTTTCACAGAAAGCTGATCTAGTTAAAGATGTAACATTGACTTTACAAGTACAGCAGCTGTGCACCTTTTCAATAAATCATAACAAGAGTAAGGTCACTGAGTCGTTAAACACTGAATACCACACAGAAGCCTTTTTGCCCCAATTAGCTGCTTTAGCATATATGTGACTGCAGAGGGCTCTTCAGGAGACAGCTACATTGGGAATTTAAGGGCTTTGAAAAAGCATTCAGAGAAAACACAAATTAAGACAAACTTCCAGTCACCGATACAATCACATCCTCAGACATGCATGCAAAACCAATGGCATCTCTGTGTGTGATCACTGGTTACCAGCACTGCTCCCAACTTGAAACCTGCCGACATATAGGGGGAGAGAGAGGCACATGCGATTGTTATTTCACAAAGTAGATGTGCACTCGCAATGAAAATTTTATTACAGCATTTCTACCAAGTAATAGTTATATTTTCCGCACCAGTGATCCACATCATATGGACAGAGCCGCTTCCACAGTCTATCTCTCTCTTGCTATCTGTGTCCATCAGAACCCATTTTTAGAAACTGCACACATCCTCTAGGGTGTGAATGTTTTTCTACACTTGGGCTTGCATGGCTTATTTATTTATTTATTTTATCTTTAGATGTTCGGTCCCTGTCAAGGCATGCAGTCAGCTGCAGCTTGCTGTGTACTGCAAAAGTTTCGAAGACATTTTTAATTGGACACCAGGAATAACATTAAAGTCGCTTTAATCTGCGTGGAATCAAAAATGAATCTGAGACATATTTAAGAGTGGAGTAGCCTTCTCAGTTCACAGGGGAGAGTGAGGGGCAGGCAGTTGGGGATTCATTTGACGAGCCCATTTGTGTGTGTGTGAGGATGTTTTTGTGTGTCTATGCAAGCATGTGTGTCCTCGTGTTCATGTGTGTTTGTCTTTGTCTGTGGATGTAGGCTATGCACCACAAATCAATGTCTATTTATATGCGTAAATATATATAATAAGTTGACATGCATTCCCAACTGAGGAAAGAGACAGGTTTCCCAAATCATGCACTGTAAACACTACAGGTCTGGTTAGGTTGAACAGTAACGTTTTTCAATGGACACTATGTATCATACATTTAATCATTTACACACACTCCCCCAGACACCTTGACTTGGTTGGGCTTGTTACGTGAAGCTGCATCCAAAATTATCAATAGCCTGATATTCATGGGGAATAAGTTAGGTTTGACATATGTTAAATTGACTTAAAAGGACTGGTAAAAAGCTATTCTCATTTTAGATGTGAAGAAAATCAAATAAAAGGACTTTTGTGATAGTTGTTGGTGCGTCTGTGTGGCCTTTAAAATGTATGTCACAATGACAATGGAACTTAGATTAGAAAGCCAGCGCAACTTAATTAGAAAGTGTGTACTGTTTTCTAAGTTTTATTACCTGTATATGGTGTTTTGTAGCATTTAAAAGTAAAAACACTTTGTTATCCCCAATTATGTTTTGCCCAGAGCAATACCAAAGCCAGTGTTTTGATCTCTGAAATTCCGTCTTCGCCCATTAAAACAAACCAACTAAGATCTTTTTTTGATTAAAAAAACGCCAGGAGTCAGATTTGGTCAGTTAGATATGCCAGAGTCCCAGTTAAATAGCTTTAGTATTGTATTGCTATCTCTTCTGATGCTATCGTGAACTATTTCATTTATTTTATGGCCTGCCAACGCTCCCAGGCTTTGAAATCATGAGAGAAGCTTTTGTGCTGGCGTAAAATATATATTTTCACACCCATAGTTTTTTTTTTTTTTACTGAATGGATGAGTTTGCATCTCATGCTACTGAGGAGTCAAGGAGCTAATTTCCTCTTTTCTCATTTCACTGTTTTATAGTTAATAGATATACAGTAGACTGACTCTCTCTCGTCTGTCATGCATTACAGATCATGTCTTTTTTTCTCATTCATTATAATTAATTTAATGCAGTGGGAATCAGGACGATATCTGTGTGCCAAATACTGTGAGATAATAACTTTAGTATGAAAGAGAGGTGACGCAAAATTGCAGAGTCAGCCTCAATGACAGAAATAATGCAAAAATATGAGTGCCGGATCAAATAATTGACTGATTTGTTTAAGGTTTGCACAAAGGCATTCATTTATCTCTACTGATTGTAAACATGTGTTAGCCCCTGGAGAGACTGCAATGTGCATTACAACCCATGATACAAACGTGTTGGATGGAACAAACAGTATATTTAAGATTTTGCTCTTTTATGCTTTGCTTAAATTGTAGAGCTTATCCTGAGGTGCCCGAGGAAAGGCCATGGGGTCAATACAATCAAAAGGTTATATTTCGTTGGGATCAAGAATGTGCATCACAATCTGCCTGCTAGATCTTGAGATATATCCATAGACAGTATATAAACTGGACCAACAGATCCCGTTGCTCTGGACCGAGACCAGTGAAGGATATTAGAAGCACTTTTCCGGTGAGCGCTGAGCGTTACTGCGCAGCCTCCAACTGAGAGAGACGACCTAGATGTGACGTGAGCAACCTTCTGGTAGTTGTGCCAAGAGAAATCTCAATCATTCCCAATTTTGCAGAGACAGAGAGCGTAGGTGTATGTAAGGAGATAACATAGGCACAGGCTAATTATTGCTAACTAAAATGCTAGTTTAATTAGTTAGTAATTAAACTTAAATAGCTAATGTAAGTCAAAACTGCCTGCGAGCTTCTCCTGTACTATACGGTAATTCCTCTACTATGCGACAGTAAGTCGCTTGGTTATGACACAATCGTTAGCCTATTTTTACAAAAACGCCTTCTACGGAGCCATAATGTGAGGTACAAGGTAATGGAGCCTTTTTTACATTGTCGTGTTTCTTTAGAAATAAACAACGGACAAATAAAGTCTTTAATCACTTTAGATGTAAAGTTATTCACTGTCAAAGTGGCGCCAAAATGAATAGCAGTCAATGGGATGCTTTTGTTAGCATCAAAATGGTGCCATAGGATCTACGGGTTGTTAACAGACGCTTACCCCCTTGGATATATCACTGGAAGAGCAGACATTTTGGCGTGAGGTGGTGCAAAACAGAAAGGGTCTATCCTGTGTTTGGCCCTGATGGTGACACAAATGGAAAGATCAGGGGGTTACCAATACAATGAGCTTCCATCCTCTGGGGACGATCCTCTGGGACTGAACACACTGACTCAAATTTTAATTTTCAATCTCAAGTAGAAGAGGTTGTTCAGTCACGGTTTTATGATTTAAGAAATGTATCCAAAATTAAGTTATTTCTGTCTGCCCCTGACCTGGCTTGCTTTTATTCCATCCCATCTTGACTAATATCATTTTCTTATACTCTGCACTTAGTAGAAAAGCACTTAATCGTCTGCAAGTCAAAATGCAGCTGCCAGACTTTTTACTGGAACTGAGAGAAAAGAACACATTAATTTAATTGTTCAGTCCCTTCTTTGGCTACTTATTTCCTTTGGAATACATTTTGAGAATGTATTGATAACCTCTTATGTGATGTGATGATGATGTCACATGACTACCCAATCTATACTGTACATAAAGAGAGTATATCTGAACGCAGTGAGCACACAACTCCACTTCCGTCAAGAGGACCAAGAGATGTCAGAATGTGAGGGTGTGAGGGTGTTGAAAGCAGCCACTGAGGAGTATGCTTTAATAATTCAGAGCAACTAAATAGGTCACACAAGTATTAATTAAGCAGAGCAGGGTATGGGGGAGGGAGAAGAAGAGGGAAGGTAGAGTGAAAGAAAGATGGACACATAATAGCAGTTATGACAAAGAAAATAACAGAAAGGAGAGAAGAGAGGAGTGTAATCAAATGGAAAAAGTGGTGGGAGGAAATGAGATGAAAACAGAACAAGTTAGAGAAGAACAGTGGGGGATTAAAAAGAGAGACCAGAGGAGGGGGAGGAGATGGGGTGTGGCATAACAGTCTATATTCAATAATCAATGAAACAGCGTGGGAGTTCCCCCTAAATTGTTCTGTCAAACATGCTGTCATTCGTCATCCAGCCCGGCCCCATTATCACCGCCATCCCCACCCCACACACACACACACACACACACACACACACACACACACACACACACACACACATACACACATACACACATACACACATACACACATACACACATACACACACACACACACACACACACACACACACACACACACACAGAGCTGCTAAATCTCCCTATCATCGGCTTCCAACAAAGATGGTCATTCACACTAGTGCAAAAATGAGTCAACTAATAATTTAACAATAGTCACTCAGGCAACCTCAACTACCATGCATGCAAATCCCCATTGCAGCAAATATTCAGTTGTAACAACTATTGGCAACCATCACAAATTATTATTATTATGTTGCATGTTGAGTTACTGAACACATTCAATATTTGTTGTTCAGTCCATCTGCTGTTCCCTAAAATGCAAAACTAGACATGCACATTGAAAGCAACTGAACAGTTTTACACATTTTATGATGTAAGACCAGGGCTTAATTTGAGCTGGAACACGCCGGAACATGTTACGGCACCTCCAACGTTGGATCCAGAATCTTTTTTATTGGATCTGGCACCTCCTGTGTCACTATGAAAAATGAATCGCCTAAATGAAAAAAAAAATGTAGTGTAGTGTCCAATGTTGTTATCTGTCTTATTAGTCTTTATTCCCCATTGAAGTTCCACAAAAATCTTGTGTTTGCATTTTCAATGCATTTTCACATGCAGATAGGGGTGTGCCATAGCCGTAAGAGGATTGGTGGAGAGGTTTCAGGCCCAAACCTGGGATTGGCTGCAGCTGGGGAACCGCCCATATATAAGGAGCCAAGATGGTGGCGGTTGGGGGGGGGGGGGGGAGGGGGCAGCAGACATTCCTTGTCCTTCTCATCTCCCAAATGGCCACTCTTTTGCTTTGTGTGTAACTTTGGTTTAGGTTAGATATTGTTTAGGTTTGTTTGGTAAGGGTGGACCGCCAGGTGTGTTAATCTTGTTTTCTCCTGTTTTGTTAGTTAGGGAGGTAAGTCTTTTATTATTTGTTTTGCCCTTTTGTTTGTTAGGTTAGTTTATCTCCCAGTTAGAATTGCTTTATTTGTTTTTTTTGGTGGTAGGTCACCCTGAAGCCTTATACATATATGTTATGTATATATTTTCGTTCTCTGTTAAATAAATAAGTTTGATGTTATCTAAACCAATTGTTTGTGGCTACTTGGGAGACGGGGAAGATGGGACCTTTTCATATTACGTCCTAGACAACCCTAGACTGGGGCGTAACATGAAATGGGGGCTCGTTCCGTCTTCTTGTCGCATTTTTGTTTCCGGGTAGGTTCGGTGGGTGAGTATATGTTTTTCTGGTTGGCAGTTTTTTGGTGTGTGGGGGAATTATGGAGTTTTCACTGGATGATTTTGTGGCTAGTCCTTCTTTGGCTAAAATCGAAAAATGCAAAAAAAAAGACCTGTTGATGGTGGCAAATTGTTATAAGGTGCAGGTGTCTTACAGTGCAAATAAGGTGGAGCTCAAACAGTTGCTGTGTGCAGAGTTGGTGGAGCAGGGCGTCCTACCTGAACCAGCTGCTGATGTTGCTGCGGCGGGTGACGCACCGATGGTGGAGGTGAAAGCAGCGGGGGCTGCTGGCATGCTCGCTGCTGGTGTGAATCTTCAGCCGGTCACTGATCCTCTAGTAGGTAATATGACCACAGAGGATCTCCGCATAGCCCTCCAAATAAAGGAGGTAGAAACCAAAAACACAGCTAGAGGTGCAAGCCATGCATCTGCGCATCAGGGCTCTCGAGCTGGAAAGAGGAGCCCCTGTAGTCTCCACCCCGATGTCTCCTCTTGACCGCAGTGCTGTTTCTGTTCCAGCTTTTGACATTAGTAAGCACATTGCTTTAGTCCCTCCATTTCGTGAGTCCGAGGTTGACTCATATTTTAGCGCTTTCGAGCGGATAGCTGCTGCCCTAAGTTGGCCCAAAGAGTTCTGGTCCCTTCTCCTCCGGTGTAAATTAGTGGGGAAAGCTCAAGGAGTCTGTGCCAATCTGTCTATTGAGGATAGTCTTGATTATAAGATCTTGAAAAAAAACTGTTGCAGGCCTACGAGCTGGTCCCCGAAGCATATCGACAAAAATTTAGAAACGGTGAGGAAACTGCTAACCAGACGTATGTTGAGTTTGTGCGTGACAAGAGCGTTTTGTTTGATAAATGGTTGTTTGTTAGGTTAGTTTATCTCCCAGTTAGAATTGCTTTGTTTGTTTTTTTTGGTGGTAGGTCACCCTGAAGCCTTATACATATATGTTATGTATATATTTTCGTTCTCTGTAAAATAAATAAGTTTGATGTTATCTAAACCAATTGTTTGTGGCTACTTGGGAGATGGGGAAGATGGGGCCTTTTCGTATTACGTCCTAGGCACCCCTAGACTGGGGCGTGACATTCCGTTACCTCCAACCCCTGTTTTGAGTCGCCGGATCCACCCCCCCTCTGCGCTCCAGGACCTCCCACTTTACAAATTAAGCACTGTGTAAGACTACAATATTCAGTTGTTGGTCTTGAGTGAGGTAGCAAAGTGTATTGCAAGCCTTGGCATCCTGTCTCTCAGTTGAGCAAGTTCACACTTCGATGCACTCATTGTGATGAGCTGTCAGAACTCTGAGACAATCTAGTGCTGCTAGCTCACGATGTACAAAATATAGCAATCTAATTGTCTTGCACTATAAAAATGATTTCTGTCTAAACCATTTTTGCCCTAAATAATGCCAATATGGAAAAGCAATAATGTCATCCATGCTTTAAAACAAGCTTGTCTGACGTACATGTGGCTGTTTTAGTCTAACTTCTGCTGTGGCGTCAGGAGGCCTTAAAACAACTTCATTACTATTGAAAGAGGCATTCTAACACACACATGCAGGTTCACATGGTTACAATATATACCCATTTTAAATACTATTTAGCCAATTTCTGTTTTAATTGCTGCTACCCCCGCGACCCGATACCGGATAAGCGGACGAAGATGGATGGATGGATGGATGTTTTAATTGAGTTTTTTTTAAACTTAGTTTTAGCTTGGCTTTAAAGGTGAGCAGCCTTCTGAAGAAGTGCACTGAAGAAGGACACTAATTCCAGCTGTCTCATGTCTCTCCTGTCTCCCCTCGCCTCTCTCTGTGACCAATACTCTTATGCCCTGAAGTCAGCAGACAAGTCAACTGCCCCAGACAGTCAGACAGTAGGCAGTGGATTATGCAAGAGCCAGGCTTTTTTTTCCTTTTCTTTTTTAACAGCCCTTGTCTTCAGCTATAACTACAGAGTACCAGTGTTACTCAATCATTTATTGCTCCTGCCTTGCTGTCCATGTCTCCACTGATTGGGCCAAAATGAGCGCAAAAGAGCGAGTAGCTTTGGTTTGGATTAATATTAATGAACTTTCCTCTTGTCCCTTTACAGATTTGACTGGGTTTTAGAGGTGAAAATGGATTCCAAGCCTGATTATTTAATCATTCTTGCTCTTGGTATTTAATCATTTAGTTGCTCATTGGACAACACATAATACAGTTGACTCGTATTTAGTCACATATATAAGGGTTTCCATCAGCGACTATATGGAATGTTGTATGCTTAACTTAATTTCATAATTTATAGTTTTAACAGGCTTTTCCATAATTTAGTTATTGTCAGGAATATAGTACCAAGACGTCAGCACGACGTGGGTACCTCAGACGATGATGTTGAGGTGCACTTGAACAAGACATGGAACTGTTGTGGAACTGCTCAGCGACCCACTATAGACTGTGGTTGTACTGAGCAGGTGTATGCGTGAGTACTTAGGAAAGAAGGTGAAAGAAATCACTTAACAGAAGTAATTTTTCCTGAGTCTTTCCAATGTTATGTCATGCTAAACTATCATAAGTGAGGAGTCAATATAGTAAAATAGTCAATAACAACAACGACAATAATAATAATAGATGAACAAATTAATGTTGATACTTGAAAAGTGTCAAAGCACAATAAAGATTTTAGAAACGCCCACATGAACCGAATAATTACATAAAGTTATTTGACAGTGTCATGACATTTAAATGCCACGTTCACAGACCGTTCATTCACCAATCAAACCTAATTTAGCTAGTGCCTTTAGCTCTGTATATACAATATGCAACTAAGTGTTGGATAAATAGATATGGAACCCACTAAGTCAATAAGTAGTCGTAGCAAACAACCACATTCATACTGTAAATGCAAATACCCAAATATTGAAGTATAGGATATTAGAGACATCCTTTCGTTGTGGGGAACCTCACATTTGAGGTCAGTGAACCAAAGACCAATGAATGTGTCTGCTGTCAGCAGAATATAAAATGGTGACTAATGCAAACCTAATCATGCAAGGTGATTAATTAACTGGACTGTACGGGATCTAGATGGGGCATAATTATGAACATATATACTGTACAGACCATTAACAATCCTCAGTAATACTGTGCTCTGTACCCTATCTCAGATGGTTACACTACAGATGATATTGAGTTCCACTGGCGAGGAGGAGACAATGCTGTGACGGGGGTGGACAAGATCGAACTTCCCCAGTTCTCCATTGTGGATCATAAGCTCATCTCCAAGAATGTCGTCTTCTCCACAGGTAATGATAACAAACGCATGAAATGCATAAATCATAGCTGAATGTACAGCGTTGAACACAATAACAGCAACACTGGTACAATTTAATACAATCCAATATCAATAGCCCTGAAATAAATATGATCTTGAAGCATATATGTATAGTATATACAACTTTGTACATAACTTTCGTTATTACTTTGCCTTCATTTCCATTAAAAACACTTTTAATTTTTTTTTTACTTTTCTGTCTCTCAGGGTTATGCCATTATCATTATGCTGCTGCAAAGCTGGCAATATGGCAATTCATAAATATTGACTCTAATGCTAAATGTTATGTAAATGTATGAACACACATACAAACATTCTAATAAGGTGTCGCCATTGGAGACAGAAGACACCATGACTTATTTAACAGCAATAAACAAGAATGATGTCTGATACAATAACATATTAATCTCTTTTGCATTTTCATCTTCATGAATTTGTCATGCAAGCAACAGTTTCTAGGTACTGTACAGAATGCGAGCAGAAGACTAATGCAATATGAACGTATAGAGACTCCACCAATGAGACGACTTGTTTTGTCTGCAGGGACCACATGTTCCACGTAACCCTATTAATAACGTTATGCTTTCTGATAAATGCACAATGTTTGTATGCATGTGTGTATGTGTTTGTGATCTACCCAAGTGGGTCCCTACAGTGTGCCTGATTGTATTGCCTTATACAGAGATATATACAGGGGATTCCCTTTTAACGCGCTGTCTATTGCGATATGGAGTACATGACCTGGGGGGCACCGAGAGATGCAATCATCAGCACATGTGCCTGGGCATTTAGCCAATACTAGTTTCATTTTTCACTCCAAGGATAGGCATTGTCATTGTTGCCCTTATAAATAATAAATATTCACCGTTGCACCTCCGTCCTGTCATTTTCTACTGGAGCTGTTTCCTCACTTCATAAAGAAATAATTAAGGGATTCTCTTGGTGGCTCGTGCTAACATTAGCTAAATTAAATAGATAAGGGGTGACATTCCAAGAGGAGCTGAGGCTGGTATGTTCTTGGTGCTTTCATTAAAAATACATATTCTTCCTCCCTTGCTCCCCTCTGTTTCTGCATGACTCTCCAATAGACTGGATATTGCAGTGTATTCTAGCTCTTTCAATGGTGCTTTTCTCCATTTGTAATTCAACTCAAACCAAAATGCAGCCAGTTCCCTAAGGAGAGAAATATATGTGCTGATACAATTTGGACCTTACCAAAACCCCTGCTGTGGTTTTATTTCAAATAGAGCAAGATAAGCAAAACAAATGGACCCTCAACAGACAAACCATCAAACCTCTTGCAATATTGTGTATAAACACACATGGGCGTCAGTTTGGTTTGAAATGTGCTAGGGACAGAGACGCATTCAGATGTACATTTCCAGAAGTGCTGCGTACAATGACGTATTTTTTTCTCTCTCTCTCTTTCGCGCAGGTCATGTTTTGAAAGACGCTGTCCTGTAATGAATAAAAACGCGGTTTAATGTACGTAAACAATGATCTATGATTACCAAATTTCTCTCTCATATTGCTCCCCATAACCACTGAAAACTCAACTGACAAAAAAATCTAACCCAATTATTATGGACGTTATCTGACATTAATCGTTTCTTCTTCATTAGAGCCTATGTAAGGAAAAAGCTTAACATGGTTTAAGGAACCTAAACAACGATCAGACATCACCAAATTTCTCTCTCATATTGCTCCTCATAACCACTGAAAACTGTCAAAAAAAATCGAACCCAAAGTCCTATTATTATGGACATTATCTGACATTAAGCGTTTCTGCTTCACATTTTCAGCAGGGCAGCGGAGCGGCTGAGGGTTGACTCCCCACGGTTCTCATGGGCTTTATAAGTCATAACAAAAGCTTAACGTGGTTTAATATACCTAAACAACGATCAATCATCATCACATTTCTGGTTTGATTTTTTTTTACAGTTTTCAGTGGTTATGAGGAGCAATATGAGAGAGAAATTCGGTAATCATTGATCATTGTTTAGGTACAAGCTTTTTCCTCGCTATAGGCGCCAATGAAGAAGACAACGCTAATGTAAGATAACTTCTATAATCGTTGGATTTCGGTTTAGTTCTTTTGACAGGCTTAAGTGTTCATTACAAGATATGGCCATGATACATTTGGTGATGATTGCTTGTTGTTTAGCTACATTAAACCATGTTAAGCTTTTTTTCACGTTAAGCAGAATGTCCCGACAGGCAGTGTTGTGAACAGAGAAGCGTGCAGCCAGCGCAGCAGCAGAGCGGCTGTGTCTGCTCTGTGGGGATAGAGATTGTTGTGGATTTTTTGGCATCTGTCACTCAAGAATTATGTGTGTTATGGACTTTTTTTTTAAACTAAATTGAGCTTGAGGTTTTCAAAAAATTGGTGGGTACAAAATGACTCATGACGAAATCTGGTAGGTACGCGTCCCCACCGTCCCCACCGTCCCCACCGAAATCGACGCCTATGTAAACACAGGCAGTGAAGAATAGGTAATTCTAAAGAGCACTTGAGTTTGGTGGACACAACAAATATGGCCTTTTATTGAGTTGCTTCTGCCAAGTACAACCCAGGAATGAGAGATTATTGTTGATAAACGAGCTTGGAAAAACTGCTGAAGGAGTACAGGCTACATTTAGGATACCCTCACAATCAATCAATTGTTTTGGACATTTATCAAGCCAAAGTGCTAGACATTCACTGGTTCCCTCTTCTGAAATGTAAGGATTTGCTGCTTTTTATTAAATATCTGACAAAATAGGGAATTATGATGATTTGCCATGCTTTTCTTTTTTCAGAGTAAAAAAGTTAATAGGTTATCCCAAAAATAGTTACTTTTTTAAATTGACAAATGTGTTAAATTATATTACAGAAATTTCTCACAAGACAACCTTTTGGTTGCAAATTAAAGATAATATATGGCTGCATTCAGTAGCAAAAGCAGACATACGTTATCATGATGTGAAAAAAAGGATGACAGTGTCAGACCACTGTGGAGGACTGAATGTTGGTATTCTTTTTTTGTACATGATTTGTAAACCAATAGGATTGTAGATGCACCAATTAGCTGACTCCAACACCAAGAACTTTTTTTCCCTCTGTCCCCTCTCTGCAGGTGCTTACCCTCGTCTGTCCCTGAGTTTTAAGCTGAAGAGAAACATTGGGTACTTCATCCTACAGACATACATGCCTTCTATACTTATCACCATCCTCTCCTGGGTCTCCTTCTGGATCAACTACGACGCCTCTGCTGCCAGAGTGGCTCTCGGTGAGGCCTGCAATACAAATATAGACAGGTTGACAGGATATTGGGGTGGACACTTAAAAGAAGATTGCTCTGGCACTGAAATAGACTGACCAGGGACAGCTATACTTAGATTGATTATATTTTATCCCCCCCCCAATTTTACCTCATAGCAATTACATCATTCGCTTCAAGGGCAAATAGAGACAAGAAACCTTGGGGGTGTCAATATATACAACCTATTTTACATTAAGTCAGGCAAGAAAATCTGAGGCAAATGTGAAGGTTGACTATATTGACAAAGGAAAAAAGCATTAGTTGGTAGAAGACCTGTTTGACCTGTGTCCCATATAAAATACAATGTCTTAGCTGCTAGCATTTCTGGTGAATAGCTACAACTTTTCCTACAATATTCCATATCACAAATTCACTTTGTAGTGCTGTGAAGGCCATGACTTTTTATAGTGTACTTATACACACAATAAAAAGGGGAGGGGTTTGCATGGGATTTAATGAAAAAAAAAAAAAAGGTAATGCTCCAGGCGGGTCAGCAGAGTTTGGAAATGTCCGGTCACCCCCCAATCTACACTAGATTCAAGAACTACTTTACTCTGACCTGGTTTCAGGCATTACAATGGACCTGTAATGGCTGAATCACATGGCCACTGTGCTGCAGGAATCCTTTGTTGTTATTGTTAAGCTCTTGCAGCAACATCTTGGGAAAATCGCCTGAATCCCATTTTGAGCGGTGGTCACCTGACAGCTTTGTAACAGCTGTAAAATAATTTCATAATTATTTGCTGATACTCTCCATAGAAACTGACTTAAATAATCACGCTTTGTGTGCTTTCAAAAATATACAGGTGTGTGTGGGAGGATTTGTGAGCGCTATAGCAGCTGACAACACAATTATGTAATCATGCAAGGAAAATCATATTTAAGCTTTAGAACAGAATAAGGCTTCTCATGCCATTTATAATTCCTGCATATACCATAGACACACACTGCTGTAAGCCCACTACATCCAAGAGCCAATGTGCTATGCTAAAATTACAAGAATATGTCATTGAAATATATTAAATTAAATAACTACAAGCAAGAGATAGTGTGTCACTCATAATAAGCACAAACTCAACACATTGATATGCACTGTCAATCTGACAGCAACTATCCCCAAAGCTTGTTGGGTGAGGTTTTTGAAAACGGTCTACAACTTTTCTCAGGAGGAGTTCTCGCTAATGAACAAGACCAAGGTTGACATTTGAATTTCAAATCGCTGCAGCGCTTTAGGTGCACATCTTTTAGCTTGTCTCTCTGTGCATGGTCTGAAGTCATGGGGGTAAGCCCCTCAGGTTCATTGATCCTGGCAGGCTTAATCAAGCACAGACATGGTATCAAGTAGATCAAAAAGATGTCTTGCAGTTGGAAGGATTGAATCACTCACACATTCAGTCAGAAGTAAGAGTTTCGGGGGATTGTTGCTATTAATTTAATGCAAAAACATGCAAGAAATAAATTTGTGAGTGCATCCAACTATAACGATTGTCTATAACGAACACCATGTTCGAACATAGGGATGCTCATAAGTGTACCTGGTACCAGAGCACCCTAGGCCAAAGGTCAATGATCGATTTTATAATCGTTTCATCTGATCTGAGGCTGTATGTTTTGGACACTCGGGTGAAGAGAGGGGCGGAGCTGTCAACCGATCACCATCTGGTGGTGAGTTGGGTCAGGGGGTGGGGGAAGACTCTGGACAGACCTGGTAAGCCCAAACGGGTAGTGCGGGTAAATTGGGAACGTCTGGAGGAGGCCCCTGTCCGACAGACTTTCAACTCACACCTCCGGCGGAGCTTTTCGTGCATCCCTGTGGAGGCTGGGGGCATTGAACCCGAGTGGACAATGTTCAAAGTTTCCATTGCTGAAGCTGCGGCGAAGAGCTGTGGTCTTAGGGTCTTAGGTGCCTCAAGGGGCGGTAACCCACGAACACCGTGGTGGACACCGGTGGTCAGGGAAGCCGTCCGACTGAAGAAGGAGTCTTTCCGGGATATGTTATCCCGGAGGGCTCCGGAGGCAGTTGCAAGGTACCGAAGGGCCCGAAGGGCTGCAGCCTCTGCCGTGAAAGAGGCAAAGCAGCGGGTGTGGGAGAAGTTCGGAGAAGACATGGAGAAGGACTTTCGGTCGGCACCAAGGTGCTTCTGGAAAACCATTCGCCACCTCAGGAGGGGGAAGCGGGGAACCATCCAAGCTGTGTACAGTAAGGATGGGACGCTGTTGACCTCAACTGAGGAGGTAATAGGGCGGTGGAAGGAGCACTTTGAGGAACTCCTAAATCCGACTAATACGCCCTCTATGGTAGAGGCAGAGCTGGAGGATGATGGGGGATTGTCGTCAATTTCCCTGGTGGAAGTTGCTGAGGTGGTTAAACAACTCCACAGTGGCAAAGCTCCAGGGATTGATGAGATCCGTCCGGAAATGCTTAAAGCTCTGGGTGTGGAGGGGTTGTCTTGGTTGACACGCCTCTTCAACATTGCGTGGAAGTCTGGGACGGTACCTAAGGAGTGGCAGACCGGGGTGGTGGTTCCCCTTTTCAAAAAGGGGGACCAGAGGGTGTGTGCCAATTACAGGGGTATCACACTTCTCAGCCTCCCCGGTAAAGTCTACTCCAAGGTGCTGGAAAGGAGGGTTCGGTCGATAGTCGAACCTCAGGTTGAAGAGGAACAATGCGGATTCCGTCCTGGTCGTGGAACAATGGACCAGCTCTTTACTCTCGCAAGGATCCTGGAGGGAGCCTGGGAGTATGCCCAACCGGTCTACATGTGCTTTGTGGATCTGGAGAAGGCGTATGACCGGGTACCCCGGGAGATACTGTGGGAGGTGCTGGGGGAGTATGGGGTGAGGGGCTCCCTTCTCAGGGCCATCCAATCTCTGTACGACCAAAGCGAGAGCTGTGTCCGGGTTCTCGGCAGTAAGTCGGACTTGTTTCAAGTGAGAGTTGGCCTCCGCCAGGGCTGCGCTTTGTCACCAATTCTGTTCGTAGTATTTATGGACAGGATATCGAGGCGTAGTCGGGGTGGAGGGGGGTTGCAGTTCGGTGGGCTGGGGATCTCATCGCTGCTTTTTGCAGATGATGTGGTCCTGATGGCATCATCGGCCTGTGACCTTCAGCACTCACTGGATCGGTTCGCAGCCGAGTGTGAAGCGGCTGGGATGAGGATCAGCACCTCTAAATCGGAGGCCATGGTTCTCAGCAGGAAACCGATGGAGTGCCTTCTCCAGGTAGGGAATGAGTCCTTACCCCAAGTGAAGGAGTTCAAGTACCTTGGGGTCTTGTTCGCGAGTGAGGGGACAATGGAGCGGGAGATTGGCCGGAGAATCGGCGCAGCGGGTGCGGTATTGCATTCAATTTATCGCACCGTTGTGACGAAAAGAGAGCTGAGCCAGAAGGCAAAGCTCTCAATCTACCGGTCAGTTTTCCTTCCTACCCTCACCTATGGTCATGAAGGCTGGGTCATGACCAAAAGAACAAGATCCAGGGTACAAGCGGCCGAAATGGGTTTCCTCAGGAGGGTGGCTGGCGTCTCCCTTAGAGATAGGGTGAGAAGCTCAGTCATCCGTGAGGAGCTCAGAGTAGAGCCGCTGCTCCTTTGCATTGAAAGGAGCCAGTTGAGGTGGTTCGGGCATCTGGTAAGGATGCCCCCTGGGCGCCTCCCTAGGGAGGTGTTCCAGGCACGTCCAGCTGGGAAGAGGCCTCGGGGAAGACCCAGGACTAGGTGGAGGGATTATATCTCTAACCTCGCCTGGGAACGCCTCGGGATCCCCCAGTCGGAGCTGGTTAATGTGGCTCGGGAAAGGGAAGTTTGGGGTCCCCTGCTGGAGCTGCTACCCCCGCGACCCGATACCGGATAAGCGGACGAAGATGGATGGATCCAACTATAAATCGAGGTGTGTGTGTGTGTGACTCCCGCATGCGCGATACAGCAGCGGGGAGTAGCTACAGTACATCCTTTGACGGAACCGCGAGTCCAAGCAAGTCTTCGCAGTGGGCTACCGGTGTCGTGCCAGAAGTGATCATCTGCCAAAAACTGATTGCTGTCTACCCTACATGCAAATGATAAAATAAATCGTACACAAACACGTTAGATGAACGGCTCTTGGGCTCTCCAACACATTGTTTTGTTGCCGCCGCTTGCGCACATTTCTTCTGCACGCTGTTTAAGAGCGGTTTCCCCAGCCATCTATACCAGACTTTCTCCCTCCCTCACCCGGGCCACATCGCTACGTGCTGTAGCGATGTGCTTCCCCAGAAGGCTGAGCCATGCTTCCTCCTTCCCCACATCACTACCTGCGTGGGTACACGGAAAAAAGGGGAAACGCCAAATCTCTAGATGGACCGCAACCAAGCCACTCCTGATTAAACCATGCTTATAGTTAGATAAAGTTGTGGAAAACTAAATACTTGGAACCAAGCAATTGGCGCTCGTTCCAAACAGGCACACGCTCCAAACGGGCACTGCACTAGTTAAATAAATAAGGCATACTTTCAACTGCTGATATGTAGTTTACTAAGAAATACTTTTTTATTTTAACATTCTTGGTCTTTCTCCTCCAGGTATTACCACGGTGCTCACCATGACTACCATTAACACCCACCTGAGAGAAACCCTCCCCAAAATACCCTATGTCAAGGCAATAGACATGTACCTCATGGGCTGCTTCGTCTTTGTCTTCCTGGCTCTGCTGGAGTATGCGCTGGTAAACTACATCTTCTTTGGACGGGGCCCTCAACGCCAGAAAAGGGCAGCAGAGAAACTGACTACTGCCAATAACGAAAAGATGAGGATGGATCCAAACAAGGTAAGAATAGTTTAGCTTTTCCCAAAATTCTGAATTATATTCTGAAAAATGCATGTAGATTTTGCTGCATACATAGAAGCAGGCATAAACTCTAGATGAGCTTCCACATTCTAACATTTTTATATAAAATCTGTTTTCCTTGTTCTAGATTCACAAAATCAAATATTTTCTTTACTTTTCATCGGAAGTATAATTTAATTATTCATAAAGCTGTCTAAGGAGCTCAGAATAATTACTAGCAAAGACAAGAAATGTCATCACTTCAAATGGAGGGTCGACCTAATGTTTAATGCCTTCACCGTGCCAAGGAAAGCCGGCCTAATAAGCTTGTACTAGCCCTGTTTGATATCCAAATAGGACATATTGCCAGCTGAAACAGAGTGAAAGCAGGTCTCAGAGCCACTTGGCTCTTTGTCTTGATAGAAAGAGTTACGTTCTCTTCATCCAAGTTTGTGCTCCCTGCTGACGTAAACCAAATGCTTACAAGCAGAGATGCAAAACGGCCACCATAACATGGCTGCACATGGATATGCTGATAATAGTTGAATACAAAACACGGTATACACTGAGCAGAAAAATGGCTCTATTAACATCCTGTAACATCAAGTATAGGAAAGTCAGAAAGGTAAAACACAGACTTGTGTTTTGAATCCTCTGATAAAGTATGCTTTATTCTGTCATGCAGTTCATGTCCACACATGCATTC
This sequence comes from Zingel zingel, assembly GCA_023566125.1. Classification (NCBI taxonomy): domain Eukaryota; kingdom Metazoa; phylum Chordata; class Actinopteri; order Perciformes; family Percidae; genus Zingel; species Zingel zingel. The sequence continues at coordinate 13,127,624 of CM042328.1, read as the reverse complement.
ACTCCTGAACTCAAGGATTTAATTATTTCATAAAATGCTGCCAGCTTATACCTGCCTACATAATGCAACCTCCTTCCACTACTTTTTGGTTGCTTAAGTAACCATGGCAATTCTGTTTCGTTGCAGTGGCTGGTGGGGAATGTAGTTGGCAGAGATGATGCTCTGTATGCAAGAATGAAACAAAGGGATCTTGATGGCCATGACTCGATGTGGGAACCAATCTTTGTGGACGACGCAGCAATTGGACTTGGCGATCAAAAAAATAAGGTACTGAAAAACCTTTCAAAAATGTCAAACAGCGTTAAACTGCTACTCTACATCTACATTTAGATTATTTGGGGGTCACACTTGGGGGCAGCAGGACAAGATGTAAACACAGCTTTGACATATCACATTATAAAGTTGATAATGGGTTACCAAACATTTACACATCCAGCAGAAACGGAGTACTTTTAATTTTTGCCGGGTCTGGTAGATGTAACTCCAATATTCTTGGGAGATGATGTTCAACAACTCCTGAGAAAAATATCTGGCTTTTTAGCTTCCATATGCTCCATTATGTTCATCAGCTAGTCACTAATTTTGTCTGTTTGGTGCTGGAGAGGTAAAACCAAAACGACAAGCTGAAAGATGCTGAAAGACGCATAACACTTCATAGATAATGATAATTATCTGTGGGTTTATCACCAAGAGCTACCCATTTCACGTAATCATTTCACCCATAGTTAAGTATACTGAAGAATATATTCTCGTGATCTCTACATTTTTTAAATATAATTTTGGCACTTTGTTTTTATTCAATTTAGTTAAAGAAAATGCTGTTGCATGGTATTAATACATTAGACAAACTTGACTTCTTTCCAGATGGACCCACATGAAAACATCCTTTTGGGCACTCTGGACATCAAGAACGACATGGGTGTTTCAGAGCTGGCTCTGGGTCTCAATGACCCACGAAATACCATGCTGACATACGACAGCTCAACTCTACAGTACCGTAAAGCAGGGCTGGCCAGGCACAACTTTGGCAGAAACGCACTGGAGTGCCACATGACTCGAAAGAAGAGCCGACTACGGAGGCGCGCTTCACAGCTAAAGATCAACATCCCAGACTTGACTGATGTAAACTCTATTGACAAATGGTCGAGGATGATCTTCCCAACTGTCTTCTCCTTCTTCAACATTGTTTACTGGCTTTACTATGTTAATTAAAAGAAACAAAGGACAACAGTGAAGGCAAGACCAAATAAGCAAAATATGTTGCTCATTTGTTGTTTGTATCTGGTGTGTTTCATTTTAATGTGATTGCATAAAACTGGACTGAATTACTATATTCAGGACTGGATCCATCCTATCTAATACCACATTTGCTGGCTAACACGTGGAAACCTTATAGAAGAGAGATTACAATCATATAAGGTGCCTGTTACTGAGTAATTGTTAAAATTATATTTTATGAATTGCGTGTTTTGCCATTTTTTTAAATGTTTGTTTGCATAGTTTTTTATGTTTTATTTTGTTACATTTACAGCATGCATAATTCATTGCCATTGACATATTTTAATGACATGTTTATTTTCACTGACATTACTTAAAAAGTGCTGAAGCAAGTTTCAGGTCAGCAGGGTTTTCTAAGATTAATTATGTCAAAGACACAAAATGTTAATTAATTTCATACTAATATAATAATGGCCTATGGTTCACAATTTACACTATCACGTGTTGTGCAAGAAATTTCAAAACAGCGTTTTCTACTTTAATATACTGGGAGTACTAATTCATTTGTAAGCATTTTCTCAGTCCATAAACCATTTTAATAGGGTGGAATTAAGTAATAACTAACAACATTCCAAAACTCAGATTGCACTCAAGATGCCTGTTAACAGTCAAACATAGTATAATGTAAAGAAGCATAAAGCTAATACAGACAATTTGGATTGTCATTATTATGTATTGTTTCGAACAGTTAAAAAAGAGTAAAGAACAACAAGAGAGAAATAAGAGAGAACATGTAAAATATTAATCTTAAGCCAAATTGGCATTTCTTAAATATTTATATAATTATTAATATTCTACCCCAAAGCACATATACACAGTCTGGATGTCTTTGGGGATGACTGTGTCTGAATAACGTAGTTTAGTCTTTAACTGTATGTGTACATAAATATCACATGTATAGTATTTATCATAGGAATAATATGACCTACACAATTTCCTTTTCAGCTCTCTATTCTCACTTTCTAGGATACATATTTACCACATGGATAAAAAAATAATTCACAACTACTGAAAAGGCACTTTATCAGCTATGATAATTATTATTAAGGGTTCAGCAGAGACAGAGATGATAAAGATAAAATGGCTACATTGGTCCACACACAGGTCAGAATGCATACAAGCACAAAAACAACTTTAAATAACAGCTTTTGACACCATTACTTTATAATCAATTTTCTATGCAGATGATTTTTCCTTTTGTTGCCAATGAGTTTATATATTGTGTCTGCCTCCCAAGCCAGATTATTATAATTATCATTGGTTTAAAACCTCTTAGTCATAATTGTTTCCTGATTGAAAAATGGGTTGATGTTCATAAAGAACATAGCCATTAATCCAAAATTAACATATAACAGATAATTACAGATTGTTTACTAATGATGCTGTGCTTTTGACTCTTAAGATTTTATAAAAGATTTTGCACACAAGTTGTTTAAAGCCATAGAGGCTGTGCCGTCGTTCGTGTAATACCTGGTGCTTAAGGGGGCGGTCTTGAGAGGAACTTTATTGTTATGACTACGATAACACTTTATGTTTCAGTTACCACTGAGTACAAGTGGTAAGTTTAAAATGTCATAATACAACTAGGGCTGGAATACACACAAGTGTCATATCCCTCTACCCATAGATTTGCCACACAGTCTATATGAAAGAACTCTGGCGTTACGGCCTCATTTTCACATACACAAACTACCAACTCATTCATCAAAGGAGTTAAGAGTCACTGTAAGTGACAAAGGCTTATGTGTGAAATTGCTGAAAACATAGAAAGGAAGACTCCGAATATTTTTCAAAAATCACACTAATAACTGCAGTTTTTGTCTCACATGGTTCTTTTGAGTTAACCTAAAACAACAAAGAACTAACACAAAGAGTTACTTTCTCCTGGTATGCCAAACCATTTTGATTGCGAAGGTGAGAGTGAACACTTAAACATTAATATGCTAATTGTTTAACTAAAATGTAGCCACATAAAGTTATGTCTTACTGCATGCTCTGTACAGTAGTAACTCGTTAATATTTGTTTTTTTGCTCACGTTCTTCTTTCTTACTGATTTGTTTCATTTCTTTTGTGCTTTTGTGTTTAATTCATCCCACAAATGAGCATACATAAGTCTATAATTACAATTTATAAAAAAAGTGTTGGATTGGTATTTAATATTGAGGATGTTATTACACATTTACATTTTTCAAAAAAAAGCATTTATGTAAAAGTTACAACTGTTTTAAGAATGACACTGTTTTAAGCATTTTCACAAGCACTGCCCAACATTGTGCATAGATCTAACTTACAATAACTTTACTGGTGTTTACATGTTACTCATCAAAATGAACCATTTTCACATTGTGTTTATCTAGGTATTGGAGAAAAAATTGGTATGTTTTTTTTTGAGTTTTTGTGATAGTGTTGGTTATGTCAAACAAACCTTATCTTTCTTGTTTTTAATGTTTGTTTATTTTGTGAGTAAATTTGATAAACAAAAGCAAATGGATCCAGATAGATTCTGAGATTTACTAATAACCTGATTATTGGCATTGACCATTTTTCTATAGAGGAGGATGAGTTGAACTGACATTTGGGATCATGTCCCAAGAAACACATTTAAATAAGTATGTACTGTATATATCAGATAGTATATTAATGATCATCAATTGGAACATAATATTCCTGTAAATATATACCTGAGCTTTCAACAGAAAAGCAATTTACATTTTCAATTCATTTATATTGTTATGTTAAGAGAATGCAAAAGCTGATGTGAAACATGTAAATAGTCTATTTTAAGGTCAGTTGATCACTTTTTGTTTGATTTTTCTCTGTTTGTCAAAGCACACTTTTTTAGTTTTGCCAAAATGTACCATATATTCATGAATGTAGTTGATATTCTCTTACAGCATGTATTTGCTGTAATGTGTCAGCAAAAGTATTACAATTTATTGCACCAATGATCAGTTAAATACATCTTAATGTACACTACCTTTTCAAACACACACATACACACACACACACACACACACACACACACACACACACACACAAAGGTTCAAGTGATAAAGTGGCTAGCGATGCCTTTGTATCAGCCAGATAGTCAACCATCTCAGGTCAGCACAATTCACACTACTAACAACATAATAACCACAAACTACAATTTCAAACCCAAGAATTGTACTTCAGGAAAAGTACCTTAGTGATCTTGTTTCTGTAATGTGTTTGCTTTCTCTGTTTACTGTAACACAAGTTGCATAATGCTGTACACATTAAAAGTACTATGGAACACTTGTTCAGCATTGGCAGAATCTAAACACCTAAAATATTTTAAAAGTCATTAAGGTACTAAATCCACCTCAGCCATAGACATGTCTCAACCTACCCAATATACATATATTTCTTAATCTTCAGATGTGGTATGACATGGTGTATTTAAGTGTGAGAGTGTGTAGTGGATGTATGTTGACCAGACATAGTGTTTCCAAAGCACACCGGCAACTGGCAAAAAAGGTCTGCTTCATAAGTTCTACACTTTGAATATGTGTTTGTACTTCACAGCGCTTTTATGTTTCATATATTTTTATACTTCTATACTCCTGTGTAAAAAAAGTATAACTGCAGACACTGTTGTTTGGCAAAACCTTGTAAATCCAATTTTTGCAATTTTCACATTTATATACAGAATGATTACGTTGTCCTCTGGGGATTCTGGAAACTTAATGACATGTCTACTTACAAAATCCTGTCATGATCCCTTGTATAAAGTTGAAAATAATACATGGTTGTACATGGGTTGAAAATGGCTTTTTATCTCTTCATTTCTGGAAAGTTAAGGTTTTTAGAAATGCAAGGTTTTCATCAGAGAGCAGAGTCTTCCCTGGAGAGCAAGGACAGACTGACATCCTAAAAGCCTAAATGACACATCTTGGTGACAGTGTATATTTGCACACACTCACAGAAGAAGCCTTAGCCTCCTGCTGCCCTGGACTCCACTCCAAGGAGCATTAATCCTTCTTACCTTCTCAACACCCTCCACCTTGAAAAATCCTTGTATGTGCCACTCACAAGAACATTCCTAGAAACCCAGAGCTGTACCCTTCTCAAAGATAAGCCCTGTAAAAGTCAGTGTCTGTCTTTACTATGAAAAACCTATGGAAATGAATACATTGTCAATAAATATTGTATACAGTTCTAAATCTGTGAGTATTTATGTTTGCAATAAATTGGAGGAAGAGAAAAGAAGATTATACTTTTTCATGGATGGGACAAGTTCCCTGCTAAACATTATTTGTTTATGTGGGCTTGTGAGAACATTAATGTTCAACATTTGTTGCTCACAAAAAATCCGAGTGAGACCAGACCCATGTTAGCAGCTAATAGTTTATCATGCTTGAAAAACCTCAAATAACACAATCATTAGGGGTAATTTCTCACAATGTCTAGCTGATAATTACTTGTTGTTCAGTTGTACATTGGTACTAACACTGTGAAACATAAATCACAGCTTTTCACCATTTTGGGAGGAAGGGTTAGCAAAATTATATCCAGAAAATATGTTATCTATTGTACACTTGTAATCTTGTAATTTTGCGCTAAAATAAATCTGTATTATTATTATTATTATTATTATTATTATTATTATTATTATTATTATTATTATTATTATTATTATTATTATTATTTTAATGAATGTGGAAAAGCATTGTAATATGGTACAGACCATATTCTGGAACACTTGTTTTTTAAGAAGGTGTGATGGAGAATGCTGATGGCCAAAGTTTGTTTGATTTTAAAATAACTTTTTATTCAAAATAGCTACAAGGTCACTTTTACATTTTCTGGCAGTGAGTGCTAAATTTTCCAAACCACTGCTCATGCATTTGCATTTCACATTTAAGGCTTCACATCACACAGATCAGTAATACACATTAAAAAAGTCGAAGGAAATCATGCTTACCTGGTGCTGAGAGATGCTATGACTGCTTGAGTAGTGTGATATCAGCAAATTCCTAATACTCTGCATGGGAACAGTTCAAACAAATACAAACTACTTCTGCTCTTAATAATTTAAGGGCAGCAGTCACACAGTAGATCAACTCTCACAATTGATCACTTATTTAGATGACTTGTTTGAACAAAGTTTGGTACAAATTCCTCTCATCTGGCTGAAAGTGAATCAGAGGCAGCTCATGCCTCCCTGCAGTACATGCTGGACGATCGGGCGTACCGGGCGGACATCTCTTGCCTTTCCATCTCCTGTTGTGCATCTTTCCAGACTTTTTCCATCAGGATCTTTGTCCTCCATTAATATTACAAAAAAATATTGTATTTAATATTTCTATTCAGACACACAGTTCATAAAGACATTTTATTTCTAAAACATCATAAATTGTGTGCTCTACACGAGGACGCAATACAAACGCAGTTACTTATGGGAAAAAATAAAAATCACTGCATATTTCAGCACTCTGGAGTTCACACATTCAATGCATCGAGGCTGCTGATAATTTTTTAGCTGCAGTATTCTTTTGGACTGTACTCCAAGTATTACGCCCCTTGTCAACAGTAGATCATCATCAATAGCAATTGCTGCCTTTGTATAGTACAGGAAAGATTACACAACCAAAGGCTAAATAGTCAGTGTACTTTTGCAGCTGCGATGCGTTTTGGGCTGTGAACGAGGAATCTTGTCAGAGTTTCATGAAGGCTGTAACTCAGCAAAGAGGCGTTGCAATCTGGTTAATTAAATCTGTAAGAATGTAATAATAAAACTACAGCTGTCCTTCAAGGTATAAGTATAGCAGAACTTATTTACTACCTATTTCCATTTCTATCATACATACATTTAGATACAAAAACTTAAGAAGCTTCACTTTAATACTTGCATGATCTAAGGGATATTGGAGCCAACTGAGAAACTGCTCCAAGCATAAGTGCAGCCTCATTATGTGCATTTATTATAGAAATTTAGAAAGGGTATCCTGGGCGATATGAGGTCTTTTCAATTATATCAGTATACCACAGCCAAAGGTTTACTATATTGACTTCAAAGATAAGACGTTTTCAACTGTGTTACTCGTGCTTGGGCATCCTCCCTCCTAGTCATGTGGACATGATCAAAGATTCCCAGTATGACAAATGGGAATGCTGCATCACCATAAACTGACTGTTTTGGCCTGAAGAAGTGCCATGTCTGATCTGTACCCCTAGTGGTTTTATGGTGCTTCAAATCCTGCTACTGATATTGAGCTGTTAATGAGAGAATGTGGTTTCAGGAAGACAGCTGTCACTATGGACTAATGATATGAAGAAGTGCCACATTACTGCACACATTAAAAATATTTAACACAATTCTGCTTCTAAAGAAATGGGAATGAATTAGATGCCTCAAAACAAAAACTGCAGTGCCTTTGGGCAAAGCAATGAATCAGTCCAAAGTTCCTGTGGAAGCTGTTTGTTTGCTGATCTCCAGCTTATAATGTGCATGTTCAAAAAGCTTGCGTAGCACAGTGTAAGCCAGCTTAATCAAAAGAATCTGCATCCCATGGCAACTAAGATCTATTTTCAAATTTGCATTGCCTTTTTCATACAAGCACAGTGTGATGCTGAATTTAAAACCGAGCCACGGTGGTGTAGAAATAGAGCTGTGGTGGCTCTGGATAGGACATGAGTCATGACTCAGAACTGTAGGCAGGCCTGGCATTACAACAAAGACATTAGAATTTTAATGCAAAATGCTCCTTTTCATCTGTCACCCACAACACCCTTTTTGGTCATCCCCACAGTGTGTGTGTGTGTGTGTGTGTGTGTGTGTGTGTGTGTGTGTGTGTGTGTGTGTGTGTGTGTGTGTGTGTGTGTGTGTGTGTGTGTGTGTGTGTGTCGTCATTTTTCTAAATCATCCGGTGTTTCAGATTAAACTAACAAAGAAAAGCAGTGTTTGTTCAGCGAAGATATCATACCAGCTTTACTGTGAAGGGTGAGTCACCTATGGGGGATTCTTGTAATATAAAAGCATGACATTGTGAGAAATTGCATCTGATGCAATTTAAGAAGCTGAGACACTGGAAGTGTCCTCAAGTGTGTGTGTGAATGTGCTTGCCCATATATAAGCCGGCTTTCCACTTTTGTAAATGACTTGTGTGAATCATGTTTGACGCATGCAAGTCTTGCTCTAACAACACTGACCAATTAGTGTTGTACCTTCCACTGCAGTGGTCTTATCCAGAGGTAGCTTCCATGAACTCCAACAGATACACAGAGAAATCCATAACAGAATCAGTGAGTACGTTTACATGCACACCAATATTCCACGATTACTCCAAATATGTAAATATTCTGAGTTTGATACAGGTCATGTAAGCAGCAAATTCCAGTTGGATATTCAATAGATTAAAAATAACGTGACATTTACACGAACTGCCGTGAGACCGGGTTGGAATAAGGTCTTTGTCCGAATATAGCATTTTCCGATTAAGACGTGGGATATTCCGGTATCATTCGGGTTTTAGAAGCATTCTTTGGACATATACAACGCATTTGGAATATGCGTCTCAATCATAATAATAATAATAATAATACATTTTATTTATAATGCCCTTTTCTTCAAAAGATCTATCTCTCTCTTTTTTTTTTTTTTTAAAAAAGCATATGAAGTGTACCAAAAGCTTTGCTAAAAAGAAATGTCTTAAGACCTTTTTTAAAACAGTCAGTGGTGCCCTCAAGGTGTCAGGGAGGGCATTCCACAGACATGGGGCAGCAGCACAGAAGGCCCTATCTCCCATTGTCCTGAGTCTAGTTCTGGGTATGTGGAGGAGGTTTGAGTGAGTGGAGCGAAGGGAGCATGTTGTGTTTTGTGGGTTGATAAATTCTTTGAGGTAAGGGGGGGGGGCATGTCCATGGCTGCAATGATGTGTGAGGAGGGAAACCTTGTACTCAATCAAGGTTTTTACCGCAGTTTACGCCCAGATAATGGCCTCTTGCCCGTTCACGGCTTATGGCCAGCTCTGCGCGTTGCTATAGTTGCTGTACACAAACCACCTAGCCAACAGTTTGCAAGGCTGCAGACCCAATAAGAAGGAGAAACACAGCTATGTTTAAACATTATCAAAGACTTGGATATCAACAGGTTTTTGGATATGCGCCCACATTGCTTTGCCAATTTTTTCAAGAAGCTGGTTGAAGGAATGAAAGAGGGAGTCTGTGTTCGCACGGTCCAACAAGTCCGCCACCGCTGGTAAACTTTGAAAATATTGTATTTTGCACGGCTACATGTAAACGGGAACATCATTGGAATTTCCCCTTTCTTTAGTCGGAATATCTTCTTTTTCAGGTCAAGGGCAAAAAACGGAATATTATGTGCATGTAAACATAGTCACTGTCTTTAATTGCAGATAAACATTAAGAGTCAAAAAGTTTCCTATAGCCACAAAATGTAGTTTGAAGCCCATTTGTCTGGGGAAAATGGGCTTCTTGTCTTCTCTTAGAATAGTCTTTGCGCCACCAGTTTCTTAGTTTCTTACCTGTAATCAATATATATATATATATATATATATATATATATATATATATATATATATATATATATATATATATATATATATATATATAATCAAATTGTCTTTTCATACCATCTCCATTTAATCTCAGTTGATAAAAATAGACCTGGTTTACTTCAAATTGATTAAAAGACTTGTCAATCAGTTTGACGTGATGCCAGGTTCCAATCCAAAGTTCTACATAAACTGTGCTTTTACATTCCCACATGGATAACTGAGCCCACAACAAACGTGTTTGTGTCCAATAAATCTCTACTGTATTTATTATTCATTTTGTGACATTAATGGTTGTATGGATTTATTATTTTCATCTTTTTGTTCAAACTTCAGGTGAAGTTGAGCAGGACCCTTATTGCTTGTGCAAAAGTCAAACTTCTTCTCACTGTGTTTAGCGAGCAATACATTGACACCTACGTCTGTTAGACACAAGCATAAAAGCACTGATAATTGGATATTGCTTTACAGCACAAAAGAGACAAACAATGCTTTTTTTTCAACCACAAATAGAGCTTCTCTTTATTTCACCTTGATAATCAAAGAAATAAAATCACTGAAAAGTCACTGTTTGTCACAGAAAGCAACTTGATTCATTTTAGACAACAATCCAGGCCAGAGAACAAAGCACTGTAACACTAATGGCACAATTGGGTCAGAGGCATGGTATTGGTCGGTTTTCATTTCATCTTTTGTCCAATGAAAATATTGAGACACAGAAAACAGGTAACATGGCTGGTTTGACAAGGCCAGAAACATTACTCTTTAAAGAGTGCTATAATGATAAAACTTAATTTCTGTTGACTTTGGTTGGCAAGGTCTTTGTCCACCGAAGCTATTAAGCTGAGATAAGCTATGTTTCTGTCAGCAAAGCAGTACGAGGGTGACAGTGTAAAGCTTTACTTTTGTTATTCTGCTTTGTTCATTTATTTTCTCATCTTACAAGACTTCAAGACACATCTTTAATTTCTCTGTCTCAGCCCCTCTCCCTCTGTATGTGTGTGTTCCTAGTTAATTAGGAAGAATATATGTTAATGGGACGCTGCTAGCAGACTAATTAGGATTCTGATTAGAGCGAAGATACTGTCAGCCAGTCCCAATGTGTGATTGTGTGCGCTTATGTGTGTATCTTGCTGCTGGCTCACTTGTCGAAAGAAATCACCCCAGCTCTAACATGCACGGGATACAAGAAATTACACAATGTACTGTATCTGTTTGTTCTCTGGTTGAAACAGATTCTTAGATCATTGACCATTTTATTACAGTAAAAAAAAACAACAACATAGAGCTTGATTAACTTACTCAGCCAGATAACGTATAGTTGGATTTGTTGAGTAGGAGATAGAGTGCAAACCCCTGATTTGGGCTTGCAGAATACTACAGGCTGAATTTAAGTCAGGAACACAATTATCTGTAAAAATTGGTTTATTTATATATGTGTGTGTGTGTGTGTGTGTGTGTGTGTGTGTGTGTGTGTGTGTGTGTGTGTGTGTGTGTGTGTGTGTGTGTGTGTGTGTGTGTGTGTGTGCATCTCTCTCTCTCTCTTTTGCCACTTTGTTGTGTTGCATGGTGTCACTTTGTACCAATGTGGAGGCGGGCTATGTTTCTTCCTGCTAGAAGAAAATCCAAGATCCCTCATGTTCTACATCCACCATAGCAACAGAGTATTGACAAGAGCCAAAAAAAGAGTAATATTAACAATTCCTTTTGTCTTTCTCCGTCTTGCCTTCTCTCTCTCACTTTCCTTTCATGTGTGTCACTTTCTCTTTCTTTCTCTGTTTCTTCCACTCTATTTATTTCTCTTTAAAGCTTCATCTCCCTCTTCCAGCTTCCTGTTTCTTTTATTACATTTCTTTTCTATTTTCCCCAGTGATTTATCTACAGCATTGCTCACATGCTGTGCCATGTGCATTCCAAAGATGAAGCAAGAATCCAGCATCTGTAGGTTGTAAAAAGAGTGACATTGAAATAAGTCACTATGTGCCTTCACAAATGACTTACTCATGAAGTGTGCACACCATGATTGATGCGAGCATGAAGAATGAACTGCAAAGATTAGATTAATTTATGAGAAAGAGAGATATTTTGCCTCTATGATTGCACATACTGGCTTAACCATTGAAGAAGGTATAAGACATCCATATAGGATATAGCAGTGTGAGATTTCACTGATGTGTTGTGTGGACATAAATCATTGATTGAAGTGAGATTTAATGTTTGTCAAACATCTAAATGATTTGCTGTGACATTTGGATGGTTATAAGTTGCATCGTTTTAGGGTTGTTTGAAAAGGTTAGAGGCAAATTATAAGAAATTACAGTAGAACGTTATACACCCACAACCTCAGTCTGAGGATTAATAAAAACTGTAAGGTGCAAAATAAGCACCATGAAGGCCATAACAATTTTAGCACGAAATATGAATTAATGTTTTGACAAGCAGATATTGTGGCTTTAACACATTAATTAAACCAGAATTAAACCAGGATTTAGTGATGAAGCCTTGTGATGCTGTTGAGCTCAGCAGGCAACAAGCGTGAAATGTTTGCTAAATTAGTCATTTGTACCCTACAAAACGAGATTCAATGTGTTTTACAGAAAAGTAAGGGACATGCATACACAAATGCATACATAATATATTAAAAAACACGAAACACAAAAAGGCAATTTAAAACTCAACAAAAAAAAAATTAACCAGATAAAGAAGACAACAAAATTACTTAATTTGTTCATGCAAATTTATTTTTTACAAAGTTATTGTAGCAGTGGGAAGTGAAGCTACATAAAACAGTTAGTTCACCTACGAAAATATATAAAATTTAAAAGGTGTGTCTTTTTCATGAGTTTTCCCCATTTTTTAAGTTTCATAATATCAGTTAGAATCATTGCAAATAAAACCTATGGACAATATACATTTGCCATGAGCAGATATACAGTAAAGCTTCCTAGAGCAGTTGTCTAAAAGCCTCTTTGGTGCTGACAGGTGTTGATGTTCTATCTTACAAACAGTTGGACTGTGACATTATCAGCCTTATTGATGCTAGAGAATAATCTGCTGCCACACCAGGCCTTAGTCTTTCCTTACAACTCCACCTGCTCCTGATGATAGTTTTGAAGTAAAACAATGCCTTTGTTTTTGAGTAACTCTTCTTACTTTCAGTGTTTGTGCTACATGTAAATAATAATGAATAGAGAAACACAACAAACGCAGATGCTTCTATACAGGACACAAAGGCTCAGGTCAGACAACGAGCCTGGTCCTGAAGAGACAATTTTTTATCTCAGCTGTATTTTTTATTTTTGAAATGACCTATTTATTTCTGAACCTACACCTGTGAAACTTGAAGATGAAGGTGGTGTGTTCATGTCACGAAACAACACAGAGCAAATGTGCCTCGCACAAGGCATCATTAACCTGAGTACATGGGCAGATTAAGAGCAAATCTCAGTAATCTTTGTCATCAAAATTTCAAATTTCAATGCACTGCTTGATGGTTACTGACACAATCCCTATTGCACCTCACAGCAAGTGACCGAAATACAAAAGAGGTGGGGGTGAGAAAAAACAAGGGTTTACACAAACAGAGCCATCTCACACACTGAGTCAAGCCTTCAAGGGAACATTTTCCATTGCGAAACTAGAAACCTCCCACCGTCTATTCTCTCGTCATCATTATACACCCTCTTCCGACAACACATGCTCACATCACACTGGCAGACACGCATCCGGTTCTTTATAGTTATCCAATAATGTGTTCCTTCTGTTTAATTCCACTCAGGAAAAAGGGTTGAAGCCATGCTGTCTGTCACCAGGTGGCCATCACAGCCATTTGAAATCCTCTGCTCATAGTCATGCCACTCATCTCCTCCTCTCGCCACTTCTCATTTCAGACTGGCAGAAGTATCCTCAATAGAAGATGAAAAAAAAGTCTTCTTATGGACTTTAATACCAATGTGAATTTCAAAAAGGGTAAGCTGGTCTGTTCTAAAGATTCAGACTTCAGTAAAAGCCAGGCCATTTTTCTACATGATAAATGTACACATTTGGTATATTCTCTAATGAGTAGATACCAGTTATTAACGCCAAATGCCTATTTGTCAACCAAGAACCAGAAGGATGAGAGGGCAAAGCACAAAAACACACAGACATATGCACCTGCATACAGACCCACGAGATGATCTTTCCAGGTCACCGTTTCCACTGTTTCTGCAAAGCGTGTGACCCCCTTTGTTGTCTTTATCATGCATATTAATCACAAGCCCTTTGATGTTTATAGTTTATATATGTGCTGTCAACCATGGAAGATTATTGCTCAGAGTTTATTTAAATAGGTCACCCCTGATGAAGCAAAGAGACGACGAGAGGTGCATATAGAGAAAAGGAGTAAAAGGTTTTCTCGTGAATGTATCCACAGATTTGATGGTAACAGTGGTATGACATGTGCAGTACTACAGACACATCAGTCAGGTTCAATATGTCCAGATTTTAGGTTTTGTTCAGTTTTTGATTAATTGCAAAACTATAAATTTTTTGGTCTTCAAAGATGTCAAAAAATGAGATCAAAATGTGTATTTATCATCTTTTCTTCTATATGGCCTGGACTAATTATTTTTGAGGCTAAACAGGATCAACGAACCCAGTAGGGCTAATTACAGGGAATGTTCGGGTAATAAAGGTCACAGTCTCAATCATCTTGAATTTTGAAGAGCAAGTAATGGAAATCATTATTATTATCATTTTCTGGCACTAGTTGCTTCAAACAATTAAACTGTAATTTTTAAAATAATTCCAAGAGCAAGGACAATATATATAATCATTCATTGCATGTTCCTTCCTTACAATAAATCATTAACATACATTAAGTGATCTCCCTAAGATGGTCAACCAATACAATCAATAATCTTTGAAGGATGTGCACACATCAAAACACACACGACAAAATAACAACAAATAATCTGCAAATCTTCACCCAATGATGTTGCCTCTATACAGAACTAATAAACTCTTAATTTGAAATTGATAGTCATGGCTTGATAAAGCACTGTTGTCATGTTCTGCCGAATCCACCTTATTTACAAATCTCATTTTTCTTTTTCCATAATGTACATAATGGATTCGTATTAGTTGAATATGTGTTGCCCCACACTTCACACAGTAACCACAATACGGTCAAATAAGTGAAAATGTAACAATTGGGAGGCTTTATGATCCAACATACTTTGCTTGCTTTGTTAAGAATTGCAATATTGTTGTTTTTATATGCGCTATGTGAGGTTTCCAAGCAAGCTTATGATCTACGAATACACCTAAAATCTCTAATTATCGGTATAACTCAAGATTTTGAACTGAACATTAAAACATGAACACGCATGACACAAAATATTCATGTGCACACACACACACACACGGAGAAGATAAGACTGTCCAGATTGTTTCTCACATCATCTCACCATCTGCTGAATTCACCCACACAAACACACAGGATCAGTGCACCCACATTTTCTCTGGCATATGCCAGCAAAAGCCATTGGCAAGTTGAAGGTCTATGAGGCATGAGTAAGGCCTGTTGGTGTGTTTTATACACCAAGGACTAAAGCATGTCAAACATTTAAACAAACCACTGTGTACGTGGAAACTGAGGATATTAATACTGTTAGGGCCCTCATTCCAACAAAATATAAGTTGACATTTTGTTTACAGTATGGTAATATTATGTTTACAATACAATGTGGGTGTTGCAATTAGGTATACATTAGTTTGGAGACATAATATGAGTTTCTTGTATTGCTAAGGTTCTAGGTTAAGTTGTACACTTCAATTGAAAAATGCCTGCTTTAATTATTTTATTGAGAGATTTATAAAAATAGAATTTTACCAAGCAGGACATTTCACTTTGAATTGGTTGATCAAAATACATGAAAGTGTGATCATATATTTATTTATGCAGAAAAGGATTTACTTCTGTTAGTACATGCGTCCCTTTTTCAGCTTATCAGAACATAATTGAAATATGCTTTTATCTGAAGAGTGAACTGTATTTTGGCTTGGGAGTAAAAACCAGACATCTAACCATTGGTGTCAATTATCTGCTCTTTCATTATAAAACCAGAAAAAAAAAATACACATTACATCTATATTGCTTTGTTGCTATTTTGGGAGGTGAATGAACAGACGGCCATGTTTATAATGTGTAATACTAGAATTATTTGATAAAGAATAAACACATTTATAATACCTACAGTAGCTACATTTTAGTTTTTCTATAGATGTTCTGATCTGTATTTTGTATGTTTATATTTTGCGTATTACTGTGTAACTCTATGTTGTCTTGCATGTTTATGCTTTGTCTTGGCCAGGTTGTCATTGCAAATGAGAATTTGTTCTCAATCAGCTTACTTTAAATAAAGGTTAAATAAATTAGCTTTGTAGCAACTCATTTGGTAATGGCTTGAATGTAACGGACGTTCATTAATATAAAAAAGTTACGCACTAAAAAACAGAAAGGGCAGGTTAGAAAATATGCATCTACAGTAGACATCTTATTGCTTGCTGCATTATAGCTTCATTATTGGAATTAAAACATAAAATGTATATTCGGTTCACATCCAGGCTGCCACAAACTCCAAAGACTTATCTAGCAACACCTAATATGTGAGAAGCGCATATATATATATATATATATATATATATATATATATATATATATATATATATATATATATATATACTGTATATATTTTAGGACATGCGATCATGTCACGAATTAGGTCATGTCACAAACTACAATATAAGCCAGTATATATGACCCATCAAAACTGGATACTGTTTACAACTCTCTGTGACTTATTGAAGGATAATATGTTTGGTTATCCCTAAAGTGGGACAACAACAACAGAGGTCAACCTGTCTTTCACCAGTACGGATTTGAAGGAATGAGATTTTGATTAGTCGACAGTCTTCATAAGCTTGTAAGTCAAGCTTGTCAACTGTAATTGATGTATAGGTTGCACATCTGTTTAATGTATTTAATCAATCATCAATCAATTACTCTTTATTTATAGAGCACTTAAAAAAACCAAAGTTGACCAAAGTGCTGAACAGAAGAATAAATAAGACATAAAGTACATAACTCACAGAGTCATAAAATACAAACAGAATTAAAAAAAAAACAAGTTAAGAGACATAAAACAAGAATAGAGAGACATACAGTTAAACCGAATTCAGAAATAAGTTGCAGTCAAAAAGCCTTTCACTGCACATGCAGTAATGTATGTTTATTCAGCTCCACTGTGGCAAAATAATGGGTTGGGGTTACTACAACAAAGATGCAAAAAAAACATTCTGGGGTATTTGATGCTTATCATCTCTGTATCTATACTCTGGTTATTCCTGTCGAGACATTTATGGAGCTTTTTAGAACAGACAGTAATATAGTGAACACAAATGCTCAGATGATGATTGGTGTACCGCACCAATAGCTGCACCACAGACTGATGGGATTCAGTAAATGCTCTTGGCCAAAATAACAAAAAAAGACAAAAAAAATAGCACAGACGGAAAATTGCATATAATCTTCCAAAAACTCCCCTCTGCTTTCTAAAACAGGCGTCAATGATGTTATCATCACTTGTGTACAGTACACAGAATAAAAGCCCATGGAGTATCGAGAGGATAAGGTCATCATTCAACACGACTTCCACTTCCTGTGAGTAGCATGTGTAGAGGAAGAGAGGCGCTGTGAAACCCACACCGTGGGCTGCGTATGCCAGGTGGATCCCACAGGGTGCCCTAGCTGTGCACACATGTTGTATAATTACGTGTTAATCTGCCTGTGACGATAGAAAAGACAAGTAAAGGAAGAAGCTGAACCTAACCTGTCTGTCTGTCAAGGCCAAGAAAACTGCACATTAGCCACATTAGCCCTAAATTGTATGGCTTGAGGTGTCTGAAATAGCTCCACATCCACTTAACAGCATGTGTGCCAGGAAGCCTCATTTAAACAACATTAAAAGCGTAGCAGGGGACATTAGTACACACATTTTGTGGCATCAGGGCTACACCTATAAATACATCTTTAGAATAGAGTGTTAGTGTGCATGTCATTCTATGCTAGCTCGGAATAAAAATGTTTTTTATTTCTTAGTTTATTCATTTTAGGTTTAGTGAACAAATTGGTTTGAATAGGATCATCAACAAATATAGACATCACACACACATGCATTCTTGTTTGTCCCTAATCTTTCGAAGTGTTTGATGCCAAGTATTGAACACACCAGCAAGTCTATAATTACGAAATCCTTTTACTAATATATTTCAATAAGTCATTCTGTGCCTCTGATTGATTAAATTTTGGAGGGATCCAGGAGAACAAAACAACTGTACAAATTAGAAAAAGTTGTGTGGGAGAACAGATCCACAATCTCTCCGCATTAGCAGGGATTTTAGAATCTGAAGGCATTAAACAAAAAGCACAGTGCAGACAATTATGATTATTTGCAGTTGCATTTTATGGTAATGAAATATAAAATATTTCTGAGCTGCATTGACTTTCTTCTACGAACAAACCAAATTTAAACACGTTAACAAAAATTTAACAGGATATGGCATACAAGTTTGTCAACAGGTGGTGGCAGAACATTTCTTCAGTTTGTGAAAAGCCCTCTAATGCCCATAGTAATTAGGAGGAAGTCAGACAAAAGTATTATAGAGTGACAAGGTCCACGTAGGGAGGAGGTTAGTGTGTATTGTTGTAACCGTGCAGATGATGCTTCCCTTACCTTATAACCCAAACCACAATGTTTCCCAAAACCCAAGTCAATTTATCTACAATAGATATGTTACAATACCATTTTTTCCTACCTGAATCCGATACCTGAACTTACGTATATAGAATTCCCAACTCGCCCCACACTGGGTGGTCTATTTCCTTCCTCCAGGCTCGGGTTCTCTTCCAGAGGTCTTAGCTGTTCCTAGGACTATGCTCTTCTGGACAGAGATCTCACATGTTGTGCCTGGAATTTGCTGGAGCCACTGTCCCAGTTTGGGGGTTACAGTCCCGAGTGATATATATATATATATATATATATATATATATATATATATATATATATATATATATATATATATATATATATATATATATATGTATATACTACTAACCCTGTACAGTATGCACTCTAACAGACTCAGTGGTTGTTGTGTAAAGCTGGACCAGGACACAGGAAGTAAATCCTCTGCTGAGCCTTTTTTATGATGGAGTCATGGTCGTCAGGTCCTGGGAGATTGTAACTCCCAGAAAGCTGTATGTTTCCACAGGAGACACAATGCTGTTGAATATGGTAAGGGTTGGCACCTCTGAGCAAAGGATCAAGCTAGAAACTTCTAGGATCAACCTGTCAAACCCACAGGGGGTATCAAAAGATTGATTTTTAGTGGGAAACTATTTGAATAAACAAGGTGGGTGGGGTCCTTTCTTTTTGCATGAACAGTAAAATGAGCAATACAGAGGGGGATTTTGTGGCACAGCATGTTGCCTCAGTTTACGTCAACAATGTTCTATCTACAGTATATGCTTTGAAAAATTAAAGAAATATATAAAAACACAAAGTGCTTTAATCAAGAGTAATTAATGTAACAGTTTGTCATGTTGTAATGCATGAGGGTTATTTTTTAACAATGTATAGATGAAGGAATCTAAAATTTCCGTTCCCTCTGTGCTGGGTCGACGGCAGGTCCGTGACGGATCCCTGGCCGGGCTGTGGCTGGAAAAAAAACCCCCGCAATGACGTAATGAGCACGGGGCCGACTGGTGGTGCTCCTAAGTGCTGTGTGTGGAAAACCAGTTGCAATGGTTTATCTATCCACCAGGGGAAGCAGTGATATGGACACTAAAGCCATTTACTGGCCTGAGAAATCAGCTGTTGCGTTGTGTGTGGTGAATGTGTAATGTTTAAAAACCTTTCACCTCCCCATAGTAAACTAATTTTGGTGAAAGTAAAGGACGTTTTTTTGTTTTGCTTTCATTCCGTCACTGTGAGACATTTTAAACATGCTGTGTTGATTCTGCATAAAGCAGGTATCTCAGTGCTTAAAAGAATAGGCCACATTCCAGATGCCAGTTACAGTGGTATGTTTCTTTAAAACTGCAGCACAGCCACTCCATTATTAAAACCAGTCATACATGCATTGATGTGAACACTTTTGCTTTCATTTCATTTACCTTGTCATGTGGAGTTTTTGCATAATGCATGGCAACGATCAGTATTTGATTGGAATACAATTTAAAGGAAACCATTTCATTGATATTATACAGTGGATTGGACATTCATCATTTGCAAAAGAACAGTATGGCAGTTCCTTTCAGTCTGCCTGCATTTGCATTATGAACATTGCTTCTCACTTTATGTAATATTATTTTTAATCATTACTTTCCAAGCGCCCTTATGTACTGCAACGTTTTCTAAATGCAGACAGCACACTTTTACATTATGTTATTGGTTTGGACATGCAATGAAAGGTATAAAGGAGCGCCATGAAACAGATTGTTTTCTCCATTGAGAATTCATTCATTATTTTTGATTTGATTGCAATTGTCTCCCTGTATTTTGACATCCATGATGATATAGGACAGATTGTGTTTTTCTTCTCTTCCACCAAGGTTCTGATAATTCCAACAAACATGACAGATAACAGATGTAACACGCCAACATTTCATCAAATAGTCACAGCCACATGTTCCACCTCTTCCATCTCCAAGATGAATTAGCAATGCAGTGGGGAAACAAATAGGGTGATCAAACATATTAAAATGCTGACATCTCATGAGATTTAGAGATTCATGCCCTCTGTAAGCAGTCCTGAATGAAAAGCAAACACTCCAATCACTGTACATTTTACTGTAGATAGTTTGTAAGAATAACAATCATGGAAAAAAGAATGCTGAGTAAAAAAAACTATTAATCTTGTTTTTTTTCCTTCCTTTTCTTTTCGAGTACAGTGCTCCAGTGTAAGAAATCAATTATCACAAATAAACATCCCTAGTTGCATGTAGATGATTAAAAGTCAGTCAGTGGCCTTTCCTGCAGCATTTGTTGTAAATAATTATAATAATATTAATACTGCTGCATTTTCCTGTAAAAGAGTCTTTAACTGCAATGAGATATCTACGATCTTAGCGGTAGTGTGTTAATGCCAGGAATGAAACTGAGACGGTTCATGAAAATGAAAAATAACAAAGCCATCTAATGTGTATGCAAAATACAGGAATGTTAAAAAAGACATTTTCATAATAATACTTTTATTATACTGCTATAACACTTTAAAACTCTAAAAATATGTTTGATGACTTATGCTGCATGCAATACAATGTGATTGATCATAGCGTCAGAGGCCATCCAGCCAACCCCTCAAATCATATAAAAAGACTAAACTTTATATTATACAGTTAAAGGTTTCCGTCAGATCATTTATAGATTTCGACGTTTCTGACAGCACTTGAAAGCAGCATTCTTTCAAAGGAGAGACAGAAAGAAAAGAGACAAGCGAGACATAGCGAGTGATTTGTTGTTGCAGGAAACATTCAACTATTACACAAACTCAGTTTAGTGCTTGTGTTTCGTTTTTACCCTCATAGTGTTTTAAAACTTTCGATAGAGGCTGTGATGTTTCCTGTTTACTGTACGGGACTCTCACACCGCCTCAAAACACACTGACAAGTCTGATCTCCGGTTACGTGATTGGCCACTGCAGCGTGACGTGGGGTTGCATTTCTCCAAAAGTTGAGTCGGTCTCAACTTTTTTCCGCAGGCCCGCTGTGTCTTAGTCTACGGCCAGTCTAGTAGCTCTGTGAGGCTGTAAAGT
The DNA here is from genome assembly GCA_023566125.1 of Zingel zingel. Lineage (NCBI taxonomy): Eukaryota > Metazoa > Chordata > Actinopteri > Perciformes > Percidae > Zingel > Zingel zingel. The sequence continues at coordinate 13,105,949 of CM042328.1, read as the reverse complement.
ACTTTGAGCTAGACGCTATGCTAATGCTAACATAATGCTGCTTAGCACGTACAATGTTTACCATGATCACCATCTCAGTTGAGCGTGTTAGCATGCTAACATTTTTAGATTGGCACGAAACATTGGTACAACATTGGCATAGCTGAGACTGATGGGAATATCTTTAGTTTTGTATGTATTTGTTCATAAACCTATAGTTTTGACTAGTACCTAAAGTACTAGTCAAACTGAAATGTGATTAGATCATGGCGCTAGATTAATAGTCAGAGGATCAAGTCAATAGAATCCATCCTCTGGGGATCATGAATGTCAGGCCAAAATGTCATAGCAATCCATCAGATAGTTGAGGATTTTCACTCAGGGGATTAAAATACTATTCTTAGCCTTTTCCTTATCACCTCCATTTATGCATGTGATCCCCAAGTTATACTGCACATATCCATTTTGTTATTTCTGTAGTCTACTTTTAGTGTCAGAATCTTTACTAATTCAAAAATAGTAAAAATAATTGTGTTTTGTATGTTATTGATACAAAATGATCATTTTAGGTGGCAAAAGTAATTCTCAATGACTAAATGTGAAGCCTGCAACTTTTGGTAATGAGCAGAGGAGAGTTACAAGATTCAAAAACTGATTTGTTTGTGGTAAATCGTAGCAAGTCTGAGTATTTTGCCAACCCTGGAGTCACTTGCACCTGTGTACTCACATTATTTGTAAAACTATGTTGGCAATGCTTGCACTGTGGAGTTCTTATACAGTTGCCGAATTAGTTTTTTTCACAATATCTAGCATATAAATATTTCCCCTACGCTCTGAAATTTCAGTAAATGTCCACTGCCACCCAGTGCATGCTGACTGTCTTACTGAATGTGATGAGTGCAGTCTATCATGGTTATGTGACAAATGATGCGAATGTTAACGTGCTTTGCATCCCCCCACAGCATCTAGCCTTATGTTTGTGCGCTCTCTGATTAAACCATGTGGCTGTGCAGAATGAGTCATTCACTCGGTTAGTTAGCCAGTCCCTCTTAGCTCCTCCTGAAGACCATTTGGTTACTGGATGCCTGGCCATTTAACTGTCCAATGCTGCAATGGCGCCACAGCACAGATGGTTGCTGCTGAGTGCCTCCTCTTAGCTCATCAGTGGTAGCAGGCTCAGATCAGCCATTGCTGTACTCACTCTCAGCACTCCTGCCTCCAGCAGGCAGAGATTGCATTATGCTGGGTTTCGATTATTGGTTATTGCCTATTTATATGGCGTTTCAGGACTCATTCTGCAGTAAATAAGTCCATCTGGAGAACGTAGACATCATCATCTGGCAGGGACACTAGAATCCTCCTCATACTTGCATAGACTAAAACTGGCTCTATTGCAGTTTAACTGCATTTTTAGAATATATATATCAGAATCAGGCAATTTAACCCTTTAAAATGTCCTTATGATCCAAAAGAAATACACCCAGGGTTTCTAACACTCAGTTTGTGGTACCACAACGTTGGCACACTTTTTGAAGCTCATATGAAATCCTCAAGGAGAATATTATCTGTACTTACTGTTCCTCTGTAACTCAGAAAGCTGTTAGTAGCAGGCTTTTCAAACCCGCTGTCCAGCTGGAAGCTGTATGATGAAGAAACCTGTCCTGAGTCTCTGTTTATGTGCAAAACTCTCTTCTGCAAACCTCTTCTGCCATGCAGCAGCAAATCCTGAGCACCTCTACTGCAGCATCACGTGTGGCAGCATCCAATGTACACTATCCAGAAATTCACAAACACTAATGAGCCTACTAAACTTACCTATAAATGTCCATCTCATTGCCGTTATCAATGTACATACTCACTCAGAAACTTGGTGGCAAAGTAGGTTTTGGCACACACACAGTCTGTTCTCCCAACTCATTAGGGTGAACGTTAACTAGCTAGCTTATTAACAACTGTCCACACATGGCTATGGCGTTAGCTCCACTTCATTAGCATTACCGTTACCGATTGAAACAGCTACAAAACCTAGTTTACTCTCCCGTTTCAGCAGGGTTACACACTGACATGAATCCCACTGGTCTTAACTTTAATGAACATTAATTTAACCGATGTACTGAACTTACAACCAACTCATTTCTCTGACTCTTTCCCGCTTCTCTCGCTCTTAATATGTCTCTCGTTCCATTAACTCCCACCCCCTCAAAAAACCCAGTAGGTTACAAGACTCCTCTCTGATTGGCACTAATAGGCTAGTAACAAAATTGAAACCTGGCAGCACCCAATACAGAAGAAAAGCACATGAGAGGTGCAAGGGCTACTTACAGCAGAGGGCATTTCAGTATATTACCAAACTGTGTTTTAGATAGTTATGCAAACGTTATTATATACCAGGCATAATTGAACCAGCCTATATATTTTTAACAGAAATACATATAGAACAATATATAAACAAATTTAGCAGTTGCTACACCAAGATAGGTATAGAAAACAATTATTGTCTGCTTATACTATTGTATAGTATATGATATTAACAATAGACTGATTAACAACAAAGGCAATTGTAATCACTGTGACAATAAAACATTATATGGAGGAGTTAGGACTTGGCGTATCAATACAACACAACACTCTATACACAATATTGATCATTTTCACCGCTACATTACCCGCATTGACTTGGAGTTTTTCCTTATCCGAATCAACGATACAAAGACAGAGGGGGTTGTATAATCTGTGATCTGTGATATTGGGCTATATAAATAAAATGTACTTGAACTCAGTTATACAGAACTGTAATTGCCATACAGTTGATTCAAATGCTGATAACCCTCCTGCACACACTTACACTATAGTTACCACTTTAAAATATTTCTTTTCCTCATGCACATTGCACATACATTAGCAACAGATACATGATGACTGTTGGCAGTACAGTTTCCCAATGCACAGAGGGACAAGGAAAGGATGCCTATTCTCTCCTTCTGTCTTTGCAAATCTTCATCAAACCCATTGCTGCAGAGGTCTGCCAGAGTGACACATCATTAAATACATCCATTTTATCCACATAAACCACAGAATAAATCTATATGCAGATTATATCGTACTTGATTTACAGATCCCAAAAGTGTCATTACAAGAAAACATTAACCTTGTCAATAGATTCTCTAAAATCACAAACTACTCCATCAACTGGTCCAAATCAATAGTGTTACCATATTCCAAAAAGAGTTGGAATCGGTCAGCTCTACCATCCGCTATTGCTCTTTCTCCTTCTTTTATAGATCCAGTTCCGGCACCATACGAGCGGCAGCCAGCAACAGTTGCTCTTTCAGCAATTTCCTTCTGTATAAATAGTTACTCATCTTACTAAACCCAAAAAGGCTCTTGAGTTTATTGACCAAATTTCCTTAACTATTTCCCTGCTATCCAATTACAAATTGTACATAAATGTATATATATAATCTACTAATATATACCCACTCTGCCATGTCCTGTGTTGTTCACATGTTTTGTCATATTACAGTAATAAAAGAAGAAACAAAATAAACAGCTTTATGAAAGAATCATTCCTAAATGTTACTTATTGCCTTCTCTTTTATTCTCAATCAAGGCCCAGAACACGAATATCTATCACAGGAATGCTATTATCAGCCTTGATCACAGTGACAGCATAATATTTTCTATTGAAGTCTGAGACACAATGCATAGCAGATGTAGATACAATACAAAACATTGAATTACATTAAACTCTTTTATGTTTCACAAAACATAAGGAATACGAGGAAACAGTCTCTTGCCTCGACTCATCTTACAGTTTTAGTGTCTATCTTGAAATGTAAAACTATGTTGGCATTATTGTGTTTGTTCTTTGGGTTGTCATGGGAGTTTGAAATGAGAAGTCGGGTGAAAAGCTTTCAAAAAGACATCTTTACCAGAGTAAATCCCTCACGTGGGTTGTCAGAAAATTGAATCAGAGCCGACATTTATGGGTTTGCACTGTTGAAATATTTCTAAAGCATTGCACATTTCTAGCAGCATTTAAAATGCAAAGGGGCCATAGTTGCAGTTCTCTGAGGGTTGAGGTGGAGAACTACTTAAGGGATCTATGGGTTTTAATGGGATCTGTCACATCCATCCCTGGTTGTTTATGTAAGCAGTAACAGAACGACCTTATACACAATGACAGCATAACACTTTCTTCATGGAACAGCAGATGTGTAGTATCTCCTTGCTTATACACAAGAGAACCAAAATAGAGATTTTTTGTATTAATCAAATAGAGAAAAATACTCAAATGTTGTATTAACTCAAGCAGAGTGAACGTTTGTCTTTTACCAAAAAGATAGTGGACAGAGAATGTATATTAATCATTACTGAGAGTAAAAAAGAGGCTAGAATTAAGGTAGGGTTAATTAAAAGAATGTGTACATTTAGTATATACACACTGCTGTTCCACTTTGATCCACTGAGCATTGAACCTCTAAAAGCTTCTACGGGAAACAAGGCCTCACTGGCTTTGTCGTTGCATTGGCTTTACTGAAGGCAAATATTATTATTATCTTCTGCTAGCAGTCATGTTAAAAGCCATGCACCAAGCCAAAAGAAGATATAAAGTCTCTATACAATAAAAGGCTTTAGATTGTGGTCTATAGGTGGTCAAATCTCAGTCAAACATCCCAGCCGTCAAGGTATTTTTAATGAACTTATTAGCAAATTGTGTTAATAAAAATGGCTATGTACCAACTCAATGTACTTGGTTAAGGTCAGGGAAAGATTTGAATTCTGTATTGAAAAAATCAACAGTGACAAGAGACAAAATGTGTTTACTTATATTCAAAGAACTATAATTAGTTCCTAATTTAAACCATGATCCCTCTCGTATCATATCCAAAGTGTTTTAGTAGCATAAACCTAATCACTCTCCTTCATCACATCCTCCACCCAGAGCACCTCCCTACAACTTCTGTGTGGCACAAAACCACAGCACTTATTGGACTGGATAAAAGTTTCTAGTCAACATAACCTCTGCAGCATTAAGCCCATGTTTCATCCAGACATATTAGGCAAAACAATTTTGTAGTATACAAACCTAATTTCTAGGACAAAATGCATTGGACAAACCCCAATGGTCTACAAACTAGTACAGTTATTTTCAAAGCAAACCAGGCTATCTTGTTAATTTTCTGGGCTTGTTATACCTTCACAATATTACACATTCTATGTTGTCTTAATTTTTTTTTTTCCCCTGAGAAGTTAATTTAATGCTGGATCTGTACAGTGTGTGCTTCATCTCTTCAACTTCTTTTGAACAGAGTTATATTTTGTCATTTTTGTTTCTCGTAAGTCCTGACTTTAAAAGCAAGACACACAATATCAGTAGAATTGTGAAATCAAAGAATGATCTGTTCGTCCAGGCTTTTGAAAACCTTTGACTGAGCAGATCCACTTTGTGTTGTTGTTCTGCTTAAGGAACAAATTAAGCTGATGAATTACAGCAAAATATTATAATGATGAATGATTGATAATGTGAACAAACCCCCTAACTGAGTGAATTTGCATTTCATTGTATAAAGTGGCATTTTTAGAGATTCTTTCTGACCAGCCCTAATGTAAAGAAAATGACTTCAGAACAGATCAGGGCCTATTCTAATTTCCTATTGTCACAAGGCTTCATGAAACATAAGCTGACCTTTAGCTTTCTACACTCTCATCTCTGATTGTGTTCCTAATTTCTCTTATAACCAGTTGGTTTGATGACCGCTAAACACAGACTCCTGTGACTAGGCTTACTCCTTTGGGTCTTATAAAACTAAATTGGTAGTCTGGGCAATAAAAGATACCTACCTTCCATCTCTGCACAGTCACAGAGGTCATCAGAACAATTTGCTCTGCTTGAAACACATTAAAAAGTCATTGCTGGTGTGCACCCTCAAAAGAAACACACCTCAAAAGGATCAATTGAACTTGCACTTCAGTGCTATCTCATATTTTAGTTCTTTGTCATATTTTACTATCTTACAGTTGGAATATTCCATTATTTTCCTTAGAATTCTGCTTCATCACTGATGCGTTTCCATAGACATATTTTGACACTTTTATTTATGTGTTTCAATGGGAAACAAAGTACATTCAGGGACCATCACTCACAGTGCCTTAGCAAACTCTTGTTTTAACCCCACACGGTCTGCGCTGTTGCAGATGACAGAAAAACATCAAGGTCCTCTGACAATTGTAGCCCATCCAGAAGCTTTTTTAATCCATCATAGAATGACAGTGTATTTGTAAAATAATGTAGCGACCCTGCAGGACTAATATGGGAGAGACTCTTGGGGTGTTCATTGGGGGAAGATGTTGCCCTAGTTCAGCCGATTGGTCAGGTTCAGAAAGGGGGAGGGTAAAGAGAGGAAAGGGAGGGAGATATAATAATAATAATAATACATTGAATTTGTATAGCGATTTTCAAGGACTCAAAGTTGCTTTACAAGGCAAGGTAGAAAACAAAACAAAACAAAACAAAACAAAACAAAACAAGATTCAGGCACAGATGAAAAGGGAGGGGGAACGTGGGGCTATAGATAGGCAGAGGTGAAGAGATGGGTCTTGAGGTGGGACTGGAAGATGGTGAGGGACTCAGAGGTGCGGATCTCTTGGGGGAGGGAGTTCCAGAGCCTGGGAGCTGCCCTGGAGAAGGCTCTGTCCCCAAAACTGTGGAGGTTGGACTTGTGGATGGAGAGGAGATCGGCTGAGGTGGATCTGAGAGACCGTGAGGGTTGGTAGGGGGAGAGGAGGTCAGTGAGGTATGCGGGGGCCAGATGGTGAAGGGCTTTGTAGGTGAGGACCAGGATTTTGTAGGTGATCAGGTGGGAGAGCCAGTGGAGTTAATTTAGGACTGTGTGATGTGGTGTCAGGATTTGGTGCAGGTGATGAGTCGGGCGGCTGCGTTCTGGACCAGTTGGAGTCGGTTGATGTAGGTAGAGCTGATGCCAAGGAGAAGTGAGTTGCAGTAGTCCAGTCGGGAGGAGATGAAGGCGTGAATGAGCAGCGGGGAGTGTGAGAGAGGGTCTAATTTTGGCAATGTTGCGGAGGTGAAAGAAGGAGGTTTTAATGACATGGCGGATGTGGGGCTCAAGCGAAAGGGTGGAATCAAAGATCACACCAAGGTTGCGGGCCTGGGTAGATGGGGAGACAATGGTGCCGTCGATGGTGAGAGTGGGGTTATTGATTTTGCTGAGTGTGGATTTGGAGCCTATGAGGAGGAATTCTGTTTTATTGCTGTTGAGTTTGAGGAAGTTGTGTTGCATCCAGGTTTTAATAGCTGACAGACGGTAGTTGATGTGGGAGAGGGGAGGATTGTGGGGTGATTTTGTGCTTAGGTAGATCTGGGTGTCATCAGCGTAACAGTGGAAGTCAAGGTTGAAGTGGCGGAGTAACTGACCAAGGGGGAGGATTTAGATAATGAAGAGGAGGGGGCAGAGTACAGAGCCCTGGGAGGATAAGTGGGAAGGTAGAGAGAGGTGCTTACGTTACGAAAGGAAGCAGTGATTGATGCGCCAGCCATGCAGCGGAGCCACAAGCACTACACTGGTGTCAGAACTGGGATCAACCATGTTTCCATTCCCCGCACGATAGCTAGCTACCACTGCTAGAAACCACCGAGGAAACAAGATGACTGAACGTAACGGAAAGTCGGACCGCTATGCCCTACCCACTCCTAGAAAACTCATCTCAGGGTTAGCAAACTCAGTTTTCACTAAACCTGCTTTCTGAAACGGGCCCCACGCAGAGACGGCAGTATCAAGCCTGCAGGCTGAAATGAGTGTGATTTGGCTTACTTATGTCATTGAAGGTGACACAACTAACTTTTTGGATAAAAGCGGATGGATTTTAATGGGAAAAAACCTACATAGTTTGTATTTTTGTTAGTTACAGCGTTTACTTCTTTTTCCCCTGATTACCAACACATAGAACAATTTTCAAAGGCAACTTCAATACATTTCTGTGAGTTTTCATTACTGTTTACTCTTTTCTTTTGTTTTTATAGTCATTTACCAATTTATACATTCATGTGACATCCCGGCAGCTTGCATATCCTGATAGCCCAGGTTCTCCTGAAAGAAATGATGTCTATATTATACTTGATTATACAGGGGTTGAGGTAATACAAGCATTATTACACAAGGAGACCAGGCAAACAAAAGATGGAAAAAAGGGCTTAGACCTCTGAGACTTGGTCTCCAACAAGGTGAAAACATGATGAGTAAAGCTGCGAATGATATGTTGAAGTGTAGAAGCATCAGAAAAAATGTTGTATTCATATTTTCAGTCATACAAATAGTTGTGGTGTAGGAAGACAAACCATCACAATACTTAACTTGTTTTCTAAGTATACATATATTTCAAACAAAGGCGAGCACAAAAACATGGATTAGCAAGGCTTGAATTTATCCTCAGGGGACAAATTAGCCAATATATAAAAAACAATCTAGAAGCTAATTATAACATGTAATCCATGCACTCCTGTATGACGAGCAGTGGGGGAAGATTCAAGAGATAATGCAACCTTAAAGAAAAAATGTCCTACAGATGGTTTAATTAAGGACATGTAATGGGAAATTCATCAATCTCTTCTAAAAGCATCTAACTTTGATTAATTAGTGAGCTCTTTTCTTTTGCAGTAATTGGATTGTTATAGCCAATGGGGAAATGTTTGCTACCTCACAAAGAGAGTAAAACACACAGTAACAACTTGATGCAGCGCAATGGGATGTTTTAAAAAAAAATATATTCAGCATCATAGATCAAGCTACAGCACATTGACCAATCTAAAAATCCTGAAATTATGCCTCAAAATCTTGTGGAATATTGTCAGAATGAGGTAGTGAGGAAAGTGAAACCAAGCAGTCCCTTTCTGTTTCATTTATTTATGAATACCAATTAAATACCAGCATCAGTATAATTAGCTACGCTGGAACACAGCCAAGGATGCTGTAGTCTATTCCCCACCATCCAGCAACGCGTTGAAATCTCATCAACATGCAAGTGCACACGACTGCACAAACATGTGAGTGCAATGTGTTATGTTGGTATATATGTATGTAGCCTATATGTAACTGTTATATATTTTGATACAACAATTTGCATTATTACTGTAGGAAAACTCATTCATCTCATTCATCATATATACTCATAACTGCTACGGTACCTTAATTGTATTAAAACTGGTCCCTAAATAGCTGCTTGACATTAAAACATGATCAACATTTCTCAAATCTGTGTTAAAGCTATAAGCATCAATTTGACTGGACCATATCTGGGACCAAAGGGATGAACATTTTCACACAAAGTGGAATTACTAAATACCTTTGCACGCTAGTCCTTGTCCTACCTATTTCTGTGACACTGCTTTTCACAAGGCAGGCTTTTTTTATTTTTTTTTTATTTGATTTATTTTGGATTAGACAAACAACATAATCCAAAGGATAGCATGATAAAGTGCAAACACTTATTTCCAACATGGTCCTTGGTGTTAAAACATGCAACACATCACGAAGACCTATTTCAGGTCAAATACAACAACATATAATACAGATCATACATGATTTAAAAACATTCCAAAATCAGAGAATCATAAATCACATAAAATAATCAGTCTACTCTAATTAAACAATATTAGCTACTCTATTCCATAAAAAAGCATTAACCTTGTGTCTAAAAGCCCCTCTGGTATTTACACTTTTGAGGGAAAGCGGCAAATTATTCCACAACGATATACCTGTATAAAAAAAGAACTTCTAGCTGCATTGTTGACTCTGGGCACTTTACAAGAATGGACACTGGCCCTAGTATTGTGATTATGCTGTGTATGAACCATTTTTATATGGGAATGTAGATATTTGGGAGCAGAACCATTTATGACATTATACATATGATTCAACTTTACCTGCTCCACTCTAACATGTACTGGCAGCAACCCTACCCTTTTAAAAGCATCTCTACCAATATGAGTCCGGGGGGGTGCATTTAACAGGTAGCCGATAACATTATATTGTATCACTTGCAATCTGTTTTTAAGTTTAACTGATAATCCACAGTACCAAGCAGAACATGCTTGGTACGGCTGTTCTCATTAACCATTCATACATACTGTATAGCTATGACAAGCAATGCACTGTAATTCGAATGTATTCCACTTATTTACTACTGTATCCACTGTATACTGTATGTACTGTGCTACCTCATATTAGATTACGAAGATCTGTGTAGAGAGGGATGGGTCATAAAACACAGGGCTTCAAGCGGGGGAGCGGAGCTCATGTCCCGGAAGACGTTAAGTAGAAAACACTTTCACCCAGGAAACGGATGTTAATGTCCCAGGAGTAATACGTAAGGGGACCGGTGTTTTAACCGAAACCACAAACTTGTTTCTAATCTTAACTAGTCGATTTGGTGCCTAAATTTAACTGTCGTCGCCACATGACAGTCAACTTTTGTCGGTTAACCTTAACTGTAACAGCAGCTGTCACAACCGTCCGCTCACGGTGCCCTGTGCCAGGCTCACCATCACCTTTTCTCACGGATACCTAACTGTAACAACCTCTAAACTTAATTGTCATCTGATCAGTCGGCTAAACTTCACGTTTTCACAAATTTTCGTGCGATATGATACAAACCCATTCACGAAAATGCATTGCACAAGGAGGGCATAAACTCCCCACAATTTACACTCCACAACCAAACAATAAACCACTCTTAAAATGTTTGATAATGAACTTGGCTACATCCTGTACAGTTTATGGAGTTAATATGAAGCTAATTGCAGTTGAGCCTGAAAGTCACAATCCATTTTCTTTATGCACCACGATCCCCTTTAAGACATGATGTAATCTGTATACCCCAATATAAAAAAGTCATTGTAAAAGTTCAGTTGGCCAACATAACTAAAATGGTGTCTGAAAATTCTGGCAAGTGTATGAATAGAGGGGCTTTAAAATTAGATCAATTTAGGTCATTTTCAAAGTATGGCATGAAGTTGATCATGCCAAATGAATCCTGTTAAGTTGATTTCATGTGGACACAGTTACAAAAATCGGAACATGCCACACCTCCTCCCTGCCTTATGGACTGCAAATTCCCTCAAGCAATTTTATTTCAATTAAATATGAATATTGACAGTGCTTTGGGCAGCAGCATGGTGTAGCAAGTTGAAACCCCACCCATCATCTAGAGAATGGGCCTTTCTCATCACCAAGTTAGTGTCCTTGAACAAGACACCGAATGTGTACCAGCCCAAAAAACAAACATTTCTTTAGATGTTACCCCGCATTCCAAACTTGTCTAACAGAGTAACATTGGAAGATTTAATATTTCACAGGACACAGAGCCCTGTTTATTCTTCAATTAAGGACAATATTACACCTGACACAGCAGATAAATGCAATTAACAGCAAACAACCTTCTCATCATTTCTGGTATACTGTAAAAAGAAGCAGCCACTTGAGAAGAATTCCCCACATGACAAACTACAACCTCAGAAATAGAATGAACAGCTCTAATAAAAGAACAGAGTGTAAATATAACCAGAGCTTGGAGGTCTATTTGTGCTCATTTAAGATTTGCCTTTGCCTGTGAAAACTGAACGCTTCCATTCAGTCTCAGAGAAGGACACAAAGTGTCACCTGACATCCCGGTCTGTTGAATATAACAGGTGAATGTAGATTACAGTACATGTTTACATACAAGATATTTGACATATGTCAGGTTTTAGTAAATGCTTTATGCCAGCGTACAGTAGTGTATGTTGATTTTGTTAAGTTTAAAAGATATGATATACTGTGTTACACATTTTGTGTCGTATGACACTTCAATGAAACATATTCATTCATAAATTCATCTACATTATGGGTCCCAACTGGCAGCGGCAGATTGCCGCCCACCAAGAGGCAGGTTCTGTCCTCGCCACTGTCGCACCAATGCTTGCTCTTGGGGAGAATTGTTGCATCTCTGTAAATTATAGAGTGTGGTCTAGACCTACTCTACCTGAAAAGTGTCCCAAGATAACTTGTGTTATGATTTGACATAATAAATAAAACTGAATTTAATTATTCAATTCTAATGTGTCCCTGCACATCCATAAGGTATTAGCCTGTCCTGAGTTCAGTTGTAATCTTTTTCAGTTGTAAAAGTTTGTGTATAAATCACTGGATGTGGACCAGTCCAATGTGTCAGGGACTAAAGGCTAGACAATGTGAAGTAGATGAAGCATTTCCTCTAAGCATGTGTAGCAATTCATGTTTCTTGTTTAAGAGCTATATGACACAAAACAGTAATGCACAAGTTTTTGGCAAAGCGTTGCACAGCCATTTCAGACTCAGCTTTAATTACCTGCCATTATTTATTTTGTTCATAACAAGCAAATACAAGAATCCTGGGGGCAAAACTCTGTGGTTACAAACACACATATGTTATTATATTAAGACTAATGTATTAAAAGGATTTAGGACATGTTATGTCTTTCACACATTAGCTAATTTGATTTACATACAGTGTACTCTTAAAAAGTCAATAGCTAGGGCTGAAACCCAATTATCCAACAAACTGCTGTTACCAGATTTCCAATTCAAAAGACAATTCTTGTCCTGTTGATAGATGAATGTGCAGAAGTTTGGTCCAACTCCCTACCTAGTCTAAATAATGCTGATGCAAAATTAAAAGAAGTGAACATTTAATTTTTCCAAGGATAGCTTGGCTTTCCTCTTAGCATTTCTTGTTTAAGGCTACATCTACACTAATACCTTTTCACGTTCAAATGCCCTTTTTATAAAAATAACGATCTCTATCCACGCAGGCATTTAGGCTCCATATTACGTCTGACAACGCATATCACATGACCATTCGCATACACCAAGCATGTACGTGCCGGTGTAAACAGGAAGCGTGAATAGAATATATACCATTACTCACGGTTGAAAATCATGGACGTGAGAAAAGGCTGATAAAGTTGCCAAATGTGTTTTAAATGAATTCTGTTACTAAGGGCAATATATAAAGTGCTGTACATGTGTGTTTCTATAGTGGACCAATGCACCTTCAATTATTTTAGTTGATTCATTTGTTTTTGTATTCTTTAACAACTATAATTTGGGGTGGATTGTACAATTTTAAGAACATATCCTACTTGTACAATCCTCCCAAAGTATCTTAGTTCACTGAACCAATAAATATATAGTGTAGACTACTGTACATTCATGTAACAACATTGACCTTATATTTAGCTTGTGGGAAATAACTGATGAATATTCTCTGTTACATTCATGTTTACAGTGTGCATATTTACGCATCGTATTCTAGCGTTGTAGAAAATTGATCTTCATAGTAAATTTCCTGAGTAACATTATCTTCTGCTTACTTTTAAGGCAAAGAGTACAATGGTTAATTTGTGCAAATGATTAGTAGCCTAATCATTGAATGGTATGATTATGACGGTTTCAATTCAGAGCAGTGGTCAGTTAATGTATATATTTAGGCTACTTATGCATTCAGTCGGTCCGCTATTGTCTGCCACGCTTTTTTTCGCTGTTTCATTACAGCAGCCGTGTTTCTTTTTTACAAATAATGTGTTTCACGTTATCATAATTCCACAAGAAGCTGCTGCTCACTCTGTATAAAGTATGAACAATGCATATTCTCCATTTTAGCATCCGTAAATCTGTTATTGACCTCGCGGTCTGTTAATCAAAGCCGTGATCGCGCATCTATCTGAATTACTTCAGCCTGGCTTGACCTAGGCACCCTTCTCAGCCTGACTTGGCCTTGCACAGATTAGACTAGGTCTCGCTTTATCGGTTATCCTGGATTTAGAAATTCTGCTTTTGTGAAACAGCCCCCTGGGATTGCTTTGACTGACAACAAGGTGGAACTGTTAATGAAAGGTATATAAGCCTAGCTAACTGACACGTGTCATCGTTTCCAATGGCCTCTGTTTCTTCCCGTCCACACTATAATGCAACTCTGGAGTTTTTAAACTTAAACAGGCTAAGCATTGCTTTCAAATATCTCCGTTTTTGGGGATCGGCTGTTTAAAAAAAAAAACATAGTACTGTGGATAAGGCAATTTCTGCAGCAGTTTTTTCCCCTCCCAATGTGTGTGTGAGTGCGTGTGTGTCTGTGGATGCATGTTTGCCCATGCAAGTTGGCTGCTTTTGTGTAAAGCCCTTTCCCAGAATGTAATGGTCCCCAGGCATCCTGTCAATCTGACAAGTATTCCTCTGTGTTTGTGTGTGTGTGTGTGTGTTTGTGTGTGTGTGTGTGTGTGTGTGTGTGTGTGTGTGTGTGTGTGTGTGTGTGTGTGTGTTCATTGGTATGCTGTGGCTTTCAGGTGTGCAACCTCCCACAGGGGGCCATAGTGCCTATTTCCAAACATCCATGCTGCTCCAGTCTGCTTTAAAACCGACAGACGGCTGCTCCCGCGTCCTCCGACACAGCCATCCTTTGGCATGTTTGCCTTATTTATGCATTGCTATTTTTGCCTAATTTGGAGTGAGCGTGGTTAGATGTGGTGTGCCCAGGGCCTCCGTATGCCTTTAGCGCATGAGGTAAAGAGAGAGCAACTGTTTTGACATTCTAAGTTTTGAAGCAGTAAGCATGGCACAAATTGTACTTTGAAAGAGGGTGAATTAACAGTTGACCAGCCAAAGGAATAAGTGAATGAATGGTTCTGAAATTCTGTAAATAAAATTAAACGTGATTCTGGAAGTAAATATATTAGGGACTTATTGGCAATTTCCAGACGTTTGTGAAGGACATTTGTATTTGTGACTAATGCTTTTTATTATTTAAGAATAGAATTGGTTTTAGTAAAGCGCATGTACCTTTGTTTTTCACTTAATTTTCAAGTCCCATGGTGCCAGCCATTGGAGGTAGAGCTGAATCAATAAACACTGCACTGTGTCAAGTTACATCAGCAGTGTTGCATATCATTCCCAAAGTCACGAATTCTGTTAAAAGTAAGCAAATTGATTACTTCATCATCATTCCTTTTCTTGTAATGAGGGTGGTGGAGAGGAAGCAGAAATGGGTTTTGGGGAGACCTCCCTGCAGGAATCAATAAAGTAAAAAATATCTATTGTTGAGACCAGTGAACACTAAATACTAACCAGGTTTGAGTTGTGTCCAGTCACTTGCTGTGCTTGCTGTGATTAGTTCTCTATTGAACAAAGCCATTTGTCATCTTGTCATCTCTCATGATGTTTGAGATCTTGGCATTGTGAGGTTTGGTACACAGGCTACATTTTGTCTGATGTAATTAAATCCTCCTGTTACTCACTGTCAAGGACAAAAGACAAGTGAACCTGTACAGGTCAGTAGGAGCCAGCCGGAAGACACATACCTCAGCACAGTGTATAAATGCCACACTTGCTTATTTACAAGGTGCAAAGAGGCATGTATCCCCACATACATGCAGTAAAACATAGATACCAAGTATATAAGTAGCAGTACAGAAAAAAAGGAGTTCTGGTTGAGCAGTTTTTATTTCACACCTGACCTGTGTTTGGACAGATGGCCAGCAGGCTGTCAGCAGAGGAACTGCTTCACTTGTTTGAATTCCACTCTTGTAGTCTTGAATTCCTCTCCTATGACTGCAAATGTCAGTTAGAGGGATGGCGAGGACAATGGGGAAAAGGAAGGTGAAGAAGCAGCGGGGGAAGCATGAAGAAGTGGGGGAGAGTGAGATGACACAATGACTACGTTTACATGCACATAATATTCTGTTGTTTGCCCTTATTCCGAAAAAGACAATATTCCAAATAAGCTGTTTACATGGCTAATGAAAGTGAATATCCAATTAATATTCCCGTTTACATGTAGCCATGCAAAATGCGATTCCAGCGGTGGCGGACTTGTTGGACCATGCGAACACAGCCTCCCTCTTTCATTCCTTCAACCAGCTTCTTGAAAATGTCATTGTAGCGATGTTTGTGCATTTCCAAAAACCTAATGGTATCCAAGTCTTTAATAATGTTTAAAAGTAGCTGTGTTTCTCCTTCTTATTGGCTCTGCAGCCTTGCAAACTGTTGGCTGGTTTGTTTGTCTATAGCAACCATAGCAATGCACAGAGCTGACCACAAGCCGTAAACAGGCAAGAGACCGTAAACTGAGGTAAAAAACTTGATTGAGACTCATATTCCGAATGTGCTGTATACATGTCCAAAGAATGCTTCTAAAACCCTAATGCTAAATTCTGAATAAGGCCTTATTCTGAATATCCAACCGGAATATGCTGTTTACATGACCCGTATCAAATTCGGAATATTGTCATATTCAGAATAATAGTGGAATATTGGTGTGCATGTTAACGTAGTCAATGATGATGCAAGGGCCGATTTTGTGATTTGGAGTCCCTAGGCAAAACCACTCATGCTATCCTCTCTTGTGCCTGATTCTGACACACACACAGAAGCTTAAAGAGCTTTGTGACTGATTAATGCTAGCATGTTACTGGCTTGCTAGCGTGTTAGAGGTTAGATATCCAGCTGAATTAGCTTGCCCCCTTGCCCTGTAAGCTTATCTCTGCTTCAGTGTTTGATGCTGCGTAGAAGACAACATTACCTCTCAAAAACCAGTGATTCAGCGTCCTTAGAGATGAGAAGCTTCATTGTGAAGAATAAAGCAATGAAGATGAAACATGTGCAGAAAAGTGAAGGATCCAGGGATTTTTGAAGAGCTTATGAGATAAAAAGTTTTTTTTAGGAATGTGATAGGAAGAGGGAAGTGATGAAGATGCATGCTGAGAGTATTTGTTTGTGGCATGAGCGGGTGTTTTTGGAGCACCAGCTGGAGGAAGAGAGGGGACTTGGTTCTCTCCAGCAGTGCCAGCTGGTGCACCTGTTCCAACTCAGAACTGGTTGAAGTTTGCCCACTTACTGACACATTTATTTATGTCGAGTGAATTTGTGTTTTGCACAAAAGGCAAATGCACATACACTTGGAATAGTATGCTTCAAGTCAATATAGTCAAAACAAATGTGTGCCTGAATAAATGTCACCAAGTAAGAGAATAAATAAATAAAAAAATCATCAAGACAACTCAACAAAGCCAGCAATTTTTTGAAAATTAATCATTAGCCTCGGCTTCCTATACTTTTTCACAAAAACAGAACCATGGGGAAAGTGATTTTAGTGATTTGACGGTTATAATTATATGCCATGCTTGTCTCCAGTAATAACAGGTTGTCTCGAATATTGTGTTGCCGTATTGGCTTTCGTTGTGTATAATGTTGATTATGAAAGATTACAGAGTTATTGACAACAAAGATGCCAATCAATTTAACTCTCATTGTTTGTGTTTTTTGAATCTTTAATTGGCCTATCTAGTTTAGCTTAGTACTATTTTCTGCCTCTCCTTATCACAAGCATGAATTAGTTAACCAATGTAGGAGTGTGTTCCTGTGTAGGAGTGTGCTTATATGTGCATGTGTGTAGGGGTTTAACATGTTTGTGCAAATGTAGGAGACAATTGCGATGGCTGACTTACATGCATAGCATCTGCAGTAGCTCCCCTGTGCATTCCACTATCTACAAATCGGACTGTGCTGAACATACATCAACAGTACCTATATACAGTATGTATGTATGTATGTATGTATGTATGTATATATATATATATATATATATATATATATATATATATATATATATATATATATATTAGTGCTATTAGCAAACATTGTAGTTTTTTTCACATGCTGTTGCAACAACTAGTAACGTTAGAAAAACTACAACACCACACCGGATCTAGCTAGACCGAAAACAAAACAACAGGCACGCCGCACACACTTGTTTGGGCTTGCGAGCCAGCCAAAGAGTAGTAGGCTGACGTTACATTTTGTGTGGATGGCGAGCGCGAGACGCCGAAATGGATGCCAATAAGATTCTGAATGGAAAGTTTACTTTAAAAAAGTTGCCAAATGGTTCCATTGACAAGACCAAAGTAATCTGTGTGTTTTGTCGTTGTGAACTGAGCTATCATCACAGCACGTCCAGTCTGAAATACCACTTGATGGCCAAGCACACAGCTGATGCGAATTCTCCGCCCCCTCATCAAAGCCAGGCGACAATGGATGACTTCAGACAGAAGCACATTTGCACAAAGCAAGCCGATCCACTTTTCCATGTTGATAAAAGCATTAAAAAGAAATCAAGGGACATTTAGAATAGATAAAAATGTGCGATTAATTGCGATTAATTGAGAGTTAACTATGGCATTGATGCGAATATTCGCTATTAAATAGTTTTATCGTTTGACAGCACTAATATATATATATATATATATATATATATATATATATATATACATAGATTTATAGGCCTGTGTTATTATGAACATAGCCAGAGTATTACTTCAAGGTCAAGCCTATTACATACTGTGGGCATACATCTGGGCTAGAAGAATGATACGCCTACAGTGGAGCATTTGTTTTAAAGCATACATTTGTCCTACAAGTCATTGATTATATTCTTAACTTACAACATAACCTATTTTAGGCAGGACTACATTTACCATGGTGACCCAATGTGCTGATTTTTCTGTCAGTTCTTTGTTCTCTGCAAACATGCCATGTCTGTAATCTGTAAAGTATGAATCAGCATCTTGCTAGAATATCTTGTTTTCTCTGCACTTTTTTCCTCTTCAAGAGCTGTTGAGGCTGCAGTGGAAATAATGAGTGCTTGGGTGGCTTTTTCGGTGCAAATTCAGTGAGTCACTCAACACTGAGAAGGAGCATGCTTAAATTTAAAGCATATTCATGAAAGATAATGAGATGGATGAGATGGACAAGGAAACAATTGAGAAGGAACGGTTTCTTCTTCAAGTTCAAGTTTCCTTATTTATCATATGCATAACAATTACAGAGAAGCAGTCATTGGCAATACAAAGTCTCAACAATGCTAATTAAATACAAAAAAAATGCAAGTATACCTCTGGGCTACTACTGTGTTATCTTTCATTGGATTCATGGATCTTCCAATTTCTAAATGTTCAACTTCCTTTATTAGCAACTTATTTGCTGAATATTTGATTGTTTAAATTGCAGAAATATACACCTACTGTTTTTTCAACATTTTAATTATAGATTATATCAGTTTTCAATTAATCATTAAAGGGCAAAGGGACAGAGTTTTCTCCTGTATTTCCAAGAAAATATTGATAACTTAATTTGGAATTAATAACCATGTTCCACATTTATGAAAAAATATTTACTAAGCATCATTGAGCATATATGTTTGTGGAATTGTGAATGGTCTGTACAGTGTTTGACAGATGCATGACTGTCCTTGAAAACACATTAATGCTAACCAGGGTGGTCAAAGAAACTCAATCTATACCACTACAGCAGGGACGTCCCCCTAGCTTTGACGCTAATAAGAAATCTATGGAAGTAATTTTGGGGGGGATCCCATGAGAGAGGCAAAAGTCATTTTGACCTGTTTACAGCTTCAGGGATCACGTTCAACATCAAAGCTGTGGAGTGTTCTTGCGGAGTAATTATTCAACAGCCTCTAAGAAGGGGAACATGACAAGCCAAAACGTGTTTTGCGAGCCAAACCTGGGATGCAGTCATCGTACAACCTTGTGTTTTTGTTGTTGGTTAAAACGTTTCTTGTTCTTGTTTCCCCCATACCATAATTTTCTATTTATTTTCCTGACTTCCTTGTCATTATTATTTTATTTTCCTTCTCTCCTCCCCCTCTAACTATGTGGGAGTTAGGGGCGGTAGGGTTCATGAAAAAACATTCGAACCGCTCGGTTCGCATGTCTCGGTTCGGATATCTCGGTTCGGAGAGTGTGTGCGTCGCACGGTTCGTCAGCACGCTGTTAATGTGTACTAACCACTTACTGCCGTAGTGCCCACTTTCGACACCTATGTTAAAACACTTACTGGAAACGACGAGGGGGATGAGCGTGACGAACACATGGCAGCTGATCGGACGAACGCGGCACGTGGCTGCTCCCAAATTTCAAAACAGACTCTAATGGCGTCTCGTTCTGAATACGATCTCGTATTTTACGAAATAGTTTACCGAAAAGTGTTTCTGAAAACATTTTAAGCGAGAAATAGGCCTTACAGTTGCTGAATCTGTTTCTTTTTGATCGACAAAGATTTTCGTCAATGGTAAGCGGGAGAGATAAGGAAGGCTGCCCGGAGTTGGAGGATGCGCCAGCGTCGTCTATAGTCTGGTGTGTGGGAACATTTTGGATTTCTATCTTTATTTATCTATGATGACAGCGGAAATAAAACAATAGATAGAACTGCCACTGTGTGCATGTATTGTGCAACATGCATTCAATATGCTAACTTTAGCTATATATCATATGCTGAAGTATATTTCTGGAGTGTTAAAGATTAAAAGAAAAAATAACAAGAACCGTACAGAACCGAAAACCGTGACCCTAAAACCGTGATACGAACCGAACCGTGGATTTTGTGAACCGTACCACCCCTAGTGAGAGTACAGTGCAATGCAAGTATTTAATATTCATGGTCTTTTGTTGCCCTGCATGGCATAAACACACACACACACTTTCACACTGAATTTACTATTCCATAATCAATCGCCTTGTGCCAGAGAGGAAAGCTAAGGCCTTAGCTTAGAGATGAATTGTATTCAGCAGTGTGAGTACGACAGGCATTTGGATCACATAGCCCTTCAGGGCAAACCTTCAAATTGCACATTTCATGTTGGATTATATGGTGTCATAAATGTTCAGCTACTGTAGCACATACGTAGCTGCTTTGGCATTTATTTATTTTTGGTGCCCAAGGCAGTGCATAAGCCTAGGGGAGTTGACACTAATTCAGAAGTGTTTTCTATGCAAATTAAAGACCACCGACACGGCTTTCATGTTAAAACTGTGGCATGCAGCACGATAAATGAATAGTGTGTTAGTGTAATGTTCAGAAAAAACAGGTGCTTCTCAGTGCAAGGACTGGGGCACACTGATTTTCAGCCTTTAATAGTGCAAACACACCAATATAATATACTAGACAATATTGATGACTCTGATGAAATAAGTCAAGAAACCGTTGTGTCAAATGGTCAGTGTTTTCTTTGTACTACCTTTAGGCCCAGACACACACAACAGACGTTAAAGAATTAGCGATGACGAAGGCTGAAAAGGTTGCAGTTGAACACAACACAAAGACTACAGCCAATGGCCAACAAGCATGATATTTCAACCCAGTTTCACGGCAGTTTGTGAAATTGTCACGTTATTTGGATCTATTGATACATGTACAGGGACACGTTTTTCTACTTTATTTCTGCCATGGCAGCTGGGCTGCAGCCCAGGGGGAGAGGGTGACAACATGATCCACGGTCTCTGGGGGACGCAACAATGGAGAAATTAAACGCTGCACGCCAGCAACAACAACAGCGACAACAACAACGGGGGACGCGCTACAACAATGGGACTGTTGTGATTAGGAAAAGAGAGACGGGGAAAGATTGTGGATAGGAGAAGAAGAATGCGGAAAGGACCTACCACACGCGGGACGCGATCCCCGGTCTCCGGGGTGAAAGTCCTGTGTTGTTTGACCCATCCACCACCCCAACCAATCTCCTTATTTTGTATTTTCGGCTTTTCAATACTACTCGCTACCATAATCGTGCTGTTATCACGTGATATGCTTCCCATTCATATACATTATTTTTAAATTCGTGCTCACCAACACGATAAAAACCAGAAAAACGTGTCCCTGTATACATATCAATAGATTAAATAATGTCACCATTTCATGAACTGCCATGAGACTGGGCTGGACATTTTGCGCCTGCGTAAGAGGAAAAAGCTCTCCATGCCAGCAGGGTGCGGTAGTCTGCATTCATCTTTCAAAAAGAGAAACCGGCAGGATGCATTTACCATGCAAGTTAGCCAGAATGTACATTAACAACGCAATCAGTTGTTAAAGGGACATTATATTTACCATGTGCTAGCAAACAATAACACACTACAATAGCTGAATTGTTAACAAGAAACTCTCACCTGATAAAACAAGTTTTTCTTCAATCTCACAACCTCTTTAGTTAGTTGCTTGCTTTCCTCACTTCTCTTCTAGGGCAATGATTTGCTTAAGCTAAACAGCAAATCAGAGTGGTTTCTTACCAACGTGCTCCGCCACTAAGCCAACATGCTCAGAAGGCAAAAAAGCCACAAACAAGTGCCGACTAGTGCCAACAGTGTGGCACACACCTCAAAATCTAATTGTATGTGTCCACAGGGGCATTTTTTGATGGAAGAGATCACCCTGCTTCCCAGCATTGGACACTTGATGGGCTTGGCACTAGCAGTAAACAGACTACACCCACCTACAACCACGATGGCTGCACCTGATTGGACGAACACTTAAATCGTGGGCTGCTCCAGAATTTCAAAACAGACCAACATGGCGGCTCATTTGGAAACTGAAATGTGTTTCTGATGCAGTTGGCGAATCTGTCTTCATTTTAGATTGACAATGGTCACTTTAAAAGATTTGTGTATTTTCAAGAGGCTGTGAGTATATAAAAAAAATCCATGAAGTAGCCTGGATTGAACTAAATGCAGTTGGATATATAGATTATCCAAAATATGCTAATACCATCAAAGACCACCTTTATCTAAAGTGAGAAAAACTGACACAGCCTTGGTCAAATAACAATGTCATTTTAGCTGTTTCTGTACATGCTGAAATGTTAGGCTACTTTGAAAGACGAAGATACAGTAGAAGCATGACTGTACAAACAGGATTGTCATTAAAAATGCAAGGCATGGGCACGAAGAGATAAATGGAGAATACTGCTGCCACTTTAATAAATGGCCACGGATTGTGCTAGCAGATATTTCACAAGAAACTGCTGCCCTGACCCTGGCTCTAACAATAAACCATCTACAAATGCAGTGCGGTGTTGTTTCTAGATGAATTTACAGCATATTTACTGTACTTAACCATTCAATTCAATCAACCAATTGTTTTACTGACTAACTGATTGAGTGATTGATTTATGAAAGCCTCAGTCAACAACACCAGAAAATATACAATACAGTTTTACTGCAATTCACACAAACCCTGCATTATAGCAAATTGGGAAGGTGTACTACTCCACTTTAATTCTGCATAGCACACATACCCGAAACCCATTGGCACCATTCATTCATTTTGGTTTGATCCTGATGAACACTGATTACCTAGGGACCGTTCGGTATTTATGGAATGGACCACCGGAGGAAAATAGGGGAGGGTCATGTCTTTTTATTTTTTGTTGAGGGGAGGGTCATCCAACATTTTTTTGTGAAAAGAGCAAAATTTCAAAGTGGCTTGTTTGCTGCATATTTATCCATGTAGCTCTCAGTCTCGGCCCCCTAGCAGATTGGGTCTGACCGCATACGCGGAGTTTGCTGGGGGGGCAGGAGGAGCACTGCCCCCCTTGTGGCTGAAACGAGTAATTGCATTGTTTAAAAAATGAGTAGAATAATTACGTCTGGCATGACCAAATATTTTATAAATATCTTAAATAACACAAAACAACGAAATGGTGGTAGGTATACATCTGATTTCATATACTGCTTTAGTAAAAAAAATATTACCTGACAAAAAACGAAAATGAAAATGTCTGGACATCTTGCCGTGCCAACCTTGCAATAAAGGTTTCCTAAATGCCATGTATATAAATGTGATGTCAGCTTACTAACTGATTGCGGGTTTTGTGTAGATTTGGACTTGTATACGGTTATTCCACTTTGTTTAAATGGCAAAGTGGAGAGGTCTCGTTCACCTGTTCGGAGCTGGCTGGTGAATATGACGCTCGTATAGGCCTTGCTGGATACACCGTGACTCTGTTTGTGGATCTACTGATCGCTGTGGATTACTTTTTTCCGTGTCATTGGATTACGGCAAAATACAGATCTTTTTTCTTAATGTGTCTTAACGTTTTATGGTGAGTTTGGAGAGGCATCTCAACAGACTGTAGGTCGAACACTGATTGTTCACCGTTACATTTTAGTTGAATTTAAGTGTCTGTCTATTGCGTTCCAAAACAGCCGTGCTGCGATTGGATTACATAAGGGCGAATTGTTAAATTGTTACAATGTAATTTAAAATCTGCTTTAAAAATAAATGTGTGTTTTGGAACATAGGCGCCGATACCGTGGGTGCTCCCGAGCTCAAGCACCCACGGAAAATACTGAGCACCCAGTGCCAGACTGCCAGTAGGCTACATTCATTTAAAATTAAACATTGCAGTTGGTGCTAAGTGTAGCGTCTGTCATAGTGTGCCTAGGCTACTAGACAGGTGGAATTGATTCTTAATTTCCCATGTGCGGTTATGTGTTCATCTCCAATCCTGTCTGTATTGTGGCATTGTCCTGAGGTGAAATATAGTCTACTTTACGGCTTTATTATCGAGTCAATAGGCGTGTGTGTTCGTGTCGGCCGCTGTTCATTTCCTAAGGTTCTGAAATGCAAAATTTTTTTGACTACTTTTTTTTTAAAGGGCGTGCGCCTGTGAGCACCCACGGAGGAAAACATAAATCGGCGCCTATGTTTTGGAATATAATGTTCAGCTTTGGCACCTTTACCTATGTGCTAAAATATACAATGACGAAACCTAGTGACAAGTCCATAGCAACCAGTGTTGAATTGTTATTTCCCATTGTCCTTTGCTGAATGGTCTCAATGTTTTATTGTTTTATTTCATGTGAATACTAGTTTACTAGAGGAGTAACTTAGTATTTGAAGTAATGTAGTAATGCATGAAGTGTGCATTTAGTTTCCATGCTTATTGTGTTTCCACAACAATGTTAGTGAGTAAATCTACTGAACTGGCCACCACACCATAACAGAGGAGTGTGATGTCTAAGATGAGAATGCAGAGGTTAACTCCTGTATGGCATGGCTGTAAAAATCAAATGGCGTCTCTACTTCTTTTCTAAATATACTAAAAAATTTCTCAAAGGCCAAAGTACCAGAACTGATGATTGGATGGACTACACACTGTAAGTTAGCAGATGGATGCAAATTGGTTTTAAGGCAAACTCAACATGTCATTTTCTTTTCTTTTCTTTCTCTTCCATTTTTAAAGTACCACATACTAGCAGCTCAGTGGGTTCATACGTGTGACTTAAGATTTACTTTGATCACTGTATCTTGAATGTGTGTCAACATTCTCATGCTGTGCAATCACAGGACACAACTGGACTTAGTGGACTTCAAGAGCATCTTATTAATGTGGGCTTGGGAAAGAGTTGATTGCATGCTGCTAGCTTAAAAGGGAGCAGGATCACAGTTCAGAAGAGTAAGTGTTGGAGAGTTTAAGAATAAGCCCTGTAAGAAGAGCATGAACTGGTTTAAGAACAAATCGATCGAGGGTCTTGCTGTCCCTGTATGAGCTTCCCATTAAAAAACGTTTTTGTCCGGGGTTTTGTCTTTGACATTTGTGAATGGTGGATGTGTCTATGCATAATGGTAGTGCTTTTAAATATTTAAATAAAGGGATTCTTAAATTCAACACTGCCTTGTTTCAGGGAGTATTACCTATTTCCAATCTTGAATAAATTGAGAAATTTTCCAATCACAATCACATTATGTTTCTATCTGCGTTTGGGCTTGACTTCCATCCACATTTCAGTACATTTAACAATAATCCCACACAAAACACACTCTACAGACAGGTACACCAAAACAGGAAAGATTGATCGCCTTGTGTAAAAACACTGTAATGACCAGTATATTGTAGACCATTTCACGTGTCAAAATGATTTAATAAGTCACATTAATCTTGGCAAATTTCTAAATGGATAGAAGGAGAAGGTGATATCAATCTAATGACGGTGGAACTGTCCCCTGTCAATTCATTTTATCATTCTTAACAATCTATGATGTGAAAGTCTATGCAAATTCTCATAGGGAGCCAAAACTCACCTCTCTTACACACACACACACACACACACACACACACACACACACACACACACACACACACACACACACACACACCCCACACACACACACACACACACACACACACACACACACACACAGACATACACAGCCAAGATAACTTAACTTGATCAAACACTATCAGACTTTTTATCCAATAAAGGGCTATGACAGCAACTTTATCTCAGTCTGCTGTGTTTCCTTGCTGATGCTCATGGAAGTTTTGTTTTTTCTTGACAGCTGTAATGTGATTAGAAGGAACCCAGAACCAGGGGAGACATGTAACGCCTTTGAATGAGATGGAATGAAACTCTGCTAAACTATTCATCACAGTCTATATGTGTTATGTGCAAGCATGTGAACAGGCACACACACACACACACACACACACACACACACACACACACACACACACACACACACACATACACACACACACACAGAAAGTGCCCTGTTCTTCCCTACCTCCCTTCACTCAGCACGACAGCCTTCCAAATTAAGGAAGTCGTGTCTGAGTGTTGTATGAGTTACCGGAAAACTAGATTGAGCAATACGGTACTCTGACTTTCCAAGATGAGTGATGCCCGGAGGTGGTTTATCCTACTGGGAATACAGAAGCTGTAATCTATGCACATGTCTCAGCTTCTGTTGCTTCTTCTTTGCCTTACATTATAGTATGTGTGTACTTTTCATCAAACAAGGCTCTATTAAAAATGGCATAACATATTGCTTTGCTGAATGATGTTGGGTAAGAATCAAGCTTTTCACTGCCTGAAATATCCCCTTTTCTGGCAACAATAGTTGATGGTTGTCCAGCATGTATAAAAGGGATTTTAGAATTTATTTATAATCTATAATGTTTTTAAAATTCTTGTGGACAAGCGAGCCAAACACAAATTATTTGGTTTTATGCTTCCCAGAATGGGAAGCTCATGCAGCATCTGCATGAGCTGATGCTGCCCAGAATGCGTATGATTTTTATAAGGTCATACTCAACTGTGGTACAAAGAGTGGCATGTACTAACACTTTTAAAAATAAGGGAGAAAGAAAAACAGAGGACTACAATTGTTTTGGATTGGCAGGGCACTAGGGAGAGGGAAGGCCAGACAGAGATCATGGTAGATAAGGTTGTTGATCTAACAGCTGACTATAGCTGTTCCTGCTTGCACTATTCCTCCCTGCAGATCAGGCACTGACTCTAAACCAGCATTTAAAATGTCTGATTCCTTCTTGAGGGTTTTTCCCCAGCTGAGGAACATCGGTAAATGGCCTACGCTTAACAAGGGCATCTGTGGACACCTACAAATCAGCTCACCAGCTGCCATTTAGACTTTATACTATTATATACTACCATTTGTTTTGTTTATTTTTATGTTTCTATTTCATGTCTTTTATAATTTATTCTGAAGCACCTATTTAAGTATATCTTAAAGACACCCTTATCTAGAAAGACAGATGCTTCATATGTACAATTTCTGTACACTTTTTTTTCAATGTTACAATTTGTACATTTAACTGAAAATAACCCACAGTAGTAGCAGCAAGCACTGGCATTCTCCACTTGTGGGCAACTGTGAGTAAGAAGCTAATGACTGAAAGGGTCAATAAGACTGAGAAAGGGACAGATGGAGTGACTGAGTGAGCGAATGGATGACGGCAGATGGAATGACTGAATGCGACAATGATGGCGATCAAGGCAGGGATTTAGACAGGGAATAGAACAATTGCTGTGGAACCCTCTGTGTGTGTGTGTGTGTGTGTGTGTGTGTGTGTGTGTGTGTGTGTGTGTGTGTGTGTGTGTGTGTGTGTGTGTGTGTGTGTGTGTGTGTGTGTGTGGAGGTGGGGTGGGTTGTCCTACCTATATCTAATTGTCTTTGTGTTAAATTGCAATTACGTTGGTCTGCCAGTGGCCCCATTAGGATGACCTTCAGTTGCTAATGGAAGGGGAATGGGAGAAATGTTGCCCATGTTCGGGGCATGCAGGAGCTACAGGGTGCATGTGTTTGTGTGTATGTGTGTGAGAGAGAGAAAGACAGAGAGAGAGAGGAGGAGAAAAGATTAATAAAGAAGGGTAAATAAAAAGGTTGATGGAGTGAAATGGAAACCCAAGAAAAAAGAGAAAAATAGTTTGAAACTAGTGGTGGGTAACTGAGGAAAGGGGAATGGCTTTTCAATGATGTGAGCGATGGAGGAAGAGGAGAAGGAGTGAGAAGGGCCTGAGGTCATAGGATGACAACCAGGGCTCGAGGAAAGCACTTCCTAAAGTAGCTCCTAACCTTGTCCTTGACTATCATAACCTCCTTCACGTTTGCATGTGAAGACTACATTTTTTGTCTATTTTTTTGTCTGTAATCCGGGCAACAGGGTAGCTCACCTGGTAGAGCGCGCACCCAAATGCAGAGGCTCAGTCCTCGACGCAGCGGCCGTGGGTTTTTTATTTTTTATTATTTGCACTGTCCTGCTGTTGTGAATGCCCACTTGTGCACCAAATCCTTGGCTGAAAATAGTCCAGTACCCAGCTGTTTTGGGAATTTTATTTGCTGTTTTTTTAATGTAAGTATTTGTGGACCATTTTTAAAGATGAACATCTTCACAAGGGACTAGTGGGCTTAGGGCAAGGGCCATAGACATGATAAGGAAGTCGGAAAGCATTGAGTCGACTAATACATTGTTTTTCTTTTCAACATACAATCAAGTGTTATCCCTCAAACAGCCCTTTGAAGAAGTGAGGATCTCACTTTACAAAATGTCCTCACTTACATGGTGTAAAACTCTAATTCCCTCACACAGATGGAAGGATACACAAGCACACACACTCACACAACCAACCTATCCATCCCCGAACCAAATGCACTCATGCAAATGATGAAAGCTGTACATAGGACACATGCACTCATACAATTTTACACACATATATGCATTATACATATATAGCCCACACACACACACACACACACACACACCTAATATGTCTCTGCATCCCTTTTAATGAAACACAAATGTCTCCCGTGGCCTGTCTGCCACTGTAAAGTGTCCTGTTTCTGGAGGGCATTTAAAATCAGCTCTCTTTCTGCCTTCAATCGGGTATTTGTGTTGCCCTCATCAGCCATGATGCATTGGTATGGAAAGTATAACAACACTGAGTACCTGAGCAAACCAGGACAAAATTAAACTGACGCATAGGCAAAAGCATGTGCGCGCACACACACACACACATCTCAGAGATACAAACATGGCATTATTTTTGGAGTCAGTGGGATGTCGTTGTTGATCACGTTAAGATCATCAATCACGTTAAGAGACAATTGGTGGCCGAGGAAAACACCCACTTTTCTTTTTGTGACTCTCTCCCTCCTTCTCCCCATGCTCCTCTGTCACTGCCTTTCTAGCCATGGAATATTTTAGTGGAAAAAAACACTGAAAGTCATACTAAAGAGTCAAAGATCTTTACAGAGAACAGTGTCACCTACTGGCTTACCCTGATTTTGGCTAAAAGAGTGGACTGATGCGATGATGATGAGTTTCCAAAATACTAACTTAACATTTAGAGACAGAATTTAGGGAGTAAAGGTTCACCTGTTGGTTCTCACATGCATTTAAAAAAACCTTGAGGCATTTTTATCTCTTTGATTGTGCTGTGTTCCCCAATCAATATTTCCAAACAAATGTGGGATTAAATAAAACCTAAAGGTCTGGCAATGTTGATATTTTTTAGGTGAATGTACAGTATTTTCATTTGATGTAGCAGTAATTTCCAATCATCACATCACGTGATTCCAGGGATTAGTCTGTACTCTCCTTATGAAAACGCACTAAATAAAGACCTAACAAGTCTGTATTCATTGGGATAGGTGCAATCTGAGTTGGACAAAGGGAAAATGAAAATATAACTCATGAACACATCAGAAAGTACTCTTCACCACTGCTGAGAAAGTGAAACACATTTGAATGATGACTTTTGTTAAGTTATCCCGATATTCAAGTTCTGGCAAAAAAAAAGCCTATGGGCTCTCTTTCTACTTCCATCTGTGAGTTGGAAAATGAAATCCCTTATTTTTCCAGTCTCATCTTATTGTTGCCATGGTCTTTGTTTTCTGGAGAAGACCACCATATTGGTTTTGATATTTCTGTCACGTTCCTGTGTTTTTAGCTACCCACTTTTTCCTTATCACACTTTTCTCCAGGAGCACATGCAGTCTGAACACCCACAGCTGGCTGCATGACGAGTCAGATAAGGGAAGATACTGTTCAGAGTTGCAGAGCATGATATTAAATTGCCCATTTCAGTGGTTTGCTTTTTTTGCCAATAACTCTGTGTGATATATGTCTAAATGTGTGTGTGTGTGTGAGAAAGAGAGTATCTCTTAATGATTTTTGTATTTGTGTCCACCATGTACCCACTAAGTACATGCACACAATTTTGTCTGACACAGCTACGCAATGTGTGTCAGTTTTTCCACAATTTTTTCTTAGTGTGCATCACAAACACAAACACACACACATGCACGTGCGCACACACACACACACACACACACACACACACACACACACACACACACACACACACACACACACACACACATAAATGTATGCATGTGGTATAACGGTTTTATCAAGTACCAAGTGCCTTGCATTATTGGGCACTGGGGGCAGGCAGCTTGTCCCCTGTGCAGCAGGCTGGAAGGCAGAGATCCCAAAGGTCAGCAGCGCTCCGCATAAACAGACATGAACCACTGGCCCGGATGTTTTCAGCAGCACGAGAGGCAGCTCACGGCCAGATAAGCACAAATCAGAAACAGTGCCAGTCAGAACCTTTAAGCCTTTGAGCACCATCTGGTTCTGGGCCTATCCAAGAGGAGTAAATCCCACCAGGTTAGGAGGGACAGGAGGATAGCCGAGAAGAGAAGGGAAGATGAAGGAGCACAAAGAGTAGCTGGATGGAGAAAAATGAGAGATACAGAAATATACAAAAACATGTGTGCATGTAAGCATTTTGCAGGGCCACGCCTCAACCACATCTCTAATCATTGACCAACCTTTATTTTCCAAGCCAACCCACTCAGTGCCGTTTGTCTCCACATTCTTGAGGACAGACAGACCGTGCCAACACGATGATCAAAAAACGAAAACAAAAAGACTGAACTCACCATGGCTTCCGAAACTCTACTTGACTTCCATAATTCGGACGATGACTTGTACAAAGATCATTTGAAACTAATTCCCCTCCTGCCACAACACAGCACTCAGACTGCAGCCCAGCAGCTTCACAGCAGAGCCGCTTGCGCTCTACAGTTAGCGTAACACAGCAAAGTCATCTCCATTCAGGATCACTTAGAGCTCTGGCCTCCTCTCCGCTGTCGGCGAGGGTTCAACACCAACCCAGGCAAAGAAGCTGTCGGCACCGGTGCTCTACTAGGTACACTCATTATACCGTCTCCAGTTATACACCACAGCACACTGCTCCCTCCATTTCGTTTCGGACATGTCCGCGTTCACAGACGGAGCTGGACATCAGAGAATGGATCATTGCCCGCCTCCGATGGGTTCTCATAGGGAAAGGCATTCCCTTCCACTGCAACGATAACAAAATAACTTTGTTCCACCTTTATTCTGCCTCCATTACCACTCCAACGACGACAATATCGGAGCCTCAAACGCTTCCGAGTTCTTCGCCAGGGTCAAACCGTAAGGCATGACGTCACGGGGCCTCTGCTGCCTCCACTGCCATGAGCCGCAGCAGCGTCCCCCCTGGTGAGGGCCAGGTTGTATTACTCCCTGTGCCTGCTCTCTCCGTATAATTTTTATCCCTGTGTCAGCAGGCTACACAAAATTCCCAAGCGCATGCATCCTTTCATCCCTTCTTCTACCCTTCCTTCAGCCACCTTCAGCAATACTGCTTCTGCTCCTCCCTCTTCTTGACAGCCAGCATAGCCGCACAAGGCCCCTCTTCTGAAAACCAAGGTGCTCTGCTACAGGCTAATTCTCCTCTTTCTATTACACCTGATCTATCCTCCCCCTCCCTAGACCCGCCCTTCCCCACCACCCAAATGTTTTTTCTCCGCATGTCAATAACTATACTTTATCCACAGCAACACATCTCAGAAGGGTGCAACGGTGACAAGCACATCTCCTACGCTTCCGGGTTCCTCGACAGGGTCAAACTGCGGCGCTGCCTCCTATGCCACATGTCACGGCAGTGCCTCCCCCTGGCGGGGGCTGTGTCGTATTACCCCCTGTGGCTGCTCACTCCGTGTCTGACCTATCACAGGTCACCTCTATGTCCAACCTATCACAGGTCATCTCTGTGTCCGACCTATCACAGGTCATTGACCAACTTTGAACAGGTGGAAGAGCAACTACGCTACACCAATAAGTGGCATTTGAATACCCCAATATGGCACAATGCACACGTCATGTCTGGTAACAAACCCTTTGCTTGTAAGCAGTGGTGTGACAGAGGTATTTATACTTTAGACCAGCTATTCAATGAGAACGGTATGTTGAGTTTTGAAGACCTGAGAGCTAGTTTTGAGGTCCCCAGGACATCCTTCTACTTTTATCTGCGCTTAAGAGCAGCCCTAAAATGTTATGGAGTGCCATGGGGAAACAGTCTTGAGGCGCACCCAGTTATTAAATGGTTTGTTGATTTTCCTGTGAGAGTTAGTGTCCAAGATTTATGCTAAACTGATGCAAGTATCCATAGGAGAACTCCCAATAGTAATGAAATGGGAATGAGAGCTGAACCCTGACGGGAACACAATTAATTGGGACAACATTTTCCATTGTTCCAAGAACCCAAATCACCAGTGTATCCACTTCAACATATGTCATAGGACATATTGGACTCCTCAGAAGAGATACGTCTCTAAAGTCATTCCCACTCCCTATTGTACTTTCTGTCAACCTGAACAAACTCGAACTTTCCTGCATATGGTCTAGGAGTGTGAACAGGTGCATGAGTTTTGGAATAAAACAACAGCAATAATATCTGATGTGATAGGATGTTGAGTTCCTACTGACCCGATTGTTTTGTTACTTAATGACGACTCTAAATTACACCTACTTGGGAGACAGAGAAAAATTTGGCTAGCCGGCTCAACTGCAACCAAGAAAATGATAGCTCATTTTCTGGACATAATTATGCTTGAGCTCTCTACAGCAAAGATTAACAAAGGAAAATCATCAACTATCAGCCTATGGGAAAGCACAGCAGCACAAATATCAGACTTAATGACCTCAGCCCCACAAGAACTAGAGGAGAGTGATTAGGCAAGGTGTGGTTTCTGTTTGTTTGTTTTGTTTTCCTTGAGACCGCAGAGGGTGGGGGGTGGGAGAGGGTCTTTTTTTCTTGTTCAATTTGTGTTTCTTTGTTCTGTGCGCCATCTGACATTACCTGTCACCCATTGTAGAATTAGTTTTGTATGTCTGAAGGTACTAAAAAAAATGTATCACAAAAAAAAAAAAAAAAATGACATTGTTGTGGCGTGGTCCTTGCTAGTGAAGTGCTTGAAGATAACTTATTGCATCTACCTAGCAGAGTTCCACATTGATAGAAAGACTTCAATTAGGGACAATAATTCTGGTGAATCTGTCCACAACAGCTTCATATCAAATCCCTCATGAAACAGCTGCATTATTGACAGTTTTTGCTGTTATTTCCTTGACTCTGCCATCTTTCCACTGCTGCACCATACACACACACACACACAGTTGCCTGGCATCGCTCAGTCTGCTCTAATGATGTCCACAGAGCCACAGGAGGAGCGCGGGGAGAAATGAAGGACTTTTGAAAAACTCACTAATGCTCACTGTGTTCTGAGGATTACCCAATTATCCACTGCAGCCATATTCAGAAACAACACAGCATAACATTTTAAAGGCTTTTATATTTCCAAGTCAGTATTATGAGAAGTCCTCCTGTGTTGTGTCAAAGTTTCACCTGACTCAGTACAGCATATTTGTAAGTTGTTGTAAGTTCTGTATAGAGATAACACAACTTAAGTTTATATTACAGTATTAATCAATCCTAGTCCAAGTGGAGAATTGTTAAATAATTGTATCATATGTCAGATATACAATTACATTATATTCTTCTAACTTTTCTAGATTCAAACCTCACCCAACACCGTCTGCTTCCGCTTTCATTGTTACAAATTTAGGATACACTGAATTTCTTCAAAATCACCACCCCTCTTCTGGCTCAACAGTGATCCTTGTGACTTTGAGGAGTTTGTTCCATTCCCCTCGTCACAGTCGTAGTAACAGTGATCTATGGTAGATTATTTTTTTGTTGTTGACACTTTGTGTCCTGGCCAGTAATCTCAACTAGTCCCCAAGGACCTATTATGCCATTATAATTACCTTTGCAAAGACGTAGGGAACTGTCTGTGCCCATGCTAGGTATTCATCATGCCTTCCTATGCCTGTGGGCTGTACGACTCTACCGCTTGATAAATTGTACACTTGAAATAGTGGGATTTTACCTCTGAATAAAGATAAGACAATCTTCTTCTTTATATCAAGTGCAGTCAGACACACTTGTTTGCTCATCCAGGCTACCCTTGACTTGTACGAAATCATATTTCTCACACTGCATTAATATCCTTTAGAACCTCTTAAAGCGATGAAAAGTCATTGGTACTATTTACACCTCCATCTTTGGTCTTAACGTTCTTACTTTATATCACACTGAGGAAGATGATATGTTGTCACACTGATGTGAATGGAATTGGGGAAAATAGGTAAAACAAAAAACAAAAGCTTCCCTGTTCTCTGATTGCTTAACTGGCAAAGTATGGGATGGCTTTTATTTTGAAGCAGCCACAATACATGCGATGTATTTGTCACGAGGTTAGCGGCACATTGTTAGAAGTGCCATTTTTTACTAAAATAGCTCAACACACCAAGATGTGGACAGTTATGGAGAGAAAAAACAACAACAGCCACAGTGAGCTTTTAAGGTTAAAAGCTGCAGGCAATACGCTCTTATTGTTTGTGCAAAATAGCACACTTCTAACTCTTCATCAAGATAAACCCCATGCTGTCCCTGTATGAAAAACCACTTGATCTGTGCGTGCAGCATGAGAACTGATCGCGGGTGTTCATGGCATGGCTCAACATGGGTAGATTAGATTGGATTAGATTTGCTTTAATGGCAGATTTCTCTGAAATTGTACTATCGCAAGGCAAACACTGGTTTGCATACAAAAGAGCACAAACCATACATGTCAAAACAAAGTCAAAGTTTTCAATCAAAAGTTTTAATTTGCAGAGCATAAATCCACAACACAACACAATAACACAATAAATAAATCCTCTTTTTCAATAGTTTGGCTGTGCTGTAAACAGGTACACGAGTTGTTCTTCTTGCATGAAAGTAAATACAAGAAGAAGGTCCTCCTGTGTTCTGGAATAGTGCTGTAGCTGTGGCTGTGAGCTTGACCGCAGTATATTTCTGTGACAGAAACATTGCAAGTTGCTACAATTTGCATGCTCTGCCGCATCGGAGATTGCATAGCACACCTGACTGCAGGAGCCGTTTAGCTCAAACTTGCGACATACACCTGGTAGTTGGGTCAGATCGAGGTCGGATCACGTTCTCACCACAAACGAAGCATACCGAAGTGTACCAGAGCTCAATTGTAACTAGTGGTGGAGGAAGTCCTGAATCTCAGTACTTAAGTAAAAGTACAAATAACCAGAGATATATTTACTTTAGTAAAAGTAGAAGTACAACAATGACAACCCTACTTAAGCAAAAGTAAAAAGTACCTGATTGTAAATGTACTTTAAGTATTAAAAGTAAAAGTACTTGCATAACGATTTATTCTCTTAATGTCTATATTCTAATAATTAAAAAAAACAGTATGGGCTGTGGCATTTTAATTAAGTTAGTTTTAGGTTAATGTAATTGTGCTTACTATCTGCCCAGTTTACATTCTGACTTACAATTCTGGTTATCTATCAGGGTGATCTGCATGAAGCTCGACTTAGCATTATTTTCCACGGGACAGCGAATGCTGCACACATTTATCTAGTGAGAACACACAGGCTTGGACAACAAGTATTAAGCTTCACAGCTGAGGAGGACCGGGAGTGTTTTTAAGCTAAATATACGAGTTGTATATTAACCCTATGTGAACGGATGCGTCACATATGACCAAGCAGAGTATCGGTAGCAGCAGCGGTAGTACCGGGAGCGGTACGCGCCTGGCCAATAAATGCTATTGAAGGGTGGATCTTGGCGTGTATGGAGCTAAATCAGGGCCAAATGTTTTGTTAATTTGAAATATATATATATATATATATATATATATATATATATATATATATATATATATATATATATATATATATATATATATATATAGTTGAAAGACTAAAGTTTGACATTTTCAATTTAAGTTTTGGTCTAAAACTTGAAAAATAAAACCACGTATTCAAACTAAAAAGTATTGGTACACTAATAAGTGTACCAATTTTTCTTTCAGTTTGAATAAAATTTAGATTAAAATTTCATGTTTTCAGATTCAAAACTTATTTTTTTTACGGCTTCAAATCTTTCAGATCTGTTTTTCCGTTTCAGATCAGTTTTTTTCAGTTTCAGACTTTTGGCCCCGATTTTGCGTAGGGGGCGTGACTTCAACTCAGAGGGCGTGGAATTATGAGTGACAGCCTAACAAAGAAGGCAGAAGACTCTCCTCAGTCATATTGCCTTCAGGAAATTGTGTTACTGTGAGAACTATGACTGAATGCTTTCTATCCACCATATACATGTGATTTCTACTAAACAAATGATGCCAGTGACAAAGTTCCATTTAAAAAACTGTTTTGGACAACACGTGGTACCAATTGCACTATAAGAGCAATAAACTGTGCCAGATTGTGCAGTTCAGCAGGAACAATGACTTCTCCCACTTCCACGTACGACTTTGAATGTATGCACCAAAGTGTTCACTCGGCAGTCAGCATGGCATCCGCTCTGCCAAGGCAACCCTGGCGCCAGCGCACAGGTAAGACATGCGAAAGATATTAGCATTTTTGAATAGATACTTTGGGACATTATCCCCAAGTGGCATTTTTTTGTCATTAACACATAAAGGGAAAATAGGTGGACAACTGGAAATGAAGCTGGAAATGAAGCATCGCAGCCATTGTCGAGTTATGGTCATTCTGACAAACAGAGGTTAACAAAGACACTACACGTTAAAGTCAAAAAACTTGAGCTGGACCCCGAAATTTGTGTAAAAACACCAGCTAGTGTGAAGCTAACATTAGTTAATGCTAACTTTAGTGCTAGCGATGCTTCAATGTGCTTCAATGTGGAACTGAAAACAAATATAAAAGTGAAAAATTAAAATTAATAATTTATTCAAAATAATTCCAGAATTTTATCTAAATTGTATTCAAACTGAAAGAAAAATTGGTACACTTATTTTTAGTTTGAATACATGGTTTTATTTTTCAAGTTTTAGACCAAAACTTACATTTTAAATTTAAGTTTAGTTAAAAATTAAATTTCAGCTTTAGTTTTTCAACTATTTATATTTTTTTCAAATTAACAAAACATTTGGCCCTGATTTAGCACCATAGGCGTGGCCATAGTGGGATTAATATTGCGAGCGGCACCGGGAGCTGGACGGCCGCTGCTGAAGGCTTCCCTGCGGACTGCAAAACTGGAAAAACTGGAACGTTGTAGAAATGTAGTGGAATAAAAAGTAGCCTATAGATAATTGCTGCAAAATGTAACAAAGTAAAAGTCAAAAGTATGCACTATTGATTGTACTTAAGTAAAGTACAGATATGTGAAAAATGTACTTAAGTACAGTAACGAAGTATTTGTACTTCGTTACATTCCACCACTGATTGTAACTGTGAGGAGGTGGTCTTGGTTTGGTTGTTTTGGTCCTGCACCTGTGTGCGATTGCCGTGTTCACACCTGCCCAAACAAACCACACCAAAGGGGTACAAGCTCTAGGGTTTGATTCAACCAAACTAAACAAGGCAGGTGTGAAAACACCCTCAAACATGTAGTTTTTTCCTAATAGAAAAGGAATATAAATCAACAACTATCAACAGCTTTTGGGTGTATAAGGCTCCAAGAATATTTTTGGGACATAGATAAGCATTAAGAATGTAGTCCTTACAAAGGTCTGCACAACTCTGGTAATGCAGATGTGTGTGTGTGTGTGTGTGTGTGTGTGTGTGTGTGTGTGTGTGTGTGTGTGTGTGTGTGTGTGTGTGTGTGTGTGTGTGTGTGTGCACGTGTCAGGGACAGTAAAAGTAAAAGAAAGACTTTCTGTATTGCATGCTTGGTATATTTGGTTGATGAATGTATGTGCATATATGGATGTGGTAATTTCTGTAAAATGTTGTGTGACTATGCATCACAGACAGATAAAACTAGAGAGAGTTTTAGCATTCAGTAGCATGGCCTTGGTTCACACACTCAAATATTTGCAGGAGCAGGCCTGTGTCTGCCTGCAATCGTCTCAGTGTGTGTTTATCAAACGATGTGTGCTCACCCACTTGTAGCGATCTGCACCACCAGTCAACAAGCAGCCGTTGTCGCTGCACCCTCCATTTGACTATTGAGGTCAGCTGTCCTCGTGGCCTGCCGCCGCTGCCCATGAGGCAAATGGAATCTGACGTCAGTAAGTAGTCCTCCCCACAAACCGTGCAGGTGGCGTTGCAATCAGCTGTCCTGGCCTTTAAATGGGACTGACTGTTCTAGCAATTTAAAACAAACAGGGGAACAGAATTCCAATTGCTTTTTATACCGAGATATATTTAGGGATAACTACCCTGTTTTCTTTGATTATCATCCTGTTTTTTTATTTCTCCTTTGAATCTCTGCAGATGCAGTTGAAAGGTTATTAATATGAATGACTTTACAAATCCTTCACTCTAGAAATTAGAAAAAAAAATGTCATCTTTGGGAGGCTAGCAAGAGAAGCAGACGTACAAATCTTATTTTCGGAACCGCCAGGGTTTAAGTTAAAGCAACTAATTTGTGTCAGACAGGAAGCTGTGATACTTTGAGCTACTTGCCACCAACTTCAGAGAAAGCTCACTGTATAGCCTTCTCTGCACCACAGCAAGGCTAAAACTAGATTGATTGTGGCACAGTCAATGTCATGCCCAGTTTCTTTTTCCAGACGCAGCAGTTTTCACTCTGTTGCCAAGTCAGAACCATTTCTGTATACCTGATCAAAACACATTTTTGGTTGTTTTTAAATGGTTGTTGTTGAACTTTATGAGTGGTGAGACTATATCATGTAACATCAAAACAACACCACAAAATGGACCAAAAACTAAACATGTCATATATAGTTCACAGTATAGTCTCCTCTCTCTTATACTCTGTTCTGTTATTGCCCATAAAATCCGAACTTAAAGCGCTCATGGAGGTGCCCTATGTGCCAAAAAACAGTAAGAAAATCAGCTGACATGAGGGAACTTAGAATAAAAAAGTCAAATTATGAATTAAAATGGGATATGTGGGATGAGATGAGACAAATAAGATGGATTTGGGTTCACACAAAAGCAGGGGGCTGCTTTTGTGTGAAACAACTTTGAATATTTGCTTTAATTAAGGAGATATTTTTTCTCACACAGTAAGGATCATTAAGAGTTGAAAACACTTTACATTTACACTGTAGCTGCCTTATTATCACATCATACTGCCGATCACCTACTCACCTGGAAAGATAATTGCTTGGGTTTTTCCCAAATGGTCCAGCTCCAACTAACAATGCTTAGCCATGCGCTGATTTTCTTGGGTTTCTGTGAAGGAAAGCCAAGGGTGGAGTAGAAAAGCATTAAAAGGTACAAAGTTGAAATACAAATACCCCCTCGCTGAAATGCCCAAAACCAACAATGGTATCCTGAAGTGAAGTGGGTGTCTGAGATATGGCAGATGTTGAAAAAGTAATTCTGCAAGTTTCAAGGCATTTGAATAAAATGTTTATTCTTCACTTGTAAAGCACATATGAATTCATTAGGAAGGGGGTTGGGGGCAATATCATTTTTCCCTTTTATATAATCTCAGATGAAAAAAGTGCTTTTTTATGCATTGTTTTTCAGTTCAGTATTTAGGTATAAAAATATGGTCAATTTGAAGGATGAACATCTGTGTGGTCTTCTAATGAAATGTTCTGATGTGCCTTCTGCTGAACATAACTGGCCATAGCAAATAAATGGTGCAGAAAAAATAGCACATTTCTTCACTTTAAAATGTCCAACTAAATAATAGGCTACATATACAATACAAAACATTACTGATATCTTTTTAAAAACCAGCAGTTCATCATGTTTGGATGACAACAGTCTAATAAAACGAAAGGAACTAAGGGCACAATAGGAAGTGCTTAGATACAATTACAGGAAATGGAGCTGAACGCGTCTATGTACATAACAATAATAATAATAACTTTATTCACTTTATTATTATTTTTTTTAAAGAAAGTGTCCATGTACTTTTGTTCACAAGTCCTGGTCCACATCGGGCAGCGTGACCTAAATAAAAATAAATACAGATGTGTACCAAAGAATATAATATGGGATGGGATAATATTAGACCCATCTCATCAATGAAATTTGAAAAAAACAAAAAATAATGAATAGAGGTCTCGTGAATGCTGGACTAAACGGGGCTACAACACCAATGATTATTGGTACAAAGCAGGCAAATCTGCAACTGAACATTGGACTTCATATTTGTGTTCACAGCTACGGTTTTCAGGTGAGTCTAAAACTCTTTCAAATTAGAAAACTGACTAATGAAGTATCCTAGATTTTGTGTGCATGTTGTATGATTTTAAGCATACACACTATCATAATGAAACACATTATTATTTAGAGAGTTTAGACTTCATATTTATGATCATAATTCCAATGGCCTAATCTGAGCTCCATATCTAATCATTCTCTGTGTGAGAGCTGATATAACTCAGAAAGCTGCTCGAGCGGGCCAATAATCAGCTTCGGCAACATAGAGGTTGTGGTTTTCAATTCAGGCTGAGTCATTTAGTATATAATATCTGCAACTTAATTTTAGAAATTACAAAAAGACAAATATCTACAGAATCCAACCAAGATAATGTCTTTTTTATGTTACATACCTGCAACCTGGGGGAATGGATGTCAAGTGGCCAGCCAGTATTTTGCCACACAAGACAAAAAAGGTGATACTCACAATAAAATATCTTTGATCAATGATGTGACGTTTTGAGTCTCATCAAATCAGCTTCAGGATGTCTACACCGTCTTCATATCCCTCCAACTTTTC
Organism: Zingel zingel; assembly: GCA_023566125.1. Taxonomy (NCBI): domain Eukaryota; kingdom Metazoa; phylum Chordata; class Actinopteri; order Perciformes; family Percidae; genus Zingel; species Zingel zingel. The sequence goes on along the minus strand of CM042328.1, from coordinate 13,064,710 downwards.
ATCCTTTCTCTCCTGTTTGAACTTATCGTCGATTCTGGCTCTTCTTTAATGTAAGACCAATGAACACTAGTTTTGAGGTAGGTCTTGTTTGCTGGCAACAATGTAATATGCTATTCAATTAACTTAACGGTAACTAGTCAGTAAAGTAACGTTAACCTACCAAATCACAGTTCAGAATAATTTTGCTGGGTTAAAACTTTGTCCAATGTTAACATCCGTCATTATCGCAACTTAGAAGCAGAGGTTAAGGTGGGCCAACACCGATCCAGAACAGTGTTCTGGTACCTTTGATTAATAAGTAAATTAATCTAATTGGCAGTTTCATACATCATCGTTTCCCATACGTTTAAAATAAGGCAAAATATCCATTCCAGACTCTTCCCTATTCACTCTCAACAGCACTGAACAAGGCAACTATCTGTGGTGAGTTCACATGCCTGTAGTCTCGCTTTGCCAGACCTATCTCCACAGCACTGCGGAGGAGGGTCTGGCTAGTACACACAGCATTCTGGGATGGGAAAAAAATGTGCTCTGGTTTATTTGCATTTCTTTAAACCAATCACAATTGTCTTAGGCGGCGCTCTAAGGGAAAGGACCTTGTTTTGGTAGAACAAGTGCTTTAATGTTAATTTCGTCAGACGAGACTAAATATGTTCGTCAACAACCGATTTTTCCATGACTAAGACGAGACGATGACGAGACTGCGCCAATGTCCAAAAACGCTGACTAAGACTAAATTAACATGCATTATTGTTGACAAAAAAAGACGAGACTAAATGTTTTGCATAAAATAAAAACTAAGATATAATCTCTCTTTATTTTCATCTACAATCGTCTACTACTTTTTCATCATGATATAGAATATTCAGCTGTTACTAAGGTTGGGTACCGAGAACCGGTGCTAATACGGCACCGACCAGTGCCTTAACGACCGCTATCTACTGGACCAAATAGCAACGTGGATTTTGGTGCAACTTATTAATTGCCTGTGCTTCTCTCTGATGCTGCCTACGTTAGAGGCAACCGTCCGCTGCACGGGACGCTAGTTAACACTACACTTGGCAGCAGGTAACGTCAGCCTACTGTTAGCTAGCAGCTGGATTAAAAATGGTTAAAATGCTGACAGCTAAATAGTGTAAAAGTTTGTCTGTATTTCACTGTGTAGGATTCCAACACCGAGATGTAAGACAGTCTGTAGCTGCCCTTGTTTGAAAAACAACACATAGGTTGCGTTCACTTGAAACTCGCCTTGCCAGCCTTGTGCTGCATTCAAATTTATTGTAAAATACCCTTTTCCCATCCAGTGGTGATTTTTGTCGTTTAACAGGAATTTACTGGTGAAATAAAACTTTATATAATTTATTTTTACATAACTATTTGACTGAAATGGTTATCAGAAATAATCTCAGAAATAATTTGTTATTCAAAAAAAGACTAAAATGTTTTGACTAAAACTTGACTAAGATATATGAGTTTTCTTTTGACTAAAACTTGACTAAAATGACAATACTTTTAGTCGACTAAAACTTAACTAAGATACCTTGAGTTCTCTTTTGACTAAAACTAGACTAAAATGACGAGACTTTTAGGCGACTAAAACTTGACTAACAAAAAAAGATATGTGAATGACTAAATATGACTAAAACTAACAAGGACATTTGGCACAAGACTAAGACTAAATAAAAAAATAGGTGACAAAATTAACACTAATGTGCATGTAGGGAGGCGAGCTCTGGAATTAAAATGGCTGTCGAGTGTGTGATGGGAATTTTACTCAAAAAAAAAAGATAAATATAATTTGATTGTCGGTTCTAGCTCTAGGATGTTTCCCGAATCGACCAGAGTTTAGAATCCCAACACAAAGAAAGCAGAAGGTGAGGGACATCCAGCCGAAAATGAGGGACTTTTGGCGGAACCTCTAGCAGCACCGGAACAATCTCGTAAATTACACTTTGTTGATATAGGCTTACATGCTGGTAATAATAGAAGGACAGTCACGTACTATCTGGTAAAGTGGGTTGAACGGGTGAAGATCACGTCGTCGGGTTACAAACAGGCTCGCTAGTGATTGACACGGTAACGTGCTGCAGATCCGGTGTTTTCAGCTGAGCAAGACAGAGAATGTTCAGTTAAAAGAGATCGGTGATGCTGTTCTTCCATCATTGTTCACCGTGAAGCTAGCTGTAAGTTAATGTAGCACCAGTGTGTTTTATGTAGAGTGACTTTGTCAGATTCCCTTTAAAAGTAGCATTTTAAATGCTTGTCAGTAAGCAGTCATACGGTAACTTAGGAGGCAAGCCTTGTGTGCTGATTAATTTGGCATTCAGTTGACATACAATTTAGTTTTATTGAAAACTCGACTCCTGGCATTTGCTCCTGCTGTTCTTCACCACTGTTTTGGAAGAAGGAAATAATGAGAGTGGTGAACTAGCTTTAGAGGTAAGATTTATTTAAGTGCTGTGTAGTTGATAGAGACTTTACTAGTAAGTAGTAAGAAACTTTACAATGTTAAATTTGAGAGTAGAATTTGGTGTGGTGTTAGCACTCCCCAGATGTTAGGTGCCTGTACTTTCATTTCAGCGGGTTGCTAATGCAGAGGTGTGTATAGATTAGAAGCTTGCAGTTTTCTACGTCACCAAGTTAAAGGTCCAATATGTAATATATTTACTGTAATACATCCAAAAATGACCCCAATGCATCATCAGATATTAAGGAAACATGCTAAGATGAAATAATATCTTTTCTGACAACAATGCTAATGCCAGTATTTTCTCCTTTTGAAATTTCCAAATTATTTTATCACGGCTACAAGGGACGGGCATTTTATGTCATTTCAACATTTGTGTACTCACATTGAATTATATAGCTAGAGTACCCGAGTTGGTTACTCGCAAAAACAATTGAGACACAGCCAGTAAAGGGATCCCAACTGGTGCTGGCTAACACCGCCATGCTAACCCTGCTAACTGCTAGCTAACATTACCGGACGACCAGGCAAGCGGGCCACGGCGGTTTACAGCGTGTAGTATGTTCAGCGGCTGTAGCCGACAACGGTGAGTACTTTAAGCCAAGAGAGGGGGGCGGTAAATCAAGAAGAGAGGACAGTGAGTTTGCAATGCGTTTAGCGATTGTTGCCATAATTCTAAGACAATAAAGTGTGTTCAGTCAGGTGGAGAGGACGGCAAGGTAATGTTATTTTTAGCGGTTCTCACTGTAATTCTAAGCCGAGGAAGTGTGTCTGTCCGTCGAGTGGAGAGAACGGCAAGGTTGTTGTGTTTTTAGCGGTTCCTACCCTAATTCTAAGCCGAGAAAGTGTGTCTGTCCGTCGAGTGGAGAGGACGGCGAGGTTGTTGTGTTTTTAGCAGTTCCTACCGTAATTCTAAGCCAAAAAAGTGTGCCTGTGAGTTGGCTACAGAGCTGAGCGTGAGCATGGGTTTTTATGACATATATATATATATATATATATATATATATATATATATATATATATATATATATATATATATATATATATATATATATGTCAATATAGCCAGCATCTAATGTTAGCTACTCCGCTGTGCTGTTAAGTAATGTCTGGCTATGTGAGACAAGCGTCTAGCAACAATGTTGTGGATGCTGCGGTCTCAGCCTAGTAACCTCCGTGAACTTCGAGTCTGGGGAGGAGGTGGGTAAGACTCGCTCCAGTATTTTGAATTTGTACTGCAGTAACTATTTTAAACACTAGCTGTCAGTATTACATATTGCACCTTTAAATCACAGCTTTTATTTTACCGTTGATAGGCTACCTAATTAAAATTTGTATTAAAAATAATTAAACTGGATTAAATGCATATTAATTACAAACACAAGATAGGCTAACAGCTTTACAGAAACAATGGAAGTTAATTATATTAAACCATAAAGTCACAGGGTTTTATCAATGCAAATTGAATCACTTGTCTAGGCTATGATTCTCGCTACTCTTGTTGAACATTCGCTAAAGTTAACCCTTGCACCTGTGATGGTGAAGCTAGGCTCTAGCTGTGGAAAAGTAGCACTGAGTGTAGGAATAAAACTGTTCCGCACATCAATTTTCTTCTCAGTGTACACCATAATGATACATTTAAAAGCTGATATTTCAAAACATTTCATCCCGGGGGAGCATTCCTCCGGAACCCCCCTACAGGGTTCGGGGTTTGGGTATTTCTCACCTTTTTCCCCTCTTATGAGTTTGCAGGATCCCATAATTTCAGGTTCTAGTAGCATAAACAAATAGCATGGGACCCCAAGTGCAGACTCCCAACCAACCCACAGCTGTATTCCTGGAGTTGGGTTGTTTTCAAAGCACTGGCAGTAGCATGTTCTGCAGCTCATTTTCCCTCACAATAAATCATTATCAGCTGTGTCAGTGAAGGCACACAGTAAGGCAGAGGTGTAAAGCCATAGCATTGATGATAAAATGAAGACATTTGAAACATTTGTGTATAAAAATACACGCCCATATGTGATGCGTAACAAATCCTTTTCCAGGGGCTTTTTTCATTTCCATTTTCCATCTGTAGGAATTGCTGATGTGAGGAATTACAAGCCTACAGCCATTTATGTAGCTGTTGTGAGCAGCTGGTTTCTGCCAAGGAAGCAGACACATGGCTACACATACAAGCACACCAAAACATGTGCACGTATAGGCACAAATACACGCGCACCCACATTATGACAATGGTCCCCACACGCTCTCATATCTATTACATCATTTCCTGCTCAAGGGCTCTCACTGCCTTTCAACTCACAGCCGCACGACAGAACTTTTCAACTCAGGCAGCACAGTCCAAGGACATGACTAATACTCACTCACTCACTCACTCTGGAGCTCTGGCCAAGAGTAACAATCACTTTACACAGTGATGTGCATAGCTCACATACACTATGCTGGATCAGAGTGTACACACTGCACTTGGGACAGGTCAAAACAGGGCTAACACATATAGACAGACACAAATATTACACCTACATGCAATGTGGAGTCTCCAATTTAACCAACCTTGGATTGTGGGAAGAAACTGGAACACCAGAGAAAACCCACACAAACACAGCAAGGAATCATGGTCTTAAAATGTATTATAGGCCTACAGTATAAAAAGCATAAAGGATTTCTATCAAGAGTCATTGTCAGATGTGGTACAACGTTCCAGTCCAATCAGAAATCAAAATATACTCAAGTGAGTATATTTTTATAACAATTGAGTGTTTCACCTTTTTTACTTCAGTGCTCTGTGACAAAGCTATTTTAAGAATGAAGATCACTAAATAGTAAATATCATACCTCTGAGATATTATACTTCATTCAGTATACATCTACTTATACTATGGAATCTATGATGTAGGTGTTTGATAGCAGTTGTAAATGATTGAGTCAGTGGTAAACTGTAGGTAAAAACAGCAAAGGTTAAGCTTAGCTAAAGAGCTTTGAGCTAGGGTTATTTGTGTAACCACCACCAACAACAACACATAAAAAAGACAAATCACTGCTCAGTTAGAACAATGGAAATTACATTTTAAATGTGTTTGATATTATACGTATTGCTTTGAGACCGACGGCAACAAAACAGACCCAAAACTAATTTTGCATTGCCAGACCTATCTCCACTGAGCTGTGGAGTAAGGTCTGTATACACTACAGATACTATCCATTTTAGGATAGAAAAAAAATGCTCTTGGTTGTTTGCATTTCTTTAAATCAATCCCAAATTGTCTTGGGGATCGTTAAGCTCTGGACGCAGCGACGGTAGCTGTGCAATATGGTCTCGGGAATGAACTTGTTTTGGAGGAACATTTGCACCCCACAAAAGAAAACGCTACATACAATATTAAATGAAGTTAACTGTTTACACAATACAGTAGCAGGAGCTATTTAAATTAGCTAGATACGTGGTTAAACGTAATTTGCTCTTACCAGTGTATTGCCGTGTGTACTTTCATCCACAGCAATCCCCACCAATCGGACCCAAAATGTACCAGATAGATAGTAAATTCCATAAACATATTCTTCGTAAATCTTTACAATCATTCACCAAAAGAACCAAGTAGGCATGCCTTGTTACACAATCCAAATTCTCTTCAAAACTTGCCATTTTCAGCATGTAGCTTGTTAGCTCGAAGATGTTGTTTCCCGAAGTGAAGGGATTTAGACAACACACAGAGAGCGGAAGCAGGTGTCAGGCAATTATCCTGGAAATGTGCTTCCGTTGATCCAGACTAACCCAACCCAGCAACACTAAATATAATTTGGTCCCGGCTCTAATCAGGTCCTGGGTGGAGTCTTGGTTACTGAGAAGGACAAAAAAACTCTGTACTTCCCTTCCTGTACATAGGGCAAACTTACTTTTAAGCAGTAACTGAAAAGATTCATGACTTTAGTGCTAGTCATAAGAGTAACTGTATGAAAAAGCAACACAAAACCCAGCTACTGTAGCAGAACAAAAGTAGTGTTTTTATTCTTACAATGTATTCTTTTTTGCCATTGTACATGAAGCAGAGGCCATTATGACTTTGGATTATACAATTTACAATACTCTGTAAGAAAACCCTGGCTGGCACAGAAATTATATGGATGACAGCACTGAAAAGCTCAATAACAGTAGTTTGCTTAACAAGGTTTTGAGCCTCAGGGGTTCTGTTGTCAGGTCCCTTTCATGATGTATAGGTGTTTGCTTCGTGGTGTATACACAACAGTTCATGGCAATGTTAGGCTCTTTTAGCAGCCTTATTGCTGTTTGCCACCATGGCTATATACAATGATTTTAAGAGACAGCTTTATAAATCCTGAATTAGTATGAGAAAGCATTTCAGTGGAATCAGAGAGGGCAACCTTGAATGCTCTCCAATACAAAAGAAGGAAAGTAAGGTAATTTAATTCCTGAACTCTGTTTTCCTCTCAAATTTCGAAAGTGTACGGTAAATGTTCTCAGATTAAATATATTATAACTAGGGCTGTCAATCGATAAAATGTAATCTAATTAATTACATAATCTGTGATTAATTAATCGAAATTAATCGCATACATAATTAACGGTGTCTGAACCGATACTTTTTAAGAAAGTAAAAAAAGAAAAGAAAAAAGAAGGGTACTAAACAACAGTTGGTGACATTAAAGATACTAACCCACACTAATACTCTGTTCATACCTTCCTACCTCTAAGGGTAATTAAATCCTAAACCATGCACATCACTGAACTGAGCTTTTATTGCAACAGACAGGACACTGCTGGAATTAATTGTCCCAGCCAGTTATGTTGCAAGTACCCAGTAGCCAGAGTGGAGAAAAGAAAAGACTGGGACATTTCTCTTTAGGATTCACGAACAACAACTTGCAACCTCAGGATGAGACACAATCCACAAAAATAAAAATGCAAACCATAGTCAAAGATTTAAATTCATATTAATCCTAAAACACATTTGAGCATTACAGTTACTATAGCCTTAGGAATAACAACATTTATTAGTAGGGCTATAAGTATTTCTAAATCATTTTTATTATTGATGAATGAATATAATTTCATTATCGCGAAGCCCATTGTTGTCTTTGTTTGGTCCAGGTCCATAGATGCACCAAGAGTATAAATCAATACAATATTTGATAGGGCTGAACAATAATTGTTAGAAAAAATAATTTCTTTTTTATCGGTATCCCAATGTGGCCTACTGCAATTTTCAAATTATAGCAGGCACAATATTGGTTGAATGTGTGTCAAAATACCATTTTAAATTAAATATTGTTCTGCTGCATATATGTCTTGGCCTTTATATCATCCTACAGACTTAAGAAAACACCTTTGTTTGGTACATATCCCCACAAAAATCACACCATAATCATTGTTATGTGTTTCAATGAAAAATGAGAATAGTGATGTAAAATGTAACATTCCTTCTAGTATCACAAATCATATCGCAATATCAGTCAAAATAATCCCAATTATATATAAATCACACGATTTCATAATCGTTCAGCCCTAATATTTCATGTGAGTATGGCTGAGTCTGTTCTAGCTTATATTAATATTAGATTTTTCAATATCTTCTGACAGTTTTCCAATCTCTACAAGTGTGTTCTGACAGTGGAAGACCAAAGCATCAGCACTGTTTATGGGAGGGAAGAACATAGTTCAAAATGGCAGAGGAGGTTGGGTAAATATTTTGTCATGTAGTAATAATTGTATATTGTCCATGACAGTAAACTTGACAAGCAATTTGTCAAAGAATCGTAAAGCCTTTAAGAAGGACAGGTAGATTTTGACCATGTATGCAGCAGGTAACACCAGGAGAAAGGAGACTACACATGTATATATGTTACTTATCAACTTTATAAAGCTTCAGTCTCTATCTTTCTACGGTATATTTTAGCAACCAAGTTATACTAAAAGGGATGCATCATTTTTGATCATAGACTATGTCTAGCTGTTTCCCTCAATGGACCGCTTGGCCACCTGACAGAATAATTTACTCTAGCCAGTACTACAGTAGCAATTTGAAAATGGGAGACTTCTACATGTGCTGTACTGCAAACCCTGACCTGGGTCTTTATTTACCAATCTGAGCAACTGAGCGTTAAAGCTCACAGTAAATCACACTTAAACGTGATGAACAGTACTAGCTCTACATTAATAAACTGCTAGTGTATTAAAGCCAATCGTTTCATTACTTGACCATCTTAGGGAGGTATTACGCACCAAACCCCTCTAAGATATGTTTAGTGTTTTAGAAATTAAACAATGTATTTCAGTTATGATGCACAAAACACCGGTAATCACATTGAAAGCTTGTTCCACCTCCGATATACTGTACCTCAGATTAGAGTCGTAACCCAATGTCATTTTATGGCTCCATAATAGTGGCCGTAATTGTAATTGTGTCTTCTTTTAAATTGGTTTGCAATGAACAGCATTCTTTTTAATTTGCTGCCATGTTCCTTCACTTCCATACATGCCTGCAGGTTCATCTTTTATGTTCTTTGCTTGCTAATGAAAATAAATATTTCTGTTTGACTAGCAGTCTTTATCCTAGACATTAAGGCATAGCACACTGATAAGGGCCATGTGTGCATACATATCTGTATATTAAGCTTTTCTCTCTGATTAAGGAGAACGAAAGAGGTTTTTGAATATAGAAAGCCTAATTAACATTTCTACTCGAATGAAACAAAGTCAAATAGATACGAACATATGTTACCACACCGCTTTCTAAAGATTTATCAGACACTGCCTATTCAGCAGTTTGATACCCCATTTCTTTGGGCTTGTTTTGATTGTATAATCGTATTGCTAAAACCCCACTTTTTATAATATAATGAACACCCAAACACCCTGTAATAATCTAATGACAATAATGGGAACAATACAGCCAAAAGGCAGGGTAGACATCAACAGTCTAGTATTGAGTTGGATAATTGTAGAACACATTTAGGTTTTTGTTTATTCGTTGCCTTCAGGATTCCTTTGCTTTCCAAAGTACAAAATAACATCAATTCAGCAGCGTTTTATTCTTTCTTTTTTGGCTATTTGCAGTTTCCATTTCCATATAATATCACATCATTTTTCAGAGGCCTGCCTGTATGCCCCATGTGCTCTTGCAGAGTTGAGTGATTCAGAGAATGTGTGATGGTATCAAATCACTTTGCAACAAGTAATACATTTAAATCAATCCTCACCTATTGGCAGGCCTGTGCATTATTCATAGGAGCTACCATTTGCAGTCGGAGATGTTTTTTTAGTATATGTGCAATGGCTTTGACATTTGTTTGCATGTGTTTGTGTGGATGTGTGTCTATTGAGTGTGTTTAGATGAATGTTTTTGTTTGAGCAATTCCGCAAAAACCTCACGTCATGGAGAAAAACATTGTGTTCCATTATAAATGCAACAATACTGCATGGTATCCATTTGGAATCAAAATTACTTAGGGAGCTATGCATTGCAGCAGTGCCACTGAACACTGCATAAGGAAATGAAGATTGTGTTCTGAATGAGAACTGTGGTTATTGGCACACTTCTGAAAAGCAAACTGCCAAGACTAATTTATTGATGCGCTTGGTTTTACTAGGAGATAACAAGGTTAGTCTCGTCTTTAAAAAAGCGTTGCAATGTCTCTGTGACAACAAGAATCTACATGCCTCATATATAACAAAGCAGAGATTGGGCAAGATTACCAGAATGAACCCAAGGTAGTTACAGAGGATCACTTGGTTCAAGCTGCAGTTAATGGCCCCGTCATGATGAGGAAATCAGTGTACCCCTGCTGCTGGCTAACTCATTTCTTTGGACAAATGTCAATTGACCTCTCGTCGGCCCCTCCCCCAAAACGGCCATTGTCCAATCACACATCATAGCAACCGTTACTATGTGAGCAGGTCCGACAAACATTGACTCCAAGCAAGATGGTGAAGCGGTGCGCCCACAACGTTTGTAAATCGGACACTAGATACCCCGAGAGATTGTCTGGAGGCGTTGTGTTCTTTCCATTCCCAAAGCCGAAAACACAACGTGAGCGGTGCCTACAATGGATAAAACAGCGTGGACGACCCCACGCCCCGTTAAATGTGTCCAGCATTACGAAGCATAGTGTTGTCTAGATCTACTAACTAGCTAGAAGTAAGAACACAAATTGGACCAAAGTTATGATTTCCATGGATATCATTGCCAGAATGTTAACCTACTCTCTTAGCTAAGTTTAACGAGCCCTTTAGCTTTAGCCAACATTAGTTAACATGTTAGCTAACGCTAGCTACATTAGCTGCTGTTGTGTTAGGTCTTTGAGCTCCCCAACTTTATTTTTCGACCGTTTACAACAAAGTCGAACATAGCGCCCCAACAAGCAACTTTAAATAATTTAGTTTTTATCTTTCATGTAGCATTTTATGAACGGAAAACCTACCCCTGAGTTCCCCAATCCCGCATTTGAGATACAGGTCATGGGGTTTCTCAGATTTCGCTTGAGACCGGTAGCTTAGCATTAGCCTCGATAGTAGTCATGTCTCCTTCATTGCGTATTTTTATATTTTGAATATATCCCTCCACTGCATACTGCATACAACCCCTTTTGCCTCGATCTGGAGGATATCACGGAGGTTTGCTCCAAAAAAGGTCACTGACACGCACAGGTATACCTCTTCCCGTCATGGCAATCTGTCGCGCTGGTTGTGTTTGACCATTTGTTTGTCGGACGTACGTAGCAACAGTAACTAAGGGGGGCGGGGCTTGGCGAAAGGCTAATTGCCTGAAATGGCATGTACTGTATAAGAGTAATTATATTCATGTGGACAGCATATAATATCAGTTTTGATAGCGGCCATTAAAAATCCACTATAAATACCATCATATAAAGGTCACAACACATTGTGTACTCATGAAGTACACAATGTGTTGTGACCTTTTCTCCCATTTCCCCCCATTTTTGTGGAATGTAAATGTCTATACTATCCAGAGACTTCCAGGTGCAGCAAATATCTTGGGTATGAAGTGACTTTGCATAGGCAGTTATGTCCCACTTCTTAATAGTAAGGGTAAGTTGGTATGATGTTTGTGATGTGAATCCATGTTTTATTTCAGCTAGATGACGACGACGACGACGACGACGATTACGATGATGAGGATTTTTTAATTTATTTATTGGTCGATAAAGCAATCCATAATGTAATAGGAAGTAATTTAGCTAGCCAAAAGTGTCACCTCTGACTGGCAAAAATGACTAAGCTACAGGACATCCCCTCTACAGCAACATCATGCTGGTGCAAAGTGCCTAATAAATAAATAAAGCTGCTTTCTTAAAAAATAAGCTCTATTATAAGTTAGTTTCCACCACTACTGAACATCCCTCATCCTACGTTTGAGAGGCGGATGCTGAACCATTTTAGATTTTAAACTCCCGCTGAGTCTCAGCAGAACCCCTGTAATTTTCCAACTGGGTTTGCACTGGAATGGATGATGCAACATTCCAAGTGCACTACAGAGCCTTTTCAAACTGGATCTGGTTAACAACAAGTCTCTAAGTGCCTTTTCAACAACATCCCACAAGCAACAAGCTCAGTAAGAGCAGTAAGATAAAAGAGATCAGCCCGAGGAGCCTTTATTCTCACCTCTACCAAGGGAATTGGCATGGAGCTGATGCAGTCATCCTTCAAGAGTTCGGTAATCCACATGGACTGCAATCTGAAATATTGACAGACAGATATTATTACCTATTAGAGATGAGCAAGAACATTCAATATATATCACACTATTGTGAACAAGTGAGAAAGGAATGCCACTGTGCCTTAAAACACAATATGTACAGGGCACACAAAACCAGTTTTTCTAAGGATCAGAGAAAAGGTTACAGCCATGTAACTTTTTCTCTGTATAGGCTGTAAATGTCATGACATACCTCAACATATATCACCTAAACTCAGCATATAACCTAAAAGCTGATTTTTTACCAGCCAATTATCTGTACTTTTTCTGCCTGAAAGACTTACGGAGGCTCCAAGGGAACACCAAGCTCCGTGCCAAGTCAAGTTCCTTATTTGTCATATGCACAACAAATACAGTGGGGTAGTCGTTGGCAGTGGAATTCTTGTTCTCAGGCTCCCCATTAACAATGCTACTACAGACTTTATAAAAAAGACAAGGGGCAGAACTGGGCCCTCATTAAATTATGGAATAATAAAAAAAAAATTTTTAAATAGGCCTATTTGTGGAAAAAATATGTAATATTTGAGTTACATAAAAGCTTTTTATTTGTTTTCTTCCTAATTGTCCTTGAAATAGTGGTCAAGAACCCCCCAACCCCAATACAAAAATGGTTTGGCCACTGATGAAAATGTTATGTTGTCATTTGATTTGAAGTTCCATATGCTGGGCACCCGGATAGCTCAGTTGGTAGAGCGAATGCTCATATATAGAGGTTTACTCTTCGACGCAGTGGGCCCAGTTTCGACTGCGGCCCTTTGCTGCGTGTCATTCTCCCATTTCATGTCATCAGCTGTCCTGTTGAATAAATGCCCAAAAAATAATCTTAAAAAAAAAAGAAGTTCAGTGCGCTCAAAATGTCCAGTCAGCACAAGTCTGGTGCTCAGGAAAGAAAAGAGAAGAAGAAAATAGAGGCCTTAGAGATTTTCTAAACAAATATTTAAAAAAAGGTGGTGACGGTGAAGCTGGAACTAGTAAAGTCAACGTAGAGCAAGGTAAGAAACGTTTACGAGCCTTGTAACGTAACCTAACAGGCTAGCTCTAATGTTAACGTCCATTAGCTTGTATAAAAGCCTGACACAACACGTAATCTTTGACAGAAACAGTTGAGTTTGGTAGCTCTGTCAGAGAGGATGAGACAGAGAGGCAAGAGATCCAGCTGCAATCAGGTGACAGAGAGAGTGATGTGGTAGGGTCCCGCTGCCCCGCAACAGAGGGACAGAGTCAGGCTAGTGAGAGAGAGAGAGAGAGAGAGAGAAAGAGAGAGAGAGAGAGAGAGAGAGTCACAGTGATGCGGGAGGGGCCTGCTGCCCCGTCGGAGAGTCTGAGCAGGATGGATCAGAGACTGATCACACACTTAATTAGAAAGGAACAGGGGAGGAAGAGCAGAGGAGAGGAAGAGCAAGGGAAAAGGAGAGATCTGGGATTATCTTGTCCCGGGCCCAGGCAAGACTGTCAGCTGGCCTGCATAGGACATAAAGCATGTCAGCTAATCGGCATTATGGACCCCTGTCTGAGGTGAAGAAGACTGCTTTCAAATCACACAGCCATCCTGCTGCCACCCTTCACTGCATGCTACCAATACTGTAAATATCACATGTTAATGGGGCATTCCAAGGTCTTATTATGAAAAGATATACTTCTCACCTCTGTATGCCGTAGCATTCCTTACCTCAGTTATTATCCAATCAAGTATTATTATGTACTTCCTCTATAGGAATCTATGTCCACATCCGAAAAGTTGGTCAGTTATTGATCACTACCTTCCTCTCCCACCATTTTATTTTATTTGTGTCATGACTAAAGATGCAGACATATGAAAATGGTAATCTATTAATTTAATTATTTCCATGGTTATCATTGTTACAGTATTCCACATGGGTCACATTTCCATGTCTCTCTCAAGAGTCCATGAAGTTCCCAAGAACTAGAAGAGCAATTTTGTTCTCTGGAAATGTGTCAATGGGCTGTCAGTTACAATATGACAGTGTCATGCTTGATGCTGCTGCCAGTATGATGGATCTTGGGTCCCTGGAGACAGAAAACAAAATGCCAGAAAAAAATTATGTGGATAGTAGTCCCCATCCACCCTACGCTGAGTTGCACCATGACGATGAAGTGTACAGTTCATATACCCACAGTGAGCCAAAAAGTGTCTCTGCCACAATATTGTGTAGTTTAAGCTTCAACCAGCTCTCCCTCTGTGGACTAGGCCTGGCAAACTCGATTCCTTTTAAGGATTCAGGTTATTCTGAGTCACTCACTAAACTGATCCAGGTTGTGCGAGTCACTTTAGTCCCTTAAGTCACTTAAGTCAGTATTGCTAGCTTGCAGTGTTTCGGACTGTCTGCTCAACCTAATTGCATTTTAACATACTACATTTATACACCAAAACCTACAGTAGGCCTAGCTAGGCTATGTGCAGAACATTGTATTTTATTTCAGATGTCAAAGAATGGCTTTTGTTGTGGATTTTCTTTACCTTGAGCTCGAGGAGAGACCTCGCTCGTCTGCTACAGATACACTCATAGCCGGCTGATTCGCCCGATTGACTGACTCACGCGGGAACTCATGAGTCTTCGACAACTCATGAGTCATCGAGGACTCATGAGTGGTCTGCGATGCGAGCCGAGGCAAGCTTGCAATGTTTCGGACAGTCTGCTTGACCTAATTGTATTTTAACATACTACATTTATACACCAAAAACTACAGTAGGCCTAGCTAGGCTATGTGCAGAACATTGTATGTTATTTCAGAAGTGAAATAATGGCTTTTGTTGTGGATTTGCTTTACCCTGAGCTCGAGGAGAGACCTTGCTCGTCTGCTACTCATAGCCAGCTGATTTGTGCGATTGACTGACTCACGCGAGAACTCATGAATCATCGACAACTCATGAGTTCTCGACAACTCATGAGTCATCGAGGACTCAGTTAGTCCCATGGTCTGCGAGCTTGCAATGTTTCCGGCTCTGAGTCTGCGGGTTGGGCAGTTCCTATAACCTGTCTCGGACTGTCTCTCTGCTCACTCAGTCGCTTGAGTTGACTTGTGGAGTTGTCGTTGCCTATGAAATTGTAAGTTATAAAGCTTTTGGCAGCTAAGATGGCTAGCGCTAGTAGTAGCTAATGTTGCAAGAGGCTTGTGTGTGGCGCTGTCATCATTTTAGATTGAATTGTAGTAGGACTCAACTGATCCGAGTTAATGATATTAGAGACTCGCGACTCGCGAGTCAATTTAAAGACTCGGGTGAAAGATCTGAGTGAATCATGACTCAAACAGGTTTACTGTGGACTATACAGTATTGCAACTGCCAGTAGGCTTGCTATTGTAAGTCAAGTGCCATCTTTCCAGGTTTTGACAAATTAAGTCTATCTTTATTCTAAATAATATACAGTGTGTTTATAATGCCAGTATTTTACACTATCTATGAGCCACTATCAAACAATGTCATATTTGTAACAATGTCATATTGTGCAACGCTGTTTATGATGCTGTTCATCTCTTTCTTGATTTATGCATTTTATAAGGCAGGAGAGCAAAGAGTTGCTAAGGTGCTAAAAGGAGATTAAGTGTGGGGGTGTACATATCGGTACATACAATATGTGTCTACATTTAGTGTATACATTATTACACCATTTATCTATTTATCTATCTGCAGTCCCTTGTCTTTCAGTTCATTCTTCTTTTCAACTCATCCTCCTCCTCCATATCTTTATTCAACACTATATATTCCCAACCATCTTCACCTTCTCCTCCTCTGACTCAACTAGCTGCACTCTTTCTCCACTACTACTATCTGCTTCCATCAACACATCCACCCCCTTTCCTCTCATCTATATAGACCGTTATGTTCTCTTCTTCCTTCATCTCTGACTCTACAGGTGAGCTGCTTTCCAACTCCAGCTTCCTCTCTTCTTTTGTTTATCCTTCTTGATCCTTCCCTCCAAACCTCATTTTCTTCCTTCACTACTCCTCTTCACCTCTTTGACCTCCGATAGTAGTCAGACTTCCTCAACTCCTCTGACTGTCACCCTCCAATTCTCCCTCCTTGTTTTTTGCTCATTCATTCTGTCTTTTTCTTTTTTTGGGGATCTACATATAGAAATATGTAGATTTTTTGGGATCTACATATTTTTTTTAGATGCTTCTATTTTCTCATTAAAACATGTTTGTGGTCCGCTCTTGTCCACTATGGCGGCGCTGCAGATATACTGTATACTCCCTCTCTGCTGGTCTTCCTGGTCATGTCATGTCCAGGCTCTCAAGCCATTCCTTCACAGCATTGGTGTTTCTTTCACTGGGTCGAGATCCTTTGCAGCATGGTTTACCAAGGTTTTCTCTACACCCCCAGGAACGACGACGACCCTGTGCTGCTTGAGCCTACAGCACAAAACAGAGGCTCTCTCTAAACCCTTTTTTAACCATGAGCTAAGCAACAATTTAGATTGGCAAATAGACTGGTGAAATGGCCAGAATGAGGTTGCCAAGTTTGCCTTCCAGGTTCAGATGGGCATGATGGTGAAGCAAGGCATCGTGGAGTAAGCCCTGTCTTTGTTTGACTAGCCTTGCTTAACTTAGCTCAGTAGTGGAAGAAGTACTCCTTCACTTAAGTACAGTAGCCTACATGAGAAAATGTACTTAGTTAATTTCCACCACTTCACTTGCCTCACCGGGCTTCCGTAGATGTGGTTCTTTGAAGGAGAGTTATTTTTATATTAATTTATTTCTATTATTATCTACCAGTCAAATCACATCAATTCTAGTTGCCAGCCAAAGTGCAGTGGTTTGTTATGGTGTGTTGTGTTGTTCTGTTTCCCTCTGTTGCTTTTATCACTCCAGGTGCAATCAACTTCCCAACTGTGAGCTCAAGGTCTAGCCCTCACTGAATAATTTGAAGCTGAGTTGTCTAATCCCAAGCAGGAATGGTCAATATAAGGGGAGTCTTGAAGCAAAAGGAGACCATGGCCTCCATCTAAGAGAACCTGAGAACCTCTCGCGCTATTAGTAGTGTATTAGACAAGCAGTGGCTTTTAGCTACTCTATTCCAAGGAGCGATTGATAGCAAGATTTCATGGTAGGCCAAACTATAGGCTGTTGCCACTTTTTCTATGCACTATTGCATATTTGCAATGCTGTAACTTACATAAGCAGCAGGCCTTAAGGCATTAAGCAGAATATGACAACACCAATGGAATATTTAATATATAACATGTTAATGAAAAATGACAATGACTTAAGCATTAATTTTGACATTAAATGTTTAGATTCAAATTAACTTTTTTTCCCCAAGTCCTATGTTTGTTTTGTTTTCTAGATGAGAAAAGAGACAGATTATATAATTAGCCAAGCTGATGTGTTGGATAAGGTGCGTTTGCTTTTCTGATTCAATTGCTGACTCAATGTAATAGTCTTTTATGGATGGAATCCAATGCACTAGGCTGAACGTCTAGTGTGTAAGCAGAAGCTCTCAGTGCCACCCAAGTAAATAATCAGCATTTTGTTAGAATCAGTACTTTTGTATCTTTCTGAAGGATCTGTTGTGCTGAGGGTAGGAGAAGCCTATGTATCATAGTACCATATACCCTGTGGTGTGGTACACTTACATATGATCCCTTATTTACAGTGTTCCTTGCATGCAGCAACACAAATCCCTCTCTCTGACATTATAATTGGCAAAAAACTGATTGAGATTCTGAATGGATATTGCACATTGCAGTTCCACAGGACAGCCTGTTCTCATGAACCATATGTTCGAAAAGCTACGAAAAGATAAACAATTTCCACGTTTTATTTTTGCTTTGCGCACCACATTGACTGCCGCTGTATAATCAAGGTGGTCGGGGTGATGGGTGGGCACACAGGACTTTGAATTTAGGGAGCGGAGTTCGCTTCCCAAAGAAAACAAAAGACTTTCACCCAGGAAATGTGTGTTCCTTGGGAGTGTTTTAATACAAACCACAACCTTTTTCCTAAACTTAATTAGTCGTTTCGGTGCCTTAACTTAACTTTCGTCGCCCCATTACTTTTTCTTGCCTAATCTTAACCGTACTCTCTACCGAAATGACCGGCAGCTCACTGTGCTATGTACTCGGCTCAGAGTCACCTATTCTCAGGTAACTGAACCACCAACTACCACTGAGCTGACGGAGCACCATGCGGAGCACCGTAGCCGACAACGCAGAGCTCTGTAGCAACTAAACACATCTGCTAACTGCCGCTGATACGACGAGCTGTGACGGAGGTCTGTAGCCGCGTCATGAAGCTCTGTAGCTGCTTAAACAGCTAGCAACTGTCGCTCTGTAGCACGGAGCTCTGTAGCCAATGTCACGTGACCAGCTGGCGGTCTCCTAGTATTCATATGATATCATCCGTTTTAGTGTGCATAACTTTTCTTACGACATCATACAAACCTGTTCATGAGAATGTGTTGCACAAGAACATGCTGGCACCTTCTCTTTGATTTAGTGTGGTTTGATGGACACAGTTTAAAATAGTAAACTGTACTGTGGGTGGTGGGACTGGCTAAGACATATACAACATTAAGTTCAAGGCTTACACTGTATCATATGGTTGTAAAGAGTCTTTCTCAAAATTAGCTGTGGAACAAATATATGATTTTGTGTGTGTGTGTGTGTGTGTGTGTGTGTGTGTGTGTGTGTGTGTGTGTGTGTGTGTGTGTGTGTGTGTGTGTGTGTGTGTGTGTTTTGTCTGTCACATTTGGCAGAGATCACCACTCCCCCCTGCTGGCTGCTCTGCATATCTGCTGGAATTAAACTTTCATTTGAAGCCTCACAAACACTATACAAACAGAAAGAAAGATGTATGCAGAAAAATACACAAAAGTAAACATTGCAACAGAATGTACTAAAACATTTGTTGCTGTAAATATATATATATATATATATATATATATATATATATATATATATATATATATATATATATATATATATATATATATATATATATATATATATATATATATATATTAGATTCTAGATTAGAATTTGTTTCCCATTATGTTCCAGTATTTTCCTGTTGAAATACATTCTGCTGGCTATGTGCAGGACTCTGTAGTAGATAGAGAAAGTAAGGCTTCATTATTAGAGCAATTACACAGTTTTATATGACTATTACAAAGTGTAGTGCCATGGCAATAATCATAAAGCAAATGCATTAAGGATTTCAATGGCATGCTGTCCTCTACTGAAGACTTATGGAGGGAGAGAAAGACACAGAGAGAGTCTCTTAGTATTCCACTTGAGACACTGTGCCTCCATATTGCAATTTCCTGTTTGAGTCTTATCTAGAGCAACCTGGAACTGCTCTCCAGCGGAGCCTCACGCAGCTCCCTCTGCTCACCTGCCTCTATTCCATCTCTGTTTCTCTCTCTCTCTCTCTCTCTCTCTCTCTCTCTCTCTCTCTCTCTCTCTCTCTCTCTCTCTCTCTCTCTCTCTCTCCATTCTTACTTTCACCCTACATGCCTGCCTGTGCAATGTCATGATTAGTATGCTAAGAACCAGTAAAGCTTGACTTGGAAATCAGTCACTCAGACAACCAGACAACTGTCTCACTGTCAGTCAGTCGGTCCATCAGTCTCCCTGCTCACATTCTTGATGAATTACTCATTCAATTGCTCGATTGATCGCTCAGCAACTCTGTCAGTGTTCTTTTGTTCTTTAATGTGTATTTTTTTCACTCTCATTTGCCTCTCTATGTTGTACAACATGCATGCAAGAAGCATGTGGAAATAGACATAATTAGAAGGAATGGGGTCTTTTTTTAATCCTCTCCCATTGAAGAGCTGGCCTCATTTAAGCACTCACACTGAAAAGCCACATGTGCGTTTGAGCAACTGCAGAGTGCTCTCACGGACAGAAACAACCTCAAGTGATGTTAATATTTCAGCAAATAGACAAGGTGGAAGGTGTTTTCTTCTCCTGATAGTAATATCCCTAGCTAGTGTATTGTACATCTGTAAAGAAACTGTAGCAGCCAGATGTACACGTTTTTTTTTGTTTTGTTTCTCTATTGAGCACATCAAAACAATTTCTACACAGTAACGAATCCATCATATGAAAACATGTGCAAGGAAGACTTAGATTAATACTGTGCAGTGTTGTCTACAAATTTGCATTCACTATAATAAGGCTGATTTGAAGTTATTCTTCTACCACGTGTGAACAGATCTTTGATTTGATTTAGAGCTAAAAAGATTCATCATCCTTAAACTGTCACCACAGCAACAATGGTAGTGTTCTGCCTTTAGAGGAAAATAACATTCTGGCTCTTAAACTCTCCGACATATACCTAGTTTAATGAGCCCTTTAAGGTGGCTTCAGTAATATCAAACATCAGATACATTTATTTAATTGTTGCAGCGAGAGTTAGGAATAGAGAGATACGGAGTGGCAGGTAGAGCAGAAGACTGATCCCCTGTTCCTCAGATGATTACATTCTGTTCAGGCCCTGTTGCAGGGAGAAGCAGGCAGATCAAGCTTCGGCCACAGAATATGAATTTTATATCTGCAATGCAGCCAAGAGGTATCTTCATGTAACAGCCAACCTGCCTTGCCACTTTGTGCACCAGCTGATTTTTATAGCTCCTCGGTTTGATATTAAATGTCACTGTTGTCATACGGTTTAAATTGGTACTGCTGATCCCACTTCACTGCATTTGAATTGGATCATATTTCTTGCAGACCTTTGTCAATTTGTCATTCTGTAGTCTAAATCATGCTAGGATATTGAATATGATCACTATCATTCTTAAATCAAAGGTTAAGAATTTGTGTGAATCCCAAACAAATGCCTAACTATGTGTTATTCAAGGCCAAAGCAATGGCATGTAAAACAGAAAGAAAAAAGAGAGAAGGCACATGTGTTGGGCTGTACAGTACATGGTTAGGTTGTAGCTTGTAGTTATGAAATATTCATGGAGTTATGGACGTTTAGTCATAGTGGGAAAGAAAGGTTGTTTAAGTCCTCCCAACAGCAGTGTGATGGATGAGTGGATAAATGCTGACAGGTGCTTTCTATTGCCTAATCATCAGTACGGGTTTCACAAAGTCATATAATGGAGGGACATGCCTGGTTAATTCATTTAAGTGGTAGATCCTTCATTTAAATAAAGTTTATTATACCAGGCAGGACGAGGAAGAGATTTTGCATGCACATTATGCATTATTGATATTATTATATTATTATCAACTTAAGCCAAAGGCTATTTGCGTCACCTGCACACTTCTTTTCAAATTGAAACAAAAATCACATAGTTCATGAATAGTGAGTTTTTTCTGGGGATAACTACAACTAAACTGAAAATACAAATTAGATGTTAATGGTAGGGGCCAACTGATGGGATAAAAACCGTACAGCAGCAACAACAACCTATCAAACTTCAAATGGTTTAGCCTTAAGGCCAAAACAAGTCTTATACTAAGTTATTTTTTTCTGCCTAGACCTGGCTAAAGAGTAACATTCTCTCTCTAGATAATTATTCAATTCACCATAACCCCAAGGCATGTAAACATCCCATTACATTATACCTGCTTTCTTTTGATTGCAGTGCAGTGTTGTTTTGCTGTTTATTCTCAGTGCTTTCGTGTTTTCCACTACATCCAGCCCAGGTGGTCTACAGCATGCACGATCACATAAGGCTTGTATCATGTTGACGCAGCGAAGGTTTTGTTGTCATGACTTAAAATTCCTAATGGGGGTGACAGAAACTACGCACTATAGCTTTAACGTAACATGCACAGTTTTAAACCAGTAGTAAACGTTAGGTTTAGACAACAAAATACTTAGCGGTAGTTACGGTTAGTAAAACATCAGGGATTGGCTTAAAATGAGTCACGTAAAACTGATAAAATGAGGCCGTAACGTGACATCCAGACGTCATTGCGTCACGGCAAAGGTCTGTAAAACTGGGCTTATTTTGATCCGTCCACCACCCCTACTTTCCTCCTAATCTGGAATTTGACCCTCTTATACTTTGTCACCTCACTTACTCGTTTGCTCTCACGATATTTATAGCAGCGGGGGTCTAAGTGTTTGCAAGTGATTATCAGGGTAGAAGGTAAGAAAAATGTGTAACAAATTATAATTTTTATTTTTTTGTTGGGCTCTAATCTTTCTTTTTATTTTATAATACTAGATAGTTATGAGCTCAAATCACTCTTGATTTAACTGCTTACAACTTTCTGACATTAAGGGGTTACAAGACAAAAAAGAAATGCTATGATCACCACAAAAAAAATTCTATTCACCTCCATTATACTGGTGGAGGCAAAAATGTCTTCTTCTGACATGAGCATTCTCCATGGAGCATAGGATGCAGATACACGCACTGACATGTGAGGCACTTTTTTATTTTGGCATACTGTCTCTTTTATTTAAACTTAAACCTACATGGAGCTGTATTGACACCCAGACTTGTATAGAATTGGAAATATTGATTAGGATAATTGCTAACCTCGTCCACAATGACAACATATGGTTGTGATCCATTCCCAGAGGCCTGAATGCAACTTTGGTCTTTGAAAAAATGCCTCTCGCCTAATTTCAAATTGATTTGTATCTATCCTGTCCCATCTGATTGGAGTCAGAAAACTGAAAAAAATGGGAATTATCACACCTTTCCCAACCTCCCCTGGACAACATGGCATCAAAGAGATGAAAAAATAAGAAATTGCACAAAGCCAATATGATATTTTGTTGCTTGAGGCAACACGCCATTGAACAACAGCTTGAAGATAAAGTGTGTGGGGAAAAACCTGGCAAATCCAGACAGCTCAAGGCCATACAATACTAACAAACACACACGAGAAATACACCCATGCACACTGTGATACCAGGAAATACACACAGAAATACCGTATCAGTGCGTAAACCTTTACGCTAATAAACGCACACATACACACTTGTGGCAGCCCATCGCTGTTAAGCTTGTTGACACATTTGCCCTTCTTGATGCAAAATCAGATTTCATTGTTACGCAAATCAAATCAAGTTGGTTTTGACTGTGTAAAGTCAATTGCACTTTGCTGATAGGCCTTGAGAGAATGTAAACTGGGGCCGCTTCACAATACAGCACATTATCATCAGGGGGGAAAAAAGGTTCATTATATTGTGTTTGCATAACGTTATCTCTGAAAATGCTCACCCAAGCGTGTTCAACATGAGCATCAACTAGCAAACACATTGATAATGATCCAGAGGCTAATATCCAAATGTTTTCCATAAATGCTACTCTTGCTTCCCATCTGGCGAGTCCCAAGGAATGAAAACAAAAAAAGGGTTTGAGTGAGGTGGAGGGCCTGGTTCCACATGCATGTAAACACTCAAGCTTTCCACCGCAGGCAATTTCTGTAATCTGCATAACAATGTAATTATAATCTGCCTGATTCTCTTCTCTGTTGTTTCCCACTTGAGTAACAATTGAAGCAACACGAAATCTGCCTTTGATAGTTTTGGCAAAGCACTGGCTATTTATTCAGGTAAAGAGATGACTGGGTTGAAGAACAACCCCCTCTTAAAGCATTTATCACAAGATAATTGGATTGAAAATTAGGGAGACGTCTTTGTATTCCATTAGCTTGGAGTGGATTTCTCAAAGCCCTCTCTGGCAGTGAGTGCTTCTTTCTTCTTTTACATACCTTTCTCTTACACCCCTGAGGCTCTTAACAGAATATAGAAAAGGTGGAGAGAGAAGAGACAGATAAGGAAAAATAGAGCTCTAGATGGAGAGGAAGACAGGGAGCGCGGGAGAGGGAAGAGAGTAAAAATGAGGAGTTTGGTAAATTTCATTCACTTAATTTTGTATAAAGGGGGCTAGTGTCCTCAAAGGATAAATTGATCTAGACATTGTCATTAAAAGGCTCAATAAATCCTGCCATTGTGGGACAGGGGTGAATATATGTGTTAGGAGACAGCCCCTTATTGCCTAATTTCTCAGACATCTTACATCTCTTCAAGTGAAGAAGTCACTTATTGTCACTTTCTCTTTACCCTATCTTTGTCCCCTTCACTTTTTTCTAAATCGTCCATACTTCTAAAACAAATATGGACACCATTGATTTGTGTAAGCTCACTCTTTGATTACATGATTTCATTGTAAAAGATCCACGGCTAGGGTTAAAATGGGAAAACAAGATTCATACACTGGATCTCTGTATCGGCCAAGTCATGGCAAACAATATAATAAAATATGCAGAGCAATAAAATCACATTTTTTCAGTGACAGCCACTAACCATGTTTACCAGTCTTCATCGGCAGATGGAGTTTGCTCAATTCTCATTAAGTGGATCTGTCCACATATCAGCTCACTAGCTTATCATTTTATCCATAGTACATTGAGGACTTCTTGACTGTGTCGGCCTGAAATTGCGTGTTGTAGCATGGTTAGTATGAGTTGAGTTTTTCCTGTAGCCACATGTCAAAAATGTCTTCCATGAAAACAGCCTTTCTACCTATGACCCAGTCTCGAGACAGTTTGTTAAATAGTCATGAAATTACAATCTATTGATTCCTGTTCATGTGCACGAATTGTCCTTTTTTATAGCACAAATTTAATTTAATCTGTTTCAATTGGAAGAATAGGCCCTGCACAGCCATGATAAATTTCAATTATTGTGGCTGATTAGACCTCTTCTAAGGACTGACAGACTGCACTTGACTGACATCTCCCAGACTATGTTCTCTGTAACCCTGAATCTTTATCACACCTGGTAGGGTGGGAGAAATTACACCTTTATCGTTCTAATCAGTACAAGAAGTCCACTGACCGTCTTCAACCTGAGGTCTAATCATACAGAATAATTGAAAACACCTGTATGCATATGTGCAAGGCCTTTAGGAAGTGCTCTAATCAGGTAGATTAAGTGATAACACCTGTGTGGATGAACAATGAGCGTGTCGGGCATTTGATCTCCTCAACACCTTGTAGTTCAGCAGCATTCTAAACATTTATACATGTTAGGGACCGTTCGGTATTTATGGAATGGATCACCGGAGGAAAATAGGGGAGGGTCATGTGTTTTTATTCTTTGTTGATGGGAGGGTCATCCGATATTTTTTAGTCTAGGGGGGAGGGTCACCCAACTTTTTTATTCATGTCACTGACATGAGACAACAGTAACATTTCAAAGTGGCTTGTTTGGTGCATATTTATCCATGTAGCTCTCTCAGTCTCGGCCCCTATCGCTAGCAGATGGGTCCCCTCCCTATTTAGTCAGCCAGACAATTTTGAGCTGTAGCTTTAGAGACCGTGGAATTTCCCAAACTGAATAAATCCCGCTCGCACACAAAACTGCTTCGCTAGCTCCATCGTGTTGTAACCAAGAAATCTGCTGAATTTTTTTTAGCATGATTGCCATAATGTTTAGTTCAAAAACATCCAAAACACCTATGAAAACATAGCGGACCAGACGCAAGCTTTTATTTTGAAAAGTCGAAGCTCGCGCCGCAGATAGCACCAGCCGGGAGGGCATTAAACGGGAGGTCTGCAGGCTGCTTCCATACCTGACACAAATATCCTTTCGGTCCCGCTGATTATTTGTGAAATTGTGCAAATGACAGCCTTTTCAAGAAATTTGAGGAGGAAGGAGTGGTAGCATGCAAGCTCCCAAATTGACGCTCGTCTGAGAAATGGAGTTTTGGATAATGTTCAGCTTTGGCAGCTTTACCTATGCTAAAATATACAATGACTGTGGAAGCCTAGTGACGAGTCCATAGCAACCAGTGTTGAATGTCTTATTACCCAGTGTGCTTTGTTGAATGGTCTCAATGTTTTATTGTTTTATTTCATGTGAATTTTTTTCATGTTTACTAGATGAGTAACTTAGTATTTGAAGTAATGCCGTAATGCAGGAAGTGTGCATTTAGTTTCCATGCTTATTGTGTTTCCACAACTATGTTAGTGAGTAAATCTACTGAAATGGCCACCGCACCATAACAGAGGAGTGTGATGCGTAAGATGAAAATGCAGAGGTTTAGGCACATATATCATGGCTGTAAAAAAAACAATGGGCATCTGTACATCTTTGCCAAGCACAAACCAGTACAGAAGGCATCAATAAATTGTTGGGGAGGGTCATCTGATTTTTCCCAATCATTTTGGAGGGCCATCCAAAATGTATTGCAGGTGAACAGAGGGTCAGGTTTATTTTGACTAAAGATCACAAAAACTTCTCTGTTGGCCTCTGAAATAAATAACGATTAATGCCCTATTTGAGCAAGTATGATTTGCCGTGAGTAGAAGGGGGCACATGTTATTTATTTGAAGAAATGCAGTTATGTGTATGTAAAATGACTGTGCATCATACATTTCTAAATGTTCGTGTGAACATTTCACAGCATTCATGCAGCATTTCCACCTCCCCCAGTTGAACCATATGTTCAGTAAGTTCCAAACAATCATCACTTTATCAAAATATTGCTAACACATTGCTAAATACGCTCACTACGGCAGAGTTGTGAAGCTATATGATTGTGGGACTCGGAAGTTACATATTTAGCTGTGTTGTAGAGAAACTGAGTTGTGGGAGTTGCCATGAGGCTTGTGCATGTACAGTACGTATATGCAAAATTCCACAGTGACTGAGATGTATGACAATGAACATTTAGAGATTCACAAATCTGGCACAGATTGCATAGTTCTGCTTTTGTGCATTTTTAGTCATGAATCTGTAATATGGAAAGTGTTATGCATTTGGTCCCAGGAGTCCAGCCAAGGCTTTGAATACTGTGAGCACTTAGTAAATTGCACAAAAGTAATTTACACTGGGCTAATATGATATTCTGCACATCTCCCCATTCTAAGAAACCCCTTTATATCTCTATTCTCATATTTCTCATTTTACTCAAGCTTCAGTGTATTACTTTTTCATCACTTTAAATTGGATATCCCAGAATAATAGTGGCCCTGTCTATTATTAATACACCAAATCCATCATGGCAGGAGGAATCAGGTTTTGGAAACCCCATGAAAGATTTTGAGTGCTTAGGACACTTACAATTTCTCTGCACGCACACCTTCCACCTACCTGTGTGAATGTGTCTGAAAAGGATTTGAATGTGGAGCATTATACAAGACCACACCAGCAGAGCTCTTTTCAGTGACTGCTAATAGGCATAATCTACCTCATAAGTGATACAGTGTTCGAAGTGGGAAGACAGGCCCAATGTGTCTTCAGTCATCTATTCAATTTTACTTTTTCATATTTTCTGAGGGATTAGGTCTTGACCTAAACATATTATTGAATAGAGGTGAGAAAAGTAAATTCATCAAATTTATTTAACATAGTCCTTTCTTTTATATTGGCAACTTCATACTGTATTTGCCTTATAGGTTCAAAGTATGTTTTTCATGTTAAACCCTATTCATGTTTGTAAGGTCTGGAATGTATGTGTATTCTTACATATTTATTATTATTATTACTACTCTGTTTAATACATTGAAGGAACTGACAGGAACACATTTTACTGAAATAGAATTTTATATGATTTCATGTGACATATAAATAGATTGATTGATAAAAAATACTTAAAGTATTCAAAATAGTTATTTTTGTAAATGCGGTACTAAAGTACATCCATGTCCCTTTCAGATATTGATTTACTGTAAGATCTTTTCTTAACAAAATATGAAATGTGCATCAATCAAAAACCCCACACTGCAACTATTAAACACACACATGAACAGCCCACTTAAGTATATATGTTTTTCATAACCTGTAAAGATTTGGGGCTGAAGAATGTCGAGTTTGACCTTTTAACAAGTTTGTGGCAGCTCTCACAGCTTGACCTTTCATTTCTTTCAGCCGATGGTTTCCTCCCTCTATTACAGAGAAGAGCCTCATTACTAGCTAATTCATGGCTGTCAGAGTCCAACCTGTCTGACTCACACTGTGTGTGTGTGTGTGTGTGTGTGTGTAATAATATATACTTACTGATACAATCTTGCAAAGCTGATCAGACAAAGAC
Organism: Zingel zingel; assembly: GCA_023566125.1. Taxonomy (NCBI): domain Eukaryota; kingdom Metazoa; phylum Chordata; class Actinopteri; order Perciformes; family Percidae; genus Zingel; species Zingel zingel. Next base: position 13,036,530 of record CM042328.1, on the reverse strand, counting down.
AAGCACATATGCTCAAAGAATCATGCACACACAGTATTCACAATCACATTAAGCACACATACATGAACACTTACACATATATAGGGTTGAGCTGCAAGCGTTCCATTTCAAAGTGATTCAGTCTAAAGTTATAGATACAGTTTTTGAGAAAAATGTACTTTACTACAGTGCTTTATAAAACTTACAAAACAGTATGAAGCATCATACAAGTCATCAATATGCAATATGTGAGTATGCAAAGATGGATTGTTTTTTTAATTGATTTTCACATTATATAAATACACAGGATGTATAGGTTAAGTGTGTATAATCACTCATATATAATAATTCATATTTAAAGAAACTAATTTAAAAAAGACAAACTCATTGTTAACAGAGTGAAATATTCCCTACCCATAACTATTGTAGGCATGTGTAACAACACATTAGCATACTGTAAATGTTGGTCATCGTAAGATCGTGTGAGAGACTCTGGAAATTTAGAAGCCCAATCCTCCATCCCAAGACTCTTTGCAGTGGTGTAATAATTTCACACAACGTCCTCCTTTGTAACTAAGAGAGGACTGTCATTATTCATGGGATGTACTGGGTTGCTTGTCAGGAAAATACAAGTTGTTTTAAGTTTAAACAAATGACCAGTGTCTTCAAGTGAGCATGTGTGCTTGTGATCTGCTGGATGTGTGTCGTGTCTATGCATAATGCAAGCATGTGTAGGTACTTCTCAAGGGTTTCCTTAGTTTTGGCTCAAGAGGAGTTCTGTTTTGGAGGTTCATGTTGTTTATCTTCATTAGCTTTACTTTGTTGCTTCTTCGTGCCAGGCATCAAATTGGATGCCTTGTTAACATTTAATGAAAAAAATAGCCTGAGGTTGTAGCAATGTTCCCAGGAAAAAGTCAGAGCTGCAGTTGCATACTTGATGTGTATACCTATTTGGCAAATGGCAACCTGTAAGCTGGAAAATGCAGAAGGGACCACTTGGGGACTTCGAGGCTCACCAGATTTATTCATATAGTAGTCAGACAGTAGACTCAGTGCTGTTATCCTGAGGATATTATTCCTGCTGCCTGTGGACTTTGGCGAGACTTGCTGCTGCAGTTTGGTTGCTAATTAAAAGTACTTTTAGTGCCTGTTAGTGTTAATAATAGTGTTGCATTTAGACTGAAATACTGTTACCATCTCCAGATAATTTGTTATTTACAATTTGCATATATGAGTTTGTACATTTTTGTTTCATTTACAGACAGAACATGGATGGATGGGTGGGTGGGTGGGAGGATGGATGGATGGTTGGATGGATGGATGGATGGATGGATGGATTGAAGTAAATACATTTAACCGATTCCAGGGTCACAAAATATGTAATGTATTTGTAAACCCTGATCCCAACTCTCTGACTGCTATCTCATTGTGCCATACACTAAAATGATAAGCATTACATATTAGTTTATAGAACGTTTCTTTGAACATTATCTACTTGTTTGACAGTTTGATTATCTGGTACGAGCATAGTATGGAAGCAGCTCTGGTGCCTCAAACATTTGTTCTGTGTTTATCTAAAGAAGCTATCTTTAACACACTTGGGAGAGACATAATTACAGTGTTCCTGAAAATATTAACAAGGTCCGTAGATAAGATGCAGTGTGAAACATTGTACTGTATTGCTTGCAATAAACCCAACCCTATATCCAGAATTTGGAGAAAGAATAAAGCCTCTCTTTGCAGTTAGAATGTGGAACATTCTGTTTGTCCTGCATGTGTGTCTTCTGCACCATTTGTTGCATTGTGTTTTCATGTTCTCTATTTACACAAGGCCCAGTGGGGACGTGATGACCTAGAAACTCAAATTCTGTCAATTGGCTTCAAAGCAATTTCAGCTGGGTTTTAGTGATCTCAGTCTACTCTCTGTTGTACATTACAGTCCAGGTGCAAGTGTAACACATTGTCACTGTGTGTGTGTGTGAGTGGACTAATGACATTACTGACATCAGTACAGACAGCCCCATTATGAGGATCGGTCCCCACAAAGTTAAGCATTTATTTTAGGATTAAAGCCTTTTTTTGTGTTCAAGCTAGAAATAAGCGTAGCTTAAGGGGAGAGTTTTATGTTTTGGATTTAGAAATGTGAGAAATGTGAGTCTAGGCCTTCCAGGAAATGAAAGTGGGTCCATTTAATGTTCCCACAAAAAAAAAAAAAGATGTGCAGTAACTTTTGAATCTTGTAACTATACTTTCTTAACCCTCTCCCAAACATATTTTGTTTTCCACTATTAAAATGTCATATGGCAGAATGTGCTTTTAAATGAAACAGCTCTTGGTTGGTTGGCTTGCCTGTGTGAATCCAAAGGGAGGACCGTCAAGGGAACCATATGTGCTGGTAAACCCCTAAGAGGACACAGCATGCAAATGCTCATGAGAATTAAAGATGACAGGCTTTCCAGTTCCACAGCCTTGAAAAGAGGGACTCCATAGACTCAGTTCCTGAAGAAGATTAACCTCTGTGTATTACTGTACGGTGAATATAACACCCTGGGATCCTTCTTCTGTTACAGTGGAAGCATAATGTGAATAGAATACAGCCTGCTTTCTGGAGAGCCTGGTTTTTACTTTTCTAAAATATATATTTTATTAATATATAATGTCATTATATACTTACTATATCATGTGAACAATATCTAATATGATTATGATATACAATATTAAGTATTTCCATTTAAAACTGAAAAATGATAAACAGTGTTTAATATTTTGTAAAAAGAAAAGTATAATAATGTAAGACTTAAGGTTTCAGTTAGCAGTCATTAAAGAGTTTCCCCACGACATTGTTTTGTGGTACCAACTGAGATTATTAACAATGTTAACAACGAAAAACATCACAACAATGTTTTTACCACTGGCTGAAATCCAATAACTTAAAATAAAATAACTTTATATAATACTTAAAATACTAATATTAATACTTGATATAATACTACACTATAAAATATAATACTTTTTGTAACATTTGCAATTTTTAGATTTCACCCAGTGCCCAAAAATGTGGAAAATATAGTTTGGATCCCCAATATAATGAAGGACTAGAAAGATTAAGAAATGTAAATGTTGTTTAGGTTCAGGTGTTTGTACTCTGTTTTTTATATACAATATGATACACAGGACCCTGTGTATTTCATTAGTAAATATCTTGGAAGAGGGACAACACAAGATGGAAATCAGTAATGCAATAACAAAATAAATCGAAAAGCACGTTGATCCACCAGTATATTGAGCATACACCATAACACTAACTGGTGTTTTATGCTCTGGCAATATGGTGCACTTTACAAGTGTGATGTGTCATAGTTTGGAGCTGTGCACACAAATAAATGCTTTTTTATGATATTTCTCCAGCATTCAAATGAGTCGGCCTGTAATCTCAACTATTCTTCACTGCTATAACATCATCAAAGATCTAAAACATCATAGCTGCTACCAGTTCTCTCTCACACTACATTTGTCTTTTATCAACAGACCACCATCTACGAATACAGTTAGTGTTTCCAGGAGATGACCATATCCCAGTGGGTTTCACAAGAAGAGCATGCTATGTCCCTTCTTCTGTGCCTCATTAGAGATAATTGCATACACTTAATGCAAATTATAGAGATGTGTTGTTCTCTGGAGGTTTGACATATCTCCTCCTCACCAACAAATGTGTCCTTTCTGTGTAGCTTAATGGTTGAATCATCTCACTCAGTCAAGTATAATCATTTTAAAAACTGCGATCTAAACAGCACATGGCATAAAAGCTCCTCCACAAGGCTTCTATCCAAAAGAGATGAAGGGAGGCATATTCACAGCCATCAGCTTTAGAAACAAAGCAACATGAGTGCACACTAATAAAGCCACACACACACACACACACACACACACACACACACACACACACACACACACACACACACACACACACTTGTAACTAGCAGTTGAGCATGTAAGTTAAGAACTGTTTGAAAGCTTTGCTGTTCCGGTCAGTCCATCTACTGTATGTAAAACCTGTTTGTTTGTGTGTGTGTGTGTGTGTGTGTGTGTGTGTGTGTGCGTGTGTGTGTGTGTGTGTGTGTGTGTGTGTGTGTGTGTGTGTGTGTGTGTGTGTGTGAGAGAGAGTGGGGGGGGCTTCTATGACACATTGTCTATACAACTTTTATTGATTGCACATAAAAGGAGAATTACAGAATTATACTAAAATTACATTGTTACAGTCTGCATCTATGTAAACAGCTAATCACATGATCCGTGATGCATTTGGCTCATTATGTGTCTGTGATTAAGATTGATTTGATGAGCAGTAAATGAATAAAACATTTACCATATCCATGTATGTGTGAGTCACGGTAATCAGTTACAACCTAAACCAACCAAGACAGACTTTGCTGCCTTCGGCATGCCTTTCAAATGTGTCTATGTTTATTCTATATATGGCAGCTGCACTAAGGCCTGTGGCAAAACTGTGCTCCCATGTGTCATATGACCTGACAAGCCTTCAAACATGTTTCACTTGAAATGACAACCATTCTCATATACCACCAACCCCAGAATGTCATTCATTCCCGGTGTGACACACTGGTGGCTGTTTCATATATGCCACATATGAGCCTGTCCAGCCTTTTTGTATGTATTTCTTTAAAAAGTAGATGAACAAGCTGGTCCATGTGTTTATAAGTGTAAAATAATATTACTCTTAATGTCTGCAATCCAAATGCATGTCTAAATTTAAAAGGGGGTTGACTACATTGATGGAATATTGTGATAAGGTTGTGTGTAAAGTTCCTTTTGTATGAAGACATGCAACCGATTAGGACACAGACATAAAAAAGAGTAGCTTCTTATTGCGTAAGTGGTGCAGGGGGGGAGATCAATTGAAAGTTGTTTGGAGCACGCGCTTGCGTGTCACTCAAGCAGTCTGCAGCTGGCCCCAGGTGACAAGAAGCAGAGCACACAGTGCAAAAGTCTGCTGTCCTGCTGCGCACGCTCTCGACTTCTTTTACAAAATTCTTGTCAAATTTTTTTTCTGCCACAAACACAACCGTTTGCCTGGGTTTAACCCAGCATATAACGCAGCGGCTTGCTGGTCTGGTGTGCGGGATTTGGTGACTGTCGAGGCGGACGGATCATGCCGGGGGCTGCACACTGGATGTTTTTGGCGGTGGCACACAACTTGCATTTAACTTTGGATAATCTTTTACTATTTTAAAGTGCACCTACACTTTAGATTATCTTTTCCCAGACATGTTCAGTTAAATATTTAAATGCCTGCAGCCAAGATGATGGAAAGTCAAACTTAAATCTGTCATGGGGCGGTTGGATTTATTCACACACTTTATAAAGATTTATTAAAAGCTTTGTTCTTTTCACATTTTTATTTACAGCATTATTTGTTAATAGTTAAATCATAATAGGCTGTAAGCCAAAATGGCATGATCCTCGTTTCATAACGCCTCTGCGAAGATTCGACTGTGAGATTGGCAGTTGAATCAGGCTCCTTCTATCGAAGCATCCAATATTTGACTACTTGGGGTCACCCCTACTGCATTCATTTATCTTTTTTCCCCCTTTTTTTGGTCACCTGGGGGCAGAAGAACTCCAAAACGAGCTGCCTTATAAAGTTGTTATGGCCCACATGTTAGCAAACAATTGCCTGCTTAGACATCCAGAAAATACGGAGCAACCGTAGCATTCATTTGGACTGTCCTGTGTACATGTAGCTCTGTTTTGGTCTCCACTAACTAGGTCTCTAGTTTGCTATATTTTGTCTGCTACTGTTTGGTGTTCCGTAGAGCTGCAAACCCATTAGAGAACACCTTTTACACCAATTATTATTACACAGTAATTCAAATTGTTGGGTGATATTCTATATATTTCTTAATGTCAACAAATCCCATGAAAAGACCAAATCCAAAGCCTGATATATCTTAGTCCTCTGTTACATAGACCTCCATTGTCAAAAAAGCTATTAAAAACATACCAATAAGCCACACTGTTGCTCTGGGTAAAATGTTCCTTTATTACCATGAACATAGGCACTATAGTTTATTTTGAGCTGAACAATTACAACTGTTACCAAATGTCTGCATATTAATCCGGATCAGACATTAGACAGCATTGGATTGTATTTAGGACTTTTGGTTATGTGTATATTCTCACATAGTATTATACCTCTTTGCTAATTCCCAACTATAGCTGTGCTCTATGGTGGGATGTTTACAGTTGCCATGCTGAAATAATACTGCATGTATTCCACCAGGAGCAATAACAGTCGCAAACAAAAGATCACACACATATCTGAGGACAAATACAGATACAAATCAAAACAACATTGTCTTTTGGTCTCCATTCCTCTTTGCTCATATACCAAAGCATGTTTTATACAAGACGCACAGAAAGGTTCTTTATTTTTTCAACATAATGGAAAGGATTTCTAAGGACGTCAACCTTTCTGTTAAAGGGTAAGATCCTTTTTTTAAACATAAAAACATCTGCAAAATCGCGTTTGCTAAACCCACCAGACTCAGTGTAAATAAACAGTAATTTTAGCATCGTAAAATACACTTACACTCAAAGTCGACAGAAACAAAATAAAACTATGAAAAGCTGTTTTGGGTAGTCTGTCCAATTTTCCAATCATCACAACTCTCGGTTTGGTTCAAATAAACACATAGTTTACTCATTTACATGTGAAAATAAGTTGGCTACGTTATTACTATTAATAGGGACTGTTTTACAGTAGCAGCTTTGATGAATGCTTTCTGTAATTTTAACACATTCCCCTTTAAATAGAATGTTAGTGTTTTATCAGACAAGGGCTTTAGGATCAAAACTATAAAATCTATTTGTTATGTCCTATTTACGGTCTGTGCTATTCTAGATTTATTGTAGGTGTTAAGAAAAAGAGCCTTTTCGTTGAACAATTTTACATGTTATTGAATGTCAAAAGGCGACTATCAGGCCCTAAGCCAAATATTTCATATTTCACGTCCATATACAGAGGTCAAGCCCAAGCACATGTGAGTGTGGCGCTATAAGGCTGCTCTGCTCTGTGTGGCCATCTTATCTACACACACAAGACCACCTACCTCGTTGCATTTCACAGAATGGACAATGTTGCTCCGACTGTGTTTTATATTGTTGTCCTTTGGATAAACCAAGCTTTGTCTCCAGGTTTGAAAACAGGGGAATATTGTGTTGACAATATTAGGTGTGATAAAATGGCTCTCTGGTGGAACAAGTCCCAGACCACATGCCATGGCTTGTGACAGTTACTCATTTTCCCCACATAGATTTTTTTCCTTGCTGAACTAGTCTTCACATCCTTGACACTCCTGTCACACACTCTCCAACACTCCAATGTAGTCCTAGAAACATGTTGAGCTGACTATATGCATTGTAAGAAAATTGGAAATGAAACCATGGAATGAAACTGCTTTTTGCTGAAAATAAAAAAGAGCATGTTTTGGGGCAAAGCCAGTAAAATGGGTAAATAATTAATGCTGTAAAATAGATTTTGGAACAGCAGTGGGGTTTACAGTGAGATAGATGATTACCTCTTTTCAGTGCTGCATGTGAGAGGGCACAACACAACATGCTTCATAGCACAGCAATCAGTATGGGGACAGTGGTGCCAACTCTGCAATGATGGTCAATAATGTTATGTAAATATGAAGGCAAACCATTATGCTCACAGATGGGAGGGAGGTCAGTCGATTTCAGCTGTCTAATGAGTGTGAGTGTGCGCATGCGAAGCGGGTGTTAGCCACTGAAGCTGATGTAGGATGGCAGTTGAAATTAAACATGATGCAGTCATTGACATTTGTTTTTCTATTCAGTCACAGCTGGCAGTTTTCTATTATTTTATGATCTTAATATTGACAGCATTACATTGTGGTTATGATGCTGCCAGAAACCACTTTCCCTTGTGAATATCATTTATAATGCAAAATGCACTGATTTGACTTTTGGGAGGGAAAGACAGTCACATTTTATCTGACTACAAAGGACACATCCCTATTAATAATTATAAGTTACATTGAGATACACCTGACCTGGGCAGTACAGGGACTGCATTTGTGTATTAATGATAGGTGTTACAGTAGGGTCTGTTAGAGACAGTGCTCTTCATTGCATCTGCACTTTTCAATTGGAAATGATTGGTAATTTATTTCATTAAACACTTTCTTTTTTGGCTGTAGAGATAATTTCAAGTGAATTAAAGAGGAGTGGACATGTGTCAATGTAAAGATAACAGCAAGTACTTCATGATTAGCTTTCTTCCTACAAATTACAATGGTAAGTGATTGATCTAGCGTTGGAGAGTCACTCCACGATGGTTCAGTGCATAGCAGAGAACATTTTACCAGGTTGGTACAAGGAGAAAGGTTTGTGCAGCTGGCACCGGCAGAACAGAAAGCTCGCCTGTAGACCAAGTCTAGTAAATTACTTTTGAATGTAGGGTTACACTTTACTTGAAGGTATCTACATAAGAGTGACATGACATAATGCTTCTTTTAGTAAGTGTCATTTGATTTTTGTCATGACAAGTTAGTGTTAGGGTTAGGGTTCATGTGTCATGACTGTGTCATGACAGTGTCATGTGTTCATGACAGTGTCATGTCACTCTTATGTAGATACCTTCAAGTAAAGTGTTACCGAATGTAGTGTGAGCGACCATGAGTATATAGACAGAAGGGAAGTGAGATGATAGAGCAGTGGGATGATAACACAAAACTACTGGTTGCGGCATTCTGGGTGACATAAATGTGACTGGAGGAAGTCTTTCAGGTGGTCAGGAAAGAGATTCAGTGGTTCGGAAAGGAGATGCTTACTGAATATTAACAAGATGAGAATGTTTTCTGTATTTAGTCAGTGTCATTCAAGAATACTGTATGGCATTCTGTTTTACTGTAACATTCTTCATTGTATAGCTGAAATGAATAGGGTAGCACATGCCTTGTGTTTTGTCGTTCAAAGGGACAGCCTGATAATTGGACTTGTGGAGAGAGTGGGTAAAATATAGATAAAGGGCAGGGTAAGAGAGAGTGAAGCAGGATGAGGGAGCAAGCCAGTCTATAGGCTCCTTTATATTTTGGTTCATTTTCTATTAACGAAGACGGATCATCACTAGGTCAAACCTCAATTTGTTAAATGGCAATAGTGAGCCCCAATCAATCCACTAAAATGTTGTGAGTGGTTTCATTTTAGAAACAATGGATCTGGGGAGGAGGAGAAGGATAGTGGGAGTGCAGTGATGGAGATTAATGTTAAAGTGGACTAATGGACTGTCTGTCTAAGCACACACCATGGACAAACTCTGTAATCAGCCCATGGAAGCAGCTCGGGTTTGCAGGGAGGCAGCACGCTGCAATGGGGTTGCACATAGAATTTATTAAAGTGTGTCTTGGCAAAATGCCTCATTTCCCAAAGCCTCCCAGTCCTGTGATCTGCATTTTAATTGTTACTGCATTCACATACTGATCTGAAACAGCACAGCTCTCTGATTGAAACATTATGACCTTAATGATGGCCCTGTTTTTTTTCTTTCCCTTCATCCTTTGTCACTGCTCTCCACCACATTGCTCGTTCTATTCACTGCTTACCGTCTCATTCTCTGTTTTCACACTTCTTCTGCTTTCAGTTTACTCAGCCGTACGTCACTTCCCATTCCATCAGTGTTTGGGCCTAATGAAAAAACAGGTATGAAACTGTGTGATTGACATAGGGAAAGGTCATGTATAGTGTAAGCAAGCGGTCAGCCTGTTCTTATTAACCATACGTTCGAAAAGCCATGAAAAGATAAGCACTGTAATTCCTATGATTTCCATGTTTGTTTGTGCAGTGCGCACCACATTGACTGCTGCTGTATAACAACGCTGCTGGCCGTGTAGTTAGGTGGTCGGGGGTGATGGGTGGATGTTAACACATTTTCAAGCCAGGGAGCGGCGTTTGCTTCCCAGGGAAAACAAATGACTTTCACCCAGGAAATGCATGTTCCTTGTGTTTTAATACAAACCACGATCTTTTTCCTAAACTTAACTAGTTGTTTCGGTGCCCACACTTAACTTTCTTTTTCTTGCCTAAACGTAACTGTAATCTCCGCCGAAATGACCGGCACCAGCTAACGCTGACCTGACGAGGCACCATGCGGATCACCATGTGGAGCACCATGCGGAGCACTGTAGCCGGTGTCGCAGAGCTCTGTAGCGGCTAAACACATACTAACTGTCACTGATACGACAAGTTGTGACGCAGGTCTGTAGCCGCGTCATGAAGCTCTGTAGCGGCTTAAACAGCTAGCACGGAGCTCTGTAGCCGATGTCATGTGACCAGCCGGCTGTCTCCCAGTTTTCATGTGATATCATACTTTGAGTGTGCATAACTTTTCGTACAATATCCTACGAACCCGTTCATGGAAATGCATTGAAGAGGTACAAAACACAAAAACTAGGGCTGATATTTCAAGTTTACTGTACGTGAGTCTGTGCAATTCTAATTTACTACATTTATTACACATCCAACCTGTAACTTTATGCAATTGCTGAGTTTAATTTTGTACTTTCTTTTGTAAAAATTTGCCGATTTGTAGCGGAGAATAAGCCCCACTATGTAGGGGTGTGATTAGTATAGTTCTGCTCTGGACGACTGGAAGAGTACAAGATCTGGGTTTGTACGTCACAGCACAATTGGTCCCAGTACCTAATTCAGTAAGTATATTGTCACCTATCTGGCTGATCTCCCTGATCAACGTAGGGCAATGAAGGTATGGTAGGTTGGGCTTCAGGACTATTATCTCTAACACAGTGACTACCTGAAGTGTGATGTGCACCTAAACCGAATTTAAGGTCTGCACGTGCAGGTGGGACCCCCCTACTCCAGATCATTATAAACTCAATATAATTTGCAATAACTTTGAGTAAATATTTTAACAAATGATTTATTGATTGACCCTTTAAAATGTTGTAAGTCAAACCTAGTAGAGTGAAACTTGACCAGTTTCAACTCTACTATTGCAGGAATTAGTCCCAAAAAAAAATGTTCAATGTGACTGAACAAAGTATACTTAAAAAAAATTGTCTCATTGTAGACAATCCCTAACCGTTTTTAAACATATATTCCACAGAGAAAAATAAACACAAGCTTGCAGTCAACAAAAAACAAAGCAAAGTAGGTAGACCCCTTTCAATTCACATTCAGGTAACACCTCGAACCGCTCCCACTTTCAGTAAATTATTGACAGTTTAACAGAGAGCAAATTATCCTTAAATGTCCAGCAATCAATACATTCAACCAGAATCACATTTGTTTACACTCACTGTCCCTCCAAAGGTGCAACTTCGAGTCTGCTGAAAATTGTTCCCAGAGTCTATCCTGACAGTGGAAGTCTATTGTCCATTATTGTGAACAGTATTACAGCCTTAGCTGCTGACGCTTCCAGTCCACATTCGAAATGGAAAAATGAACCATACCTCAGTCTCTGGTGTGAAGTAATGAACAAAAATCCGTGACAACCGAATATTCAGAACGGTGTGCAGCAGGGAATCCTAACTTTAATATTCACTCTCAGGATAACGTTATCTAAAGGTGTGGACACACAGAGCCGATAATTGGCCGTTGGACAGTCTGGCGAGCTCAGTGACTCGAGTCTGTTCGGTGTATTCCGTGCCGTCGTCTGTCCGAGGGGACGTCGGCCTTCATTTTGGCCGATTTGACACGTATAATCGGCGGGGCGGGCACTGCCGGCAGTCGGACTCAAATAACTCATCTAATTGGTAGAGTGCTAACCCAGAAACGGGGAGAGGAATGAGCGCGACTAGAGTCTCTCAAAATCTGACGAAAATCTTTTAAACTAACCTTTGTTGATCTGAAATGAAGACAGATTCAGCAACTGCATGACCTATTTCTCACTTAAAATGTTTTCAGAAACACGTTTCGGTGAACTATTTTAGTACAATATGAGATCGTATTCTGAACAAGCCGCCAGTCTGTCTTTGAATTTCGGGAGAAGTCAGACCCATATGACTCGTTCGTCCAATCAGCTGCCGGTTTTCATTTTTTTAAATGTATAATGAGCAGCTTTTGAAACATAAAAAATGCAAATTGCCGAGTTAAGTTCCTGTCTTTTAACCTTTTTCTTTCTACTTTTTCATTATGCTCTCATCATGTGCTTACATATTTAAAGCAATACACTTCAATCAGTACCCTGCATATCTTAGTTAAATATGTTTTACACATCCTAGCAGAGATGGGGACTCGAGTCTGAGACTCGGACTTGAGTCGCACTTAAGTCACACAAACAGCTGACTTCAGACTTGACTCGGACTCGACCCAAAAGACTTCAGACTTGACTTGCGACTCGACCCAAAAGACTTCAGACTTGACTCGGACTCGAGCTTCGAGACTCGTCAACAACCTATTTTCATGCAATTATTGCTTTTTAAATCTAAATTGATTTATGTATTTCTATTTTCTTTTATTGGCGCATATACGTTGGGGAAACGCATGACGAGCTGCGTGTCCCTTGGCCTTTGCCGTAATGTGCAATGTATGCATGCGCTATGCGGCGCGCGCACACATAAAAAAATGCAGCGACGATGGCGACATCAAGTCCTCCTGCAGTTGTGCCTTTTGTCAGTTTTGCTTACAATAACTTCATAAACAGTGGCAGTAAGCGAACATGCAAGGAGTGTGGCACCAAGATACATGACGCTGGATCAACAACATCGAACTTCATCAGACATCTCAAAAAGCACCCAGATAGGTCAGTCACTCACGCTAATGTGAAGGAGACGTTACATTTAGCATATATTGCCACAGGTAACAAGCTAACCATCGCAAAGTGTTGTGCTAATGCTGGGGACAGGCAAATTGTATTGTTATAGTTGTATCCATATGATGTGACAGACTTAGGTTAATATTTCACCAGTAGCAGAAGATTAGACTATACGATGTCCTAAGTTGAAGAACACTGAAAAATGTAATGCATGATGAGGTTGGCCTTTACAGCCAGTTGGTAACACAGACAAACATGTATTCTTTGGTGCAGATACCAAAATGTTGAAAAATACAGTTATGAAATTGAAACAGAGTCCTTAATTTGTGTTTCTTCAGATTGCATTGCAGTAGACCCCATAAAGTTATCCTACAACTGATTTTGATACTGTACTGTATGGATGGTAGCTACAGGACATGCTTTGAATTCATAAGATTTAACAATACAGGGTTAGGGACAGATCAGAGTTGAGACTTGACTTGGACTTGACTTGGACTCATGGCAAAAGACTTGAGACTTGACTTGAACTTCCCCTCAAAGACTTGAGACTTGACTTGGACTCGAGCTCAAAGACTTGAGACTTGACTTGGACTTCCAAAAAATGACTTGTGAACATCTCTGCATCCTAGACACCCTGCAGTTGAAGTACTTATACAATAACATTTACACAACAAAGAGGACAGCTGTGTAATACATACTGTATCGTTCATGTAAAGGCAAACATGCCTGATGGCATGTGAATTACATGACTTCAGCATTGCAGACATGAAAAACATTATTAAAATTACAGTAACTTAGAACAAAGAAAGTTTTGATTGAATTATTGTTTTATTCAAGTTTTAAATATCAAAAGTATGTCAACATGGCCCACCATTCAAAAACTGGCAGTACTTAATTCAGAAATGATATTTGGGAGAAGACTTTTCTGATGAAAACAGAGATTTTACAGAGGAAGAAGGGCATTCCATGTCACATTATCTCACATTCATCTGGTCTAATCTCTCTGTATGTCATGTTGCCATGGGGATGATAGCTGAGCTCTGTGGGTCTCCTGTCAGGTAATGGAAACATCTCTGGCACAAACACGATGTGAGCGTGTTCTGAATGCAAAACAACCCGTCTCAGTGTCCAGCTGTCAAACTGAGGGAGGCTTCGAAACAGTAGCTGGCAAGCATCCACAAACTAACAAAGCAAATCCGAGCAGACCTCCTGACGTCCCAGAGACGCCATGAAAGTGACATTTTGATTTGGCTGACCGCAGAGTCAAACTGCTGTGGATGTGAGCACGTGGTCACACAACTGTTGAGAAACCTCAAATGACATCGCTTTAGGATGAGCGCCAGCGATGTTTGAAACAGAATTAGAAGGGTCTCAGTAAACACATCAATACAATTTGGGAATGTGTATGACAACATAGCTTCTTTCTGTCCACATTTTAATTCCACACTTTAACAAACTATACTAAAAAATAAATGGAAGGGAACTTGAATAAATTACAACTATACATACCTATAATATATCAAATCAAACTTGTAGGTTACTAGACCCTGGGCATATTTTCTTGTTTTTGCATTATTCCTTTGGATTTTTTATATGATTCTGGCTGTGATTACTCCTCCCATCTGCAGATGCATGCTGTGTTTACTGGTGGCAAGATCCAACATTTTACCCGTTTACAAATGGGAAAAATACGCTTTCTCTATCATATAAGCTCTCATGTTGGAGCCAATTAAGCAGGATTTGTACACAGCACAAGAAGTGCAATGGGTATGTCAGTGAAATATTACATTTTTTAAGAGAAAACCATGGTGACAGAGCTTGTGACAGATTTTCAATAACACCACAAATGGTAATTATGGTAATGTCAGTAGAAGAAAATGTCTGACACACTTATCAAGGGCTCGTAGTTTGAAGCATTGATCATGACAGGATGCATCTGAAGCTATATATTCACCTACTAAGTCGGTGTGCAATACTAGACATTCAAATATCAATTTCATTTTTGCTAAGACAACTGAGCCAATAATTTACCTTGAGCTGATGTTGATAGTTGTTTGACTTTATTGAGAGTGACCCAAGGAGGTATATCCCTTGGTTAGGGATATGCCGTAATAATCAATAGTAAACAATACTGTTGTTTTAATTGGAAGGCTCATGAAAGTCAGAAGAAAAATTATTCAAGTGTAACCAGGTTAAAAATACCTGACAATGTCTAAAAAATATTAATCTAAAGGTATTTGTAAAATATATGTGACTTAGTTAAAAACCAACACTAGATATTGTTATATATATGGTTAAGAAGTTCTTTCAAATAAGGGTTAAAAAGTACAGTGTAATAAATAAGTTTAAAAGACACAGATGTATGGTTACATTTATATTGTTATATTTTGAAGAGTCCATGGTTGTCAGAGGAAGTGGATAAGAGTAATACTGGTTGTCCATTGGTTAAGGTAGGTGGGATCACAAGTAAACAGGAAGGGAAAGTGGAGTACGTGTGTTCACCATAGACTGTTTATAAGAATGGACCAACAGATTCCGTTGCTCTGGACGGAGACCAGTGAAGGCCCTAACAAGCAGTTTTCCTGTGAGCGCTGAGCGTTACTGCGCAGCCTCCAACTGAGAGAAACAACATAAATGTGACGTGATCAACCTGTCTGAAAGTTGTAAGTCTTCTGGTAGCTGTGCCAAGAGGAATCTCAATAATTCCCAATCTTGCAGAGACGGAGAGCGTAGGTATATGTAAGGAGATAACATGGACACATGCTAATTATTGATATTAAAATGCTAGTTAACATTAGTAATTAAACTTAAACAGCTAATGTAAGTCGAAACTGCCGGCGAGCTTCTCCTGTACTATACAGTAATTCCTCTACTATGAGACAGTAAGTCGCGTGGTTATGACACAATCATTAGCCTATTTTTACAGAAACATCTGCTACGGAGCCATAACGTGAGGTACAAGGTAATGGAGCCTTTTATACATTGTCGTGTTTCTTTAGAAATAAACAGTGAACAAATAAAGTCTTGAAACGCTTCAGATGTAAAGTTATTCACTGTCAAAGTGACGTCAAAATGAATGGCAGTCAATGGAATGCTAACGTCGGGTGATCACTTTGTAGCATCAAAATGGCGCCATAGGAGATTCGCGGTCCGAGGGGAAGCTTACCACCTTGGTGTTCACAGTTCTCTTAATACATCCATGGTTAACAGTAATGGCTTGGTTGACAGTCAGAACGTGAGTCGGAACGCGAGTCGGAACGCAAGTCGGAACACGAGTCGCGAATCGGAACGTGAGTCGAGTCGGAACGCGAGAAATGTAAAAGTTTGTACAAAAAAGCATGTAGTTGTTGTCTTAGACTATTTACTCGACAGTCTTCACCCGGATATTCAGTCTAAATATTTTCTGTGAGCAGCTAGATATATTTATACTCAGTGAATGGAATAGAGAGACCACACTAGCTTTGGACACCTGCTTGCCATTCCGTTCTTCACCAGAGAGTGGTACACGTGCAGAGTGGACTCTTAAATCTTAATTAAGGTACCATGCTTTATTTTATTGCTCTTTTTGAGTAAAGTGGACAAAAAGACAATGGACTTCTCTACTCTTTTGCACGTACGTGCCTTTTTGATATTAATAAACGTCCGTTACATTCAAGCCATTGCAAAATTAGTTGCTACAAAGCTAATTCAGACTATCAGCTCCACACAATTATCTCTGTATTTTTCAGTATGGCTATGTTCAGAAGATTGTGGCGTCTGGTGACTTTCCCGCGCAGAAACTTGAGTGAAGATAATGACCTCTTCTGAAGAGTCCATGTTTTTTTAATCCTCCATGTCCTCTTTGGCTACTAGCAACTGTGTGGTGGAGGGGTGGGGGCGCATGAGCGATCACGTAAGGCTTGTATCATGTGGACGTGCCGACAGTGTCGTCATTACTTAGAATTCGTCATGAGGGCGACAGAAACAACGTACTATAGCTTTAATATATGCTGGCTTGTGTATGTGTCTGTGTGCGTGCACTTGGATTGTGGGCCCACTGAGTTTAGTGTGAACTTGAAGTATAAGGTAACCTGATTTAAGGTGTCTGTTTACGGTTAAAGGGAATACTTATTGCGGTTGTACAGTAGTTGTGTTTCCAATCGAAGGGAATATTATTGTTTTGCTGTATGCAATACTCCATTTATTGAAGCGATAAGAGAAACTAAGTTTTAAAGAAAAAAACATTTAATTTAAATATTTTGCCAATTTCAAGTAAATATTGGACGTTAACGGTTTCTAAAACTGTGACTGAAACAAAGAGGTGGGATTTTTGTTTATTTCCTTTACTAGAGGGTTTCAAGCTAAGGTGATAAAGGTTAGTATATGTGTTAAATAAGTAATATATTTATCTCATTGCCAAATGATAAGTCCTTAAAAGCAATTACAATGTATTCATTTAAGTGGGTTAAGTAAACTAAGCCTAATAATAATGGTTACAGATGAGTTATGGTGTCTAAACAAACTCAAGACATGTACAAGTGTAAATAGGTAAAAGAGAAACAGTGCAACATTACTTTAGGTATTTTTTGTGAATTACATTAACTGATTTAACAAACTGAGGGCCTTGCCCTGACTAAACTGGGGATAGGTGGGCTACACAAGAAATACACATTAACTACTGTACTGCCCATTTGGGGGCAATGACTGTTTGCACCTTTTGTCCTTTCTGACTTACCATAGTTTTGCTCTGAACCAGAAAGTACCAAGGGGGTAAGCTCAAGGGGGTATGCTTCTCCTCAGACCGCGAAGACCCTATCTCGTTCCGACTCGCGTTCCGACTCGCGTTCCAACTCGCGTTCCGACTGTCAACCAAGCCATTACTGTTAACCATGGATCTATTAAGAGAACTGTGAACACCAAGGGGGTAGGCTTCCCCTTGGACCGCGAATCTCCTATGGTGCCATTTTTATGCTAAAAAGCCATCACCTCCCGTTAGCATTCCATTGACTGCCATTCATTTTGGCGCCACTTTGACTGCGAATAACTTTACATCTGAAGCGTTTAAAGACTCTATTTGTCCATTGTTTATTTCTAAAGAAACACAACAATGTATAAAAGGCTCCATTACCTTGTACCTCACGTTATGGCTCCATAGCAGATGTTTTTGTAAAAATAGGCTAACGATTGTGTCATAACCACGCGACTTACTGTCGCATAGTAGAGAAATTACCGTATAGTACAGGAGAAGCGTGCAGGCAATTTCGTCTCACATTAGCTGTTTAAGTGTAATTACTAATGTTAACTAGCATTTTAGTTAGCAATAATTAGCCTGTGCCTATGTTATCTCCTTACATATACCTACGCTCTCCGTCTCTGCAAGATTGGGAATGATTGAGATTTCTCTTGGCACAGCTACCAGAAGACTTACAACTTTCAGACAGGTTGATCGCGTCACATTTACGTCGTCTCTCTCAGTTGGAGGCTGCGCAGTAACGCTAGCCATCACCGGAAAAGTGCTTCTAATGGCCTTCACTGGTCTCCGTCCAGAGCAACGGGATCTGTTGGTCCATTATACAGTATATGTCAATGGGTAAGCCTCGCTTCAGAACACAGAACCTCCTATGGCGCCATTTTGATGCTACCAAACGATCACCCGACATTGGCATTCCATTGACTGCCATTCATTTCGACGTCACTTTGACAGCGAGTAACTTTACATCTGAAGCATTTAAATACTTCTATTTGTCCATCGTTTATTTAAAAAAAACATGACAATGTATGAAAAGGCTCCATTACCTTGTATCTCACGTTATGGCCCCGTAGCAGACGTTTTTGTAAAAATAGGCTAATGATTGTGTCATAACCACGCAACTTAGTAACGCTCAGTGCTCACCGGAAAAGTGCTTCTAATATCCTTCACTGGTCTCCGTCCAGAGAAACGGGATCTGTTGGTCCAGTTTATATACTGTCTATGGAAAGTACAGAAGCTAGCTGTTGTTTGTTTTCCTCATTAACTTTTCATTCCTAGATATTAAGCTTTAAGCTGTTTAGTTATTTTGTACAGTAATGTAATGCAAACAAAAAATATGTTACAGCGGTAATTGCGTTAGCATGTTAACAGGATTTTAAGTGTTTTAGCTAACACCAATTGCTTGGTTAAAGTGCCCATATTATGAAAAAAATCCCTTTTTCTGGGATGTGAGCAGTCTGTGATGATTGCCTTAGCTCTGCTGAGGCAGCGGGATGAATGGAGGTCCTTCAGGGAGGGGAGGGGGTAGCCGATGATCCTCTGTGTGGCGTTGACCACTCTCTGGAGCTTCTTCCGTTCTGCCTCAGTGCAGTGGAAGAACCACACCGTGATGCAGTACGTCAGGATGCTCTCGATGGTGGAGCGGTAGAAGGTCACTAGCAACTCCTTGCCAATGTTGTTCTTCCTGAGCACTCTCAGGAAGTGCAGGCGTTGCTGTGCCTTTTTAATGACAGCTCTGGTGTTTGCCGTCCAGGAGAGGTCAGCAGAGATCATGGTGTCCAGGAAGGTGAAGGTATGGATCCTCTCTACGCAGTCTCCGTTGATGTAGAGGGGGCGCAGATCTGCCCTGTGCTTTCTGAAGTCCAGAATGATCTCCTTGGTCTTAGCTGTGTTCAGAGCCAGGTTGTTAGCCAAGCACCACTTGGACAATTTCAGGACCTCGTCTCTGTAGGCTGACTCATCTCCCTCAGAGATCAGCCGCACCACCGTCGTCAGCAAACTTCAGTATGCTGTTGCTGATGTGGACGGGTCTGCAATTGGCGGTGTAGATGGTGTAGAGCAGTGGGCTCAGCACACACCCTTGTGGGGAGCCCGTGCTCAAAGATCAGGTGGAGGAGAGGTTAGGTCCGAGTTTTACTGTCTGGGGTCTGTTAGAGAGAAAGTCCTTGATCCAGCTGTCCGTATTGGATTGTTTGGGTACTGGGATGATGGTGGCCGACTTCAGACAGGCTGGGATGGTAGCCTGTGTTAGCGAGAGGTTGAAAATGATGGTGAAGACCTGTGAAAGCTGGTCAGCACAGGCCTGAGTACTTTCCAAAGAACACTGTCGGGTCCTGCTGCTTTCCTGGGATTCACCCTGCTGAGCATCACTTTTACATCCTATGCCTGCAGAGTCAGTGGTTGGGATCTGGGGGCTGGTTGGGGCTGAAGTGCTCTGACTGTTGGGGTGGGGTCTCAAAGCGTGCACAGAAGGTGTTCAGCTCTTCCACCAGTGCGATGGATGAGTCCACAGCTGTGCTGGTCTTTCCCCTGCAGTTGGTGATCAGCTGGATGCCCTGCCATACCTGGTTGTTATTGGAGAAGTGGCTTTCTATTTTTCTTCTGTAGTCGGGCCTTGGCTTTCCTGATTCCTCTCTTCAGGTCAGTTCTGGCAGCGCTGTATAGTACTTTGTTTCCTGACCTGAAGGCGGTATTGCTATTTTTGAGTAGTGACTTGACTTGGCTGGTCATCCAGGGCTTCTGATTGGGGAATACCTGGATGTGTCCACCGTGACATTCCCTGTGCAGTACTTGATGTACGATAGTACAGCCTCTGTGTATACCATCAGGTCCTGATGTTCAAAAACACTCCAATTGGTGTATGTGAAACAGTCTTTTAGCTGAGGAAGTGCATCCTCTGGCCAGGTAGAAGATCGTCTTTGTAAGTGGGGTTGTGCTTCTTCTGAGAGGTTTGTATGCAGGGGTGAGGAGCAGAGAGAGGTGGTCTGAGTAGCCTAACTGTGGAAGCTGTTTGGCTTTGTATGCATGTTTAATGTTTGTGTAAACATGGTCTAAAGTGTTTTCCCTCTGGTCGGACACTTTACATGCTGGTAAAATTTAGGCAGGATAGACTTTAAGTTTGCCTGATTAAAATCACCCGCAATAATGTGTATGGGGTGAGACTTCTGCAGTTTGTTAATACTGTTTGACAACAGCGAGAGAGCTGTGCTAACGTTAGCATCGGGCGGAATGTACACAGCCGTGATTAGCACAACTGTTAGCTCTCTGGGCAAGATAAATGGGCGGCATTTAACAGAAATGGACTTGAGGTCCGGTGAACAGTGTTCATGTATGGATAAGTTATCTCTAGACCATTTGTCATGCACATAAATACACAGACCACCACCTCTGTTCTTACCGGAGTCTTTGTTTCAGTCATAGCGGTACATAGTGCCGGACCGGCATCCCAGCTTTTTCTTCCTCTCCTTCCTCCGTCTTCGTCGCCTGGCAGCACCGACAACAAACCATGGAGCACCCACTGGTCTCGCTATCTCAGTTGGAATGTTGTAGGAGCAGCGAGACTCGACTGTAATTTCCAGATGTAAGTTAAGTCCAATGTCCAGTAGCTCCTGTCGACTGTAGCAGTGTGCGGAAGAGCACAGAGAACATAGAAAACACATAAATAACACTAGGATCGAAGAGCTGCGAGCTGCCGTGTCCGAACACGCCACCATCTTATTATTATGAGGTGCTGCAGCAATGTGCAGTACAACTAAATATGGTGTTTTTTGAAAATTAAACCATGTAAACCTTTTGTGGTACAACCTCAAAATACTTTATGAACCTGAAAATGAGCATAATATGAGCACTTTAAGTGAAATGCTGAGCTGTTGTTGACACAGCATTGCATTGTAAATATATTATGTTTACTGGTTTTATTGTTTCAGTAAACATCCAGAACTGAGAGACCTGCTTCCTGGGTGTTTATTGGAGGTACCTGTTAGCTATCTGTCAAGTTAAAAGTCATACCCCACACTAGCAAGGGCAGAATAACTTCAAAATATATTTTTAATCAATGCAACAACAGAGAATTTCTTGCATTTCCCTTCTCAATTTGTCTTTGTTAACGTCACACTACCAAACCAATATATCACACGAAAGACCACACATGTTCTTTATTTTCCTTCTTTCACATCTATTGGAGCTAGAGATGAGATTGACTGTGCCAATGGATTCAAATTGGAAAGTGTGCAATGCCCTCATTTAGGTGGTGCCAATTCACACTTCTTTGGCCATCATCAAGTTGTCAGAGATGGCATGCATGACCACGCACACATACACACATTGTCCATCAGTGACCACTTTCTAGCACCCCTGGCCTTGCAGCTGTCTGTGGCCTGGTCTTATTCACTCTCTCCTGGGGTGGAGACATGTCACTTTATTCTCAGTGGTAAGTCACACTGACCTTTCATATCTCTGATGCAGACCTGTACATGACCTTTTATGAGCAGTGCAGGACGTGTTTCTCACTTGGCAGCCACTTCTGGCAAGTATAAGCAAAGGCAGGTCACACCAACAAGATGGCTTTCAAACCTTTAAACATTGCAGAATGGCCAATTTTCCTATTGTACCGTAGTGTAATTATCTCACCCAAAGGTATTCCATTGACAATGTTGTACAGGTCAGAAAAACAACAAATTCCCACATTAAGAAACGGATATGAAGATGAACTGGTTGTCAAAATTGCTGTGCACACTGACTTTGCATTGTAGTTTGTCACTTCAAACAGCACTGCAATAAGGACTGTCCTAAATTAATAGAATTTTTTTTAACTGGCCCACTCCACTTTGACAAGCTCAGTGCGCTATTTAATAAAGATTACAAACCTTGCCTACCTCAACCGGTACGAATTTGAAATTATTTAAATTTTCACACATATAACTGCTGGGCATACACACCGAAGCACAGGAGACTCAGGTGTGTCGTACCTTATTACCTTGAACAAGGCATGCCTATGGATGCTGAGAAACGTAATACAAAACTGAGAGGAGCCCTGCACAGACTGAGACGTGGGAATCTGACAATGACGCACAGCTAGTAATGGGAAAGAGAAGTTTTAGAAAAATGATCTCTGCAAATCTCCTTGTTCCTGTGACAACTCGTCTCATTCATGACCAATGATGGCGTTTACCTTCCCTCCACTGAGATGAACAATAACAGCATTTTTGGGATGTTGTCGTTGATTGACTCTGACAAGGAGCTGTTATAGTAGTGAGAAATTATAGGGAGACAAACACAGCAGGAGAAGATAGAGAAAAGGAAGATTACGTCTGCCACTCCCTGCATACATAACTCATTGCAATTTTCCTTAAATGTAATTGGGTTGTGTATTTGCAGTCCACAAACACATGAACACAAAAGTATCAACAAGTGTTGAGATAGATTAATTTAAAAAGCTAGAGAAAGAAAATATTCAAGATGAAAACAGCTATGGTATATGACTGGTGGAGTTCTATGCCTTTTACTTTTTACATCCCGCACATAGACTGACAAACAAATGGATGGGCGGTCCAAATGAAACCGGTGCAGGAGACTGTGATGGTTACCATATTATTGCCATTACATCTGCTGAAGCCTGAGCTGTAGCTGGCAAAGAAAGCAAGACAAACCCTGTCAGCGATTCACATTAAACTGTAACTTTATCTCTGGTCATAGTAATTATACGACGATAGTTTTGAGTTCTCACATAAATGGCAATAAAATTATATTACTTCTTTGATTTCTGGGAAACCATTCTCCCCTGGTTTTCTCGCCTTTCCGGGCAAACCAGGCCAGGGCCAGCTGCTGACTCATATTGTATTAGCCACACCTCCATATTAAATGATCCATGTCTGTAGAAATTCCTTTCAGAAAACATGCAATAAAGAGATACTGCCAAGCCAAAGGCAGAATACTGACATTACTGACTTTCAATTGCCCCTGGAAATGGCAGTTTTGTTTGGTTATTTTCCCAGACAAATACGCTCCTACAATACAAAGAAATACACGCTAGCGCCAATGCTTGTATTTGCACTTTCATGAATAATGGCTTGAATCCTCTCCATCTCACTGGCAGTCCAATTCCATTTTATTTAAAATGCTGTGACATTTGACACTTGTCTTTGCAATCCATTGCTTTAAATGATAATCCTGATTTTTTTATGCTGGCTTGGACTGAACTATTTGGACTCATGTTTCTATTTATTCTGAGCTCTGACAAGGCCCATTTTATGGCGGTCACGTTGAATTATGTTGTTTCTGTCATTGTAAGGGGTACAGGTGTCTGGATTTTGTCAGGGTTTTCTCAGCCATCTCTTGCTTGTAGACATACAGCCTTAACTAAACACACACACACACACACACACACACACACACATACACACACAGATAATCACACATACACACAGAACAGTTACATTTCTCTAGGAAAATATAAAAGTAGACATGCTCTGAAAGCATTTGCACAGAGCTACCTCCAAACACCATAGTACACATCTTAATGCAGTTTAACACCCACTGTAGACAGATGTGATAAACATTTCTCATGAAATTACTAAAAACAAAGCTACTAATATGTTTTTCACAGTCTTGGAGTTCATGTTTTTGTACAAATAGGTAAAACATGTAATTACAACACAGAAACAACCAGATATCTAATCTTAACTAAAGGTGTGAGGTCCAAATGGTGCCCCAATCAGGGGATGGCAATTCTATTTATTCAGCCACACACATATTTGCACACACACAGATGAGCATCTTATTCAGAATAGCCTATTTTCCTAGTGCAGCAAAGCTTCCATTACTGCTGGAGCAGGCATCTTGATTATTCAGTCTGTCACAGCAGCACAGCGTGGTACCTCCCACCAATGCTCCTAATGGGCTACTTATTATCATGCAGTATTCTAACACCAGTTTAACTGGCCTGTGAAAAATAATTGCTGTGCTGTTGTTTTTCTTTTTGATAAATGGGCAGTTATGAAACAGGACAATTTTCAGTAAATTTCAGTCAATTTTCAGTCACATTACAAGAATAATTCATCAGAATGTATTTAACTAGTAAGTATTTTCACTCATGTCCATGCATCTACTTGTGATGCAATGATTTTCTGCAATGTCAGATGTCAGAGCTGCTTGAGCCGGTGGCAGATCTTGCACTGCATGGGTCTGTCTCACAAAGAAATGTCACAATGTACGCATTGTAATTACTGACATATTTCTTTGCAGAGAGGGCTGGCCTGGTTAAAAGCATTACTTAAGTTTTTCCAAACTGTAAAATGCAGCCTTTACTGGATATACCCAAAAATCTTGGTTTGAGCTCAGTAGACAATTTGGATTTTGTAAAGCCCGATGACCTTGATGGTTCCCTGAAGAAGGTTGACTGAAGGAAGCTTCTTGCTAATTTCAGAATCAAGTTAAGCAGCCAGGGTGTGTCGGATGGAGAATAGATTTGAAAATCTCCTCCCGCCACACCTTTCTGACATCAGATTATGGGGTGCTATCTGTGTTCTGACTATTTTGTAGAAGAGAGCCAGCATTTAAACTTCTCACTCTAACTCTTGTTTCAGAGATAAGTCATATATAATATTGTTTGAGCTCAATGGGATTTTTTTGGTTTGTGCCATAACTTTCATCCTCTCTGTAGCATCACTGTTACATCTTGATGAGGTGAGATTACAGTCTTGCAACAGAATTCAAAGTCAAGTTATCAATTCTTGTTAACATGCCACAATGCCAAGGGAGTCCAGAGTTCCTTTAAAAAAACACACATTATTCATCTCCATATGGTGTGGCAGTTTGGCCCAAGCAGATGACCACAGGACCAGGGTTCTGTGGCTCTGCCCCCCTCAATCTGCACATATGGCCTCGTTGGCTCCACTGGACTCAGATGATACGCTAGCCGCTGCTGCCATCCTGCTCACTGCCAGGTAACACCCACCCACAGATGCACTATCACTGGGGTTTGTGAGAGCATGGAAACTGTGGTTGTTTTTGAGCAGTTTTGGCTCACACAGGTTCTGTCATGTTTTCGTTTATTTGCCTCAGGCGTCAGCCCCGCAGCAGGTTGTGCAATTGGTGTGAAACAGTGTATGACGGAGACACACTGTATGAAGCACTTGACAACAACAGACGCATTTGTGTTCTTTTTAGGTCAAGTCATTCTGCCTTTGAGTTAAATAAATCAATGTTTTTTTCAACAAACGGCAAACAATTTTATCACATTATTGCAAAATATATATACATATATATATATATATATATATATATATATATATATATATATATATATATATATATATATATATATATATATATATATATATATTATAATTAGGGCTGTCAAAATAATGCGTTCATTTCGATTAATTAATCTGAGAAAAAATAATGCGTTAAAAAAAAAAAACGCAGATTAATCCATTCCATATTGACCTTTGACCCGGAGCCGTTCTAGCCACCATTGGACTGTAAAATGAAGGAGGGAGACGAGAATGTGCTGCCTGGATCATTAATTGGAACATTTACTTATAAAAATTTTCTTCCTGCCAACCCTGGCTACTGAAATCTGGTGCCACTGATATGTCTGCACTTCTCTCTGATGCTCTGAAACAGACGATACAGGCAACACAAACACCGCTGCACGTGACGCTAGTTAACACTATACTCGACAGCAGCTAATGTTATCCTACCGCTAGCTAGTAGCTGGATTAAAATCGGTTAAAATGCTGACCGCTAACACTAAACTGTGTAAAGTTTGACTTTGTTTTACTGTAGAGGATTCAACACCGCTATCTAACAATCTGCAGTTGCCGTTGGAAAAACAACACAGATGGTGCGTTCAATGAAACTGGTAAACTACAGCGTCGTGGTGCATTTGAAGTTATTGTAAATGTCAATTTCCCATCTGGTGGTTGTTTTTGTCATTCAACAGCAATTTACTAGTGAAATAAGTTATTGCTATTGTTATACATTATTATTAAATCATTTAATTTTGACCATATGGCCTTAGCAATAAACAAGCCGTTCTTTAATGTCACCGACTGTTGTTTAGTACCCTTTTTTTTCTTTTCTTTTTTTACTTTCTTAAAAAGTATCGGTTCAGGCACCGTTAATTATGTATGCGATTAATTTCGATTAATTAATCACAGAGTATGTAATTAATTAGATTACATTTTTTAATCGATTGTCAGCCCTAATAATAATATATAACAAAATTCCTCTACTGGCTTTGAAATCAGTCTCACACATGAATTATACTGTCCCTGACTTAAATAGGCTGATTGGGTAACTCCATTAGTCAGTAAAGTACTAAAAATAGTAATTTTCCATCAACAAAGGGAAAAATTAAATGTTCTGATGTTTAGCATTCAAATAGAGATTTATGTGGCATAGAGCATCTGTTAAAATAGCATAACCATACAAAAACAAAATACTAGATGTGTTTTTGATGCATGACTGTATAATGACATTGATGTTACCCCTATTCTGAAGGGGATCTGCAAGATTCTCATGATAATTTGAATATTGACACAGCACAGTGAGAGGCAAGGCAGAAAAGGTCAATACAGCGTGCTGCAGTATGCCCAAGTTTAAACAAACATCTCTGGATATATATATATATATATATATATATATATATATATATCCAGAGAAGAAAGCTAAGGTAAAAGCAGCACATCAGCTATCCATGACATCAGTGCAAGCTGTGAGAGTCCCGAGCTGTTCTCCTCGTGTCAGTCATTGTTTCTAATTAGTGCACATTTACAGAATGTCCTGATATACCTTGGCTGAGCCCCCACTGTGCTTTTTGATTCCAAATAGCCAGTGTTGATAGTGATGATAAAAAGAGACTTGACCCATCAGTGCTATTTTCGCGACCGAGCTCGCTCATACCTTGCCAGACTTTCTGTGGCTGTTAGTGGAGGTAATGAGGAGGCTTCACCAGAGGCAATTAGTGAGACTAAAATAACAAGCACTGTCTCTGCCACTGCTAAGGCTTCTATTGCTTCTAATTCATTTAATTGGTGTAAACGTGAATGAGTAATACTAAATTAACTCCTGAGCAGGATCAATAGAGCCAATGAGTTATCAATATAATTAGCTCTTAACCTTTCAGTTTAGAGGTTGGGAATGGCTTAGGGAAGGATTAATGAGAGCACACGTGTGAGGTTTGTTTTTTTTAGAAAGTAATACATGAAATGCAGCAGTTTATTTTGAAAGACTAACAAGTGCCCAAATGTCTTTTTGAGTTTGGCCACAACCGCAGTATTTAGCAGCTGTACTTAGGCGATTAAAACTCAATGTATGCAATCACCCAAACAGCACCTTTGCACAGTTTTTTATCTTTTTCTGCTGTTGCCATAAAACACATCACTTCCTAAACCACAAATAAATAAAAGTTCAATATTACTTAAAGACAATGAATCTATATATATATATATATAAAACAATACAATACAGTATACGTATTATAAAATGTATTGTGTTGGGTTTTAGAATCAAACATTGTATCGTTGTTTCCTTGGCTTAGGGTGGCACCTAAATCATGGTTGCAGCTGTCCCGGTGGTCCTGCTCCGTGCCCTGCTATGCCCTGTTACAACCTGCTACACTCAGGACACCGCCTACCAAGAGCCTAGGTCTGTCCGAGGTTTCTCCGTAAAATAAGTTTTTCTCATCAGCAAGGTTTCTTCCTAAATGAGTTTTTCCTCACAACTGTCACACTAGATGCTTGCTCTTGGGGGAATTACAGAAATTGTTGGGTCTTTGTAAATTATAGAGTGTGGTCTAGACCTACTCTATCTGTAAAGTGTCGTGAGATAACTCTTGTTATGATTTGATACTATAAATAAAATTGAATTGAATCGTTACGTAGCAGTGCCGGAGTGGGACTCACTTTCAGCCCTTGAGTTTCATGCATTAGACCAGCCCACTTTACTTCACGACTGACTATATTAAAATAATGTAATTAAAACCTTAATATATGAGTCTGCAATTGTGCACTGTTCTCTACAGCCTTGTAATTTTATAAAATAATTTCCAATTCAATGCAATAGCCTGAAGTGTTGCTTCACAATGTAGATTTAGAAAGTGGTTATATTGTAACTAATCTGTTCATGTTTGCCTGTGGTGCAACAGCTTACCTGTGCCTTCCACACTACTAGCACACTGGTCAGCTTCTGACACTAAATCCAATTTTTAAAATTGTCAAACTTCTCAGCCCAAATCACCCTTTTTTACAAAGCTTTCTGATCAAGTTAACTCAGTTTCATTAATGTAGTGCCAAATCATCTAGCATCATTGATTATGTCGGGGCAATTTTCATATAGAGCAGGTCTACACCATACTCTTCATTAATATTTAACCTAGTTCTTATAATATTCACTCAATGAGCTATCCTACCTGCCCACTCTAGAGTTATGAACTCACGGCTGCTGCTTGGCTCTTTATTGTCATTGGTAGACTAGTGGCTATTGCTGAGGAGCTATAAGATAAAGTTTGATTCATAAACATGAACGCTGGTTCAGGATACGTTGTATTATGTTTTGCACGACCGCTAGCATCCTGCACTGCTCGTAACTATCTTAGTTTACCCGTCGCATCGTCTTTATTAGGCGTTTCACTCTCAAAATGCAAGCTGGTTTTAATAAAAAAGTTGCTCAGTTTAGCACATCTCACCGCGTCACTTTCTAGAACTTAATTTTTGCCTTTTCAGCACCGTTTTTGCACTTATCTATTTTTTAGGGCTGTCAAACGATTACTTTTTTCTTAATCGCGATTAATCACTGGATTTCAATAGTTAATCCCATTTAATCGCATGTTTTATCACATGATTAAAATGTAATTATTTTGCATTTCATAACTGTTTTTAAGTCTGTATTATCAATGTAAACCAATTATTACCAGTGTATCTTGATTGGGAATCAAATGAATGCAAAGAAAGTTACTTTATGAACTTGACTTTTTAGATTTATTTGATTATTTCAAATCAAAAGATTGAGAACGAGACTGAGGGAACACAATCAATGTCTTCAGAAATATAGCTTGCCTTAAAGGGATACTTCACTGATTTAGCATTAAGCTTTGTATCAGTAGAAACACGGTAGTATTTTTGAATGACTGGCAAGGCCTACAGCCAGTACTAAGAGCTACTTCCACATAGCCCATAGGGGGTTGGACTCCGGCATTCTCTCAGCCATCTTGAATCCTCGCGTAGCTTAGTGGCTTCTCAGCATCAAAACTTTAGATAGATAGATAGATAGATGTACTCATCCCAAAGGAAATTTTAGAACAACAATTGTATGCATTCAAACTACTACCGGGATACATTGGTACAGATCGGAGAATATGCAGGACACTTTATTACAGATGGAATACTCGACACAGCTCCGCCCGCCTGCTATGGAGACCAGCGGTGCTGATCGACGCCTCTGGCCGGTGAAGGGACATCATCAGCGGGGGACGTTGAACGCTAGTCGGCCACCTGTTCCATCAATCCTGCTTGCAAGTGTCCGCTCATTAGACAACAAACTGGACTACATCCAACTTCAATGAAACTCCCAACGCGAGTTCAGAGACTGTTGTGTTTTTGTTGTTGTGGAAACAATTGCTGTATCGGACTATCCAGCTACGGACTATCCAGCTACCGGTCTAGCTACTCTACTAGCTCTGTCACCGGGTAAGACTAGCTAGTGGAGGTGAGCTGTGTTAACACGGACTGCCTGGTGCAGAAATGGGGGTGCTTGTATCCAACTAACTACTATCTGCTGGTGGAGTTTGGTCGGTATTTAACAGTTACATTCTACATTACACATTTGTATACTCGGTGATACAGTCTACCAAGCGCTAATGCTAGTAGCTAGCTATGTGTTAGCTGAACTTTATGGAGCAATTCATGTGTGTCCATTGGAGGGACAGTTGCAGCTAACGAAACCCCTAATGTTCACAAAAAGTCATTACATTGAAATCGAACACCATTGTTAGCTTTATAAGACATTGGGGTATATGTTACGTAAGTGGCGTGACTAAATTCAAACTGTAAATATACGATTTACAAGTTATGCCGAAAGTGTAGCCTAGCTTGCAGCTCCGGAGCTCCGCAGAGCCCCGACCCCCGGTCACCGAGAAACGGTGACTTTCGCTGGGTATGGAGGTTGCCGCTTTCTCGTCAGACTGTGTGGAGCGCCTAAAGTCCGACACGTCTTACCAAATTTGCAATTAGCCATACATTTTCGTAAAACGGCCCATATTTGAGCTTTATATAGTTGATTTCTCGCTTAAAAAAGTCTCAGAAGTGAATTTAATAACAAAATAGCCCGACAAACAATGTATAACTTTGCAGTGTCTGAAATATGAGACCTGCTGTCTCGTCTCCAATGTGTTTTACACCCTACCAAGTGCTAATGCTAGTATGTGTTAGCTGAACGGAGCATATAATGTGTTTCGTATGTTGTTTTTATATATTTGAATTGTGTAACCACTAGAGCCACGGTGAAACGTTGTTTTGTGTAGCTATATGGTTGAAATGACAATAAAACACAGTTGAATTGAGTTGACCGTCTCACTATCTGTCTGTCTGTCTGTAAACGGTAGGCGTGGCTTGGGAGTGGACTCACAGCAGCGAATCAAGTGCATTCTGGGATTTGGTGTCTTTCATCCACATGAGCCAAAAACACATTTTCTGGCTTTTCTCGGCCTAGAAGGCACCAATTTCAATTTGTTTTTCACATTTATACTACATAAGTGACCCAATTTAAAGATATATTCAGCTTTCCAGCTGTGAAATATCCCTTTAAGCTTGCTTTTTAAAAATGTAAAAACAAATTATAGGCTACAGCAAAAGTGCATGCACAAGATGTCAAGATGATCTGCAGTTAGTTGCCACCCATTTCGCAAGTGCTTCAGTTAATTTTTTTGAATTGGTTTCATATACAGGTCTGTGGCGACTTGCACTCTCCAAAATAGTGCTTTGCCTGAGTCCGCTAGCATCAAGCTGATTAGCTGTACTAGCTGCATGCTTAGCTCGTAG
Organism: Zingel zingel; assembly: GCA_023566125.1. Taxonomy (NCBI): domain Eukaryota; kingdom Metazoa; phylum Chordata; class Actinopteri; order Perciformes; family Percidae; genus Zingel; species Zingel zingel. The sequence continues at coordinate 13,004,966 of CM042328.1, read as the reverse complement.
ATGGTAACTTAAACTTGAAGTGCTTCTGTGATATTTTAGTTCCATTTCACACAAGGTGCATATCGCTTTTGACTTGTCGACGGAGCCATTTGGGAGTTTTTTAAAGTAAAACGCACCATTTAAAACTGTGGTTCATCTCTATGGCTGCAGCAGGTGGGAGGAAGTGTCTGTGGCAGCTTGACAACAAGTAAAGGTGCCACAAAGGGTCAAACTATTAGCAGCCAAAGATTCTAGAGCGTAGCGATTCTTCGTAGCAAAGATTATTTGGTAACAGCATCAGTGACGGTGTAAAATAAAGAATCTTTCGTGCACGCGATTAACTTGATAAACACAATTATAACGCGTTATGTTCTGTCTTTAATCTCATCGCGATTAACGTGTTAATGCTGACAGCCCTACTGTTTTTATTGCTTTTTTTTGCTCGCAGATCACTTCCTCTAACATGCACCACTTACTTTATGTTTATTTTTGTAGCAAAGTGCCACCGTCGCAGGAGTCAAAACATAATTACGTCATAATAACCAGACTGCACTCTGCGAGTGGGTTGCATGAATGTAAAGAACAATGGGCTGCAAGAAAACATTTGTTAAAAATAAAATACTGTAAATAAAAGAGTGGGCTGCGAGTGCAGGCAGGCTAGGGACAGCATCCATGAAATATTTTGGCTATGATTTCAACCGGTTCTCCTGATTACCCAATACGGGCCTGTTAAGTAGTAACCTAATTGTTTGGAGGGCGGATAGAATGCACTTATAAAATTATAAAACTACAAATCCTTGTTTTGAGAAAAAGCAAAGAAAAATAGTCTCTTTCCTGGATACTAAAGGAAGGGCAAAGTAATTTCAAGTCAAAATGCAAGTGAGGTCACAAGTCACTGGACTTAAACTAATTATTGAGATATTTTGGAGCCAGAGATGACCATATTTGGACAAGAGAGTGGGGAGGATAACTTTGCTGAGCCTGTGTTGTGAATGGTTTAAATGGCTGATGCGAGTCATCCAACAGCGTTTTGAACAAGATATTTTTAGGTGAATAAAATGTTACAATTAACTTTCATGACGTGAAAACACACAGTGAGAGGGTATTTATGGAAATTAGATAAAATGCAGGTTTAAGGCACTTCAGCATTGGCTTTACTTTTCAGCCCCGCTGAAGTTGCCGCTTGGTTGCAACTAATCAGATTTGTGACTCGAGTCTGACTGGTGTCAATATCACATGACCCCAATCCACACCTCTGGATACAAACACACACATATGTGTGTGTAGAATTTGGCAGAGATGGAGTCTGGTCACGTCCTGCAGTGGCTGCAGTTCAAAGAGATGGAACTGGCTTTGCTTGCTGTGCATGTCTCACTTCATGCTCCACCTGTTCTTTTGCCCTAACACCACATTACATTGGCACAGGATCCACAAATACAAACATGCACTTACAAGCGTGCACACACACACACACACACACACACACACACACACACACATGCATGCCTCCATATGCTAACATAGACCATACAGATGTACAGTATACACACACAAACACACTCCCAGTCACACACACACAAAGTTCCCCTTCCCAACCTCCAACAGCTGCGACAACAGGAGGTTAGAGAAGTGAAATAAATTAACAACATCTGCAGACTGCAGATTAATGGGATGAATCATCTGTAAATTAGGCATGGAGCTTATTCATCTGCTCATCCATGCATTGAGGAGAGAGAGAGAGAGAGAGAGAGAGAGAGAGAGAGAGAGAGAGAGAGAGAGAGAGAGAGAGAGATATGCAATGTCACAACATGTAACAAGGCATCTTCTGGAATATTTTGAGTGGGTTAATTTTGCAGAAGCATTTTTAATGGTTTTAATGTGTTATAAATTCTGATTTGTTTTCCCATGAAGTGTTATACGTCTGTGGATAAATGTTATTTGTCAATGTGCAAGAAAGAATGATTTTTTTTGTCTCATTCAAAAGTGTGATCTGATTTACTTGAGGATATGCTAAAATGGATAGGAAGATATCAATATTTAACTTTGATAGAACTTTTGTTTTTTACATCTGTAAAGATACTCAGGAGCCGCCAACCTCCAACATTACCTACCCTTTGAGTTTGGTGACCCTAAGTTTGGTGACCCTAAGTTTGTTGTGGCACGGCTGCGGCCATGACTGACAGCTGTAGCCACGAGGACCCACAATATCTCACGAATTCACGTAGAATAGAACCACAAAACCAACAACAGTTTGTTTCCATCCAGAGGAGTAGAGGGGAAACAACTCTGTGCTGTGTTTTCAAGGTGTAGTGCAGGGAAATATGATCAGCCGTGAGCACGGCGTATTTTACTTTGAAAATCAACCGGATTTTTATTTTATTTCTGTGCTCGACTTCCTGTCCAACATAGTATAAGCAAAACGGCCTATTCGTACAGAAAAAACATATTTAATTTTCACAACATTGATGATACACTTGGCTAAGGTAGCCATTATGGTAAGCCCACAACCTTAAAGCTTTGCTTACCTTAAAGCATAAGGTTTTCCTTTGCCTTCCACATGTATGTTTAACATTTAAACATAATGCTTAAATAATACAATATCCATACATTATTTTTCATCCATATATGTAGTAGGGGGTCCCTGCACGGTCTCCCTTTGAGCTAAGGGGTCCTTGGCCTAAAAAATACCCCTGCTTTGAGGAACACCCCTGCCATTACATAGACACAACAACTGAGACTCTAATATAACTGGAGCAAGCTGCCACTCAGGAAAAGAACCAGAACAAAATTCTTCAGATGGTCCCCCAAAGTGATCTATCACACTGAGAAATACACCTTAAGTAGATAAAGTATTTGAAATCACCCTAAAATACATTTATCCTGAAATCAATGCCTACAATGCTCTATTTCTTCCTGCTGTGTGATAACAAGCCGCGCTTTTTGGCGGTGTGGCTGGTCCCTGTCACCTTTCTAGCCCTCCAGCGGCAGATAGCATCCTCTGAATGCATTGTGTAAGAAAAATACAATCAATCAATTAAACTTGACAGGTGACTGACAAACTACAGTAAACAAATAAATGACCAATAATAAGACAGTACAAATATAGAAGACTGTGGGAGACTAATGCAGACAAAATAAATACAGTATAGATGTTAGACTAAAATGTGAATAAAAATGTTTAAAAGTGAAATCAAATAAATAAAATAGATAAAGACAACAAACTAAAAAAAAAATCTAACAATGGCATAAAATATTATAAGCAGAAGCCAGGTATCACAACCAGGCTCAAGGCTGGACAAAGGAGGGACGACCACACATGAGTTGTAATTAAAGATATGTTTATTTTACACAACTAAAAGAGAAAAGAACTAGAGAAGACAAACTCAGCTGAACAAAACCAAACAGGGTGAAAGCAGGCATCTCTCAACAGGCCTGGACCAGGTCCTAATCTGGGCTATAAACCCACAACATCAGAAAAAAGCTGTGTGAAAAACATTTCTCATACATACTGATTCTCAGACTGGTTCTGTTCAGAGAACACCCATTTGTTTACAATTGCCATGTTTTAATATTCACTGCAAAAACCTTACAGCTGACTATTCAAATATGGTTTCAGTGTGACCAACAGTCATGTTTCATTACAGGGCAGTAATCAGAGTGAGGGAAAGAATGGTATTTCACCTTGAACTGAAAAGGAACTTCTGTCAACAAGATCCATTAGATGTCTGTCACAGTTTTAACCCAGAGGCTTTAAAATAACAGGAGCTGTATCTCAACCCACAGGCATACACACAAACCTTTCCAGGGACAGAACCAGTTTTTCACGTCAGTGTTTTTTTTTAAATTTCAGAGCAACATATATGGACCAACTATTAATTCATACATATTGTCAAATGAAAAATGTTGTCTGCTCTATAGTGTGTTGAGGTTTATTTGGATGAATGTGAACTAAAGTTCACAGAAAAAGTTGTAACAGGAAACAAAAAAAGAACATAGCTGTGTTGTTTCTCTTTTGATTAAAAATTGCTGGGCAAAGAAGCAAAGGGGATCGTCATCCATGAGGAAACAATAATTGCTTCAATGTTGGAGGTAAAAAGAACTGACCTGAACAGTGGAAGATAAAATAAGTTACTTATAGGACAGAGAAAAGATTGGAATAGGTTTGAGTCTAACTTACTCACTAAAGTACTGTCATGCCACTTCCAGTTTGTTTAGATAGGTTCACCAAAAAATAACCTCTTCCTGCCATCATGCCTTTGTTTTAATTATTATGTGAAAAACTAGAAAATCTATGGATACTTTTTCAAGGAGACAAACAACTGGATGAAATCATACGTTTGCACATTTTACTGTTTATCTATCTAGTGTAATTCCATTTGGAGTTAGACTACAATGTGAATGTGACACTAATGAGCATTAATTAAAATTTCACACTAGGAGATGACGTGACAGAAGAAAATAACGATGCAGAAAGCAGTTTTGAAATTGTACTAACAGGGGAAGAAATCATTCTTTGGTTTTGTTCTCCAACTTGTCAAAAGAAAAAAACATACTTATTTAGAATCATCACTGCAGATCTTTAAGCTGAGCATATTATTTGGTCTTAATTCACACTATATTAAATCAGTGAAATAGTTGTGTTTATGATATAGCGAACACCTCAACATCAATGTCATGTAAGGTAAATTATCCAATTATGTGTGTACAAGATACAATATTGATTATTGTAACTGAATCTAATACTAGGGAGGGAAACTCAAGATCTTGTTGGGTGGCTGAGTGCACATTTGTACGAAAAGGGCAACGGGATACCTTACACACAGGAAATGATTGCCCTAAAGTGAAGGACATTGTGGACTAGCCAGTCATCTACAGGAAATTGTTAAGTAATGTGAATAATGCACTGCTGTGTTCTGAATCCAGGATCTACTGTTTACTAGACAGGTGCTTTAACCAACTAACCCACAGAACTACTGATGCTCACGATATTTCAGAAGAGAAAAAACAATGCCTCATTACTTTTCTTTGTTCTGACCAAATGTTATTTTGTTAGTTGTGTTAATTATTTGTGGATAAAAGTAGTTCTGAACATCGGCTATGATTGTGTTTGCTAACTTCATGGTGTACTGGTCTCTCATTAAAATACTGCACAATTGTTCCCCAGCTATCTTGCTACCCAGTTTAACAACCCTGTCCAGTTTTTTTGTTTTGTACAGACAATGCCCAATGTTCATGTTTTTTTTTTATGTTTTGTGTTTTTATGTTATACAATGTTCTGTCCTGTATTATGCTCTTTGTGCAAAGCAAATTCCCCTAGGGGCAATAAAGGTTTCATTCATTCATCATTCATAAGGGCCTGAGAAATATCACTAAAACTGGGATGACATGTTGAAAACAGAATTTAACTAATACTGTGCAGTATGTAAAAGTACGTATCATCTCCCACTCAAAGTCACTGTCAACTCTTCCAACTTCTAATGACTGCCTTTCACGCCCACAGTCCCACTTGTGCTCAATAAAAAGAATGGCAAGCAAGAGGGCTGAAACTAGAATAGTGCAGTGACTCAGCCTCTATATTAAACTTTCACATTACAGAATTGAAATCTGCTGAGCAAATCTGACATATTAGCAAAGACCCTTGAACAACTACAATTGTTAGGCTTATATTAGGAAATTCCCCATCATATGTCTGCAAATCCATCAGTACGTTTGGAAAACTTGATTGAGGTTGCACTGTCACAGTGCAATGCATATCAAAATGCAGCCAGTTGTCCAGTATTATTGATTCTGCTGCGGCACCTAGAGTCTTTATTAGTTGGCATATGATTTCCCCCCTGGTTTGGCCTGCAAAAATGAGTTACAAGCTTAGCAATGGCCTGTGGCCAGCTACCACCTTCATGAGGAATAGGCAAGTAGCAAGGGGCCAAGCCATTACCATAGCACAAATTGACATTGCATGACAAAACAAACACCTTTTAATGGCAATATTGTATTTATAACATGCATCCTCCTCAGTGGGTTGACGGTGGCCATGCAGGGTCAATTATATCTACGTGACAGGTGGTCAACATCATCATTGCATTTTACTGTAACTTGTTCATCTACCCAAACCATATTAGTCAATATCCATTTTGAGGGTTTCAAAGCATGCCATCACAGACCATAATTACTGCTGTAGGCTTCCTGAATAAAACAGGTAACAGCCAACCTAATTATATGGAGCCTGAGCATATTGATCCAGTGGGACAAGCTTTCTAATCATTGCCCTCATGCTGATAAAGTGTACATAGCGGTTGAAGTTAATCTGTCAATTTCATTTCAGTCAATATGTTGTACTTGCACTAATGACTTCTCCTTTGGTTTGCTCCTGCAGCATTATAAAGAACGTGTTCTGTGTATGCTTTGCACAAACTTGAGCTGGACCATGTTCTGAAAAATGTCATCTTGATTTAAATCTGTTCTTTTTCAATGTAATGAAGAGTGGTTTTTCAACTCCCCCTTGTTTCAATGGCTAATGAGAATAGATAGGGGAAGCAACAGAAAACTTTTGTCCTTCAAGGAAGCTGAAAAGATTAATATTAATTCACATGAAAATGCATGTAAGGAATGTTCCGGCTTCTAACTCTGTATCTTGCTGACCTTTATTAAATTCTGTCTGCTATTGCTCTCTCTCTCTCTCTCTCTCTCTCTCTCTCTCTCTCTCTCTCTCTATCTCTCTCTCTCTCTCTCTCTCTCTCTCTCTCTCTCTCTCTCTCTTTGTCAGTGCTGTTCATTATTTGTCTTGCCTTGCTTTATCCTCGTTTTTCACTGCTGTGCACTTTTGAATTAAGTTCATTAGAATGAATTGTTTGATGCTAATAAGCCAACATAAGATTTAAATGAAAAAGAGGAACCTGAGCAACTTTGTAATCCCACTGAGCTAAAAACTAATTTCCTTTTAATTGACAGCTTTCAGCTTGAATGCAACTTCTTTCATAGTCTCTTTTGTGTCTGTGTTATTCTGAAACACCCTGGCTTGGTGGGTTTTGGTATTTCATGGCATTTCTGCTATTGACAGTGGATACATTTGGGTGAAATGGTACAAATTGGTTTATGTTTCATACTTTGGTTTTCATTTCCCATTATCATCCATTTCAAAAATATACTGGTACAGTGTTTTCAAGTTAGAGTTCACGCTTTCAACCTGTACTATTTTATCATCTGGCTGTTGACAGTAAGTGGTTCAAGATTTTTTATTTTGTTATTTTAGGTACATCTTACATTACATCTTTTCATATAAGTAATTGTATCCATCCTTAAACATTTGAGAGTTAAACAGCAGTCAGAATGTGTTGGTCCATGACAGTTACATCAAAGCTTGCAAAGCCAACATTAGCTCAGTACAACTAAAGCAACAAAGATTACTGTTGTATCAAAATCTGTATAGAAGAGAGACTCTGAAGAGACCACTACGACTTGCAAGACAAGGGTCTGGCCAATGGAGGTAGCTGAGCTAGCGCTTCTGCTAACATCCTGAAGGCTGGTCCCCAACCATTGATATTTACGTCAATCATCAGTGGCTGTGAGTATTTATTTCAATGAAAAAAGTATTGGGTAAGGAAAGGAATAATTATTGAAAATTATGTTTGCTTAATGAAACTTCAACTTGTGGACAGGAGGAGCCAGGGATCAAAGCACCAACCCTATGATTAATGGAAAACTAGCAGTCATGGTTCTCTATTTTCTGTCAGAAAGTAAAGGATTTTTAGTAACTTTCAAAGATACTTTGTGTTTAGAACTTACTAGAAAAGTAATCTCGCTTTGCCAGACAGCACACCTCCACAGCGCTGCAAAGGAGCGTCTGGCTAGTTCACAAAGCATTCCGGGAAAAACGTGCTCTGGTTTATTGTCATTTCTTTAAACCAATCCCAATCATCTTGGGCGGCGCTAAGCACCGGACAGAGCCCAGTGCTGCTGCAAAATAGCCTCGGAAAGGAACTTATTTTGGTGGAACACATGTACGTTCAAAAGTTGTTTTAGTCGTGCAACAGAAAACTCTGTTTGGACAGTTAATTAGCTGTCTCGATTCACCCTGCAGACATCTGAAGAGCAGATAACCATAGTCCTCATAAATCCACCGGAGTTTAAAATTCCAATACAAAAAAAGCGGAAGGTAACGGACATCCGCCCGAAAAGAGTGAAATCTGCCGGAATTTCCGTCAGCAACGGCGCAATCCCGGAAGTGGAAGGTTGTGAATATAGACTATTGTAAAAGTAACCAAGTACCCTAGCAAATGAAACCCTACCAATGCTTTCTACATATGCCTCCATGGGTGACTCTTGACTTTCACATGGCAGTCCCCTCATCATTCATATGAAGTGTGAGTAAATTATGGGGGTACATTTTGCACAGGTAATACAATTTAAAATGTCTCTCTGCTTCATTTTTTGTTTGTTTGTGTTTTTAACAATAAAGACAACTGTTGCAAGTTCCTTGTTGTTTCTACAGTGCTAAAGAAGTGAGCATGTGCCATGCTGCGCCCTCTTTGACTGATTTAAATTATGACAACATCCTCTAATGTCGCTATCCTGCTTTCTGTTGGTGTGTCGATATGGCTACACTGACTTAGCACGGAGCAAACTTTTTCTGAATAAACAAACAACTTTACATCATTGTCAATAAACATCAATGAGAGCCTAGTGTCATGCAAACATGGCATGCATAGCATTCTGTACAATTGTGCAATTAGACAATCACACAATTAGCTTTTCTTCTCTTGCTTTAATCCCACAATTGTATTCAATCTGTCTATGCATGCTGCTCATACTGCTCATACTTGCATTAGTAATGCATCCTTCCCTTTCCTGTGTGCCTGTATCTGTCTGTGGTTGTTACCTGTTTGACATACACGATTAGGCATGTCTTAACATGCTGTAGTGTGTGCCATGTGGGAGCTTGTTGGAAATAATATGCATATGTGCGTGTCTAGAAGGCCCCTACCCTTTGCCTCAGCAGGCCGCTGGTACACTGGCTCCAGTATCTGGTGGCAGCTGTCTCTCTGTGTGTCCCTGTTTCAGGTGATAGGGTAGCGTCTCATGCTATATCATTGTTCTGCCTCAGCACTCAGAAACAAGTCTGCTGGCTCAGCTGCTCACCGTTAGACCGGGAAGCTCTCCCCAAAGAACAAAGGTGCTCCAGAGATAAAAGCAAGACTGCAGATTCACACAGCAAGCCCAGGATATGTTCTACGTGTGTGTTTGTTGATGTGCACATGTGCGAATTTGCATGCCTGAGTCTGTGTGCTCTCTCCTGTATCCCACCAGTATTTTTTGCGAAAGCTGTCTCCAAAGCGCCCAGCTCACAGTGGGATGAGCCAGAATAGAGAGGCATTCACTTCTATTTCTATATTATCGTACCCAAGGGCATGCTGATATAATGAATACATCATTCTGTTATCTGGAGTGAGCAGTACACTTGCTGATACTTTTTGCCAAGTGGAATTAAATGATATGCGGTAAGTTTCACATTCAAAAACATGTGCAGTCCTCACTTTGTACATTTAAGTAGTTTATCTGTGGCCCTCTGAATTTCTTCTGAGGAGTAAAACTATGTCAAGGTGATCTCAGTTGATCTCCTTTTCAGAATGTAAGTTTGTGTGTGTATGTGTGTGTGTGTGTGTGTGTGTGTGTGTGTGTGTGTGTGTGTGTGTGTGTGTGTGAGAGATGAGACCAAGAAAAAAAAGTGAGAGACTTTCAAAATCTTTAGAATACAAAGTATTATCAATGCCCATTCACAGATTAAAATGTGGCTTATTTCCAGCACAGGCAAAGTTTTGAGTTGGGTCGTCTCCATCAAATTCCTATTAAAGTGGATTTGGAGAGGAGGGCACTGGAGATTAAAAAAGGGCACTGAATTTGCATCTGCAGGTGATGTCCTTGACACACATTAAAGTTTACACAGCCCTCTAGAAAGAAAAAAATCCATGATCCCTCCCCACACCCGCCTTTGCTTTTCAGTTTATATTCAGTTACCACACTTAAATTGCTCAATGGCCCACACAGTCTCTTCTTTACACAGTCACTTTACTTTTAAAATTATTTATATTTCTGCCTTTCCTAACTTTTCTACAAAATGCAGACTTTATCTTGGGACACAGAATGTCTATTTCCATACAAATTAAAGTTTGACGAAGGCATTTCAAAACAAAATAGCAGTATGCTTGGGGGAGGCAGTTGGGGGAGGGGGCTAAGCCTGTGAGAAACTGGCCCTCTGGGAGGGAGAGGACTAGAGACTGGGACACCAGGCAATTCATCAGTGACTGAGAACGCTGTGATCCGTAAGAGCCACCAGCATGCTAATGTTCTTCTCCTGACTGGATATGTCACTCTTCTTCTTGATGTCAGTGCATTAGGGTGCCAGTTTAATCTCACATGACAGATGTTTAGAGGAAGACAATCAAATTTAACTTTCCTTGTGGCATCGATGAACAATCCGTTCTGACAGTTTTATTCCACATCAGTAAAAGCAGTCGCACACTCGTACTCTTGATGCAGTGTGTCACCACAGCAGAAAGCACATAAATGTAGAAGCCAATGTTTCGACAGGGCTCTCTGAAGAAGACTCTGTTGGTTCTCATTCTCAAGGTATTGGGGTTTTGCTTTAGTCTGTATTTTTGTAACGTCACTCTCCTCACATGTCATGTCTTGTTTTACTTCCAGTCTTTGTGTTTTCACGCCTGTTTACCACCACACCTGTGTTCATGTACTATCTCCACATTCCCCTCACCTGAGTTTCTCCACCCATCTCTGCACTTCATCCCCTCATCAGATTAGTTTTGTATTACGTCATGGTTTTCAGTTTAGTCTCTGTTGGATCCTTGGTTTTGTTAGGTTGAGACCAATTTTGTTTTGCCTGCACAAAACCTGTAATAAAGAGATTTCTTCAAGTTCCTGTTGTCTGCAGTCTTCTGCGTTTGGGTTCACCTGCTCTACTCAACCGTGACACTTATTGATCAATCACAACCTCTGTCTGGACTTTTTTACACACTTGCAGTCTCACATACTTAACAGGCGTCTGTCTACCTGTGAAGTCTGGAGTGCCTATTGAGGTCCCGCAGTTGACGTCAAAGTTTCAAACAGCTGCAACACTGCCTGACAGGCATACTGTAAAATACAGTAATGTCATTTAGTTTCCTGTTTTAGGTACATTCATTCCCTGTGCTAATGTTTCCCTTTTTTGCTCTTGGTTATGTTTTACCCATGTTATTTTGGTGTTCTCTGTGTGGTTTTTCCTAGTTTCTTCCTTGTGTATGTTTCATGCTTCAGTTTCCTGTTTAATTTTGTAGTCTCTCTGTTTCTCCTGTGTCATGTCTTGTTTTACTTCCTGCCTTGTGTGTTTTCCCGCCTTTGTGATTGTCTGCCCTGCCCTGATGTGTTTCACCTGTTCCTCAGCCCTCATGTCAACTGTCCCTCGTTACTACCCTTATTACCTTGTGTATTTACTCTGTTTGCTTTCTGTGGTAGTTGTGGCTTGTCGTCCTTCGTTGTCAGTCCATTGTTGAGAAATCACTGCCTTTGCTAGCTGGATTTCTGTGTTCCTGGACTTCTCTGTGCTTCTCCTATGTTTGCATTATTCCTTAATTTACGTGGATTGTTAATTATCTTTGTGTTTCATTGAATTATTCATACAAACTGCTGCTCCCTCCTCGCCTTTCTGCATTTGGATCTAAGCCTGAATCAAGTTGTGACAAGTTTGTGTGGAGTGTTAAATGTTCTATATAAATAACAAAATATTGCAAGTAAATAGGATAAATAGGTTTGGAATTATTTTTACAACTGAAATTAATATTTTGTTATTATTAAAGGTTCCAAAAAGGCGAATGGTACCCAACCCTAGTAGACATGGATTCAACTTGTGCGGCAAAGACAGTAACAAACCTCCACACATGGCAGCATCAACGTAATAAACACCATATTTTGAGAATAATAAACACTTTCTCTACTTGACATCCACCCCCCTCCTATTGTGTTAGGGCCTTGTCTCCAAGATTAGTGAAAAAAGTAATCAAAACTTGCAAACTTGCAATACACATTTACAAAACACCTATCAACCCCCTAGAGTTACTTGTCAGCATGTGTCATGATTGGATGTAGAAAACAAACAGTCAGAATGTTGTTTTACGCTTTGAATTGTTGGTGCTTTATTGTTTCTCCATGCCTCCTCATCCAGTTCCACTGATGGTACTTTTTTTCCCTTTTGATCAAAAGGCCTCTCTTCCCCCTCATTCGTCTCTCAGATCTTCTGCCAGGCAGATGCAGTTCAAATCTCCAAGGTAAAAGTTTTGTGCATTTCCATGTCAAAGGAAGAGTTAAGCGCAGACGTTTTTCAGGGTAGGTTGATTTTTGAGCCCTAAGATCCAGTGTTTTTATTCTTAGGTGATTGATTGGGACTGGAAATGCTTTTATGTAGGGTTTCACCGAAGCTCTTTCATCACTGCATTTTCCACATTGGTATTCTGTCTAGTCTAGGTGAGGTATTCAGGATGCAGAGAGCAGACACAAGACAGGATTTATGAGAATTTACCACATTTTGCATACCTTGTTTACTCAATAGCTCTCCAATTATGCAACATGTAGGAGCTTTAGAAAACAGTGTCAGTGTTTTGGCATGGAGTAACAAATCAGAGAAAAGAAGTGTCGGTCATTGACATTCTGCAGATGATTGCTGTTTGCGTGTTTTGCTTCATACTGATCACAGTAAAGAGAACAACACAGAACACAGCAAGCAGACAAATGTTTGCAGAAAAAAGATCTGTCACTAACTAAAAAAATATTGGCAGACAGGGTAACTGATAATAGAGACATTTTACTAAAAACAGTCAATGTGAACCTAATGGTGGCATTAGAAGTAAAGTCAGGGGATGACCAAAGTCATTGGGGTTCATCCCCTGAGAACCATGAACAGCTGTACAAAATGTTGTACCAGTCAATGTCGTAGATGTTAAGCGATGTCTCTTGATAAGTGAAAACTTTGACTTTGACATTACATATTTTCTGTTCTTATTTGGTTAAGACTTTTTTTTAAATCGATCATTCTTTAAACTTGCAGCATTTGTTGCCAAGTGGTGTCTGCCTCTAGCTCTCTGGCTTGTTTGTGTTTTTTTTGTACATAGTTACTGTATTTATTTACTGCTTTTGTCTCTTTTATTTGTAATGGCTGCTGCAAGCCAAGTTTCCTTTGAAGGAACAATAAAGAAAAGTTGTGACATGTAGTCTTTTGCTCAAAGACAAATACAGACTCAATGCGAGATTAAATCACATTAAAAGATGTATAGCATTGTGGTGTATATCTGATGCTTAAATGATCTATGACCATGTGTTATTTCTGCCCACACTTGCGCTAACCGAGATTTTCACTTTGTTCAGTTGTATGGATCTGGGGCAAATGAGGAGGGGGAGTAATCAAATGGTTCAACCTTTCCTATTAAATGATAACAGGGCCTTCTGCTGACAGGTCTGCATGTTAAGAGGCTTGCCACTGACAAATACAAGACACATTTCTCTCTTCTGCATTGTTCTTCATCAAAGACACATTTCTCTCTTCTGCATTGTTCTTCATTAAAGGCAGCCCATGGGTGAAGGTTATATGGGAGAACGTCTAATGATGTGTAGACCAAATCAATCTATTTCCCTTCCTCAGTGGCTTTTCTCAACACGATAAATGAAGGGGGCTGCCTTTGCCCCATCTGTACTCCACGTGTTGTCTTAATGTGTCAAGCAAAGTTTGAAATCGAATACATATCAGAACAGAATTTGCATCACGTTTAAAATGCATACAGCCACATGTATAGAACAATATAATTGGCATACAACTCAGCAGTTATTTTTAAAGAATGAATTATGAGTCAGTATAAAAAAACAAAAAGTGAGACTTGCATCTTGTTTAAACGCTGATACACTGGTACTCACGCTTTATGCTCATAACTGTACAAAGAACCTTACAGCAAAATGAATACATTTTAACATGAGTGATTTGATGAGTAGGGAAACTGCACTTGTGTCTACTTTTGTGTCTACTATGTCTACTTTTTTCACTATGCATGCCTATAATGTGGCCTTTATCAATCAATCGTAGGTGCAGTTAATATGTTCTCAGCACATAGACAGCAATTTGTTTGTGTGATTTGAACAGCTGCTTATAGAGATTATATCACTAAGCGTAAAGTAAACATGCCTAAATAGCAGAGATGGGGACTCGAGTCTGAAACTCGGACTTGAGTCGCACTTAAGTTGCACAAACAGCTGACTTTAGACTTGACTTGCGACTCGATCCAAAAGACTTCAGACTTGACTCGGACTCGAGCTTCGAGACTCGTCAACAACCTGTTTTCATGCAATTATTGCTTTTTAAATCTAAATTCATTCATGTATTTCTATTTTCCTTTATTAGCGCATATACGTTGGGGAAACGTATGACGAGCTGCATGTCCCCTGCCCTTTGCCATAATGTGCAACGTAACTCACGCGCTATGCCTATGTGCCTTTTGTCATTAGTTTTGCTTTGAAGAACTTCGTAAACAGTGGCAGTAAGCGAACAGCTACATGCAAGGTGTGTGGCACCAAGATAAATGATGCCAGATCAACAACGTCGAACTTCATCAGACATCTCAAAACGCACGCAGATAGGTCAGTCACTCACGCTAATGTGAAAGAGACGTTACATTTAGCATGTATCGTCACAGGTAACAAGTTAACCATCGCAAAGTGTTGTGCTAATGCTGGGGACAGGCAAATTGTATTTTTATAGTTGTATCCATATGATGTGACATACTTAGGTTAATATTTCAACAGGTTGTTGTTAAATAGCAATATGGAAAGTATCAGTTCTCACATGTTTGCACCATGGTTGGTGAATTAACTTTCAATACAGATGTTTCCCTCAAACTTTGAACACTGAAAAATGTAATGCATGATGAGGTTGGGCTTTATAGCCAGTTAGCAACACAGACAAACATGTATTCTTTGGTGCAGATACCAAAATGTTGAAAAATACAGTTATGAAATTGAAACAGTCCTTATTTTGTGTTTCTTCAGATTGCATTGCAGTAGACCCCATAAAGTTATCCTACAACTGATTTTGATACTGTACTGTATGGATGGTAGCTACAGGACATGTTTTAAATTCATAAGATTTAACAATACAGTGTTAGGGACAGATCAGATGGCCAGAGGCTTGAGACTTGAACTTGCCCCTCAGAAGCTTGAGAGTTGACTAGGACTTGAGTTCAAAGACTTGAGACTCGACTTGGAATTCCAAAAAATTGCTTGTGAACATCTCTGGTAAAAAGCCAACAACTACTTTGGTATGTTTAGCAATATTTATGTTGCTTTTTATATATATATATATATATATATATATATATATATATATATATATCCAAGGCATCCCATGAAAAGACTAAAACCAACAATGAGTACGTTTACATGCACACTTACAGTATATTCCACTATTATTCTGAATATGACTATATTCCGAATTTGATACAGGTCATGTAAACAGCATATTCCGGTTGGATATTCAGAATAAGGCCTTTTTCCGAATATAGCATTTTCCGATAAAGACGTGGGATATTCCGGTATTATTCAGGTTTTAGAGGCATTCTTTGGACATGTATACAGCGCATTCGTAATATGCGTTTCAATAGGGGTTTTAACCGCAGGTTTACGGTCTATGGTTAATGTACACAAACCAACCAGCCAACAGTTTGCAAGGCTGCAGACCTGATAAGAAGGAGAAATTCAGCAAATTTTAAACATTATCAAAGACTTGGATATCAACAGGTTTTTGGATATGCGCAAACATCGCATATCACACATTTAACAAGTGATGTCTCTGTAAGCAAAGCCTGATATAGTTTATTCTCCTGTGCCATAGAGCTCCAATGTTGTCCAAAAACTATTAGAAGTACATTAATGAGCCACAGTGTTACACAAGGTGACATGTTCTTTCATTACCATGAAAAATGGGAAAGTTTAGCATGTGTAGTCCCACCGTAAATACCCTCTAGAGCACCAACTGTATTAATCAGCCAGTGAAAATAGTCTTCAACAAATGCACTATTTACTTCTTTTGAGTAATGTTTGCTGAAAGCTGTTTTAGGGGAATTACTTAGCCTTTCTTTAACGTAAGCTTTTAGTGAGCTTTTGTATGGACGGCACAAGGTTACTTTCCTTTTTTTTCCAGTACTAGCTTGTGGCTCATTGAAAATTGTATGTATATAAATTCCGCAATATATATCTAGATGTTTGTTGGGCTAGAGTACAGGTTCAGAGGTTTAGGTGACCATTTTCAAAAAGGACTAATGTATTTAACACCTCTGGCACATGAGTTTCTGGCTCTGCAGGCAGCAGATGTGGCTTGACTCTGGGACAGATCATTGCTTTTAAGGTCAGCAGCACTGTTTGTCTGTCATCCTTAATCACCTTTCAAATTAGTATGTTGGCACTGCTGGGGATTGATTTCCTGCCCACAAAATCTCTGTGTTCTGGCCTTTGTTCAATCACACTTCGAACCAACTATAATTTATTTATTTTACAAGTGAAGGAGATGCATACCAGCCCAGCTTAATCAGTGTTGGAAAGGAGACACTTAGTAATAGATTGATCCCTTATTCTCCCATTACAGGCTTGCCTACATGGGAGGCACTACACCGTCCAGAGATACAAATATAACAACTATGCTTCATTTGTTATTCCCCTAATTGCAATTTCCAACAAATAAGAACTTATGGCAGACTTTCTAATATTGCGGTGCTTGTTTAAAATCCAACCACATTGTTTATTTTAGTAATTGGATTTTCGTTCTGAAGGATGAACAGGTCATTTGTCATAAAGTAAATGACAGCTTTGCACAGAAGAAGTACATCTTTTTTTCTGTAGACTCAAGTGTGACTTTGTGTAATAGTATTCAACAAGGGCACCCAACAGATTGTAATTAGTATTTGCGCAATCCTATTGAGACACTTTAAGGTCCTGGTATTTTAAAAACGTGGAACTTATTTTGAGAATTCCTTGAGAATTAATTTACAAAGTGCTCTTTTATACCTCCTTATATTCCTTGGCTTTAATTTACACTCAGTCTCGGTGTCTTTGAGTCCCTATATGGATGTCTCACCATCTGCTGTCTCATCTCTGTAACTCAGCCTACATATGTCCAACTGAAATCTGCACAGTGTTTTGACAAGCTGCCCAATTTATTCTCATATGGCTTAGGTATAGAAAATTGCTTTGAAGTTACTACAAAGAAATGGGTCACACAGTTGAAGGAGTTATGTTAAATGTTTTTATATGTATGTTGTGTGAGAATCTATTATGGGTGTGTGAATGTACCAAAGAGATTCTCCACACAGCATTCCCTTTCCTCCTGAATTTACATATCTATGTATGGTGCATGTTACCACGTTTTTATCTTCATGTTTTTATCTGAATGCTTTACATAATCATGTGTCCTTGTGTAGTGTTTTGCTTTGCACGTCATGTCTCTGACAAGGAATTAGAGAGCCACAAAGCTTCCAGTAGAATTTATTGTTTCCCACAAAATGATCAATTTACATTTCTCATTTCCTTAATTTCTTTGTGTACACGTGTACTGTTGCAGGGCTCTAGATTAACATTTTTCATCTGTGCCGCCAAAGTACAGCTCTACACAAGCACCATAAAAATAAGTTCTTACAGCACTTTTACCATTTAGATGCTTCACATGCAAATTCGTGCAATTAAGGATTTTTTTCAACACTTCACATTTTACATGTGCTTCAATCAGTTATTAATCAATGTTATTTTGTGAGTAATTGGCTGAGTAGCCAATCAAGAGCCCACACAAGTTTAGGCAGTACCTGGTTATATTTATCTCACTATCAATAATTACAGCTTAGTATAGCAGTAGCAGCAATGTGCAAGAGTGAATGTACATTTAACATTTATGTTGGATTTAAATTTTTAAATTTTAATACGTTTTTAAGTTAATTTTTTTTTGTCGTTTTCTATGAGATCCCTTTTACTTAGTGAGAAATGAGACAGTTGGATCAAGCAGCCAAGCTGCTTTCCAAAATGTTATCACAGAGGATGCTGTCATTGCAGAAAGAGAGTGGATCCCTTGAGCAGGCACAGCAGAGACATCATTTGAATGTCAACCAGTCCAGTTAGGTATCAGATTCACTGAAAATGCGACACTGAAACCTAACTGGCCAATACAAATGTTCATTGGGACTGAGTATGGAAACAAAATAGGGCCAAACACATTTTAGTATGTATCACCATATCTGAGTGTGTAAAAACATTTTGTATGAATTCAATGTTTGAAAACATTTGCAACCAAACTTGACTGCTACAGTAGCTTGGAAAATAGCAATATGGGACACTGAGTTTGATGAATTTACTGTTTGTCAGACCACAGATAAGACAAGAATTAGCTAGCTAGCGCACCCTGCGGTCCCTCCGCCTCACTCCCTGCCGCTTGGAGAGTACTTCACGGGAAAGAGAGCGGACAGCAGTGCAGGGGGTCTGATACCAGACCGCCCCGTCTCCCCACCAGGTCAGCCATTTATTTCCATGACTGAGCCGCATTTCACTATGAATGCATACCGCATGTATACATTGAATTAGTTTGATTTTAGTGAGCATGTGTCTATTAGTGTGTGTGTGTGTGTGTGTGTGTGTGTGTGTGTGTGTGTGTGTGTGTGTGTGTGTGTGTGTGTGTGTGTGTGGGTGTGTTTGTGTGTGTAATTAAGATTAACTGACATGCTTGGATGTAACAAGTGAGTGCAATATGGGAAGCATGAAAGCAGCAAAGTTCCCTGTAGAGAACCAATTAGATGGAAGCCTTGGGAACACTCAGAGCCATACGTTAGCTTGCCAGCATGTAACAAGCCAAACATTGGGAGGGAGCCTTACTTTCCACACACATACACGTACAGAGCAAATAGACATATACACACTCTAGTCTCTTTATATTTAGATTTTTGAGGGCTGCTTAAAATGTCAAAAGCGCTCAAGAATACAAAGTGTTCACTACTCCAAAGTTGTGTTAGAAGAAGTGGACCTAAAATAAGTGAAACGCTATTTCCTCTTGTAGAAAGACAAGTCTGTGCTACAGAATTATTTTGTGTGCACTATGGAATACAATAAAAATGTATTTAGTTAAGTAAAATAACAAAGATAACTGCTCAGTGTGTTAAGTAATATGTATCCATGCATGGCTGTGCGTACTACAAGTAGACATCCATCTAGCATTTGCTTTTACAGATTGATCTGGAGATCACTTCTATTTTACACTGTTTGATTGAATATGTTCCCGGCTATCAATGCTGGCTTCATGTCCACTAATCCACAGAAACTCCCGCCATTCTGTGCTTCAGGTGATCTATTCAAATGATCAATATCGCAGAGGTGCTCTGTTTTAGCAAGCATCTGCCACGCTGTGTATAGGATTTTCGGTAACACTTTACTTGAAGGTATCTAAATAAGAGTGACATGACACAGTCATGACACATGAACCCTAACCCTAACTCTAACCCTAACCATAACTTGTCATGACAAAAACAAGTCATAAACATTTATGACTTGTTTATAATGTTTATGACACGTTTGTGACAGTGTCATGTCACTCTTATGTAGATACCTTCAAGTAAAGTGTAACCGGATTTTCTCTTAACAGTTAAAGATCACTTGAAAAAGTTCTGTAGATGTACACACACATACACATTCAAGATAAAAATAAAAAAAATCAGTTAACTAATTGTACATGTGACATTTCATAGAAACCAACCCTCTCCCCTCTCTGTCTTTCATGCATGCACAGTTGATTTGTAGTGGGTTGGTAATTAGTCAAGCAGGTGGGAAGTCATTAAGGAACAGACGCTCTGTTCTAAACAGAGGAGAAACCTGAGCAACAGAGAAAGAATTACTGTTGTGTGGAAGATGTGTATAGATTGTAGTCATAATGTGTGGTATCCATTTGTTTTATGAACTGTGTTTATTAAGCAGCTATCAGAGTCATAAAACACTCTAGCAAGTGCTATCTGTAATCCAAAAATAGACAGCTGTTCGAGCCAAAATGAATTTGAAGAGAATCAGCTCATGCAATAGAATTCAGTTAGCATTGGGGCCACTCTTGCTTTTTAATAGTTTTACTTTACTAGGAAAGGGCTTTTAATGGAATGTATGATACAACTATGCTTTCCAAATATAATGCATCTTATTCTCTGCTTTTAATTCAGTATTAATAGATTATTTGGCCATTTGCAGAACAAGCTGTAAACACAACACCTTTTAAAATTGTTATGTTGACCATGTTTTTTTATTACATTAGGTGAAAGAGAGCAATGTTGTCATTCATTCAGAGTTAAATTTAAGCCCGATATTCACTCTCCTTTAACCTCGGGTTTGATCTCCACCAGTTCCTGAGAAAACATATCTGGCTCTTCAGCTGCTTAATGCTCCAAAATGTTCACCAGTTTAGTGGTCTGTCTGCTGTTTGGTGCTGGACAGGCTGTGTGCAGTGGGTGAATCACAACTTGTTCCTGCTGCAAACTGCTGCATGCTGCTGCTGGAAACAAGGTTGATGAGAGTCATACTTGAATATACCTGCCAACTGCTATACACCCAGCAGCAAAATGCCCCAGTGTGTGCTGTTGTTCACAATTCAGGCCTGCAATTATGCATCCTAAATTATGCATTCAAGACATAAGTGCTTCCTGAATGCCTTTCAGTGGAGGTATTGCGGGAGCGTCCAATGACCATAGGATAGACCCACAGCACTAGTGAGGGATTACTTATTCTGCCTGGTCGGGAATACCTCAGGATCCAGGAAGAGAAGGACATCTGAATTACCTTGCTAAGCCTTACACCGATAACATATTAACATAACCATTATATGTTGATTACGCTTATTAAGCCAAGCAGAAGAAGTTTCATACCAAAAATAAAATACTTTTAACTATTTCTATTTTTATTTTTTAACTTTAAAATGGGCCAGTTTGACCCGCGACATAACAGGAGGGTTAAAGGAGAGTCAAGTATATGTCATAAATTAATTATTTATGTAGGCTAACCCATTCACGCCGTACTTTTACAACAGATAAACAACTGGAATGTTTGGTGGTCATATATAGCACCTGGCAGCTCAAGGTCAGTAGGCCTATGTGTTCCAGGCAAGATTTTGAATACTACTTTGAGGATTTTAAGAATTGTAGCACAGTACCTGTTGATAATGACTTCATACAGATACTCCTTTCTGGACCACACTCTTGTTTTCACTCATGACTGTGATTGGTTGAACCTCCGCAGCATCAACACTGAATTCTTATAAGAGCGGGATGTACTGTCTCCAGCACACAGCCGTGATCCAACACTGAATGTGAATCAGTTTACCTCACTGACATTTTCTCCCTGTGTAACATGCTGCAGGCAGTAAGGGAGATAACACTAACTCACATTGATCCTCCATTTCAGCTCTTTTGTTAGCTGATTACTGGGGATGCTTGTGACCATGGGCTGTTACATTGCAGAGACATCAATGTCAGTTCTAACTTAAGGCAAGGCAACCAAAATGTATTATATAGAGTGGTTCTGATATGTCCCTGAGTGCAGTTAATCTCTGATGTTGCACTGGATTTGAAGGACGCGGAAGGTAAATTGCCTTTGAGGTGATATGAATCAACATTTTACACAGAAAATTGCGTCAGTATTGTCAGATGCCATCTGATCTCTTGGAATTTTACAAATGTGGCCAACAGGATCTTACAGTGGAACGCAACAGAATGAAAAGCACACACAACTATGCACAAAGCTTACACATGGCATATTCATACTTTAGTAAATAAAAACTGCTATATTTGGCTTGGAACATGACAGCATCCATAGTGACACAAACAGTAAGCCGCAATTTCCACCAACTGCGGAATGGCTGCGGATCCGCTCCGGAACGACGGCGGAGTCAATAGGTTAGCATTAAAGTCAATGTGGGTAGTTTCACTGACTGCGGAACGGCTGCATTCCGACTCCGTCCCAGCTCCAGTGATCCGCAGCCCTCCAGAGCAGATACGCAGAGCTTCTTCATACATGAATTTGCGAGATCTCGTGGGTCCTCGTGACTTCAGCTGTCAGTCATGGCCGCAGCCGTTCCGCAACAAATCCGGAACTGGTGGGTATTGAAGGACGGCGGAGCACGGAGCCGACACGCAGCGAAGCCAATCCGCAGCCATTCAGCAGTTGGTGGAAATTGCAGGTAAGCGCAAGCCAGTTTGTGCAGATGGTACAACATTCTCTATTGCTGCTAAAAGAAATATTTTACTCTTTGCAAAACCATCTCTTGATGTTGTCAGACACTTAGAATATTAATCAGAGCCTGTCGGTGGCAAAACAAGCACTTCTGTGAAGGTAAATACAAGCTGGACAATTTCCCTATTAACGTACATTGTAGCTTGTTTCCCCACTACCGACTGCAGCGATCTTGCTTAATATTGGACACATGTCAAAGAATGTTGTTCTCATCAGTCACTTAGACACAATCACAGGTTGAAAAAACACAGTATTTACCCATTAATAAGGTGATTTTGTGTTTATAGCTTGTTGTGCTGCCCCTAAATAGCCCAAAAATCTGTAGAGTTGTTTGCCACATCCCAAAAAAATGCAAATTTTTGGGAGGTGATTCAAAAAGGGGTAAAAAAACAAACAACTTCATTGTGAATTCAGTCATAAATATATTATTTGCCCCTGCTATCAAATGGGACACAAGTAGATTTAGCTAGAGGGGAATTTAATCTTCCAGGGAATGCTCTGTAACTATCGCTTAACTTGCTTTAGTGGTCAGATGAGAGGATAGAACCTGTGAATGAAATTCATTCATAACTTGTTTTTCCATGCAGGACAGTTGAATGTCATTGTGCTCGGAGAAGTGTTTCCACTTCATCTCCAGGGCTTTTAGAAAAACACTTTGCTGACAAAGCAGTTGAAACTCTCTGATACCTCAAAGCAAATCTGACAGTTTTCCATTACACTGAATAGAATTCATGAATGAAAGCTTGTGAAACTGTTTTTGTAAGGTTTTTCTTTAGTCTATGTCCTTCACACACAGACACAGTATAATGGTAATCACTGTAGCATTTATTGAACGGTAGATTTCAGTTGTTAAGTAATGTGTAAATGAGTCGAGTGGGCCACCGTAGTGCATTTAAGTGTATCCAGCTGTGTGATTAACTATTAAGTGTTTCCAAATCTGGTTTTTATTTTGGCTTTGTTCTTTTTAACATTTGATCTTTCATGGGCTGGCAAAAACCTATAATGTGGATGTTTTTACACCAATCATATCCATAGCAACAAAGGAGTAAAAACTGCCTATCCTGTTTGGTCCTTTTATGTAAGCCTCACACCCCTGTGTCCTTTTAAATTCACACTGTCATGCTGAGCAGTCAACTTCAGAACATTCAAAACCACAACCCCCCCCCCCCCCCCCCCCCCTCTCCCCCACACTGCACACATACGAACACACATCACATTTCTTGGTTCCAATGCTAGTCAGTTACAGTGGCTCACGAGACTCTCCTTGGGCCTTTGTTAAACCCACTTACCATGTCAGAAGCGGCGCTCATCGCAATCTGTCTCTCAAGATGCATCATGACAGCTTCTTCTGTCTGCTCTGGACAATGTTCCCTGTGATATGAGACTGAAGGAGGTGAAGAGATGCCAGGGTAAAGCAGCAGAGAGAGAGATAGAGAGAGCGAGAGAGAGAGAGAGCGAGAGAGAGAGAGAGAGAGAGAGAGAGAGAGAGATGATGTGAGACAACAGATACAGAGAGACAGAGATGGAGTTTGTGTGCGAGCTCTCAGTTCTCTATCTGTTAAAAACAAATGTGAATGGAAAGAAATGTTGAACATCACAAAGCTGTATGTCACACCAGCAATACACGTCAAGGCACAAAGAAGTGTTGGGCAAAGGGACATTTTTCTTTCACTTGGGGAGAAGAAGTTTATGGTCTCTGTTTGAGTGCAGTTTCATTTGAGGAAATTGGTGATATATTGGACTCTCCATCATGTAATCAATCTTAATTGGTACTGCTGGTTAAAGCTTCCAGAGAGATGTGACAAAAATACACAAACACACATGCACCCTTAAGACTATTGTGACAATGCACTGTACTTTTGACTGAGATTATCAGCATAGGTAATGTGACAGAGAATGAAAAAGGATTATTGTGGTTTATTACAACTTTGGTCTTATTTTAACCCTGATTTCCTTGAAGTTCCACATAGCACAAAACAAATCTAATAAAGAAGAAAAGAACATTCCACAGTGTATTTTGAATAGGCTTAAATTGAATTCAAAGGGCCCATGCACAACAAATTATTCGTATTCCTCCTAATTCCAAATGCAGACTGCACAATAATGCCAGACCTCACAGACATGAGGTGTCTAGAATAAAAATAAATGTTAGGTGGTCATTTTCATGCTCATTTTACCCTGTGCAGTGTGTCATAGTGGAAGACAATCCAGGCAGCATCTGGGACGCCTCTCCTCTGATGTTAAACCACAGGAGCACAGAGTGCTCTTACACAGCTGTAAACGTGGCAAAGCGCATTAATGCATAGTTTTACTGTTAGATAATTAATATTTTATGAACATTACTTTTTCTTTTTTCCTGATGTACCACACTGCCATTTATCACATTAAGTTGTATCTCTTTACTGATATTTGGTTACATCTCTTTTCAAAAGTAGTAACTCAATGCAAACCTCACTCAGAAAACGGTCAAAGCCGAGTACTGTGACAGACCATGGATGATAAATACAGGATTACAGCATACGTAAGATTAAATGGGAACATATTTGTAAATGAGGGATTATAGGGCGAAGAGGAAAGAAAGGGAGAAAAAAGTCGAGCCAATAACAGAAATGAATGGTTATTAGCAGAAAGGAAATAACAAACGAGAAAAACTAAAGATAGTAAAGGCACATGACTGAGCATTAGGAGCAGAGAAAGGAAAGGAATGGACAAGGTAATTTGAGTTGAATTGACTAAAGAAATGGGTAAACTAAGAGACTAGGCAAGGAGGCA
This sequence comes from Zingel zingel, assembly GCA_023566125.1. Lineage (NCBI taxonomy): Eukaryota > Metazoa > Chordata > Actinopteri > Perciformes > Percidae > Zingel > Zingel zingel. Next base: position 12,979,898 of record CM042328.1, on the reverse strand, counting down.
AATCCCTTTGCTTGGCGTCCTCAGCAAATGATGAAAGTAATTTCAATTTTACAGCCATGATGACATGTCCCCAATGTCCACTGTCAAATCGATCAATGTGTGCGTGGTTATGTGTGAACATAACCCATTTACATTCTGTGACCGCCCTTGTATTGAAATATATCCAGCAAATATTTGTGAATATAAGTCTGATCCTTGAGTGTGAATCTGCATGTGTGATTGCTCTTATTGTCATACGTATTTCTACACATACAAGAAAGAGGTGTCCTTGTGAAAAAAATAAATAAAAAATAGTCATCCATTGTTAGAAAACTTGCCTTTTTTTCCTAAAGAGGCATTTTTAAGGTGAGGAATTGGGTTTTGGCAGTATAAATGTTCTTTACTGCTTTAAGTCTTGCATCTTTTAAGAATATTGTAATTACACATTGCCAACTGTAGCCCTGAGTATCCCTCATCCCCAGTGGAAGTTATATGTCCTGGTGTTAGGGGTTGGAGTATGAAGGCAGTCAATACAATGAAATTTACTTCTGTGAACAATCTTGGCATACTTGTCTTTGTGTGTATATATATCTGCTTGTCTACCAGTGTATCCCTGTGTGTGTGTGTGTGTGTGTGTGTGTGTGTGTGTGTGTGTGTGTGTGTGTGTGTGTGTGTGTGTGTGTGTGTGTGTTTGTGTGTGTGTCAATGTGTATGTGTATGTGTATGTGTGTGTACCATTCTCTCTTTTTATTCCTTCTAGGACATGTGAATGGATTTGTCATGCTCCAGGTAGCCTCTAGTGAGAAAGCCAAGGCAGACTTGTCTCTTTGTTTTTGCCTTTGATCCGCCCCTGTCTGGCAAAAGGGGTGACGTGAGCTGTCACACTCTTTCCAATGCTGCACTCCACTCCTCACAGACACCTCAATGATCACAGAGTAACACAAACGGCCATACACACAACACAGAGATGCGCATTTGTATCTGCAGACATTCACATGTGACGCAATGTAAAAGTGACGATCATCCAACCAAGCATCCATTTTCTTGAAAAACCCACATTCTCATGTATATAATCTTTAGAAAAATAATGTACATGTGTTCTATGTCCAGAAATTATATCTTTCAGCCTCCAGCATGTCCTATGATGTACCCTTGTAATCTGACTCACCCAGGCCACATCTAAAGGGAGGAATCAACTGGACTCACCTTGATATCTTAGCTAGTTAGTGAGGCCACCGTCAAATGGAGTAATCTAACTTCTACATGTTAGTGAACAGCACAGTCAGATCCAACGCTGAGTCCATCTTGCCTCGACAGTAATGAGTTCAGCGAGGCTCACAGGACGTCTGATGACCCAACCTAATATTTATTAGCATTGCGCCGTCTAACCATTGAAAACAATACATCATGTTTATTAAAGTATGTGTTCAATAAAACCAAATCAAAACTTTGCCTCTGAGCTGGCCGTTTAATTACACTCTGTGATTCACATTATAATATTTTTTGTGTGTGGAGGGACATTTGGTGTCACAAACTTAGGTTACACTCGTAGTCATGAATTACTGTCCAATGCTTTACTCAGGCAGTAGGGACACAGCAGAACACAATGGAGCACTCAACACATCAACAATTTCATATGTGCTACGTATTTGACAGCATCACACTAAATTATTCCTCAAAAGGAATTTAACTCACTATTTGTCTTTAGTGCCTTGCACCAGATTTGACCCCTTTTATTTGGTGACAAGGATTTCACAGTCAAATAATTTCCATCTAGCGTCTCTGAATGTTGAGGTCAGAAAATAAAACGACTCATAAAGTGCTTTCTGTTATAGTGAGTGTTCTAAGTAAAAAAGGACAATTTGAATATCTAACCTTTGGCGTAGCAACTCCCGGGAGAGACTGTAGCAAGTGAATGGCCTATTACAACACTTTAACTGTCCTCTCCTTTTCACCTCTTCCATCATTCCTCTGCTGTTTCCAGGAATAAATACAGGTATGAGGTGTTCACCTGTCAAGGCTGCCTGTGTTTGCAACAGTGTGCTAAGTTTACTACAAAGGTATCAAACTTTACAACTTTAAAGAGAACAGGCTGTTTTCTCAGCCTCTGATTTTCTACAAGTATGTATGCACGATGAGGGAAAATATAAATAATAAATATATAAAGGAAAATTCTTCTAAGAATAAACACTGCATATATGCTGTCCTGATTTTATGAATTTGAACTACATAGTGTACCAGCAACTTATATTGTCTGATAATGTGTGTGTTTTTGTGCTGAGAAGATTTTGTTCCATGCAGGCTGACAGACCTGAGGGAGACTGAGCTCAGAAGGTCTCCACAGAGTCAGATAGGTATCAAAGCTAGATATAAATGCAGAACTGCAGCATATAGTTTCACCTCATGGGACAAAACCTACAAGTTACAGGCCCTATTTGTGACTTATGAAAAAAGCTGATTTATCTAAAAAAGCTCACCTTGTGGCACATGACACAGTCATATGCAGGTCCAGTTTTGTCAGTTAATCACAGTATTTGACCCATTACCCACAGTTATCTTAAAATCAATTATGCCCACCTTTTAGACATTGTCAAATGATATAGGCTCAGAGCCAACTGCTGCATAGACAGTTTACAGCAAACACAAGAGAGAGAAATAGATGGAATCGGTATTCCATCTATTTTGCCACTGTTAGAATGCAAAGCTGGATCGCTAACCGGGCAACTCCTTCATTACAGTAACTAAAGTTAAAAGTTAAAGCTCTGTTTGATGAGGATCTCTGTGTCAAAATCTAGTTTTATTCCTAAATTATTTCTGTATTCTGTTCACCTGTTGCATTGTATGCCAGCATGGAAAAACTGTACACATTGCCAAGAGAAGGGAGAGGCCCAGTGTTGCTCTTAGCAGGTTAATTCGGCCATGGCAGAATGTATGAAATCCTTTTCATAAGACAGTGGCAGGTATGTGCTTTACACCTGAAATTTCTAATTTTGCAGGTGCACTGCACGTAAAATATATTTCTACATGTACCTGTATTTTATTAACAGTTTTTTTTATCATGCACTTTTTTGCTACCGACTAATCAGGTATCAGACAAGCTGCACAGAACCTGGAACAGAACATCTGCCCTAGTTGTCCCACACTGTCCTAAATGCACTAAAGGTTCTATTTCATATAGGCTTCGCCCTCTAAGGGCTGTCGCTATTGGGTTAATCCCTTCGTGCATGCGCAGTCGTGAAGATTTCTTTTGTGCTCTGTGCCCCGCATGGGCCTCTCTTACGTTCGCAGATATTGTATATTACAGTGGCGTGACCAGAGATCTGCTCCCATTTTTTCTTCAGCAACAAGCAGTTTGAAGACGTCGAAGAACAGCTGTGTCCGCCGTGTACCGACCACCGACCGGCTACATCGTGTGCCCGGCCCTCCACTCGAGTCGCAAGGTGTGCCCACAAACCTGTACACCGGGCTGGCACCCCGGAAGGAAGTGAAGCGGCAAACGATGGCAGCCGAGCGGACAGTCGACTAAGGTGAGGATACCACCACCGGCGACACCCATACAGCCAGGAAGTGGACCTCTTTGGCGGGCACGAGTCCGCTGACTCAATCCCCCGAAGACGGTTCCCTTGCCAGCTCTCTCTCCTCCCAGTTGGGAGGAGTGGAGCTCGTAACGGCGGAGGACTACGGAGCCCCGCTACAGCGACTGTCTCCGTTCCAGGAGAGGAGCACCACACCAGCGGCTTTTTCCTCTTTTTTCTCGCGGGCTCCCTGCCCACCGCTAAGGTTCTTGTTCTCGACGTGTGTGAATGCAGAGTATTCAGAGATTCAGAGATGGCCGGTTGTATGCACCTAGACCCGATACAGCACAAGCGGCATATGCTGACCATCCCTCTCTACAGTCGGACCTGGCATATTGGGGAAACCCCCGGACCCTGTCATCCAGTCCCCTGGGGAGAGTGACGTCACACACATTACGGTGTACACAGACGTGTTTCTCACCGGCTGGGGAGGCATGTGCGAACCTCTTCCCCACATAAATTGCCTGGAGCTGTCCACGGTGCTGTGGGCAGCTATGGGCCGCTGAGCGAGAGCGCTTGGAGAAGCTAGGCTTGGCCCCTGCCTTTTTGCGCACTATCCAGGGCGCAAGAGCCCTCCCACCCCACTACGGCATGTTGCGCAGGGCGTTGGGTCCGCTTTCCAGCGCTGGTGTTAACTACCTCCAAACATTGGTGGATAATGATTTGGCTCCGTCTACAGTTAAAGCCTACGTAGTGGCCGTTTCGTCCGGCCACGAGGGCTATGGAGAGAGGTCAGATGTTGCGTACCCCCTGGTAAAACGATTTTTTGAAGAGGGTCAGACGATGGAAACTTGCTGTGTGCTCTCTCACACCTCAATGGGTTTTAGCCCTGGTGTTCCAAGCTCTGGGGAATCCTCCTTTCGAGCCTCTGGTGCAGGCCCCTCTCAGGACGCTGTCACTGACAACAGCGCTCCTCCTCGGCTTTGACGTTGGCTAAGAGGGGGAGTGATTTATGCGTGCTGGCGGTTTCATCGTCCTGCCTCTCCTTTAGAGGGGGCGGGAGCGCGGACACTTTACCATCAAATCCATCATTACACCGAAAGTTTTAATGCACATTTTCACAATCCACATGACATGGGCCTCACGATCAATAGGCCTACTTATGATGATGACAGTGTTTTCTCATCAAAATAATGTGTTTTGATTCATTAAACCTTGTTCAGTGGGAATAGGAAGACAATTAGTCTATGTTCTGCTTGTGGACCTTGTGTCGCAGGTGGCATTGACTACATCAGCTTCGCTCTAACCCAATAGCAACAGCCCTTAGTGGGCGAAGCCTATACAAAATCGAACGATAGTTACATATTGTAACTCCAGATTCTATGAGTTTAGGCGTAGCCCTCTAATGTTCAGGCCACCTGCCCCACTAACATTGGCTGAAGAAAAATGCTGATGTTGGGAGCAGATCTCTGGTCGCGCCACTGTAATATACAGTATCTGCGGACACAGGGCGCGAAAGAAATCTTCACGACTACGCATGCGCGAAGGGATTAACCCAATAGCGACAGCCCTTAGAGGGCTACGCCTATACTCATAGAATCTGGAGTTACAATACATAACTATCGGACCTCATTGTCACAAATACTTAATAATGTCCTACCCTGGACAGTCCCTCTGCAATCACAGGTAAGAGGCAGGCCCAGTAGTGCAGAGGATCTTTATAGCCCCAGATCAAGGCAGGACATTAGCAAAACTCCAACAACTAAAAATGCAGCAGATAGAGAAGTTGTAGATGGAGTAGTTGTTCCTCATTTTACATAGGGAAAAAGAGGGGGGAAAGAGGACCAGGAGAAGAAGGAATGTTGCATTTCTGCTATCTTGAAGTAGGTCACGTACAGAGTGCTGTGTTTGTCAAGTGGCAGCTCTATTAATCATGGAAGGGGCTGTGTCAATGCCCAATAGCTTTGCTCTGCAGGTGGGTTGTCCCTCTGGATGCCAGGTCTCCAACCTTGGGGTTCTTACCGTGTTCCTTCTCCTCTTATCCCTCAGTGCTTTGTGGCTTTGAAATGGCTCTCTTTTTATGTCCTCTCTGTGCACCTCCGACTCTCTCCTCTTTCTTTTTCACACTCCAATCCCCTCTTTCCCTGCCCTTGGAACTTGTCTCTAAATTTCCAACCACTCTCCATCTTTAGAGTCTTCTTACAACCTATTTCACTTCCTCCTTTCCCCAGACGATGGCTCTGGTTTTTAAGATACTCAGCAAGAGCTGCATCAGCCAGTTAGCACTCCAAGCACTGACATGTTTGGGTTCCCAGGTGTCTTTCCCAACCTTGTTCCATTCACACACCTCTCTCTTTATTCCATCTACTCTGTGTAGAGAGTTGTTAGTACAGGCCTTAAGAGAGAAGGGTGTTAAATGAAGATGCCTGTGTAACTGTCGGTTTGATTATCTGACAGGTTGTCTGTGTGTGAATGAATGCAGGAACATGGGATATGTTAAGATATGACTACAGGAAGAGTGTTGACATTTCTGAAGTTACTTCATCCTTCACACCCTATAACTGATATGCAGCATATTTGCAATTTAGAATGATTATGAAAAGACTATGTTCTAGGAAAACAACATATATTGATACACACATTAACACAATATCACAAATCACAAGGGATAGCAATCTAGAAAGTACCTTTTAGCTAATTTAAATGGCACCTGTACATTTGTATTTAATACATGTTAAATAGACATTGTGTGATCTATTATCTTATTTTGCAAACATTAAAAGTTTTTGCATAGATTATCAGCAAAGATGTACTTTTTCCCTAATGCCAAGATATGTTCGCATAAGAATCACTAACAGCCCTAATTCAGTAATTTTATTACAGTCACTAATCACAGTAATGCTACTTTGATACATTAGTGTTACCTCAACTTTTTTTGCAGGGTTGCTTGTTTGCTGTCTTATGGAATTTAATGGATGATAACTATCAGTTTGGTCTCTCTCTGTTTAGTAGAGAGACTCATTTGGTATATGTTCCCTCACAGGGACTGGGGTGATGCCTCTACCAAAGAGGATAAATGTGAGTTCTGGTACTCTAAAGCTATTGCACTTACTGTACAATATATGTTGTTTGCTCTTAGCTGGCTTGCCAAGGTTACACACTGATAAGCCTACAATCAGGAATAATCTTCTTCAGTTAGAGGGTGTGTGAGCCCTGCAGCTTCACTGTGAGGTCAGGACTTCTGTGTGTGTGTGCTGCTTGTGTTACGGTAACCAACTGGGCATAACATTAAGCTAGCTGATGATGATTGGGGAATACTAACTGAAGGCTGGCTGCTTTTTTGACCATTATACATGTCTTGTTTGCTATTTATGCACGTGTTAAACGTGTTGCAGAAGATGTGTTTTTGTGACCGTCGAGAATTTGTAGTTGTTTAATGCAACACTAGAGAACTTTTCCCGCTTCGGTCCCCCTACAGGTTGGAAGCGGAATTGTCCATTACATTACATTATGCAAGTTTGCCAGATCAGGTAGCGGATCTGCAGTTCGAAAGTAAATGTGTGTGCGTGTGCGCCTGCGCGTGCGTGTGTGTGCGTGTGTGTGTGTGTGTGTGTGTGTGTGTGTGTGCGTGCGCGTGCGTGTGCGTGCGCGTGTGTGTGTGTGTGTGTGTGCGTGCGTGCGCGTGCGTGTGTGTGTGTGTGTGTGTGTGTGTGTGTGTTTGAGGACGGTTGTGTCCATCACTGCTTCTGATAGTGTTACATATTTCAGTCAGATTCCATGGTCATATATCTGGGTGCATTTGAGCCCCGAGATAAGGAGGGATTTATGAAGACAGCCCTCTGCTAAGTCAAGGTGAACACCAGAGATATGATGCTTCTGTGTGCATGTGTAGGAGTGTGCGCCCAATTCAATGTTTTTGAAAGGGAGCACAAACATATGATAGAATTGTACTTTCATGTGCGTACCCCATAGCCATGCATGTCTGAAAGAGTGTGTGCTTCTGTGTATGCTCACCATTGATGTAGTAATCTCACCTTAACTATTCCCATTGTGGAATATCTGTGAAGGATTTTATGTTTTATGGTGCTTGTAATCCATCCATCCTCAATATCTCAATATCATTTTATTCCTTCATTCATTCTATTCTTCCTCCAGCAACTTAATCCTTTTCAATGCCCCATGGCCTGAAGCCTTTTTCCAGAATGTCTCCCTGCTTTCCACCCATTGTAGTGTATTACACATACACTACAATGGGTGGAAAGCAATGTTTTGCTAATGTTTGCTTAATTTTCCTTACACCTGATGTTGTCAATAATTTTCTTAGTATCGGATTTTTTCACATGACTGGAAAAAAGATCGATCTAAAGGAGCACTCGTTATTCTCCAAACTGTCATTGCATTGAAAGACATTGCTCCTATCACTTAAAATGTGAACTGATTTCTTAATCTTGTGGTCAAAGCTCAAGTGCCAGCTCATGTTTGTGCAGCAGGAATACCAATACAATTACAACTATTTTTGGGAATGGAAAAGGCATCACATGTTCAGTTGTGGAACACAACTGAAGCAAGCTGTGTGTCACTGGAAAGCCCTTTTTAATTGTTAGTACTCTCTATTTGATGCTTGCTGAGGTAACATTAATGAAGCGTTGCTTTTCCATCTGCCATTTCTTATTAGTAGGTGGAGGATCATTAGACAGTGCATTCATTCTAACTTTTTTCTATTTATATAGGTCATTTGCCAACATTAATTTATTTGCCATCAAACAAGCTCCACCTTCTCTCACTATGCTCTCCAACAATCATCGACGGATTATCATAACCATGGGAATTGAGCACAAATTCATTAGGGCTCTTATGCGCAGGGACAACTTACTTTGATGGTTTTGGTTGATAATATTAACCACATTCTACATAGTTTGCTCTAATTATATTACATACAGCAGTGAAATATGCTCGACCTGAACCACATGCTTTCATTGGCCTTCTGTAAGTCATCACTCCACTCCAACTCTTCTCATATCAACCTTTCTTTTCTTAAAGTTTATGCTTTGCTGATCCACTAGGAGTGTGATTTGTAGGGCCCGAGCGCCGACAGCGGTGAAGGCCCTATTGAAACCGAAGGAATTATTATTACGGCAAATGAATTGCCTTTTTGAGGGGCTTACCATATTCAAAAACTCACCAAAATTGGCGGGCACATCAAGTTTGGTGAAAATGTACGTATTTTAAGGGTTTCGGGAATAGGCGCAAAAAAACGTCTACAAACTTAAAAAAATTGAGCCCCTGCAGTACGTTTAACGTAGACACACGAAACTTGGTACACATATGTTTAATGTCAAGACGTACAAGAAACATTGGAGTATGGCTGATTGGAGCCATACCTTAAGACATTAAAGATGAAAAGTTATTAATAGAAAAACTTTTCGTCATAGGGCATGGCCGTGCCGAGGCAACCATTTTGTGCATTTCGCCATCAATACAGGAAGTGGGTGTAACTTGAGTGTTCATGTCCAATTGGCTTGAAACTTTTCATGATTCATAAGACTCTAACTCTGAGGACATTTACCTGACAAAATTGATAGTCATAGCGTCACCTAGTGGCAACAGGAAGTAGACCTAAAAGTCAAGGTGCTAGACGAACTCCTCCGAGAGATTTCATCCGATGGACTTCAAATTTGGTCTGTACCATCTCAACACCTTAAAGATGAAAAGTTATTAAAAGAAAAACCTTTCGTCAAACGGTGTGGCCGTGGCGTGGATACGATTTTGAGTGTTTAGCGATGAACGAGAAAGTGGCTGTAACTACAGTGTACATTGTCATATCTGCTTGAAATTTACCACAATCAGAGTCCAGGCCTGAGGACATAATATACAGGCCAATATTGACTTTTGGTCATAGCGCTGGCAACAGGAAATCAGCCTTATATGACAAACATCATCCGATTTACATGAAACTTATAATGTGTGGTCTACATGTGATACTGAGTCGCCCCCTATACTTTAACCATGCCCACTTACTCAGACCACGCCCCTTTTCATAACATTTGAACCGTATAAGTTAGAGTCTTGTGTGAGGTGTCATTGAACTCAGCCAAGAGTTCCTTCTTCTTTGGTGATGGTTTGGCCCGCCCCCTATGCGTAAGCCATGCCCCCTTTCATAACATTTCAACAGTTTAAGGTAGAGTCTTGTGTGAAGTATCATTGAACTCAGCAGAGAGTTCCTTATTCATTGGTGATGGTTTGGCCCACCCCCTATGCTTAAGCCACGCCCCTTTTCATAACTGGTGACCCGTTTAAGGTAGAGTCGTATGTGAGGTATCAATGAACTCAGCAGAGACTTCCTTTTTTATTGGTAAAGGTTTGCCCTGACCCCTATGCTTAGGCCACACCCCCTTTCACAGCTAATGAACTGTATGACGTAGAGTCTTGTGTGAGGTATCATTGAACTCAGCAGGGAGTTCCCTTCTCATTGGTGACGATTTTCAGTGTTTGAGTGCCACGCAAATGCACGGTTGCAAGGAGCGATGTCCGCCAGTAACCCCGCACAGGCGCGAGGTCCCGTCCATCGCTGCTTGCACCTTTAATTCATATTGAAATTGTGGTTAACACTTGACATAAACGTTTTACTTTTACACATTTAACAACTTTGTAAGGTGATAATATGTCTATGTTGTGTTTACAGCTTGTTGCACTACTCCAAGCGGCCAAGTATATCAATTAATGCAGGTTTAAGGACAAGGGCCCCATTGCCTCTGGGGCCCTGCATTGGCCCTTTGCCAATGCATTCTTATGTGCATCCAGCAATCCAAACTTTGGTATGTTAGAGCATGTGAGCTCCACAGCTCAAAGCTGCTGCAGGCCGCTCCGCTCGATATCGCTCCACGCTCAACTCAAATTGCTTACCACTATCTGAAAAATGTATTTTTTTAAATGCTGCGTTGTTTTTATTAGGCACCCACCCTCCCTTCATGCCCGGAGCTCTGCCACCAAAAAGTACGCCAGATGACAGGTATCGGTGGCACTTCATCTGCATGTACTGTGCTGCATAACACAGAAACGGGCTCAGGCATGCTTCGAACTCACAAAATTGGTACTTGATGGAGCAGGACATAAGGTGACGCTGCAACATTTTAAAAATCTGCTCTACGCGCCATCCAAATTCCTCCTTCTCGCACTCCCCACTCGTTCGTGTTCCGCTTCACTTACATGCTTTTTGGTTTCATAGTTTATCTAAGTGAGGATGGGCAATATTTAAAAGGACTTGGAGACTCTATAGGTTCGATGTACTGTTGAGTTATGATGCATATTATTGTGCTATGTAGTTTAGGAGAGCTTTTCAATCAATGCTAAAGGAAACCACAGTCTTCCGATTTTGTGAAAGTTACTTTTTTAGGAAAGTTGGATAGGTGATAGCAGAAAAGTAAGTTTTAGAGAATAGGATTGAGACATTTCTGCAGACAAGAGCGGTGTTGGGTGATGTGTGTCACTCCCTATTGGGTGTCTCTCTCACCCCTCCAACCCATCCACTGGCATACTCCTAACTGACGAGGATCGAACTGCACAGCACACAGCGACTCCTGCCCCCTCGCATTTTGTTATTTCTTTGAAGAGTCTTTCTCTTTTTTGACTTTTCTTTCAGGTCTTCCAGATCGCCTTGTCTTCCCTGTCACATATCTTTCTTCTCTGTCTCTTTAAACTTTGTCCCCCCTCAAAAAGAACTCTAAAGACTTTATCTACTTTATTGAACACTCAATCATCATCACAAGACATTATATGCAGAGAACTGGGACAGAGAAAGATAAAAGTTTTTTTAGAGGGCAATCTCAAATGTGTAACTCACTTATTCAATTACATTGTTTTTGGTACGTGTGCCGAATGCATAAGATGTGGCTATATAATAGTGTAGGCCACATGATGTTATTAATTTGTGTACAAATAAATAGCTTGCACAAATCAAAATTAATTGTTATCAATCTCTCTTGTGATCATGTGAGTGCTGGACAGACAGAATCTTTATCTGTCACTGTACTTTGTGATTATGTTCAATTATGCATAGTGTCAGTCAAGTGACACCCATGGGATGTTAGACAAGTTTCCCCCAGGAATATTTTTTTTTTTCAAAAACATTAAGTTTGGCATTATTGTCACATTCAAGTCCTCTTATGGGGCGTGTTTGTTACAACAACTAAGTTTTTATTTTGAAAATAAACTTATATTATATCTAACACAGATTACAAAGAGTTGAACTACAGTTATAAGTTATAGATGGTAGCAGTGGTTCTCAAACTGGGGGGTCAGGACCCCCAAGGGGGTCGCAAGATCATTTCTGGGGGTCACCAGATGGTTGTGGAGAAAAAAATGAAATAATAATATTCTAGACTGGGGAATGGTTTTTACATTACTGTGTGAGTTTGGTACATTTCATGTGTTATATTCAAAGCTTCATGTGTAAATCAGGTGATCCTGGAACCCAGAAATGGGTATGAAGGTGGGTCGGGGGGGGAGAGAAAAAGTCATAAATGCATCAAAAATCTACAGAGCATGGAGCACATTAGACAAGGCTTGGGGCTAGCTGCTAATACTAAAACTAAACTGAAAAGCAAAGCATTATTTGTTTACACGTATTAATCAGAGCATTCACAAAAAATCACTAATAATCAGCCGGGGGAGGTGTGTGGATACCAGTTTGCAGCTTTCTTTCTCTTGTTGTCGATGGGGGTTGGGGGTGTGGGTCGCGAACACCAACCTCATTATCCTGGGGGGGTTGCGACTCGAAAAGGTTGAGAACCACTGGACTACAGCAGTTCATGAGAACAATATTGTCATTTAACTGTCCCATGACTTAATGTAAGACTGTGTCTGGAAACAGGTATCTAATTAACAGCCCTTCCTGTGTCACACTGCGTGAATTCTAACATCAAGGCGATGTGTACAGTATATTTGCATATGACATAATGGATTTTCAACCCTACTGTAGTGTCCTAGAAAATATTCAAATCACTGGTGATTCCAGTGACAAAAGACCGTTTTCATACATTGGGATAAGGTAAGAACATTGCCACCATGGGAGTACAGCATAATTGGGATACATTATCGCACACACTGAGCTTCTTTACCAAGTTGGTCAATGCTTTCTGTGCTAAATGGGCAAAAAAAGTACCCATGTGCATTCTTTATAGTATCTGTGTCAGACTGTGGTGACACTAATGACTCCTGTTAACAATGTCCATGCTTCCCGCCCATATTGACTGTACAGGGTAGGTCCATTAGAACACATTGTAGCACTCTCTTTTCCTAGTTTATTTCCAGTAACATTGTTCTTTCTTTCTATATATGTATATATGAACACATATTATGCGCATATTATGCTGTTTAGCTTTTTCCCTTTACTTTATTGTGTGATATATCTTTTTTGTGCACGTTATAGGTTTACAAAGTGAAAAACCCAAAGTCCACCCCAAAGGGATTTACCATCTCCAACAGAAAACACTGTTCACAAACTGCTCCAAACAGCTCTAATGTAGTCCAGCCTTTACTTCCATGACGAACGTGTGTCACTTTGTAACACACATTATAATGCTTGCCTAGCTGCTAGCATGGCACGCCCTCATACTCTGCTTCTGATTGGATAGTAGTCCTTACCTAGCTACTGCGTATGTGCGACTCCCAACAAATTACATTAAACCATGTAAACCTATTCTGATATAACCTCTAAATACAATTATGAACCTGAAAATGAGTAAAATATGAGCATGTTAACACTGTTACGACACTTTGAGATGATGTGTGTAGATTATTAGCAAGCAAACACTGTGACACAATTATTAGCAAGCAAAACAAACAATTCTCTTTTTTCTCTACTTGCCTCCTCTCTCACATATATTTTCTTTTTATCTCTCTCCCCTGATCTCTCTCTGTGCTTCTATCCAGTTAGATACTGTTTGAATGATCACATTCCCTGGCATGCGAGTGCTATGTAATTAACCTATGAGATTCCTGCTGTTGCAACGTGCCACCTGCCTGCCTCAGTGGCCTCCACTGGTGGATTATTACTGCCATCTTCTGGCCAAACTAAAATCTGAGTATCCCCACAGTGAGAGAAAGATGTGACAGACAAAGCAGTTGACATTTTCAATCCCCAAGTATTGCTGAGATAACGGATTACTGCCCAGTCAAGTCATTGACAGGTGACCATGCAAAATGATCTTTGTCCCTCTGTTTCTCTCTGTCATCTCTTCAGAGGTGATAAGGGTCTAAAGAGGACCATCTGACGAGGGCCCTTCTGAACAAAACAAAAATGGGAAAAGCCCAGGGTTGTATAAATGACATGAAATGAACACAGCTGTTGGTTTTTGTTTAAATAGTTCCGAATAAATCAAATGAACGACTGTGTTTAATGATTTATTTATTTTAGCTGCAAAAGAGAAAAAATCATCAACTTTCACATTATCAATGAATTCTTGAAATCAGTTGAGTATACTTTCATTTAAAAAAACAAATAGATCAATACGTTTGACAGCACAAGCTGGTTTCCCAAGCCTATTGTTCAATGTATTTATGCTGCATGGCTAAGATATGGCTGGAGAAACTCTGTATTACCCTGAGTAAGCAAAGCCTGATATCGCTTATATGTGCCATTTTTGTCTAAAAACATTTAATCAGCCACGTTGTTGTACTGTTTCCTTATGTAAATGGTCGATAAAATACATTCTTATCTAGCTAAGTTAGCTTACTTTTTTGCTATTATTATATTAAGAGCAAGCTACCACCCAGTGCTAAATGTCTCATAGTAAAAGAAGAAAAAAACCAGCAAACACTTCATCTTTAGGTTGCTGCTTAGTTGCTGCTCCACCTGCAGCACTATGCTGTTTCTGTTTCCTGCAGTTCTTCCACTTTTTTCTCTTTGTTTTTGTGGCTGCTGGAAGGACAACTCCTCATTTTGCATGTCAGGATTAGAGCTTCTGCTTCAAAACAAACTGAAAGTCACAGTAGGCAGGTGTACCAGAGTGAAACAGGGACATTTTAGGGAGATTTGCAGGTTTATGCCAATGCAGCAGTAGTTTTAGGGAGGCTATTTTGCTGTGGCTGTCAATACTGTGGAGTCAAATCAGTCATTCCTTGGAAGCCCCCCTCAATTTGTTGGGGTCCCAAGCAGTTTTCTGCCTTGATTGTTCATAAAATGCACATTTTACATACTCCTTTTTTTGGCTATTCTTATTTCACTGATACATAACATGGACACTCTCTTTTTCTGTTTAGCAGAGTATTATCCCAGCAGGGGATCAACTTGTAGTATTCAGTTAAACAATAATCATCCCTGTGAAAAGGTTTATTTTGTGTCTTTGTAGTTGGTACTTTCTTCTTTGCCTGGTAGACAGGTGTATTAGTATCAATTTCTCTCTCATTATGTGTGTAGTAGGTGCTTACGGAGGCTAATTGTATATTGAAGCTGCATTGAAGGAGTTTTATCTTGGAAGTGTGATGTAAAAACACTATAATTATAGATAATGTGGGTGTAATTAGGTACTTCTTAATGAACAGACTTTAAATGAGATGTTGCCTGGATGAGAGCAAGAGCTAGATAGGACTGAGAGACTTTTTGAACTTACTTCTAATGTATTGTCCTGACTTACAGAGGTCTGTTTCTCCTATATGAGCTTGCAACAACAATCTTTGATGTGATAACGGGGGACATCTGTGTTGTTCACTCATCAATGCAACCTCACATTGCAGGTTAATCGATCCAGAGGCTGCAGTATGTCTGGGCCTTGCCACATCTAACACCTTGGATGAGCTTCTGCAGATAAATCCTCAACATCAACAACATTATTCTGCACTTGTGTAGCTGAAATGTGTGAGGCTTTTGTGGTACATGTTCCTGCATGGCTATCCAGGCTAAGAAACTAAAATGGGAATCTTCAGCTTATAAAGTCTCCATTAAAAGGAAAGAACCTGAACTGTTTTTAAAGCAGCAGTTTAAAAAGAAATGCCCTCCTATCTCTTTTTTTTTGCCCCCCAGCTGGTTTGAGATGCTAGGGAGCTAGGGAATGTAACACAGTTGACTACCATGTTCTTCAGCAGTGACTTTGCTCTTTCTTAATTCATTTATTCTCCTGCTCCACCTCATCTTCCTCTGGGTACCTCTGCCTTCTTCCTCATCAAAGTGAGGGGATGTGATTTAGCCACCCTCCCCGCTGTGTTTGATATTCTCACTCTGCTCTGCGCTGATCCATCAGTCATGAAACCGTGCTTTGATCCATACATGATTGTCCATGACATGCTTGACATTCATTGTCTTGGCCTATCACATTCACCACTGTCGGTGTGTCCAGTCCTGCACAGTTCAAAGGATTCATTCCTTGAAGTTTAAGCTCTCCCTCGCTCTCGCCCTCATTCTCTCCTTCACCCCTGTCTTTGTCAGGGGCTCCTTTAATTCTCTCAGAATGACGGCTGTGAAGCAACATGAAGAAAAGGTTGAAGTGTCAAATGGCTTGCTTGAACACAAAATATAAGATACACAGCAGTTACCTTATGCCAACTTCATTTTCATTCAATTACAGAAAACAACATTATTATAGGATAATGAATGAAGAAAAAATAATGTACGAGTATTCATGTCATATGACTTCTCCCTCTGTACTCAAGCTGTGTACAATCATTTGGAGAATATCAGATGAAATGCTCTGGAATAGCATTGCAACTAGTGCAACCCATGCCTTTAAGGCTGATGGGTCTTAGGATTCCACTCACATTCTGCTTTGTTGTCTCTCTGCTAGTTGCTCAGGTCGGCTTTTAACTTGTACTGTCGTTCAATTCACGAGAGGGATGAAAGACATGGACCAACATTTGTATATTTTAAAGGATATGCTCTGACTAAATGTTGTTGTTTTGCTCCCTGCAGACTTGGAGAAAGACAGAGACGTGTGACCAGACTTCAGTCCATCTACTAACGTCCTCTGAAAGCCCTCCCTTGGCAGACATGGAAATGCTTTTAGTAGAATGCATTATTTAGACTTTGGTGCCACCTGTCTGCTGCCCCCAGCGTTGCAGAATTCATACCCTGCCCTATGGCACTTGTTTGGCTGCTTAGGCTAGCTAAGCATCTGCTCCCCAAACCCCACCAATGTGTTTACAAATCGACAGAGCCAAGTATGTGTGACTGGGCTGAGAAAGCTGGTTCAGACCCACTGAGCAGTTCCAATCCATCAAAAGACCACAGAGCTTTTTCACAAGCCTGTTTTTGTGAGATGCTCCTTTCACCTGAGCAGCAGAAAGACTTGCAGTAATAATGGAATGAAAGAGTAAAATTCAGGCTCATCCCCAGTAACCGCTCAGCTTGTAAAAGGGTGAAATATCACTGCGTTCTTTCCATATTCTGTCTGCCAATAGTTCTCAGTTACAGTGCCTTCAACCTTCACAGGGGAAAGCCTCGCTGTGTGCTTTTTCTTTCACAGATGACAGGGGCCTGAATGTCATTTGATGCAGGCCTGGCAGTTTGCTGAAGGGAACAGGAGGGAGAGCGAGGGAGAGTCAGGAAAATTAGAATGTATTTCAGGTCTGAGGCAAGTGGTGCATTGCTGCAACTCGTATCTCAGGGAAGGAGGGAGTTTAAAGGATGGGGAGAGGGGTATGGGGGGGGCGGTTTTTGCAGCAAACTGTTGCTAGGAAACACTTGTGGCATTTCTACTCCCTCTTGTTGAATTGCCAGAACTAACTGACAGAGAAGCCGGAGTGAAATGTCAGTCCTATCCTCCTAGGAGTTTGAAGAATGTGCCTCGTGTTTCTATTTAAGTAGCCATGTTTATCAAAGGGTTCTCAAAGAGGCAATACAAGCCTTTCCTCTGCTGTAGCAGAGAGTGTTTAGGATGCAGGCAGGCTGGCTGGAGCTTCTACTGCTTTTTTCTCGTCTTCGGCTGGCTGTCCTTTCTTTATCTTTGTTTTTTTATCCCCTCTCGTTCTTTTTTTTTTTTCTGCCTATTTTTTCACTACCTCATTTCCTCCGCCCCTCTTTTTCACTCACTCACTCACTCACTCACTCACTCACTCACTCACAGTTGAGCGCTATAACTCCATCTTTCATTATTCTCCCCATATTCTTTGTCTTTTATTGGTCTCCCTCGATCCCTAATTCCATCCCTCCTTTTAAAATTCCAAGCCATATGGTCCATCAGTTTAATCCTCCCTGGCCAGATATTTGATTATTAAAGCTGTCTGGCTGCAAAAAAAGCTCAACTCTCCACCGGCCACTATTGAGCCCATTCCCCTACACTCAGTACATTCTAATTCAGAGAGAGTAACCAGTGCCAAATCAGAATAAAAGCATTTAAATTCCTCATCTGCACCACAATTCATCAGTAGAGAAAGATACACTTGGACATACAGATAAAGATCAATTTGAATGAGCAACCAAATACAAATAACCATTCATTTCTGAGCTTTATTTCCGTGTAGGTGTGGTAAAAGAGCAACACTTTTATTCCTGATATTAATAAAAAAAGAAACAAAAGTAGGGTTGTTTGAGTTGCACACCATCTCTAACTTCCACTATGCACTGTTAACCCCAATCCATACATGACACAAAATTTTAATGTTACGTCCACACAAATGTTCAGGATTGTCAAAACAACATAAAAACTTTATGTTCATTTGACACAAAAAATCATCCCATGTGAGGTTGACATAATTTTTTTATGTTAAGTCAACAATTTTTGACTTTTGAGTTCATTCTACTTAAATGTATAACATCAACATCACATAATTAGTTCAAGGTCAATTAACAACACTGTGCACTTAGCATATATTTTTATAGTTAAGTAAACCTAAAAAATGGTTGTCAAAATATGTACTCAATGTTTTTATGTTCATATGACAAGCAGTCACTTTCATGTTTTGTGTTTCAATTCCCATGATGCAAGGCGGTAAATAGAGTTGTGTTCAAATTTGCTGAAAAGTTTGTTTTAACTGTTAAATTGTTGGTTGTCCATAAAATTAACAAGTTATGACACATAACTTTTTGTGTTTAATAAACATAACAATACACATTAAGCAACCTGATCATTCTATGTTAATATAACGTAGAATTATATGTTAAGAAAACACTAATTATTTGTGTTGCATGACTAAAAAAATGATGTTAAACTGACATACATTTCCTTTCAGATAACACTCATGTGATACATTTATTTTATGTTTAGTGTACTCAAAACTTTAATGTTACCATGCTGTACTAAATTAAAAGTTTTGAGTGCAAGCCGTTTCCACAAAAAATGTAGGTTGAGTTAGCGAATTCAGATTTACAGTGTGCATGAATCATCTTTATGCTCATGCCAGATAAGACTAGTTTGTTCAGAGGGATTACCTTCACATTGTTTCCTCTTAAGATTTGAATTGGATTACTATACACATAACCTTGAAGAAATCTGATTTTCTGTATTTGGCTTTCACCACATATAGGCCAACTGCACAAAGCAGACTCTTAAATACCCTACACCTACGTGCTTTACTGCATGTGTCCATGTATATCTACTGTGCACTCAAAATTCATACCACTGATTGACTTACATCGCATTGTGTGAGGCCTGAAAGCTAATTATCTCTTAATAAATGCCAGCCTCATGCATGGAGAATAATGATTTCTTTTGTCTCGTTAAGGAGGAGAAGCCAGGATCTGACAGCGTGAGGCCACACAGCGGTAAAGCTTGACACAACAGTCTTATGCCTGCTCACTGCACTGCAAATACTAATTGGTTTATATAAAAGGGTGTCATAAAAGCAGTCACTGTTGTTATTGCATGTTTACTGTACAGTTGCTGCAGTGAAAATATAACATTTGTATAAACTCATACTGCCTTTTTGGACTGTCACAAGAATGGTTACATAATTCCGGATTGCAGCTTTGCAGCAGTTGACATTGTACCAACTGCCTGATATTTCTGTAAACATAATCCAGGCATTAATTACATTTCCCACCACAATGTAATTGGGGAAACAAATAGGTACTATTTATACGTAGTTTCTAGGAGACAGGGTTGCAATATAATAACTTGAGAAACTGTAATAAGATGTCCATCTAATATTATAAACATCATCATTTTGCATTACCTGGTGATTCTTCTACATAATTTACACTGAACTAAAAGTATATAAATAATCCAATAAACTAAATAAGAGTCAGTACAGTTTCTGCAATATAATTTACTGTCTTACAAAGACAAAATTAAAAAAGTGTGACTGAGACTTACTGAAGCAAAGCAAATCAATAATATGACATATGAGGCTGTGATAGCGCATAATAATTTATTTTTGTGCTGTGAAAAACTTTACAAAGTAAAGAAAAAAGATTAAAATGAAATTCGTCAATGCCTTTGCTCAGTTGGTAATAACTCATTTCAGATGGATATTTGTTCAAGCCTCACTTCCAGCTGCTTTTTCTCAGAGGCCAATAACTAGCATACTGTAACTTTCAGTATAGCGACAAAAAGTCAATAAAATGAGCCTTTTCCAGCAAGTAAGTGGGAGTGTTTTCTAAAGGCCAATGTCAATATTGACAGTGGGGGAACGTCCAGTGGACCCAGGGACTACAGCTTCCACAGCGGGCTGGTTTTCCAACAGTCCCTGCTTTGTGTGCCTACCTACTGTGCCGGCGGCGGCCACATTACAACTTCTCCGTAAGTCTTGTACTTATAGTTACATTTTCTCTCTCTAGAAAGTCTGAGCAGTATTCAGTCAGATATGGGTATTCGATCTGCTTTGATTGACACTTAAGATTTGAGACAGATTTACCACTGTATAAACTGAGTCAGTGTGCAAGAATCCATATTTCAATTTTAGGGTGAAATTTGCATGTATAAATAACCCTAATCTGCATATTAGCCTGCTGCTTTATATGAGAATGACGCAATTACCTGCCTAAGTCTTCTGGTTTTTATCATCATTCTTCAGATTTTTGAATTCTGACCTGATTATGAGACTGCTGATGAGGGTCTGTCTCATTGCAACTCTGCTAGTATGCTGTAAGTAGCCTACTGTATGCAAAATCTACAAGTTGTAACATGCATCATAACATTTACAGTATGCTCGGAGTATTTATGTAAAATTACTTCATTACATTTGCGTTTGTGGGCACACATACAAACACACACAGCAATTTGCCATTCCAGTGTTCACTAATAAGATTCCTGTTACAGAAACAATGAATGGTGTATAAATATCTGCCTGCCCCTGGAGATTACCATGAACCGAACCCTATTAGGAGACTGTAAACTCCTGTAAATATAAACCTCGGGGAGTGAATGTGTGTTGGCGCAAGTGGATGAGACATTTAAAGCATGATTGAATGCTTAATGCAACATTACATAATTCCATCTAGCTGCAAAGCTTCAGGCACACTCTAAATCAGAGGGACTGTTGAGCAACATGAAAATGAGACAACCATCTTGTTGCATAGATACATTTCATGCCACACAGTGGACACAACTCTCACTCTGCAGTTCTATTAGAGGTACCCAGAAATCTGTAGCCTATGTGGGGGTAATAGACACATGCCAGCCAATCAGTACTGATAATTATATCTGTCTCTGTTTGCTTTAATCCGTTCAAATTAACTGTTGATACTCTTTGACTGGATATCCCTTGTTTTGTAACTTTAAAGGTTAACTGTATCTGTCTTAAATTATGTGCATGTTTTTGCTGTACAAGTTTTGGTGGCGCAGAAATATGTGTGAAGGAGTTTCTGGTCAAATCAAGATGGAACAATAATAAATATACATATTTTGACTGTGTTTTGCCATATTGAGCACACTCATTAAGTACAAGACATAGTTGTGTGTTGCCTGGCAAGCACACTAGATATACACACAATATAATAAGAAAATATCACATGTGGTCTTGGTGACAGAGAAAGGAGTTGGGCTTAAAGGTTTCAGCACTTCGGTTCGAGAAGAGTGAGACTGGTTTGAATTTAGTGGGTGTGCCTCAAAATGCCCTAATAACCACGCCAAACACCATAGCAACCATTTAGCCAAAACTTGCAGACATTAAGAACATCAAATTCGCCACATTGCAGCAACATGATGACACCCTAACAACCTACCCAAACAGTGATAAAGTAGCACCCTAGCAGCCCCATAATATAGTAACCACCTAGTTATGCACTAACAACCATTTAGCAAAACACCATTAAAGTCTTACTCCAAGGTAATGTTACTCAGGCAACAGGCACACTTACATTCTTGTCACAACATTTTTGCCATTTCTAATTTTAGTTCACATGCTGAGGAAAATTACTTTTCTATGCCACAGCCAGCTATCCGGCCCGACTGTCTCTCAGTCATTAAGGCCTTCTAATAAGCAGCTTCTTTGAATCACTGAGCCCAGCATGTGTTCCTGTGCCAGGGCACCATGATTGAAATACTTTCTGTGCCTCTGAGGTTAATAGAGTTAATGAAGATCAAAGAATCATGTCTGGGCAGGGTTATTAGTATTCTATCAGAATGAAAACACACTATGAATAACTGAAATATGACTCTGTCTGTCTATATTGACAAGAAACACAGTTCTTAACAAGTGTGTCCAGGCAGTGAGCTAAGACCAAACGACTGTTAAAATGTTTAAAAATAACCTCTACAAAAGTATTTAATGGGGATGATCAAAAGCAAGTTCCATGAACTCATTAAAGATTTTTCATTGAAGGACGTTTTGGGGACTAGTAATTCAGTTTTTGTTGTGGTTTGGTTTTTGAGCCCTAAAGTGAATCAACTTAACTATATAACCCACCTCAACACTCACTATTTAAAATGACTTATGATTAACACTAATAAATAGGTAAGTAGGTAGATAGATGTGTGTAAATTAGATACATACACTAAGTTGCCCCCTAGCTAAAACTAATACAGTCCAATAAAAAAAATCTTTTTTACAGCTGCAGTTTCATATGGCTCTTTGGAGTTTGGCTTATTTGAAGCTAATGTACTCGCACTTACTACTTGTTGTCCGGAGTTTGTAACTTCAAGGTTGAAAGAAGTCGCTTTGGATAAAAGCGTCAGCTAAATGACATGTAATATAAAAAATGTAATGTAATACGACAGTCCTCCAATAAATCCTATTTTCGTGAACGTTATAAAGTTTAGAGAGGTTTGATTCAACTGTACAATCATTCTGGCTGCAGTTTGTGGTGCTGCGGGTGTTTCTATTATATTGTCCATCCCATTTATATCAACAAGGGAAGGCTAACTAAATAACAGAAATTAACAGAAACACCTCTCTGTATGATGCAACACAGTTCAACAGCACCACAATTTAAACTACTTGGTGTGGTCATTTTAATACAGACAGTAAAATCATCTTAGTACATTTTAGGTCTTAACTCAGATTCTCTCTAATAGTTATTTACCATACACTATTTTGAGCGATGACTCCCATATAAATCATTGCTTTCATCGCATTCTCTCATGAGTGAACATTAAAATACTGAGAATACAAAATACAAAATTGAAGATAATCCTAAAAACAATCTCACAAAATAGTTTGATGTAATCGTTAAGAAAGTTGTCATATTCTCATTTTTAATCCTTCCTCCTTAACTTGCTGAGTATACCTTTTATCTCTCCTTAAGATGTCCTGTTAAGTTGTGCTTTAGAACATGAAAAGAGGAAGAGCGAAGAATTCCGAAGCCCTGACAAGAACGCTGAGAGTAACATCAAGGTGATGAGAAATTACACAACGGCAAATGACGGGAGACATAAGGCAGCGGCTCCAAGGAAAAAGGTCAAGAAGACAGGAAGTAAGAGAGTTTCCATGGGACCAAAAAGTGACATTACCTGCACCAGAATGGGAGGCATCTGCCAGTCTGGCCGATACATCTGCCAAGGCAGATACCTAAAGGACAAGTGTTCAGGGGCCCAGACACGGCAGTGTTGTATGCCAGGTATAGTTACACGTGACTGCAAACACATACCACATATGCATAGATCACAAACGTTAACACTATGTTAGAATTGGCTACTTCAGACACTTCTTTCACAGACAGTGACAAAAACACACTTTTATTTGTTTGCCAAGTAGGGATTAAAAGGGTTGTGTACTGTTTTTTTCTGTCTGAGTCATGAACATGTGTCATAGTGGGTGTGAGGCTGTATCAATGTCTGACACACCAGTGATATAAAAGACATGAATAAATGGCATTGAATAGTGACTTTCTGCTGTAATTGGCCTTATTTCCACATGAATAGAACATGAGGTGTCTCAGATGTTTAAATATATTTTTATGCTTGGCCTTTTGGAATGAAATGCAACAACCTTTAAATATGGTGTATTTGGAGAAGAACAGTATTGGACTTTTTTTTTTTGTTTTTTTGTTTTTACCTTTCTCTGTAGTTGCAGCCTGGAGTGTCCTTTGTGCTGGTCACCACAACAACAGAGTGAGGGCGTGCGATGCGCATGGCTGTGGAGCTTTCAACTCCAACAGGTCCTGATCTAATTTTTAATCCTCAAAAGATTGCTAATGCTGCAACATGAGAGCATTTCCAAGTGCAGATGAGTTGATAATACAGCACTTCTGGTGTTGCATATTCTCTCAAACTGTTCACATGTGGCTCCTGACATTTCCTTCTGCGTGGTCAACTTTTCTATGATGTCAACCTATCTAGACAGGACAACAGCTCCACATCAAAGAGAGAAAATAGATTATTTCATTTTAGTAATCATTCAAGGGGTGATGTCATTTCAGGGCACAACTCACTCGCAACCAAATGTCTATATTAACGTGACAAGAGAGACCAAAGTTTTATAGGTGATTAGTCCAGCTTTCTCTGGCATCTAGACATGTCGGCTACTGCATCCATAGAGAGACAATACGTTCCTTCTTTGAAATATAACTAATTGAAACAGGCCTTTTACGATATCTGTGTAATTCCAATCTTTCCTGTCGCTCCTCTTACAGAGGTAATTACCTACATAAAGCAGTGGACCTGGTGTGTGATGACTATGGCATTGTCAGCGCTCCATTCTCAGGCTTTTTGGCGGGTCCAGTGAGTCAGAAAGAACCCGCTGGGAATCAGTTTGATGGGGTCAAACTTGTCAATGATGGTAAGAAGGACAAGATGTCAATACAGTACTTGAAAGTGAGTGCAGCAAGGGAAATACATTTCTGGAGATTATTAATAACCATTTTAAATTATATTAAATTAAGACTTAAATTATAAGTCTTTAAAACTGTTCAAATATATTTCAGATATAATATCAACCAACATGTTAAAGTCAAGACTTTTGAGTGCATCTGTCTACTAAGTAAAAGAAAAGTAAACGGCTTATTCTACAAACTTAATGATGACTGTATAATAAATCAACAAGACTAAGGAGTGTACAGCCACATTAGCTCTGTTTGGCTATAATGCTCATAGTGAAGAAAACCAAACTGTTAGAAAACCCATGATGCTACTTAATGAAAAGTCAGGATCGCCAACTGAAAGTGTTGGACCAACCAACTGGGTGACCGCCAGTGCCTACTAGCGTGGCTAACAATCGCTGGGCACATCCGCTCTGTTTTCTGGAAATTACTTTTAGAAGTTATCCTGATATTTGCTATAATAGAAAATAATGAAAATAAATAGGTTTTATTAAGCCACTGTGATCCCTTTACTGTTACCTCTGCAAGTAAATTCCTATAATCTATAGTGTATGGGACCATGGCTAGGGCAAAGGCGATGTTAGTTTATTATGGTGGAGGCGTTAGGTGCGGATGAAAATAAAGAGTGATTTAGAGGGATTAGTCAAGGTGTTGGAGAGAAGGGGCTGAGACTCCATTGAACTCTTGGTTTCCATTAACACCAGGACCCAGCTGCATGTCAAACCCCATCAAAGGCTGTTCATGAGTAATGACCCCCGCTATAACCCATCATTACAGAACAAAGCAGTGCATCAGTGTTTGTGTGTTTGTGTCGATGGAGCCTGGCAGAAGAGTGCACACATGCCTTTGCAATGTAAAGTATATTTGTGCCTGTGTATATGTGAGCGTGTGTGTATTTTGAGAGCTTCCTGAGCTGATAAGGCACTGGAGTGATGAGTAAACATCATTAGTCATCATTCTGCCTCTACCTCTAATTGAACTGTATTATCAGAAGAACACCGTCAGCTCCTTTCATCTCAGGGTAAAGCACAGACATGATTAGACATCACAGAGACACATTACCTTGCCATGATACCCACATTAATGCTGAAACACTGATCATTAGGAGCTTGTAGGTTTTAATGATGGTGTTGCGCTGCAGACTAGCCTACTTTTAGGTTGCTTGTTTCTGAGTTGGCAGCCTGCTTGTTTTTGACTGCAGACTGATGAAAGGGAGATGGTCAGACCTGAGTCTGCGTTAATCCATTTTAATTTATAAATGAGAAATTATGAGCCAGCTAGCTCCACATTTCAAATTTGTTGGGTGGCCTAAGAACATGTTTATTGGCACATGTACAGTATGTTATACATTTGTACAAACAGTATACAGTGCATGGGAGATTTATAGCAAGGATTTATAGCTATTAAGAAGCAGTTGTCCAAGGTAAGGGGATGCCCCATTTTAAGTGGAAAGTCCTTTACTTTTCTCTTATTATTATAATTTTTAATTATTGATCAGCCATTGATTCCTATGCATATTTTAGACATGGAGTTGAAAAGCTTTTTACGTAGACGTTCTTTCAACTCATTTCCCACTAATGTACCCCATAAAGGTAAAGCAAGAGAAACATCAACCTGTCTTCACTGGTACACACACACACACACACACACACACACACACACACACACACACACACACACATCCCACACACACACACACACACACACACACACACACACACACACACATATATATATTATATATATTATATATATATATTCTTAATTGTGTCAGTAAGCTGAATTAAGTCACTTTTGGCTTTAGCACCATCTCTTTCTATTACATTAGAAATGTCATTTATATACTAAAATTGTTGAAGTAAAAGTGTATGCACATAAAAAACAACTATTCAACACGTCCAAGCTGGAGATAACAAGGCAGTGATATCACAAAACTATATTTTTTTGTTTCTATTTTATCCAGTGCACTGTGTGAAGATCTTCAACATCCGTCCTTACCGTTACATGGGCCCAGTGGTTCAGGGAGAAGCCTTGGGCTATCTGTTGCCACTGCAGGATCGCTTCTCCGGCATCACATCACACCTGGAGCTGCAAATGTGTGACGGCACTGACCCTTCACCTTTCATATGACCTATATCCTCTCATCTTTTATATGCCGTCTGAGTCTTTACCTTTGTGACATTTCATAATGCCCTATACTCATTCAAATGACTTAGAATTGTTTTATTCAACAGTTATCACACTTTTATATCACATTTAAAATATGGCCTATGATGCAATGCATGATTTTTGGGGGATATTTTGGTATTAGCATTTTTCCACTAAATGTCATGTTTATTTTTATAAAGTTCAGAAGAAAAAAAAAACGGAACCTTGATGTAACCTCTTTATATTTGAATGATGCAGTACATCCTTACTTTCATTTCTGCTTTTGATTAAAATGGTTTGGGGAGTCACATGATGTCATGACTTGTCATAAAATAATAAATTGTTCAATATTCTCAATAAGTATAACTTGCTATGATAATTTTGACTCCTGACATTTTCTTCGTAGTGCAGCCATCATTATATATCAATCTGCTGTCATTATATAGTGAGGGCTGTGCTTTTGCAGATAGGGGAGAACTGCCACATATACAGTAGTAATGTAATGAGTACAACACACCAAAAGATGGAGCTGTTTTGCAACAAAACTGTCAGTCAAAGCTCAGACTTGGTTATTGGTCTTTTTAAAACCTATAAATATTGAAAGTATCGACTTAGCATTTTTTTTTGTTATTTACAAAATAATTACAGTTAAATCTTAAACAACAAATTCCAGCATAACACTGGAATATTAATAGGTAGGAAACAATGCCAACTTTATATTTACAAAGCACTTTTCTGGAACCTAATTAGCACATTTCCAGTTTAACCCATCCCAGCTTTAATCATCTCATGACTGAGAGACATTAACCGCATATACACAATGATATCATGGGTTGCAGTTTCAGTGAGTCATTGAAGTTGAAAAACAGATCATGTTGCTGTCCATATGCACAAGCAATAATGCAACTACAAGTGCACATGTGAGCAAATTTCAAAATTTGCTATAATTCCCATAACTACCTATAATACATGTTTATCCAGTTATCATGAAACTGGGAACATAGCCTAGCTGTATGTTGTTTCCTTTCAGACATTTTCAAATCGACAAATAGTTGATGAAATTATTCTATTTTAGATTACTATTCTTTTGAAAAAATAATTATGTTTTCTCAATAACTTTCATGTAATGTGTCCAAGCGACTCAACGGATATATCAAAATGTAGGCTATCACTACACTGGACACCTGACAAAAAAAGTGATGTGCTCCTAAAGAATGCAATAGATGTCATAGCTACAGAGTAGACCGAAATAACTATGGGAAAATTAGGCTGCAGTATAGAGAATATAAGGTAAGAAGAGTGCAACATATGTGCTTTGCTTAAGTGCCCTTGAGCATGATGCTGCGTTTGCGTGCTGCCTCAAAGCTTTGTAATAATAACGTTCTATTCAGTCTAAAATAGCCTACTTCACTCTCCACTCCCATTTTTAAATCTGTGGATTATTGACATTAAGAGTGTTTGCTACATATGGATCATAATGTCCACACCCAGTAACGTTGATACAGCTTTAAGTGCATGGATTGAACCTGTGGCTGAGTGATCCTGCAGCCTGTGGTCTGCTCTGACGCTTGAGCACAGTTGATCAAATGGGAGTGGGCGAGCTGGGATAGGCTGGGAGTTTGGTTGGAGCCGTCAGCGGGACGGTACAAGGCACAAGAAGGGGGTGGGGGGGCGAAGAACCGACCGACTTTAACTTCTGGCTTCCGAGCGGCTGATTGTTGGACAGGAAATTTGACGTAGACAGCTTTACGGAAAATAGCATTTGTTGCATTCAGAGGTCACGGATCTGAGCGGCGCGGATGACAAAGGAGCGCCGCCGTGCAAACTTTCTCAACCGGGTTTGATCGCTCGTAAAAACCCAACTGGGAATTCTGTTTTTCTTTGTAACGGAGGCGTAAAGAAGAAGACATCATGCCACGGCGCACCGTGCAAGAAGTGACAGTGCAAGATGTCCAGAAACGAAGAAATCCGAACAAACACTACGTAAGCCTGATTTAATTATCACAACAACACCGCCTTTGTTGCTTAAAGTGAGCAACAGATCGAGGATATTTTGCAGCGCTTCCCCCTTTCCTGTCGGGTAAAGTAAAAACAAAGAGAGTATCAGATTACAGTGTACCAAGCCGTCCGAGAAGGGACTGTTCAGACTCTTAGACCAATCAGGTTTTTATAATGAAGACTGTTAGCACCACAATCAGTTGACAAACTAATGTATTAGATCCCAACAGCATATACAGTAAAATTAAGACAACATACAGTGACGTTTGGCAGCCTTAAATAGTAACAAAGTCTCGTTTAAGTTGTCCCTGAGTGTTTTCAGGTTGACATTATCTTACTATTCAATCATAGTGGAGGGAATAATGTTGGGTGTATTAGTTCTTTGCTTGGGTCTGAGATTTAAACAGCAACTTGTGTCCTTAACGCAGAGGAATTTCAGTCAGTATTGTTGTTTTGCGCATTTTAAATGGATCTGGCTCATGTGACCTATGACCCTCTCTGGGTCTTCATACATTCAACTATCAGCTATTCAGTATGTGAATATAGGCATTGTACTAATTCTACCAGAGTCTGCAGTCTAACGATCATTTCTAGTGCTTCTCATATGCCTGCTGGTGCCACGTGTATGCCATCAGAAAACATTTTAATAGACAAATCAATCCAGTCTACAAAACACCTAGACTAATCCCCAACATTTCAAATTGAGCGTCCCAGTTTTGTCATGCTTCAGGTTCTCCAATTTACTCCGAAAAAAACCCCATACCTACAGGCACTGGTAACCAGGAAGTATGACTAACAGAGTTTCTAAAGTTATCCCAGTGAACACCAGGCAATGTTTGAACAAAGGGACGGCCTAAACAGTACAGACCATATGTCATGTGGCATTTATCGTTTTTTTTTTTTTTTCAGTTTTTTATTATAATATGTTTGTTTTAAAAGTCACCAATAGTCGGAAATTACACGGCCAAATGCAGGGCACAGAGTACCTTGTACTATGTTTTCATTTATGCCTCTGTTAGGTCTTTACTTTAATTGGACAGGTCTTTTAGGTAGGGTTGGGTATCATTTAAAAATGTTCGGTACCGATACCGTGACTTCGAAACTGGTTCCTAAACGATACTTTTTTTGCTACCAGTTTTATAAAACAAAAAGAAACATTACACGTTCCGGCACAAATCTTTTTATTTATTTTTCAGCTCCTACTACGTGAGCCCCATCTCTGTGCGTTACGTACATTTTTTCTTTCCTGCCTCAACAACATGTAACGTTAGACAGCCAGTCACCAACATTATTAGATCTTGGTAGAAGCATGCTGAATCACTGACACTGATGAGATTTTAGGTATTGAATGACGAGGCATTTTTCTATACTCAATACTTTTAGAGGCAATTCGGTCAGTGCCTAAAACAGTATTGAATTCGGTACCCAGCCCTACTTTTAGCCAAATTTACTGATAATTAGACACAGGACAGCTATAGTTCTGCAGTGTTAAGTTGATGGAGACCTTAAAAGTGATAATATTGCATTTGATTCATTTAGCTGATGCTTTTATTCAAAGCAAATTACAATAAGGGCATTCAATGATTAAGGTACTACCCAAAAATTGCTAGGATCATGTGAGTACATGCAATTCATCAAATAAGCAAAGCTGCTACGAGTGCTAAATATGTCCTGATGTCCGGTGATAATGCTAGGATTATCTCATTAACAGTGTCTCTCTATTGGCATGTACTATCTGGGCCAGTTCAGGGAATCTGTTCCACTCTCATTACTGTATGTGGGGGCAGGAGAAGAAGAATCAATGTGTGGATATTTTTTACTGTTTCAACGATCATTCCCCACTGGTACTGCAATATTGCGTGGGAGACAAAAATGTCAAAAAGGACAAAGACCCATTGCTCATTTTTCTGCAATTTTTAAACAATGGGACTTTCATCATTCTGGTGCATACATGTGGACAAATTTGTCTGCACAAGTGCACAGAATCAAAGCAACACATATGACATCATATGATCTAGAGGGCCAACAGTGAGAGCCACTGCCAAGGCCTTAGCAGGTGTCCGTGTTAGTTCCGTGTACATGGTGTGTGCCTGTGTGTGCGCTCGTGTGCATATTGGTTTGCATCCAATCATGTGTAATAAATGATGCCTGGGTTGAAGGACCCTATACCGCTGTGAGTGTTAGTGGTCAAGGACATAGAGTTCTCGAGGTCCCGTGTCCTCTCCATCTGTCTGTTTGCTCTCTGGTGCAGCCCATGTTGTTTTGTGCCTCTGGTACTCACTCTGTATGCAGGCTGGATACTGCAAATCTTCCAGAACCCTGGGGGTGTGGTTAAGTGTACAAAAAGCAGCTTATAGCTCTTCTGCTCATCAGAGTTGAACCTATCCTGAAGACAGAAAAAACACCTGAAAAATCACATTCCTAAGAGACTTACAGATATGACAGCATTTTATTGCCAGGATTAGTGTTTAATTGCAGCTTTTTATAGCTAAAGTTATAGCCTTTCTTTTTTTCCTCAGAGTTATGGCTTCGGCCTCATTTGCCATTGTAGGTATTGTACTTAGACTATAGACTAGCAAGGAAAAGACCTTTTGACTACAACGGTTATTCCTCTTAATTGTTGAGAGTTTAGCACATAGTCTTGGCCACAGACAATACCCTGAAAATAGTCACTATGCTCATGTTATTGTATAGATGACCTTCCATTGGTAACTGTTTTTATTTAATGAAGACAGCCTTTCTGATTATATACATTGCTAGTCTGTAGTCATATCTGACTGTAGTACCCTGAAAGAGAGCGTGAGGCCAGAGAAGGTCTGGAAGTTGGGCCAACAGCATTCAGCCAGACACAGCGAGCCACCAGGGAGTTTCCAATCACCTCCCTGCCTCTTCTTCTTTAGAGAACACAATAAAGAAATGTGTATGTTGTCTGTAGACTGCAATTATTAGGCTAGATGATTTTGGTTGGATGCTATGTGCTGTTTCACTGTTGTTAATATGAGGCTAATGGAATTTGCAGTTGTACATGTACAATAGCTCATTTTCTTTTATTTAGTGCCACAAAGGCAACAACAAGTTATTCAATTCAATTTTATTTATAGTTATCTGTATTCTAATTGTGTTCTCTGCCTACATTTTAAGTATGATATTGAAGGCTTCACATCAAACTCATGAACTGATGTTTATGTGTTTATTTCACACACATAAATACAAATCACATTGAAGAAATATAAAATACACGTGAGTGTGTGTAGTAGAAACATTTTTTTTTTCCATTTGGCAGCTTTTGCTGCTCAGGTCATTATGACAATAGCTGCCACAACAATGTTTCTCAAAAAGCTGCAATATTTAAAAGACAGCTTTGTCAAATCTGCTGCATCTACTGTATATACAGGATAATGACTTCCTCTTCAATAGGAAGCGATGCAAATGGACTGGGAAATGAAATAACCGGATATTCCTTATTGTGTTCATGTGAACGGATGATGACAGTGTCTGCTGCCGATGTTGCATGACAAGCGTGCTGTCTGCCTTTCCTCTAACTGGCACCATGAGTCAAGAGTGATGCCCCAGGGCGTCGAGATTATGAAGTAGTTGACACTAATGGTTGTTTGTTAGTTTAAACGTGCCACTTAGTTTTGCCTTTTGTTTTTCCAGGTTTACATCATCAAAGTGTCCTGGAGCGATGGCAGTACAGAAATCATTTACAGACGCTACAGCAAGTTCTTTGACCTCCAGGTGAGTAAGTGGGTTAGTGTGTGTGTATGTCACTGTGCTTTGGTATGTGATTGTCTTTTTATACTGAAGTTGTGTGTGCATTTGCAAGTTTCAGGGTGCAGGGTGTGTGACAAGTTCTAACCTTTCCAGGAAGTGAATGGAAGTATTCTCGCCATACAACCCTGTCCCCCTAGTGCCTGTAGAAAAGCTCTCCCTGCTCCACCCATTTGACACTGGTAATTATATTGTGCGAGAGGAGTCGGAAAATGTCCCAATGAACTTAATGGAGGACAGTGATGAATGCGACGACCACACTGATGACCACAGAAATGTCTGAATCATTCTCGAACGTCACGCTGGCAGTGTGCTTTGCACAAGAAGGGAATCTCATTAGTATCCTAGTTTCCCTTCCTCTTTCGAAGGTAATGGATCTTGCGCTCTGCACACATCTGAGCTTAAAGAGCATGGACTCCAGGAAACCCAGAAAGGCAACTGCTTTTAATGAGCACATAGTCAATGTAGGCGAAGCATACTGTCAACTCTAATTTGATTACATTCCTTTTAATTGATTAGGATGGTCAAAGCATGAGCAATGAATTAGAATGCTCCACCGAGGTTTTTCTGAGGCTGTAAGTGTCATGTTAACCAGAAGAATATAAACCATTCCATTACTAATATCATTAGTTTGACTTAAGGCTTCAAAAGCTGACAACAGTCTTACTTATAAATCAGCTCATATCACATTCATGATTGTTTTTTAATCATAGGACCTTTCTGTTGTTGAGGACATGCCAAAGTAAAAGTCCATGCGTAGCTATGAACAGTAATCTTTGTAGTGTAACGAACACAGATTTGCTAAAACATTAAGGGCTGTTATCTGCTCTTTGTTAACATTTATTGTTATCAATTAAATGCATTAAGTCATGCCCACTGTTGAACTATTGTGAATCAATAAGACATACAACAACAGGTAAAGAACTTGACTCCTCTTACACAAGCGCATTTTCATTAGTGTTTGTGCCAATATAGACCCTCATAATCAAAGTTGCATTTTCATCATCCAGCCTTAGCACTGCTTTGTTTTTTTTTAAAGTTTTTTGCTCAAGATGAAGGCTTTTTAGACTTTGTGAGTGGCATGACAAAGTGAGAGTGAGATAGGTAAAACTTAAAATATCAATTAGAGTAGAGTTTTCTCTCTAGAAAGGGCTGAATAGTGAGTTTTGAAAGCCAGAAATAGTAGCAGTGCCAGTGGATGAAGAATTGCTGTATGTGTATTGCTGTATTTGTATTGCTATAATGAATCAATGACCGTACATGTTGCCATGTATGTGCTAGGAAGCACAAATTATCTCCTGTAACATCCACCTATATTGATAAAACACAGAGTTAACTGTCACCTATCACTTTCAACAATATTCATTTTACTTCATCCATACTTCAGCATATTACCAGCACACATTACTAGTTACATTTCTAAAGCCCTACAGTGTTGGATCAATGGCACTGAACCAGATAAGCATATGTGAGATATTTTCCGCAGGGGCATTCCCCGCTGGTGTTCGCCATGCCATGCAGCTGCTTCCTGCTGTGTTGACAGCCTGTGGGTGGGTTATCAACAGTGAGGGAGATGTAGATACCCATCCAGAGAGCTTACAAGCCAATCTCTTATCTCCTGTTAGATTTGGCATTGACATATTATAAGCAATCTGGAGGCTGTGGTATTTCTTACAGAAAAGTGGCGAGTTGGAATGTTTAAAATCTCACCAGCTTCACTATGATAAAGGGATTATAAATTGTTAATGTGTCAGCATTGGTTGCGGAAATTATTTGAAGTTTTTTTTTAATCTTTTTACCATGTTATTTTATCATTGTTGACCTGTTACATTGTGGACTGTGATGAAGAATAAGGCAGTGGTTTGACATCATAAGGCGTCATCCCAGCTGCCTGGCCAGGACAGTGACGTAGAGCTAAGTCATTCAGCACCACCCGTTACCATTTCTTAATTTCCTGCCATCCTTCTTTGCTTTTTCCCCATGTTATCCTGCCTTTTCCCATCAGCTCTGGTCATCTTTCATTCTGTAGCTTGATGCAATTCTTTTGCCTTCCGATTCAGGAGTTTATACGAACAGAGAAAAGATGATACTGTTAAAAAAATGACACATGCTAGACAGGAAGTGTTATTCACCACATCTCATAAACACAGCTGCCCCAGCCTTTAGTTCAACCAAGGAAATGTGTGCTTTTTCCATGATCACTGACCACAGACTGTGTTTATTCACTCAGTCTAACTTTAATATGATTTCTACATTTCTTAAGGGGGTTTGTATTCTTCCAGATCTGTTTTGGATGGCACATAATCACAATACCAAGCTCGGTTGAGCAGACAGTGTTCCTAATGATGAGGGGGAAAAACACCCATGGTGTCATTAGATAATTATATACTTCATACTAATTTGCATTTCTTTTTAAAATATAGTCTTACAGCTTTCACTTCCTGAGAATACTTGAAGTGAGTCAGACGCTTTTCTTTCTCACCGAAGATATGTATGCCACTTCTCACCTTTTTTATGCAGCACCCACACCAGAGTCTCTATTTAGCTGCTACCCCTAAATAGCATCAGGTAGTTTAGTATCAATTTCTGTATACTGGCAAATAACTCCATAGTGTGACAGAATTATTGCCCACACTTATGCATTAATGTACGCATTGTAAAGTATGTGTTTAGTCTTGCAATCTGTTGAATACTGAGAGAACAAATTGAGCAATTAGCATCTTAACATAAAACTTGTGGGGTTTTCCCTCTATTTTTCAGTGTTTAACTGAATTAAAATAGACTGGGCTGTTGCTTCAGAGAGATGGAAAGTGCAGAGATTTTTTTTTGCCATGGGGTCATCCATTTTATTTCCATGTCACTAAGAACAGTTTCCATGCTGCACACGTGTTCATTTAACTTCACAAGCTTAGTCTTCCAGCATTCCCAGTCGCTTTGGATACAGGATAGACTTTTACTCTAAAGCTGTAGGAAAAATATCCATTACATTGCTATTTGCTTCAGAGCTGCACAGCTGTTACATATTTTCCATCTGCAGTAATCAAGTAACGAAACATTTTTAAAAGGGGCAGGTTATTTTGCTTAGAGCACTGTGGCTGCCTGTTGTGCTCATTCCACAAAGTAGCAACAATGTGCTCATTTCCGTCTTGTACACAGTAATATTCAGCCATTTTCAGAATAAAATGTACCATATGTATCCTTAAGCAGTGCACTTTGTTCCTGGAACACTAAACCACAGCACGTGTTTATACTGAGGGTACACGTTACTGAAGTTCTGTTAACATTATTTGTGATCTAGATGGTCTGGACTGAATATTGTGAAAGAAAACAACGACAATCTAAATGACTCAGTCGGCAAATATTAAGTGTATTTTAAAAAACTGTTAAATGCACTGAATTGTCTTTGATAGATTAAGATCAAATACGTGGCTGTAGTCTCGCATTGCCAGACCTACTGTGTCTCTGCAGTGCTGTGTCAGTGCTGGAGTAATGTCTGGCTACACCACACATACATCCTGGGATAGGAGAGAAAAAAACGCTCTGGCATGTTTGCATTTCTTTAAACCAATCGCAATCATCTTCGGTGATGCTAAGCTCCGGATGGAGCGATGGTGCCTCTGAAAAATAGTCTTGGGAAGGAACTTGTTTTGGTGGAACATTTGCATGTTGGGAGGCAAGCTCTGGAATTCCTCATGAAAGAGTGTGCCACATAAAATTCTATCAATATATGTCATGCTGAAATATATAATTATATATACAGCGATAGAAGATTTTATTCATATTGCCCACCCCTATTAAGTGATCAGGGAAGAAGATCCTTAAATTGAATATCCAGGTTCAAGCTACTTTATTTACTGAAATGTACTTTGAGCCACAACCAGACCCTTGGATGCTGTTGTTAAGATGACCTTCTGCTGTGACCTCTTTGGAAGTGGATCTGTAAAAAGAGAATGTCCCAACAGGGACTTATCTATTTTGTTCATATCTACACTGAACATACTAGGCCATTATCATCCATGAGTCACCAGAAATTGGCCTTGGTGTTTACTATATGCTAACATCAGCATATAGTATTAACCAAAGTAAGAAAACCTGTGTGTTAGTATTAAAACAGGGACACCGACTCCATCCATCCATCCATTATCTATACCTGCTTATGGATGACTTCTTTCTTCTCACTACTGTATAAGTGGACTAACAGCTCAGCCTTCCACACATGTGGGGTGTTGCGGTAACGGTATGGTTGGTCTGTAAAGGGTTAAAAAGGACCTCAAGTATGAATGTACAATGGTCTGAGTGAAAGAACTGCAGAGATAGGCGTGTTGTAAAGAGAGCAGCTATTGTTCTCTGGCCTTTTATACCCTCATTCAAGAGAGTTCTTGTGCGTCTCAGATCTTCTTTATTATGCCTTTATTTCAAGGCTTATGATGTGGTTACAGCGGATATGGACTAGACAAATTATACATTACATACATACATACATACATACATACATACATACATACATACATACATACATTTGTCTAAATCAGCAAGAAGTTTGGTAAATTAAATAATGGTGTTTAACAGTTTACAGCATTACTGGGCATGTTAACAGACTAGTAACGTGATATGTTGACAATGGAAAGTTGTTGTTTTTTTTTCGTGCTTCCATCCCTGCACCTCATCTGTTGGTCTAACTGTAGTCAATCAATTGGTAAAATGTGTCAAACTATTTAACATTACAGTTTAGGTTTTGAATTTAACTTTTGACAGAGTTTTGAATATTCTGACAGCACTGGCATAACTACAGATGTACTGCATAGTACATATACAGAGCTGAGGAGTTCATAGACTGAAATTATCATTTTTTGTGGGCTATTGCTATCAGTGTGTGATGTTCACAAATAACTATAGCACCAATGTGGCGCGGATATACTTTTGAAATGAACTCGGCAAGATATCATTTACAATAACATACTTCAGAATAGTCTTTGAAAGTCATGTGGACCTTGATTGTGCTCCACCTTGGACTGTCATCCTACTGCCTGTAGAGCATGAATATTTGATGTTGGGTGCATGATGTAACTGGTATTTTGAAGAGGCATCTTTACTCTCTCCAGATGCCTTTTCTTGTTTGAGTGGTTCTGATTACAGAGTAGATACAAGGTTTAGAGTAGACACAGAGACTGGGTGTGCCTGCAGTCAGACACATGGGAACAATTACAGTGTGTGGGGTACTGGATCTTCTGTCTGTCTCTCTCTCTCTCTCTCTCTCTCTCTCTCTCTCTCTCTCTCTCTCTCTCTCTCTCTCTCTCTCTCTCTCTCTCTCTCTCTCGGTCTGCCTGTCTTTTTGCTTATGCTGTCTCTCTTAAGGTGTACTGTGTCAATGATGAAGCATCTGACTCATAAGCCAAGCAGATTGTTGCTTTGAGAGTTGCCTGCTGTTTTTTGTCCTTCTCCTTGTTTCCTTCTGCTGTATCTTAAGAAACAACAAGACAAAAAAACAAAGTAGACTGACTCACCTCTTTATTTGTCTTGATTTTGTAGACAAAGAGGGTGCATGGGTCACTTTTCTGCCCCCTTTCTTTTCATTGTTTTTGTCTAAAAGGGGAAATTATGGCTTTAACTTTTATAGCTCTGCACTTTAACAGTCATAGCCAAAGAGTAGTACTTCAAGTGCAACCGTATATGGCTTGATATTCAAGCCTGAAGGCTGGTTGCTGCCTTCCACTCTCCATGTGTTGCTTTCTCAAACTCTGTTTGCTACGGGAAACAACAAACTTTGAGCTAACAAACTAAACGCTGAAAATGGCAAGTTTTGAAGAAAATTTGAATCGTGCAACAAGGCATGCCTGCTTGGTTATTTCGGGGAATGATTGTAAGGCTTTACAAAGAATATGTTTACAGCATTTACTATCTTATCTGGGATGTTTTGGGACTGATTGGTGGGGAATGCTGTGAAAGAAGTAGCGTACACAGCGATACGCTGGTAAGACCAAATTATGTTTTACCATTAATTTAAATAGCTCACGTTAGTGTATTGTGTGAACAGTTAGCTTCATTTAATATTTTATGTGGCGTTTTCTTTTGAGGGGTGCAAATGTTCCACCATGACAAGCCAGAGCCACAGTCACTGCGTCCAGAGCTTAGTGCCACCCAAGAAGATTGTGATTGGTTTAAAGAAATGCAAACAACTCAGAGCTTTTTTTTTTCTCTGATCCCAGAATAGAATCTATGTGTGGAGTGGCCAAACCTTACTCCACTATGAGCACTGTGGAGATAGGACTGGCAATGCGAGACTACTGTGATACATGGGGGACATCTAATGCAGTTTTGCATTCACCCTTTAATCTATTCTTCTGGCTGTATATTCCATCTGACCTCAAAATAGAACAGTATAAAACCCTATCTACTTAAGTGATTTGAGGCTGTTTTTTGTTTATGCCACTCATTGTTATATGGCGGCAACACCTCTTTGGCACCTGACCAGACTGTGACAGTCCATAAAAAGTAATGGCAAATACTATTTGGCACAGCTCTTTGCCTTTCCCAAAACCTCTCCATCACCTCACCCTTCTATTCCACCTCCTCCTGTCTAGTTTTGGCATAATGCAACTTATTGTATCTTTCCAATTTACCAGAAGACATTTAGTGACAGCTTTAGTCATTTATATTGCTAGAAAACTTCTTGTAGAAACCACATGATTACACTGGAAAAAGCAGTAATATCAAATTAGTATCAGGGAATATTGTATTAAGTCCCAACGATGAATTTGAATGAATAACCAAAGCCCATATCAAAAAATGTCAGGTGAGTAGATAAAATGCAGCACCCTACAACTTGCATCCTTCACCCAGTGATGCACACGGTTTAGGTTACACCCACATGTGTAAAATTAGATTCATCTTGATAGCAAGCTGGGTGATTCTTATTGTCAAATATGGGATGAGTGGGATCACCAAACCAAATACAAAATCAGCCATACATAACACATCAAAATCTATATTTTTGTTGAAAAAACTTAATTCCAGAAAAGCCCAAATTGTGGATACATAGACATATACACTCACTGTGGGATCTGAAATTTAGCCATTGAGGGTAAACGTACCAAAGCACCAACTCTAGAACATTCCTGTTGGGTATTGCCAGTGCTGCATATTCTATAAATGAGTCTCATACTAGTCAAAGTACAGGGATAGATAACTGTGGGGGGGAATGAAAAGCATCCCTGGTTTAGATATCCGGAAAGCTAAATTGTTTTGACCCTTAAATGCCTCTATGGAGCACAGCCTTGATAGATAACATTTTATCAGGTTGACATTGAACAGACCAGTCAGACATGGTATAAATCTTATTATGTGATTAGCCTTGTCATAGTAGCCTACACGTGGGCCAGCTCTAACTACATCTGCAGACATTCTTAAACCTTAACAATGTTGTTTTTCTTAGTTTGGAGTAGAAGATCATACATTGTGGTATCGCCCTGATTTCAGTTAAAGCTTTGACCGACCTCAACTGAGGAAGTCTACATATACATTTGCCCATATGTCACTCATTTGCTAATAATGGCAAAATTGACACTAAAGTCTTCTGTGTGTTCACAGTAAGTAATTTGACCCAGTACTCCATGCTAATATGTTAGTTCAGAAGCATTAGCTTAAAAGTGAGAAAATGAGAACTTGTTGCTCCTCCATTGGTGAATAGTCAGTATTTTTAAAGTGTGTGAGACCTGTCTGCCAGTTGTGTGTCAAATCAAAACCTGGTACCAAAACAAAACACTGGATTGAAGTAACTGTATGACCTGTTTTGATAAGGATGTGGTTTGATGATAGGAAACTATACAGCAATAAAAATCACTACAGGGTGGCCTGATTAGTTTTGAGAACGCCCTGGTGGTGTCCTTTGTTTGAACAAAAAATTGCACACTCTTTTTGGCCTATTGTTTTGACACTGCTTATTGAAAACAGTGATCAAATAAAGTGGCCAATAATTCAAGAAATTGTCCCTTTATATAATTCAGACAAACTTTGGCTGCTTCTGTAGAGCCATGAAACACTTACTTGAAACCCCTTAACAATGGTTTTCTGTAGTCAAATAAAATGTCCCTTGGAATATGAGAATATTCTGTAGTCTGGGTGCAATATCCAAGAAATGTCCAAACACTTCTCTCTCAAACATTCAATTTAGTCAAGTTTTTTTTTTCTCACCCTAAATGTTTTTGTAAGTGGTATCATGTGAGGATCCATAAGTGAAGAAAATATGCAGATCCACCATCAAAAAAATAAATATATATATATATATATATATATATATATATATATATATATATATATATATATATATATATATATATATATATATATATATATATATATATATATATATATATATATATATACACACACACATACACACACATATATACACACACACACAATTAGGCAACCATATACGTTGAAGCACACAGATTTCATTAAGAGTCATAAACAAAAGAGTCATTAGTGGCCAAAGTGATGGACCATAACCTATAGTTGTGACTATGTGACAGAGGGAGAAAGGCACAAACTATTAGTAGAAGTAGAAACAAAAGATTGACGCTTAAAGACTGAGTGAGTGAGTTTTAAAGAGAGAGAGAGAG
Source organism: Zingel zingel (assembly GCA_023566125.1). NCBI lineage: Eukaryota > Metazoa > Chordata > Actinopteri > Perciformes > Percidae > Zingel > Zingel zingel. The sequence continues at coordinate 12,938,742 of CM042328.1, read as the reverse complement.
AGAGAGAGAGAGAGAGAGAGAAGGATGATAAAGAGAAGTGGTGATCAGCAAATCTAAGGAACAACTGCTCTCTGGCCTTTTGAAAATTATGGAAATAGAAATGTTCCACTATGTCAGCTGTGCCTTGCTGCTAACAGCCCCATTGCTGCAACAACATATGAAGTAGAGGGGAAAAACCATACCATCTGCTCAGGACATTCCTAATCATTGGCAGACCTTCCTTTATTGGCCGAATTCCTTGTAGGAACTGCTGATATGTAAAAATGTGAACCCTTTCTCTCCAGCCTCTGCTATCCTGTCGTGTGTAATGTAAAGGGCATGTTTATGTATACATTATGTGTGAGTGTAAATGCTTTGTGTGCTAATAAGTCCTAATTAATTGTGGTGTTTCAGATGGAATTGCTGGACAAATTCCCGGTGGAAGGAGGCCAGAAAGACCCTAAGCGCAGGATCATTCCATTTCTACCAGGTAAGAGTGAAACACAGTTTCCCCCAAGGCCCTTTCACACACACACATATACATAGCATACACACAACTGTGGCTTGTTTGGAGTAAACAGAGGAAGAACTATTTTGATATTAAATCAAGAAAAATGCCAAACATTCCAGCTTTTAAAATTTGAGGATTTGCTGCTTACTCCTATTTATATCAGTACTTTTTGGGTTTTGGACTGTTGGTTGGACAAAGATTAAGCGATTCATAACTAATCTAGATAACGTATAATGGAAATAATTGTTTGTGGCAGCAGTACTTATGATAACATGTTGCCAAAATAAGCACATGAGAATACTCAAAGAACAGTCTACTCCTGGATTATCACTGAAATCACTCTGTATTTCCCAATTGCTGTATTGTTGTCATTGCCTCATTCTTTGTCCCTTTTAACTTGTCTATCGCACACACTTGCACGCATTGGCTTAAAATGTGAAATGCAATGACTCACTGATGGGCTGTGAATGAACCCGAGAGAAGGAGAATATTTTGCACACAAAAGAACCAACCAGAACAATCTGCTGCAACCACAATTGGTCATAACCTCACTGCTTTGCGAATCAAGAACTCCTTATACATTCAGCTGACTCAGCTGATCTCTAACCACATCCTGGCTGAATCCTCATCTTGTGTAAAACCTGACTGGCCAAAATAATGGTTTCTTCTGTTTAGTTTCCATCCCTCTATTACAGGTACAAGTGGCAATTACGTTTTGTTTTTTTGTTTTTTAATAAGGGCTTTTGGTGTGCACAAGCAACTTTTGAAATAGTTTGAGATTTAGATCCTGCTGAAAGTAATCCTTCATGAGATTTTGGAAGAAAGCCTCACCCAAAGACCCCACCCACATCTCCCCTACCAGGCGAGTGGGGGATTTTTTTTTTTTTGTGGCTTTGCAGGTCTGGAACTCATTGAAAGAATACACACACACACGCTCAGACTGTTCAGTGAACTCTAAGTAGGAGGAGGGGAAGAGGAAATAGAAATAGAAAAACACCTTTTCATAACATCTGCTATCCCCTTATACAGTTAGGTAAAGCACACTGATGGATACTATTGTAAGTTATCATCTATATTAAACTCTGTCTACTTCTGTCCTGCTTTTACCTTTTTAGACCGTGAAATTCTAGATTTTCTCCAAAGTTTCTGTCTACTTCCATTGAAGCTCTGAGTTGTTGGTAGAGGCTTTCACTTCTCCTGTTTTCTGTGGAAGAAAATGACCGTTGAAGTGCCCCCCAAAAAGGCACCAAATCCCCAACTGCTCTTTTGGAGCTGCTCAGACATCAAAAGTTAAAAACTTTACATGGTACCCTCTAGGAATGCCACTGTGAGCTGTTTGCTTTTGTTGAAAAATATACTGACAAACATTATTTATGTCCAGTGGCACATGAATGAAGTTTAAGAACTAGATCCTAGATCAGGTCATACAGCTCTCTTGAGATGGATCTCAAGCTAACATTTGCCTGATTTGCAAAATAGTTTTCCAGACAGCCAAGAAAATCCTTTACTTACAAGGGACAGAAGTGGTTATTCCCTTCTCGGTTTGGTTTGTTCAAAGCCCTGAGCTGTTTTTACTCCTTTTGGTATCTCCACATCAGCAAAGTGGCTTGTCTACATGTGTGGAGAGTGCAGAATTTCTGCTGCGTTTAGTGCCAGGTGTACACACCAAAAACTAGGGTGCGCCATTTTCATCTTTTGCTGTAGAAACTACACTGAAAAAAAAAAAAAAAAAACATCAAGATAACTTTTAATAGCAGTATCATGGCATTGTATCATTTACCTCTAAGGGGAAGTAAGAAAAAAAAAGTAAACTTGGCCATTTAAACACATAACTTATTATTGTTTTCATACAAAAGGTCGACTCTTTAGTTATCTCAAGATTGCATGATATGTCCAGAGTATCTTATCAGAGGCTATTTGTAATCGGAATACCTCTCATGGTGCTAAACTCATTTTGATAGGTTTATATATGACATTTAGATAAAAGTGATACATTTGATTTAATTTACCCAAGAGCCCTGAGCGATGCTCTGTAAGTGTCAGCAGGTCAGCCTTTGAAAAAGAGCTGATACCAATTATCTAAAGTTGGGGTTGTTAAACTATGAGTCAAAACCCAAGATGGAATGCGGGTCTGTTTTTTTAGGGCCCCTGTATGATAAAAGAGGTTATATTCTTTCATGAACTCTGATCCCTACAAGTATACCCCCCTTTTCCTCTTATTTAAAGATCAATGGTACATACTTTTTTCAGCTGCTCTTGTTTGGCTGGGGATCTCTCTGCCTGCCACAGTAGGAGGCCCAGTATGTTGGTCAGGTCAGATATGTTTCTGTGGATCTGAATAACACACACAACCAGTCGGTCCTCGATGGAAGGCAGAAAATAACCGAACGGTTACAATGACCCAATTTCTTATGCCTCATCCATATCACGTTTATCTCTTGTCTGCAGGGGAAAGCTATCGCTGATCTTGTCTTCTCGAATGTGGTGTACCAGTAGCAGACTTTTCTTTTGCAGCAGCTTATGGAGTTGTGTCTGCCCTTAGTCAGCAACTTTCCTAAGAACACAGTAATTACTATATATATATATATATATATATATATATATATATATATATATATATATATATATATATATATATATATATATATATACATACACACACACACACACACACACACACACACACACACACACACACACACACGGTTCATTCTTGGAAACTCCACACACGCCTTGTTGCAGTGTTATGCAGAGCCTTTTGGGGCACTTGAGACAAGCCCAAGTTAGTTGACTCAAGTTTTGACTCAAGTTTCAACTGCTATACTAGCAAGTTAGTCAATTGTAAAGTTTTGTAACAGCAAGCCTCAAGTCATGTCTCAGGTCTTGTCTCAAATTACGTGAGAGTTGATTTGAGACTTGCTGGTACAAAGCTCGGCATTGACTCCAAGTCAAATCCTCAAGTTTTGTAATAGCAGGTTTCAAGTCTTATGTTTATAATGTGACCTTACAAGATCTTCTTGTCATTGTTTGATTTATTTTTTTTTAAATTTTCTTTAAAAAAAAAAAGTCTCAAGTGAAGTATTTAGGGAATCAAGTATCAGAGCAGCAAAGTCAAAGACAATGGGTCCTCAGTTCTGAGCTGTAGTCATGACTTAAGTCTGACTACAGATCATGTTTTAAGTCCACAGCTTTGGTGTTATGTAAAGGTTTTAGCTGCTTAAAATTCCTCTGAATGGCCAATATGGGGTGAATAAACAGGAAGAAATTCATGTGTGGTGAATCCACTGATTAAGAAGTGAGTGCTGAGAACAGCTTTTTTGTATGTAAGGTGTGTAACAAAGACCCTCTCTGTGTTCCCATCTCTGTCTGTCTCTTCTCTCCATCTAACTCCCTCACTCTCCCCAGGAAACAAAAAAAGTTGGTTCCCTTGGTCACTGCTTGCTCTGAGATTTTCCATAAAATCTACCCGACCTCAGCCATGGCTCCAGGGCAGCAGCTTTCCTTTTCCCTCCCTCATCCCTCCCCAAACAAGCCCTTTTCTCTGCTGCACCCATGAGCTGCCCTGCATACAGAGTGGGCAGTGTTGAGTCAATGCTTCCCTCCTGACCCCTGAGAGTTTTGGAAAACTGTCAAGAAAGCTTTCTGTCTGAGGAGTGAGGGGAGGAGAAGAAGAGAGAGACGAGAAATATTGTAGGCGTCGAGGGGTTGACTTTCAAATCTCCTTTTAGTTTTCGTGAGCTGTCCAGACTTTGTGTCCGTTCGCTGCTCTGGCAAGATGTTACAGTACCGACACCTAAGTTATCTGGAATGTCTTTTCTAATTCTTTATCTAGTTAATCTATTTTTTTTAAAGTCTCCCTTGTGTAGTACTAAACCGTTCTCCTCTGTACAAATGCAGTGAGAAATTAGGCTAGTTAGACCATGCAGACCATGTTGTCAAGAACAGAATAGTCTACAGCCATGCTAGCGGCTCCGTGGAGGCTGTAATGCTTGTCATGTACTACATTGTAAAGTGGATAAATGTTGAGGTCCACTGTTTGTTTTGGATCCTTAGTGTGAGTGTTATAGTGTCGAAATTGGCTAGTGGGTAGTGGCAAAGTAAAGGTTGTGAGCGGTCCTTCCGATAATTGTTGACAAATGCACACAAAAATTTTAACCTGCTAATGGTGCTAAATGAAGGGGCCGGGAATCACTCAAGTCATTATGACACATTGTAGGTGCTAAATCCATCCAATAGCTGTGGAGATATTTACTGTGGAAAAATAGAAGTTCCTAAACAAAAGCCACAAGAACAGGAGGAACACTCAATATTTTAAAGATCTGACTTTCCTCACAAAATCGACCCACCTATTCATAGCAGCCAGCATTAATCCCCAAACCAATCAGGTTATTTAACTCACTGACAGCATTAACAGTCTGGTTCTTTAATAGTGTAGTAAGCTGCCCTCAACAAATATTAGGTATGTAAGTAAGTGTATGAATATGATTTCCTGTGGCTTTTGCCTTTTGTTTTTTGTCACACACCTGAGCCAACTAGTAGGTTGCAGTCAGAGATGGGTGGTTGGAGTAAGTAAAGAGGTGGGGTTTTTGAAAGTTTGGTGTTTTGGTTTTTGTGTAAAATGTGTGTTCTGAGTACTTTTGAGGAAAAGTACTCAGAACACATCCATCCACTCAGCAGTCTAAACTCATTACACATTCTCTTTTTTTTCTTTAATTAGTCTTTCCCTTCACGTGTCTCTATTTTCTTTAGTCTTGATTTAAAAGCAGCAAATCAAGGCTACAAATATTCATAATCAGACACTATGATGATCCCAGTCTATGTGTTCCCATTTTTCCTCAATATGCCATTCACTTACTCACACACACAAACAAAACAAGCATGGTTTTGAAGTGGGTCAAGGAAGCACAAAGGCAAACATGGGTTAAACAGTGAAGCTGAATGCCGGTTTACTGCTCAGCGGCTATCTTATGTGAGATAGATTCATGTTTCAGCAAGTCTGCTTTAAGTATTCTCAAAACGAATACCATAACCCCTTGATGATGGTGATACAGTAACTTCTCAAAACATTTACCATTTTGTGTTCAGGGTCTTGTTACAGCCTTGACTTCCTGCCAAGTTTATATGTTGGCATTAGAGCTGTCTCAGTGAATTTATTGGAGAAACTTCAGCAGCTCAAACAGGGAGAAAATAGATGCTGGCTCTGAAATTTCCTGCATAACTTTGAGCTAGAAGAGTGTTTTTAAAAGACCTATTTGTAGCCATTTCTTGTTTTGTTATGGCAACCCCACTCGTCTGTGCCTGCGGTTATTTTGGCCTGGAGATAAGAGCAGGCGAATAGCATTTAAGCTGTCATACTCTCATGATTTGCTTTCCCAAAATCATTTATTCATGACTTGGAAAGGCCAGCTATTCACCTAGCTCCTTACCCACCTCATTGTGCTGTCAGTGTTATTGATGACACGACTGTATTGTGTCTGCATGCTAATTCACTAACCATGTTTTGTGAAATCCACTGTTTCGTTATTGTCCCTTAGAGTATTCCTAACGTTTTAAAGTTGCTCTTGACAAGAACATCATGCAAAATCCAAAATATAATTTGGTAATATTATTTGTATTTATGTTACAGACAAATACTGTACATGATAATTGTAAAGAATAATGATTAGTTGTATAATTTTGCTGTGGAATACTGGTAGCAACACTGAAATTGGATTATAAATTTGGCTTTTCTAAATCCTAAATGTTTGTTTTGCTTTGTTACAGGAAAGATCCTGTTTAGGAGGAGCCATATAAGAGATGTGGCCATGAAAAGGCTAAGGCCCATCAACGAGTACTGCAGGGTGAGTATATTAACCAATTGTTGACTTTAACCTAGAAATCTGGGATGGTCATATTTTGTTGTAGGTCATGAAAGCTTTACTGACCAGTGAGCATTTCATTATCAGCACAAAGTACTAAAATCAAGGTAGAAAGAACAGTAGTCAGGGGAAAAAAATAACAAGTATCCAACACATAGTGTCATCTTAGTCATGGATATATTTGTGAATATATGAGAAACACCAATCACAGTTTATTTCAGCACATTCAGGATTACACTGAGCAACCTGACCATCTGATTTCAGTAGAGCTTTTCTATGGTTTAATACATGTCTTGGATTACAATTTTTGGGACTTTGAAATCACAAAATCACAAACCCTTACCTTCGTCTGTCAGATATTCCAATTCAAATCCATGGTTATATTCATTAAAGTTAAGCTCATAGCCACACTGCAAGATTTGAACAACCAGATTTATAGGAATTAGGGCTGTCAATCAATTCAAATTGTGATTAATCACATCAGTAGCCTAGTTAACTCACAATTTATTGCGAATTAATCACACATTTTTTTTATCTGGTCTAAATGCACTTTAAAATGGATAATACATTTTTAATGCTCAAGTGGTATTTGAGACTTACTTCTCCATCGGTTACTCAATTCACATTGACAGTACTGTACATGCAAATAACTTTAGTCTTGTGGAGAGAACCACCTGGAAGGGCTTTGAAACTCAAATTGTCATTCAAAATGTCCACAATGTTACAGCTGCCTGATTCCTGATTTCCCAAACTATGAAGCAAAATCCCAGAACATGCGTGCATTAATCGTTAATTAAAATATAGTCGAACGACGAATGTCGTGCTTGAGCTATGTTACTTGTTGCGCTAAAACTGGTCACATTCAATTAGTATGAAAACATATCCCAGAGAACGGTCGACTCGGTACCCATGTGTTAATAACCACTAGGTTCATTTTGCGCCGGATTTGTCCTTTAACACATTCATTTTGACAGCCCTAAAAGGATTACATTGTCCCAAGAACTGCTGTATGAATAATGCCATCACCCTTGCCTTGAAAATTGGAACTCTGTGGTGTGTGCCATGCTAAACTCCCTGGAGCAAGCTTTTGTGACAGCAGGCATCCACACTGCTGAGGTCTCCTAAAAGCTCCACAGGTGCATTGTAGCTGACTCTGACCTCCCTGCTAAAGGAGATGAACTAAAGGAGAATTTCTCCAAAGGGATCGATAGTGTATGGGCAAACATCTGTTACTGTGTAGCAAAATGTGAATAAGATGTCCTTGTACCTTCCGAATGTACAGTAAACCCTCATGATCCCTCTGGACAATATATTTATAAATGTACTTTATATGTTTATGCTGTTAGGTTGCTGTCAGGGATAAGGGAAAGACATGATGAACTACACTTTTATAGCGTATAGAAGTGTATTATAATGTGTTAGAAATGTCTGTTTTACCATTTAAAATACTTCAGCTCTTTTCAACAGTTAAAACAGAGATCATGTAAAACATGTGCATTATCCAGCCCATAACATGGCTTTTTACCAAAGAGATTAATCACTTGGCCTCAGGAGAAACAAAATGCAACTGTACATTCTCCAGCTCCACTGTAGCAGGACTACAACCATAAAACTGCCAATAGCTTGCAACTAATTGCTACAATTTGACAGAAATGTAACCACAGCAACCTAAATGAATACACTAGGATTGATGTTCAGCTTCTTACCAACAAGACAAAGTTTTGTGCCCTTGAAATAAATTCAAAGCAATCGTTTTAAAATTTCCATTTTTTTTTAATTAGGTTGCCAACTGTTTGTCTGCACTCACCAAGGAGTGAGTCTGCTTTGCCACCCGGGGTCATTACTTTTTTATGATCAGACATCTCTAAATGGATATCTTGGCCACAAAGTCACATGATGGAGGTGTGAAACAGTTGCTCTGGTATTCAGGGAGGATGAACTGTTGTAGGCCATGGTGTTGTGGTATCTATCAGCAGAGAGTTGTGCCAAAGGCAAAGAGCTTGTGATGCTGAGCTTGCTCCAGTCAGCACATCCACAACCCATAGGTTGTGTTTTTGTTTTTTACAGGCTTGCCTTAGGGCCTCCAAATCATACACACCTCTGTCTGTCTGTCTGTCTGTCTGTCTGTCTGTCTGAGAGAGGAAATTTGAGGATGTTTTTAGAAGTTGGTTCTGACTTAGCACTTACTCATGCCTTCTTGTATTTTCAACTGTATTCTCTTCTCCATAAAGAACCTAATTAACTGTACAAATCAGTTGTATAGTGAATCATCAGTTTTTGATTAGAAAATAACAATTCACAAGACCTTAGAGCGAAGAGAACGTGTGTGTGTGTGTGTGTGTGTGTGTGTGTGTGTGTGTGTGTGTGTGTGTGTGTGTGTGTGTGTGTGTGTGTGTGTGTGTGTGTGTGTGTGTGTGTGTGTGTGTGTGTGTGTGTGTGTGTGTGTGTGTGTGTGTGTGTGTGTGTGTGTGTGTGTGTGTGTGTGTGTGTGTGTGTGTGTGTGTGTGATTAAAAAATGTTGAGGGGCTGGTGGAAATACAGATCTACTCCACCAAGTGTCGTCTGGGGTTAAAGGAATGTACAGCTGGTGTAGGCAACATCTTTAAACACTTCTGTGAAAAATAAGAGTTTGGGGGAGGAATGGGTGAAGTTGCTTGTTCGTGTCTATGGGTGTGGATGTTTATGGAAATAGCTGAGAAACTTTTACACCAGTGGTGTTGCCGTAGTCAAAGTTGTAATTGTGGAAATGTCTAAAAAAAAAAGTTATAAAGATTCTATTTGCATTGCATTTTGAAGATTGTTATTTTAGTTTTGGAGTTAAATGATCTTGATTTGACATCCACATTTTGTCTAAATTATTTAGGGTTTAGGGCTGAGATTTTACTGAATAGTAAAAAATTATTTTAAAAAAACCATCAAGATGTAGGAATCGGATTCATGAATCTTGAATCATGAATCCACCGAGTGAAACATTGTGACCAACAGTGTGCAGGATTTTTGATTACTTATCAATTTTTGGACAGAAGCACTTGTCTTTAAAGGTTTCTGACACACCAACCCGACGGCCAACCGTCGGCAGAAAAGGCAATTGGACTGATCAGTCGGCTCCCATCTCTCGAAAAAGTGCCTCGGAACACATCGAAGCGACGCCGACTTGAACGTATGTTCTGCGCGTGCACAAGACGTTATACGTCTCCATAACAGCAGGTGGCGCTAATCTGTATTGTCGCCCAAAAAATGAAAACCGGAAATGACGGAACATCTCTCTAGACCTAGTAAACACAGAGCACACTGTCGTCAGTCATTGTTTTCATCAGTGTTGATACTAGTAGTCAAGAAGGATCGTTGTGTCATTACTCGCTGAATGGAAGAAAATACGATGGCTAGTAATAAAAAGATACTGGCGTTGTCAGCTCTCGGACTTCTTCTTGTGGAAGAAGCACTGATTCGCTAGTCAAGGGCTAGCACTCCACCACTCAGATTGGTCATTGAGTCCAACTGGCCGATTCAGCAAGTCAAATCGGCACAAAATGAATGCCGACGGCTCCACCGACTGACAACGGCACGGAACACACCAAAAAGACTCGCGTCACCGACCTCACCAGACTGTCCGCTGGCCGATAATTGGGTTGGTGTGTCAGATCCTTAAGATATTATGGTGTGCAAGAACGTTAAGGTATTCTGTCCTCAAATATTACTTTCACAGAGTATGTGAGAGCATTATTTCAGGTGGAAAATGAATAATAGAACTGCAGACAACCCCAGACAACCCGGGAGAGCGTGCGAAAGGTGGACCGAAAGTGGGACCGAAAGTGTGACCCAAAGTGGGATGTGGGGAGGCAAACGTTGGGAAATATCGAGTCTATGAGCATCACAAGTTCCGTGTTATTAGCAATTACTACGGCAGAGAAATTGCAATCGCAAGTGTCCCATTTAAATGTATTGAGTTATTTGCCAAAACGCGTCTACGTTCATTATAGCGCCCCCTAATGGCCGATCCTCATCAAATTTGGTACAGAGGCTCGGAGTTGGATGTCGAACAATATTACCACCTACTCTAATGTGGGATGTGAAATGTGGGAGTTATAGGCAAAAACACATTTTACGTCATTATAGCATCACCTAGTGGTCCATATGTGTAATTTTTGGTATGTGAGGTCCATTGTACATCTACGCTGTAAATTTTAAGTTGCTCACATTAGTGTAAGTTGTGAATCCAAACCTGGGTCCCGTAGGCCACACCCACTTTAACCAATCACTACCCCACTGTAGGTTTGTCCTCAGGAGTGGTCCTAGATGGTACCTTCAAAATTTCGTAAAAATCGGATGAGCCATTCATGAGATATAAACTTTATGCACTTGTAGCGCCACCTAGTGGCCAATTTTCGTAAAATTATTTGGGAAGCCTCAGAGGGTCATGGCAAACAAGAATCGAAAGTTTTGCGATAACAGCATTTATTTTGGCTGAGATATAGCAAAGTTCGTGATTTGTTTGTGCGTAATTTGCGCAATTTTCAACCGATTAAAAATTCTTTTGATAACTTTTTGCCAGATCGGTCTGGAGATGCTAGCTACCAATTTTCGTGCAGATCGGTTGCACGGTCTAGGAGGAGTTAGAAAAAGTAGGTTTATGATAAATTACAAAAAAAGAACTTTGCTACTGTATTTTCATCCACCCCCATGTGCATGTTTTTCTTAGGGAAGAGCCAAGTCAGCACTTCTGGTGTACAGCTGAAGCTTTAACCTGACTCATATGGAATTTCCCCGGTTGTAAAGTCTTATGTTTTTTTATTCATGTCAGGAAACGCTGTCGGAGAAAAGAAAGAAGGAATAAAAAAAAATATGGAATCGGGGATTGTTTGCATAAACCAAGAGTAAGAATAATGAGCTAGGATTACTAGCAAGGTCAAAAAGGTTGATAAAATGCATCACGTCAAAAGTCTTTAACGTAATAAAGCAATTTCCACTCAACCTTCATTTGTCAGTTTTCAAAATATTTGAAAAAAAGAATGTTTTTTAAGTAAAATAAACATGATGTTTGCTTAAATAATACCTAAAAATGTCCTTTTCTCTTTTTTATGGGTTTAAATAAAAATGTAACATTGTAAACCTCCGTTGTTGGTGTGTGTCAAGATTGAGGATAGCCATATGCTGTATTTGCCTACATATGAAAAGTTATTGTTCACAGATACAGTCACAATGTACTGTACCTTATGGACCTGCACAAGTAGATCTCTCATTTCAATTACCCATTTTTCCTTGGAGAAAACAGACATGCGTACACACCCACATGCAGGCACACACAATTACCTTAATGCTGCCTTCTGTAAAGAACGCCCATAAAGTCCATTTGCTGTAATGTACCCTAAGCCTCCCTCCCGTCTCCTCTCTGGGGAGAATTGTAATGAGTGGACAGGCCACAGGCTGACACGAAGAGGAATAAATCTAAGGAGAGTATAGCCTGTTCAGAATGAACTCTGACCTCAGGCACAGTGCAGCTTTCTGGGTTGTGGGGCTTGAGGTCCCCAGTAAAAAAAACTCTTAAATTGGCTACTTAGCTTCAGAGTCTCAACATATGGATTAAGCTACTGTAAAAAAGGAGATTTTGAGGTCTTGTTGGTGCATAATAATCTAGTAATAATGTATGAATCAACAAACGTGAGCGCACTCTTTATGACTTTGCGGCTAATGGAAAACACTAGTTATGCTTTGTCCATGGCAGTAGTCCCACTCCTTTCCTTCAACTCAAACTGTTGGCATGGCAAGTATGACAAGGCAAATGTGGCACATGGGACAAGGGCACCTTGGGTGCGTCTTTGGCTTTGTCAGCCCTGACGTTATATTAGTGTGTGTCAGAGAGTGTGAGAGAGAGACAGAGACTCTGCTCCCTTTTAAAGGACAGAACTGAAACACTTAGGAGTATTAAAATCAGAGGTATAGTCCGGCAGAGGAAGCTTGATGGATAGCATTGAGCTTTGCCTGCCAGCACAAGGAGAAGTATAAGCATAGCTCCCTTAGGCATTGAAGCTGTTGGGGTGATTATCTGTTTCACTGCAGCCCGATGTGAGTCGAGTGCAGATGCGCATGCATCACTTTGCGACTTTGCAACAATTGCTGTCAGCCACAGAATAACCTGCTAACGAGAGACAATAAAAATGGACCTACATAATGAAGTTTGTTCACTGCTGGCTACAAGTTAGCAATCAAACACAACAAAGGCTGTTACTTGAATGGCGTTTTGAGCTAATGTTAGCAATCAAACAATCATAGATAGCTAAAACGTTTTTGAAATTGTTTCCATCTTCTCTTATTGTTTGTTTGAAAGTTTATTATTTTATGGATTTCACAAATTTCAGTATGACACAGACGCTTGAATGGCTTTTTGAGTTAATGTTAGCAATCAAACAGTCAGATAGCTAAAACATTTTTGAAATGACTGCTGGCTACATGTTAGCAATCAAACACAAAACAGGCTGTCACTTGAATGGCGTTTTGAGCTAACGTTAGCAATCGAACAATTATAGATAGCTAAAACTTTTTTGAAATGATTTCCATCTATTGTTATTGTTTGTAATGAGAAAAGGTGTTATGCCATAAACCGTTTAAATCTGAGCATGCGCAACTCACATCTGCACTCGACTCACATTGGGTAGTGACAGAGTGAAAGAGTAAGAGAAGCAGATAAAACGCATACTAAGGAGAGAACAAAAAAGAAAAGGCTAGAAACAGAGACCAGAGATTATGCAATAACATGACCAGACGTGTGCAAGAGAGCGATCACACCAATAAAGAGAAAACCGAATGTGACTGTTTGTCCTTCATCTCTAGCCTCGTTGTCAGGGCCCATCTCTCTACTGCTACTGATCCTCCACAGAGGCATTCGATGGGAAGACAGGCGAGACAGATCAATGAACTGAAACCAGAGAAGAACCAGCTGGTGTGATTGAAAAAGACTGCAAAAAGGCTACTGAAAATGACTAGTTTTACTTATTATTGGTGCACTTTTATTCTGAAATTGTTATATAGGCCACACCTACAAAATGTGCAATTAAAAAAAACCGTGGAAAAAGGTTTAGGTCATCCAAATATGTCATGTATCAAATATGGAGAGGATTGGATTAAATGCACAGTGCTGAAACAAGAATATTTGTTGAGGCAGAAATGGCCGAGGCCTATACTGAAGTTTTGCCTTTTGCTCTGTATTTTTAAAATTACTTTAATGCATCGCTGTTTTATGAGATAAGAGCATGAAAGCAAAATGTTTATTATAAGGTTACATTAACTGTCAAAGAAACATAATCTTCCTGTGAAGAGAAGACAATTTTTAAATGTATAACTTCCATTTCTGTGAAAGAAAATTATACAGAGGTACTTGTGGGGACAGACCAGTATATTTGTTTGAAAGACTTATGACAAATGAACTGTAGATAAAACAAGTTGCTTCATGTCTTTTGTACACTGTAACATGTGTCCCTCATCTAAAAATGCCCTTAATTACTATTTGTAGTAATCGCTTGCTCTGTGACTTTATGGAGGCCAGACACCAAATTAACACTATATTTAACCTCTGGTTGATTTCTGGTTGGGGTACTGAAGAGTATGTAATTATCTAAGTCTCTTGCTATCTTTTGTGCCTGCAGGCCCTCATTCAGCTGCCAGTCTACATCTCCCAGTGCGAGGAGGTCAGAGTGTTTTTTGAGACCAGACCTGAAGACCTTAACCCACCTAAGGAGTAAGTCTCTTTCAGTAGTAATTTGTTTCTTTGTCCTCCTCTTTATCCAGCGCTCGGTTGCGCGTTTGTATTGTTTTTTTTGGCCATTTGAGACTTTTGTTTAACAATGTATCTTCCCGAAGTGATGACTTAGAAGTAACCTTGGTTTGTTTGCAGTATTTTTGTTTGAGATACTCGGTAAATCAAAAGTTTGTCAAAAGTTTGTCAGAGACATGTCTACGTCTAGCATCTGGCGGCCATCTTCAGTAAGTACCACACGTGGGCACACACATAAACACACACATCTCCTTAACTATTAGAAACCCTCAGGCTCACATACAATGGAAAACACCCGTTGTTTCCCTGACTGATGTCATGTCACGTCTTGCCAGCATTTATTTACAGCCTGCCATTAATGAGCAATTATTACACCCTCTAACGGATGTGATTTCATACTGTTGCACTACTTCCTGTTTGATTTTTATTTATTTTTTTCAAGCAGAAACAAACTTAATGGGTCCCTTTTTTTAAATGCTGAGTTAGCATTTAAGCATGTAGCTGCAGCTCAGTTCAGCCACCCGGCTCGAGACAGCTGAGGCTGCATGGTTGCTGTGAAGGCGTGCAGACCTGCTCTGTTGTCTCTTGTAAATCTCACTCAACACATTAGCGTTATATCCAGCGCTGACAGTTACTATGTGGCAAAACTAAAACATCAGTGGGCAATGAATGCCAGCGTCCAACACACACAAGCCATGTTGACATGCACATAACTTCACACATGGGCCTCAGTTACAAATGTTGTGTTAGTAAGGTTACCAGCACCGGGCAGCGGGGTTACGGGGGGTTAGGGTTAGAGACCATAATGCCGGGTTCACATTTTGACCCTGGAGATGGTTTTTACACCAACAGCTGTCTGCTCAGTTATTAGTTTTAACCTCTCTGTCATCACATACTCATGTGTGGCACCGGGCGTTGAGAAGTTTCCTCAGTCGGCAGGAAATTGAATTAATAAGTCCTGTGATATATGCTGGGATTGCATGTAGGGCCAGCAGTAGCTGGCACGTAAAGAGAGTGGGGGTTTTCAATTTGCAAGACTTTTGAAAATCTGGGTCATTGAAGTGAGAGACTATCCCTGCGTCTGACTCCCTTACCTAATACTATACAACTATAATGCACTGAAAACTTTAATATAACAGAACATAACTGTGCACTATTTTCGGTTACCATAGAGAAATTAATTAACTTAATAATTTTGTACTACTACTAGGAAAATGTTTAAAAGTATCTATTTCTTAATTTTCTGTTTTCAGAGATGTCCCTTGAGCTGTCGCATCAGTATTATGTTGTTTGCATTATGGCTGTCCTCGACTAAAGAAATTCTTACTTGACTAACACTCGATGATTTTGTCGACTAATCGATTAGGCAGATCTGTGCGCTATGACTGGTCGTGAAGACTAGAAAGGCGCAGTATAATTGCAGTCCATTAACCAGCTGTAAATCTCAGTTCCTCTTACAAAGAATCATGCAAAAGCACCACTTTAAATGTTGTGTTTACCATAAATGTGCTCATACGTTTCTTGGAAATAAATCATTCAGCACGAGTCTGAGTCATCTTAGTCGACTAAGACCAAAACGACCAAATAGTCGACTTTGAAGGGGCAGTGTCCATTAAAACCACATTCAAAAAATCTAGTGACTTCAGTATACTACAGTAGTATAATAATATACCAGTTGTCCCCTACAGTCACCTTGACATTTAAACTTAGTAAAACTGCTGAGCCAGTGAAATTGCAAAATGTTGCTCCACTTTTGGATTTATTTTTAATACTGTAGCTCCTGGTGCATTTGACCCAAAAGTGTGTAGAATTTCTGTGATTATAGCATCTTTCAAATTTTCTGAATGCCACAGTATGCTTTTGATACTACACAGCGAGAATTTAGCAATTCATACATTGTGGCTTCACATTTTATTTAGATAGCGAATGGCATTATGTAATGTAATTATTAATACATCTTGTGGAAGGCGGCACGATATTTACATTCATAATGTTAGCAATTAGGTAATGTCTATCAAGAGTGACATACACTGAGCAAGCAGCTGGGGGTTCTTGCTCAACGACAATTAAACAGGACACATTGCTGTTATGGGGATCGGATTTGAGATCCATATTTTCATCTATAATGTAACTGGATTTAATGTTGCTTTGAAGTGTGCTGTCTGTTGCAGACAGGTGGGTAACTGAGTTTGGTGTATTGCTCAGGCCTTTATGTCTAATTTAGTTGTTTTACATTATGGTTTGTGCTACTTCATTAAATAATCTGAATTCCTCTTCCACCACTGGTATTATAAAACATCGCAAAGACAATTTTATTTCCATGTCTTCCAGTCAGTGCACAGCAAAAAAGACATATCTCTTTTTATGAAGGAAACTCTCAATCAGAGGTGGTTGCCAAGGACACTACCTCCTTACTCCTCCTACAAAACCCCAAGCATGTTTTGGAAGTGGCAGGAAGAGAGGAGGCATTTGCTTGAGGTGAATTAATATAGGAAAGACCTTGGTTTGTCTGCATTGAATTGGATTACTGCTTTCTGCTGGTGTAGCCTGTTGTTTGGCTGACTGACAACAGGGCTGGTGTACAGACAGAGCAGCCACTGTGGGAGAAGATTTATCATGACCTATAAATCTGCTGCACTGAAGGGACATCTTAGACTTTCTCCTTAAGAGCAGCAAAGGAAGACGAGAGGAGAAGCTGGAGAGAAGAGGAATTTGGAATCCTCAAATGTAAAGAGGAAGTAGAGGGTCAGAGAAATTGATACAGTGGGTGAGAAGGCAAAGAGTCTAGAAAAAAAGGAAGTGTTGTAACAAGGAAAGGGAAGTAGGGAAGATCATAGATGGTGGATCAAGATGGAATAAGAGCAAGAATGAAGAGGAGGGGTTTCATTCACCATTTAAATCAATATTGTATGAGTGCCACCAATTTACTGTATTAAGGATTGGCTCCAGGTGTAGAACTGTATAGCTTTTATTTTAATGTGTCTGCAAGAATCAGAGTCAATACATCACATTGCCTCTTCTCTGTAACAGCAATCCTTTAAAGTGTGTTGTCACGATTCCTCTGTAGTTATAATTTGTTTTCCCATTCTTCATGTGGCCGCCATGACTCAATAATGGCTGCCTGATGTGAATGTTCACATGAAAGTTGAAATTGAAATTGGGCCCATGTTTTAGTTTTTTTCTATAACTAGCTTCGGAGTAACATGAAAACGTACGAGTGGGAGATTTGATTTGAGACTCTAAACTAGTTACAGTCATAATACAGTCATAAAATAATCATATTAGGCCAAGGATCCAGGTCATTGGCTACGTCTGGTGCATTATGTGACCCTGGTTTCACCTCCGTTCAAAACAAGAAAACAAAGCTCACACATACTGTACAAACACATTCTTGCTTCATTATAATCCAGATCATTGCTACTGATTTGGTTGGCCCGAACGGGGTTTTTCTTTTTATAGTGCATTAATGGACACGCTTATGGGTATAGATTTATTAAGACTTAAGCCTCCGCAATTAACAGCTCTGCTGATCGAACAATGCTTCATGTGGCTGAGAGCATTCATGTTGACGCAGGGAAATGGAGAGGCAGTAGTTGCCAAGGAAAATGATCAAGGCAGATGAAGGAGGGAGTTAAGTAGACATGGAAGATGTGAGATGGAAAAAATAAGGCAATGTAAGGCCATTGAGAGAGAGAGAGAGAGAGAGAGAGAGAGAGAGAGAGAGAGAGAGAGAGAGAGAGAGAGAGAGAGAGAGAGAGAGAGAGAGAGAGAGAGAGAGAGAGAGAGAGAGAGAGAGAGAGAGAGAGAGAGAGAGAGAGAGAGAGAGAGAGAGAGAGAGAGAGAGAGAGAGAGAGAGAGAGAGAGAGAGAGAGAGAGAGAGAATTAGCCACCATTGACTTTCAGGGCATCTGGACATTGAATCCTGACTGATGCTGTGGAGTGATGGTCTATTTATCTGGCTAATGTCTAAAGCAGATGCTGCATTGAATTTAAAATAAGATGAAATTTCAGCTATCGAGAGGCTCTTTATTCACAAAGGCCTGCATTGGAGAGAGAGGCAAGGTGACAATAATGTTAGCAATTATTGTTTAAGCTTTGCGGGAGTAATCAGTGTAAGTGTTGTGCTTTGGCACCATGACAAATTAAAAAAAATCAAATGAAACAATTCAAAATTTGATTAAATTAGATTATTAAAATCACCTAATGAGTGCCAGTTTGGCATGCAAAATTGATAACCGAAAACATCAATAGCAACAGAGATGGTACTGGTAGCAATAGCAGTAGTCTAATGTAGTAAATTCATAAATACAATAACCAAACATCTTGGAACACAAGTCTAAACCTTTTCTTTCTTTAAAAGGGCCATTCATGCTGCAACGTAATGTTAAAAGATACAGAATCACTGAAAGTAATGAGTCTGATTCAATAATTAGGGCTGCTGTCTTATCTTTTTTCAAGTTGTTAGACGTGTCAGATGATGTGAATTTTTATGCATATTGATAATAAGAGTTTTAAGTCAGCAATATCTCTTCAGCTCCGATTTGATATTTCCTAGTAGTAATGTGATGATTTCCTCTTTTTAACAGGGAACCCATTGGAAAGAAGAAATCAGGTAAAACCAGGCTTTATTTGTGTATTTGAAATGAAAATGGGGTTAAGCGGGCTCGAAAGTTGGTGTGTTTTTTGTCGTTGGAAAAAGGGGGGGGGGGGTTTTAAATCAGTGTTAATGCTTTTAATAATAATAATAATAATAATAATAATAATAATAACAACTTTATTTATATAGCACCTTTTAAAACATGGTTTACAAAGTGCTTTTACTGACAACGCAAGGCGAAAGCAGGATATCCAGAGGGCATTAAAACAACGGAGATCTCAACAATGGGGCCACACAATAGCAAGAAAACATTTTGGTTAAATAAAAACAAGAAGACAAAAGACGCAAGTCTTCTGCAATTCATCTGTACTATATAATATGACATTATCACCACCTAGTGGCCACAGAGTTTTACACAGGTTAATTTTTTTATTTATTTTTTTAAATTTCACCAGCCTGAATAGTTTTCTTTCATGAACAAAGACACATTCTGTCTATACTCAGCTGTTTTCCTGGAGTTGACTGTTATAGAAACCACCTTTGCCATTGTTTGACTGTTTCTTTTTATATTCTCTCTCTTCTCTCCATTCATCTAATATTCTTAAGTTGCATCCATATCATCCATTTTTTTTTCAGTTTTCTTTTCCATTCATTTCCTCTCCAATAGGGATTGTGGAGAGAGCGACTACTTTCCTAAAGCGAGGTAGTAAACTCTTGGTCGTGATGCTGTGTGTGTGACCCAGCGGGTTGCTAGTGGCCTGTTCCCCCCTCTCCTCTCCTGGCCTGGGCAGGTGGGATGTGGCTCTGTTGAAGGCGTGGGGCTTGAATTGTTTCATAAAGGAAGCATACTATATACAGTAGTTTGAGATCTTCAGACCCTGTGTGGCTCATTTATTGGTTGTATTTAGGTATGTTGCATCGGGACACAGTAGAAAAGACTGAAGATAATGGCATTTTAACTGTGCGCCTACATGAGAGGGATTTACCGTGTATCGTTTGAAGTCATGTGAAATAGTCTTCAGTGCAAAGCCCTATAGGCAAAAGTGTTGTCACGGAGTTAGATGTAAATAGTTTAAACTAAAGAGCCCTTTTGTGTATTAGGAATGTTAACCAGTTATTCAAAAGTTAACCTGAGTAACTTGGGTTAGTTTGTTAGTCCAGCCAATCTTCCAAGTTCAAACTCACCTCAGTAAACTGGCACATCCATCTGCTTTTGGCAAGAATTATTTTCATGATATAAGTTTCATCCCATTTGTCAATTAATATTAATATTTGAGCTAACTGTGGTTATTTGCTTAAAATGAAACTCAACCTGAAATTGCAATACTAATCTGAAAATTTCTCAACTTAAACTGTTGCAGGTGAATAAAAAAATATGGCCGTTTTAATTAAACCCATTTGCCTAGCTTGCAGCTGCTCACTGAAGGATGTGCATGGAAAGACTAGCTGTGTTTTTTATGCTGTTTTTAAGAACCATACAATTAGAATTTGACCACATCTGTACTTGTTCAGATATTCTGTCTGCCTGTGTGATACAAACACGTTTGTTTAATATGTGTCCAATCAGCACCTTCAGTGATTTGCATGCTGAGGCAGATTTTAATGTCCCTTAACCATTCCTGCACTGGCAAAGGCCGTTAAAGTTGCCACACTATGTATCAACCAAAAGGTAATTTGTTTTCATTTCATTTTTACATGTAAAGTAAATTGCATCTCAGGGTTGGTTGTGGACACGTTTTTAAAGAACATAAACCAAGAGAAATGAGCCATAGTGATATCAATTTGTGCTAATGGTTGTATTGTGAGCCATCACGTGGGGTAAAGTAGATTTTCTCAGGCTTCCTTGGTGCTAACATTGGTGGCAGGTCTAAGTGGTGTTGGTTTGTTTCTGTGTGAAAGTCACAGCCATGTTGATGATTGACTTAACCCTCTACACTAAACCCCTACCTTTCACTCCCATTCTTTAAATCTCCCATTATTCCTCTGTCAGTTTCCCTAACGCCATCTCTCCAATCACATCCGCTACCTCCTCTGCTTCATATCTGGGTGAATCTCCATACTCTAAATAAGCCTCCTCTCACTTAAACCTTTTAACTCAAAAGCTTTGCACACATTTTGACCTTTTGAATTATTGATGGCATTTTATCAAACATGAGTAGTTCACTTATTATATGTGTTTTGGCTCTTTTGTAAAGACACTGCTTTTATTGGCTTTTTTCAGTAAAGTTCCTTCAAGTGTGTACAAAATCTGACATTTTAAAGGTCAATTTCTCAAATGCACACAGATGCAATCTTACGATTTCAAGTGCATGGACATTTATTTAATATCACATTAATACATATTAATAAATATCACTGAAAAGCAGAGGGCAATGAGTGGAGGCTTATTTTTTACATTATTGAGATTTCATCTTAAGCCTGCTTAACAATGAGCAGAAAGGGGAAAGAGAGCTAAATGAGCCTTTTGATTCGTTCCTCTTAATAGGAGATTCCACCTCAGCAGACCCTCTCCTCCTCGACCAGTATGTGGCAGTAACAGACTATGAGAAGCAGGAGAGCTCTGAGGTCAGCTTGCATGTGGGTCAGGTGGTGGAAGTCATTGAGAAAAATGAGTCTGGTAAGTTCTTTATATCCAGTTTACTTTTTCATTATTTTCCAAGTCTTTCAGATTGTGCAAAGATTGCTCAAAAAAGATCGAAAAACAACTTGGGATATTTTGCACGGTGGAGACATCAGTAGCTTCAGTTGACAACTGTGGTGCCTTTGACTAAAATGCTAAACTCAATGGTGTCGACCGATAAGGAGATTATAACGTTCCTCAAATTAATACATGAAATGAATTCCCTCATGTTTTCCATACAGTCCTCCGTTTGACTGGCACTCTTTAAATGATGCCATCTTGTTGTGCCCTCTTCTTCTGCAATGGTTTAATTGCACCAGACTGGAGAATTAGCACCACCAACTGTTACTCTATGTGCCCAACATCTAATATTTGCAACATTATTAGTGGATGGAAAGCTGATTTGGTAACCATTTTCTTTTGCTGGAAAGTCGTTTTAAAATTTTGAGCTACATTTTGATGAAAATTTGACTTGTGTGTAACAAGTATGTGGGTGCTATTTCATTCTTAAGCTTCCCTGTTAAATGAAATTGAAATAATACACAGTCGCCATGCATATCAACAATGGATACTCAATTAACAATGGCATACTTCAATTTAATAGAACTCTCTCTAGATATCAATGCGTTATGTGTCAATATGTCAATGCGTTTCTATTCTTTTCGTTTAGGGTGGTGGTTTGTTAGCTCAGAAGATGCCCAGGGCTGGGTCCCTGCCACCTGCCTTGAAGCACAGGATGACCCTGATGACTTCAGTCTTCCAGGGGAAGAAGGTACATAAAGCTTTCTATCTTGAGTGTTGTTTCAGATTTCCCTAAAGGAAAATGTAAGATGCAAAGAGGCAATTTTAGAATTTACTCTCAAACCCAACTCTATGTAAGTTAATTTGTACCCTTTGAGTAATGAATTCTAATTTGTATGCAATTTTGACAAAATGTTGTACTGTTGTCTTCCTGTTGCGGTTGAGATGCCATAAAAATATAATATACTGTAATGATACAGTACAACACATGGTAGGAGCCCTAAAAAGTAAAGAAGGGTACCCAGCCTATATGCAAATTACAGACCATATTTCAAGTCTTGGCAAGCCTAAGAAGTATATGGTTTAACAGTGGACATTGAGCTGGATGCCCTGTCTTTGTTGGGAAGGTCACCCCTCCGAGCCGTGGAAGTAGAGATTCATTGACATTATCGCAGACCTATAGAAATATAATCCAAAAACAGAAGCAAATAAATGACCAATTAAACATGTACATCATAAAGCATGGTCAAGTTGTCCCTATGCTAGTCAGCATTAGGTCTCCAGGTTTTCCAGTTATGAGAAAGATTTAATTGCATAGTCCCAAGACAATGCTCAGGGCCAACATCACCCTACAGATCATAATTAACCGTGAACTATAATGTCTATAACCTACTATTAAAAGAACGAGTTATAAAGTAAGCTACCCTCTGTGACGTAGAGGGATTATTTGTCAGTAAATAGGTAAAACAGTATCAGACCTACCAGGAGTAGAGCTTTGATTTGTGCTAGGCCTACCAATACTGAAAATGCTTTCATTTAGGATCGGCACATGTAATATTCTCTTCCTATTTTGCCCCACTTACTGTGCTGGGATGTCAGTGCCTCGGAGATTCTGGTCACTGCCAAGGCACGTGAGTCGTCGCAGAACTTTAGGGGATCTATTCAGCACAGGTTTTGGGCAAGGTGGAGCGCACGCCTTTCTTCTCCCCCTATTCTATTTGTGTGTGTGCACATGCATACACATCTGTGTGCATGTGTGTTTGTCCATGCGTATGCATGACATGTTTGTTGCATGAGATCCAAGCATGTGAATTAAGTCCTTGCATGAGAAGTGGATTGTATTTTTTTTTTATCTGATATAAATAAAAAAACAATAAGAATAGTAGAAATGGCTGCCTTTCTAGTACAGTAACAAGTTTGTCCTGTTTGTGGTCAATATTTGTGGAGGATGTATGTGTGTTTTGTGTGTTGCACATGTGTGTATCTCACATCTTCTCACTCCACAAGATGCTGCTCAAGCCTTGCTCAGTTCAAATCAGTCAGCTAATGTGTAAAGTCAGTGCACTTATGTACCGATAACGGTATATCATCCTGAATTACATAGGGAGAGATTTGTGACGGAGAAAGGATTTTGAACCTTTTCATTAATAGGTTGCAGATATTATAGCAATAAACAAGTTTAAGCGATTTCATAAATGCAAACCCTACGCTACACACAGTTTGTTTATTTGTGTTCCCCTATTTGTGAACCAGTAAACTTTAAACTGTAAACTTCAAATCGGACAATATGTTCTTATATTTAACAATATTGTCTTTTTATGACGCCAGAGGAGAAGTATTCAGTGATTTACCCGTACTCGGCCAGGGACCAGGATGAGATCGACCTGGAGAGAGGCATGATTGTTGAGGTGATTCAGAAGAACCTGGAGGGATGGTGGAAGATCAGGTAATAATATCAATGACATTAACTCTGGAAAAGTAAATGCCATGAGCAAAAAAAAATAATCTGTATTTACTAAAGAGACAAGTAAATGTGTTCAAAAACATGAATTGACATCAGATTCTATATAATAATGAGAGGGGGGGAACCCAACTCATGTCATTGTACGGACTCTGTTTTTTCAGTGTTCTCACCTTAAGCCACTTAAGTACATTTCTTCTCCACTCAGGTACCAGGGCCGTGAGGGCTGGGCCCCAGCCTCCTACCTGAAGAAGACTGACATCCAAGGCCAGAAACAGTCAACGGGCGCTGCTGCTCATGCCAGCACCAATGACCTAGATGGGTTTTCTAAACAGAACCAGCAAAACAATGCAGCCAAAGAGAACCGAGACAACGGCCAAAAAGAAAACAGACTGTCATTTTTTTCTGACAAAAGTAGTAAGTGAATTCTAAAGTCTTTTAACCGTCAGGCAAAAAAAAATGTACATACTGTAATGCCAATCTACTCAACACATTCTAAAAGTAAACAAAAATGTTCTTGTGGATGACGTGATAAAGCCTCTTATCATTTGATAATGTATTGATTTGTGTTAGGCTACAGTCTAATTGTCCAGCCATAGTCAGCTGAACCAGTATTCTAAACCAAATCCAAATGAAAACCTGCGTGAAATGAATAAACAAAAATAATTAAATAAAAAAAAAAATGTCTAAGATGTTACAACTGCTTTGCAAATATACACCTCTGCAAAAATGATTGATTTCTTAATGTCTTTCCCCTCCGCAGAAGTGGGAGCAAGACACAGACCTCCTCCACGCAGAGATCTGACCCTTGTAAGAGATCCAGTTCAAATCTATGTTTGACACAGTGGGGATTCCTATTGTAATGGAGAATAGCTTAGTTTTTCTCAACAAAAGGTTTTTAATCGAGTTAACCTTTATGTGTCTCTCTCACATTCCACAGCCACGTGGTACAAACCTACCCAAGCCACCCATTCCTCCTCAGGTTGAGGAAGAGTTCTACACCATAGCAGATTTCCAGACCATCATCCCTGATGGTATTAGCTTCCAAGCCGGAGTCAAAGTTGAGGTGGGTCAGGCACTTCCTAAAGTTGTATTAAGATAGGTAATAATGTAGTGAAATATTTGGTAAATTTTGTCTTTTCATTTATTTCCGTATTAAATTTTAAAGTGATATAGTAAAATAAAATGACTCCTTTTTTACCTACCAGGTGATTGAGAAGAATAATGGTGGTTGGTGGTACATCCAGATAGATGACAAAGAGGGCTGGGCCCCTGCCACCTATATTGACAAGTACAAGAAGACCAGTAATGCAGTGCGACCTAATTTCCTTGCACCTCTGCCTAATGAGATGGAGAAGCTGAGACTGGAAGATGGTGGTTCTTCAAATGTTTCAGGCGCAGATGACAGCTGGTCCAAGCCTTTACCAGATGAGCCAACCACAGCCCCTGACGCCATTGCTCGGCCCAAGCTGAGAGATTGGAAGTCCAGTGCCAGCAAGGGGGCCCTTCCCTTCAGTGGACCTTTACCTCCGGCCCCAGCCACCCCTCCAGTCGAGGAAAAACCAGCTCTGCCACCTCGAAGGGAGTCCATTAATAAGAGCTTTGAATTGGAAGTATCAGAAAAACCAAGGGCTGATCATTCCAAACCTTTGCCTCCAAAACCCCCGGCTCCTGGGGTCATCATGCCGCTGGTTCCACCCAAAGCAGCCCCCTTCAAACAGGACAAACCATCAGAGCCCAAGAAGGAAGATAAGAGCAAAGCTCTTCACCTTAGGAATGAGATGGGCCTTGAATGTGGCCACAAGATCTCTGCCAAAGAGGTGAAGAAGTTTAATCTGAAACCTGTACCCAAACAGCCACCAAAACCCAAATCAGAAGCGCAGGAGGAGAAACCAGAGGCAGCTGGCCCAGCTGTGTTTATGAAGCCTAAGCCAGTGCTCCGACCTAAACCTGTTCCTGCTGCCAAGCCAGATCCTCCGGCAGAGAACAAACTAGACATCACCAACCTGAGAAGCAAGCTGAGGCCGTCAAAACCTGCGGATCCAGGCTCTGCATCAGCTGAGGGGAACCATCAGAATGACCCCTCAGCAGCAGTAAATAGTTCCTGTCCCAGTCTACCTCCTAGCTCTCCCCCCATCCATATCCCTACTCTCAACAATGGTAAGTACTGCGATGAGCCAAAACTACCCCCAAAACACATTAATGGTCATAGCCAGGAGAGCTCATCACCCCCTGCAAAACCAGCAGTGCCTCCCCACAAGGAACCCCCACAGAGACCCCCCACCATGGCTCCAAGGAGACCTCCTCCTCCAAAGAAGACCGACCCATCCAGCCCGATTGAGCTCAAACCTCCACCTGCTTTCAGAGAAATCCAGGACATTCCCAAGAGCCCCCCAACCCAACTCAGCAGACCCCCTCCCCCTAAACCCAAAGGGTTTGTTCAGGCACCTCCAAACAAAGAGAAAGAAGAGCCCAAAGTTAATAAAGTCCCGGTTCCTCCCAAGCCCCAGTTGAAGAGTGAGAAGCCCGGCCCTCCCAAGGACAAGCTTCCACCTTTACTCATGGAGCCCAGTAAGGATGAGCTTTATCTAGCTGTGGCGGACTTTGAAGGGGATGACCAAACATCCAGCTTTAAGGTGGGCACGGTGTTTGAGGTGATGGAAAAAAACAGCAGCGGCTGGTGGTTCTGTAAGAAAGCAGGACAAGAAGTTGAGAGCTGGATCCCCTCGAATTACCTGAGCAAGAAACCGTAGTTTGAATGTGCTCTCAATACCATCGCCATATGAATAAAGAAACAAAGTAATGATTTAAATGAACAAAACATATGTACTTTGTAGCTAATTAGCATTTTTTTATTTATAGGTACCTTTTTTTTGTGACACATTTTTGTTATGTTGCATTTCTACCTAAACTGAACCAGCAATAACACATGACCTTGTGATGTTTACGTTTTTTTCTTTTTATCTTAATTTTACATGAAAGTAGTTCTTTGCTTTCATTGCCATATGTTACAGAAGTCGCAGCCTGTGTCAGTTCTGCCATTACTTGGGGTAGATGCTAGAACAGTAGTAAATGTATCTCCACCCATGCCTTCTATGATATGGTGCCTCTATATTATATGCAAAGTGCTTCAGTGATTAATATACTGTGCAACTGTAGACATAGTACTTGTTGAAATCTTAAAAAAGTTTCCCGTATGGGAAACATGCAAATTCGTCTTTGTGCTCTTGTAATGCTTTTCTTTGTCGACCGCATAATTATTGTTGCAGTGACTTGTAACAAATGTGCACTTTTTCAGTCATTTTATATTAAATCATTTTAAGGTTTGCGCACACTGAAGAAAGTGAAAGAATGCCACAGTGCGTTTAATTTCTTAGTGTCATTAGCTATGATTTTTTTATACTCACTGTAACAACTATCAACCAATGTAAAGATGAGGCTAGAGCATCGAAACTGACAAGTTGAAAAGAAGCTCTCTGTCAAAGTATTTTTAACATAATCTTGTTATCTCACACCCTAAAATAAGAAGTCTGAAATTTGACTTGCAGAGCACATCTGCATATCTCTACCAGATGTCTGACCTAAGAAATTAGTAATCTACAGTGAATTGTGCAATGATTTACAGTATTGTAAGTGTACAGTCTGTCCTTAACCAAGGTTTGGTGCTCAAATAACAGTAAAGTATGACCATTGTATAAACATAATCTTTGACATTAATGCTTGACTGGTTTCAAGCATGGTCAGTATAGCTAATTATTTTTTATTGTACAGAAATGAGAGGCATATCTTAGCTGTTGTCACTTTTTCTTTAATGGTCCATTTGTCTGGTATTTTACTCTGTGCTGATAATAGGGATTAGAGGAAGTAAGGTTAGTTGATTTATGGGATTATCTAATTAGAGAAAATACAGAGGGATGCGGTTTTGTTTTTCTGTCAAAAGATAACAAAAAAGTCACTTAAAACAATTTAAAGTATTTAAAACAAGTGTCTGCTAATTTCACACCAAGCGGTCCACAAATGATTGTCTACTATACATGTGTCACTGAAGTTTTAGGTTTACTTAATAAATAAGCAAAGTTAGAATAACAAATGTACATTTGTGGTTCTCTAAACAATCAGACAAGGCTACAAGTTAACACTGCTTCTAGTCGCTACAATGTTATTCCACCTTCCACCCATGTTTTATAGAAAAAAGACGGTATGTTACCAACCAGAAAGAAGAAATGGTATTGTTGGGGTTTATTTTGTGAGGACAAAAGGCAGGAAGGCAAATGTATGGGTTCATGGTGTCATCATTTCAGTATTGTAATCTTATTTACTTTTTTGCTATGTATTTTTCATTACATTGAATCTCCTTTTACTTAAGTCAATAAAAGTTTCAGATTTTTCAGTTCAGCTGTCATACTGTGTCTGAATTGGTATTTCAAAGATCCCTGGACAAATGTTCACGGCTGTAATGTTTTGTGGTTATTTATCTATTACTCTTTTTTGAAGAAGTGAAAAGCTTGTTAAATATTGTTTATTGTTGCATTAATCAATATTTTTATATTAAAAGGTACCTTGTAGAGTTTTTTTACCACTAGTAGCACTATAGAGCTACTTACCTGGCCAGTGCCTTTGAGGTATGAATCTTATTTTAACTATACTACAAGTTTTTATAACATTTTTATGGCATACTATACTATTACTTTTTTATGGCAAACTATTAACTACTATGCATTTTTTATTACAAATATACTACTATACTTTTTATGACACTTGTTAAGCAAACTATAGTTTTACTTTTTTATGGCATTTTTGACGTGACTTTTTGGACATTTTTCATGACATACATACATATCATACTATACTATGACTTTTTATGACTTTTATTGGCATACTATACTATGTCATTTTTTTATGACATACTATACTATGACTTTTTTTACGGCATACTATAACATGGTCTATTTATGGCAAACTATAGTATGACTTTTTATAACATTTCGTATGACATTTTTTAAGTATACTATAGTTTGACTTTTTTTACGGCATACTATCATTTTTTATGACATACTATACTTTTATTTTTAATGATTTTTTATGACACACTATACTTTGACTTTTTGTTTTATGGCATACTATGCCTTTTTGACATTTCTCATGACATACTATACTATGACATTTTATGGCCTATTTGTGGAAAACTACTATGACTTTTTTATTTTTGAGCATACTATAGTACTATGGCATACTATACTATGACTATTTTTGACATACTATGACTTTTTCGATATACTACATACCAAGACTTTTTTATGATGGTTTTCGACATACTACACTAGGCCTTTTTTTCACTTTTTTCAACATACCATGGCTTTTAAATGGCTCTTTCAACATACCATGCTAGAACAGTTTTCAACATATATTCTTTGGTGGCACAGTGACTTGGTGGTTAGCACTGCTCCAACAGACAAGTACTGCAGACTCTGACCCACGTTAGATTCCCAGTCCGGGTTGGCCCTTTTCGTGATGTTTTTTTATAGTATACAATATATACATATACTATGACTATTTTTTACATACTATGCTATGGCTTTTTAATTATACTACATACTATGACTTTGTTATAATTTTTTTTCGACATACTAAGTTAGTTAGTTATATTTTATTTCTGTGTCATGCCAAAAATGTTCGCCCATCCCACATGGGATTACAAGGCACCACAAACTTACTTATTTAACAAACGTTTTCCTGTCGCATATACAAATCATTCGGAGAAATACATGAATACATATATATACACACACATTACATCTCATTACACCTCTTCTCCCAAGCTTTCTCAAGATAACTGGCTAATTTATATGTTTCATATGTGAACAGCCATCTCAGTCTTTGAGCATCGTCCATATTTACCAAATCAATCTCTGCTTTTATCTTACGAAACAAAAAATCACGCAGTTCACAATAAAAAGGACAGTAAAAAATAAAATGGAGCTCATTTTCTATATCATTGAAACAACACATGCTATGCTTTGACTGTTTGGTGGACCATTTGGTAGCGTATGCCTGTACGTTGAGTTTCGTTCCTTGAAGCAGAGGTCTGATCTGCTTTTTTTTTTACATACTATACCATGACTTTTTTATCACTTTTTTCAACATACTATGCTATGACTTTTTCGATATACTACATACTATGACTTTTTATGACTTTTTTCGACATACTACTTTTTTTTCACTTTTTTTGACATACTATACCCTGACTTTTTTTTTTTTTTTTTTTTTATTCAACATACTATATTATGACTTTTTTTTTTATCTCCCTTTGACATACCATATTATGGTTTATTCAACACAAAATGCTATGATTGTTTGGTATCTCAGTTGGTAGAATCAAGGTGATGAGGTTCATTATGTGGTGCAGAAGTTGAAGGTTCAACTCTGATCTGCAGCAATTTTCTGCATGTCTTCCCCTCTTTCTCTCTCTCCCCTTTCATGTCTAAGCTGTATTAAGGGCAGAAATGCCCAAACAATTAATAAAAGTCACTGTAGACTCTGACCCAGGTTCAATTCCCAGTCCAGGTTGGATGTTTTTTTCGACATACTATACTATTACTTTTTTATCACTTTTCTGATACGCTATACTATGACTTTTTTATGACTTTTTTCAACATTCTATACCATGACTTTTTTATCACTTTTTCCAACATACTATACTATGACTTTTTTCGACATACTATACTATGACTATTTTCGATATACTACATACTATGACTTATTTATGACTTTTTTCGACACATGAAACCATTACTTTTTTATCACTTTTTTTTGACATACTATACTATGATTTTTTTATTACTTTTTACGACATACTACACAATGACTTTTTTCAACATACTATACTATGACTTTTTTATCACTTTTTTCAACATACTAT
Organism: Zingel zingel; assembly: GCA_023566125.1. NCBI lineage: Eukaryota > Metazoa > Chordata > Actinopteri > Perciformes > Percidae > Zingel > Zingel zingel. The sequence goes on along the minus strand of CM042328.1, from coordinate 12,908,008 downwards.
ACTATGACTATTTTCGATATACTACAAACTATAACCTTTTTTATCACTTTTTTCTATATATTATACTATGCCTTTTAATCACTTTTTTAAAATGCTATACTCTGACTTTTTTCGACATACTATACCATCTTTTTTATCACTTTTTTCTACATATTATACTATGACTTTTTTATCACTTTCTTTCAACATATTACACAATTACTTTTTTCGACATACTATACAATTACTTTTTCAATATACTACATGCTATAACTTTGTATGACTTTTTTATCACTTTTTTCAAAATACTATACTATAACAATGCTATGATTGTTTGGTAGTTCAGTTGGTAGAGTGTATGCCAAAATAATCTTAAAAAAATATATTAAAGTCACTGTAGACTCTGACCCAGGTTCAATTCCCAGTCCAGGTTGGATGTTTTTTTCGACATACTATACTATTACTTTTTTTATGACTTATTTATGACTTTTTTCGACACATTATACCATGACTTTTTTATCACTTTTATTCAACATACTATACTATGACTATTTTCAATATACTACATACTATGACTTATTTATGACTTTTTTTTCGACACATTATTCCATGACTTTTTTATCACTTTTTTATGACAAACTATACTATGACTTTTTTATGGTATACTACACTATGGCATTTTTTTCATGACCTTTTTATGACATACTATACTATGAATTTTGTATGGCATTTTATAGTAGGACTTCTTTGGCATTTTGATGACACACTATACTTTAACTTTTTATGGCCTATTTGTGGCAAACTATACTATGACTTTTTTCATAACATTTTGTATGACATTTTTCAGTATTCTATAGTTTAGACTATTTTATGGCATACTATACTGACTTTTTGACATGTTTCATGACATACTATGACCTTTTTTTGCCATACTGTACTATGGCATTTTTATGACATCTTATGACATACTATGACTTTTTTATGAGATACTATAGTATGACTTTTTATCAGATTTTTATGGCGTGCTATAGTATGACTTTTCATGACTTACTAGATTAGGATTTTTGCGACATACTATACTATTTCTTTTTTGTGATGTACCGTACTATTACTTCATGGCTTTTCATTACAGTGGTCCAAAAAATGATCACAAACTAAGACCGTTGAGTTGGGTTAGTATAGTTTAACTCACACTTACTATACATGGATTATAAGATAAAGTGTATCGGTGACGTAACCAGTTTGAACTCAAAGCGCCAATAAGGTCTTGGAAAGTGTCTTGAAAAAGATTATACATTTATCTTTAGGATTCCTGCATATACCCTGACAGATGATCCTCCTCCTGCCTTTTGTTCAATGTCCTTCTCTTCTCTCTGTGTAGTCCTTCACTTTCATGCTGATGGTGTTACTGCCACTGCTATAAGAAAGAGCCTACACCACAGTCCACTAATTAGAAAATCTGCCTTTATTAAGAGTTATTTACAACAGTGGTTCCTTCTAATAGTTTCATTCACACTCACAAACCCTCCATACAAACTCTATCATGTAAACTGAGGCAGCGAGGAAGGAAAGACACGGAGCCAATAAACATGACAGAAAAGATCCGTTTTACAACAAATGTAAATACTTTTGAGAGATTGAGTGAGAGGGAGAGAGCCGTACCCGATTGCTGGCCTAGTTCAATGTAAAGCTGTTGGCCAAACTGCTCTAAAAACACTTCTCACTCAACGAGGCAACAGCTCCTCAGCTGCAAACCTTAGGTTCCAGGTTTTAAGATTAAACATCTAGAGGCATCTAACAGCATGCTGAATTGTTGCACTCCCTTAAGAATAACATGAAGAGTTATGTTCCAAAAATCAGCATTTGAAAATTGTTATTATTGCTTCCCAAGTACTTAAAATTATGAAGATTGAATCATTTTTAAGCAATGCGGTTTCTTTCAAAAGGGTGTTATATCTATTTTGGGAGTTAAACTCTATATATTATTCCCCTCTCAGTGCAAAGGAAGGCAAATATTAAGAAAAATAAAACCTCTTTAAGCTTAGCAAAAACATACATGTAATATTGCACTTTGGTTAGCAGGCAGTGCATTTACTGCACACGGTATAACAATTATACATTTTCTTAAATCCCCTATCTAACGTCCTTCAAAGAACAGTATTTTGCTTTGGCTTCGTTAGTTCCCATCCAGTGACTGAATTTACAGTAAAAATACAACAGAAAACACAAACAAAGGTCATAGTAGCAACGCTATGTGAATAACAATGAGCCTTGCCTGTAAAAATCTCATTCCTAAGTAATCATTTAAAAAAAACAATTACATTCTTATCTGGATTTAGCATCATCCCTCATTTCAAAGAAGACAAAATAATAAGCACATCCTTCATACCAGGGGTGTTAAAAAAAGAAAATATTTAAATTAGCATTTACAGTGATGATTCTGGATAAGGTAATTTTTTTTTCAGTAAAAATAAATAACAGCAGACTTTAGCTGCTATATGACATGCATCTGATGTATGGACAAAACAGGTCAATGAGCCAAGGCATACAGAAATGGAAAATATCAGAAAAAGGTAAGTCAATTATTACATTTTGGGTGTGCTTTTTGGGCATGATATTTGGAAGACGGCACTGATAATTTAACAAAAGTGCTTATGTGCTGGCTCACCAGCTTTCATAGAAACACATTCTTCCTCCTCATGCAAAATTAAATTCCTCTCAGCCAAAATAGTATTCTTTATTCAATACTTTTTTACTCATTGAGTTTGGTGCTGCATGTTCTGCTCACAACCACGTATCATATTACCCTCATGTTTATCAGTGAGCAATACGAAGCGGACTTAAAAAGAAAAAGGTTAAAACACTGTATAGAAGCAGATGCTATGTAATCGAGTCATGTGAAGCTCATGGTGAGTTTTACATCCATCAAATACTACAGCACTTTTTTTTTTTTTTAAAGAAAAATCTTAGAACATTAGTTAAAACATAAATATTCACTAAAACATTAAAAGGAACATAAAGGAGGGATAAGTATGCTGCCATCACAGGCAAAGCAAATTAAAACTGAGGCAGCAGGCTATTTGGGTGAGTGTGTGTTGGTGCTAACAGTTGGCAGAAGATATTCCAACGTCATAACGGCTGTTTTTATGTGGTTGAAGAGTCTTGGTAAGGCACAAACTTGGAGAGTTTGTTTGGAGAACTCGGGTTTGGGCAATCAGAACTCTCACTCATCCTGAAGAAAGCCTCCTGCTCCCTTTTCTTCAGGTTTAGCTCCTCTTCAAGGGCCTAGGAGGGTTGGAAACCAAAATATGCATAAGATTACCTAACCAAGCTTACATAGAGTGATATAGTTAAATAAACTTGTCTTATGCTGTACATGTGAAATATTCCTATACCAAGATAAGAAAAACTATTAGTGTTACGAGTTGTTTTATGGAAAACGTAATACATGCAGTTAAAAAATGTTTTTGACCTTTGTGCTCAAGTCCTTTTTCAAATTAAAAGGAATAGTTTGACATTTTTGAAAATATGCTTTATCATCTTTCATGCCAAAAGGATGAGGTGATTGATACCACTCACAGGTATCAATCTTCTCAACCCAGTTTCAGCTATAGAACACGTGAGCATGTTTCTCAAAATGTTGAACTACTTGTCTAACTCCTTAGCCGTTTTATACATGTGTATATAAAACATCCTACCATGTTCTCACCTGTCATAAGCATTTTAATAATTCCAGTACATGTATGATGTACATTATATGGTATGTGAACCATAAACCTAATAAGTGTAGTTATGTGTGAGAAGCATGCATTGAATTCATTTTGATAAAATTATGACAGGAAACATACCTTTTTTCTGGGCTTTAGCTGATCCCTCCAGTCCTTCAGCAGCTGGTTGTGTTGTTCATCCAACTGCTTGAGCCTCTGAGTCTCATTCTCAACCAACAGGTGACATTTTTCATTCTGAGGCAGAAAACAAGCTCTTGTTAACAATTGGAGGCCATTTATTGTGCTCATCTAGAGCAGCACATCGTTTAGACTGGACAAAAACTCAAATAGAGTGGCATAGATAAGTGATAGTGTAAAAGATGAGAAAGTGTTGCCCTTCATTCACCTGTAGCTGCTGCAGCTCTCTGATATTGCTGTCACACTGGCCAATCATCTCCCTCATCTGGTTCTCGTGTTTCTGCTGCTGATGCAGCCTCTCTGCCTTCTGCCGCTTATCCTCCTGCTGAGAAAACTACAGAGAGACAAAGGGGAGTGAGTTACTAAATAATCAACTTAATGCTTAACACTAGAACCACATTTCCTCATTTTTTACCTGCCTGGCATTTTTAAATGCATGTAACTATTATAAAACCTATTTATCTCTCAGTTCATGATTTTCTAAAATGGGTTCATTAATCATCTAGAAAGTTATGGGGGTGTGATATAAACATTTTACGCCCCCTTGTAAAAACCGCTGTATATTACTGCTCTCAGCATTCACACCACGCCAGGAGCCTAGCAACGCTTACTGTTTACACGTCTTTGGCCTCAGATGCTGTGACATGTGCCTACAGTTAGTCAAGCGATACACACCCTTCTAGATAGACCTAACTCATGTAGCAGTTTCTAGCTTAACTGCACTGGCAAAACTATTTATAAATATTTATATTCTTTAATGTTGTAATGTAAACCATTACGGGACAGAACTGTCTACAACCTGGAGCATGCACAAAACATAAGTCACAAAACATATTGTGTATGTGAGAGAGTCCTAACCAACATTTGTTTTCCTCTAAAATGTAATTATTTATATGCGTTAGTTATTATGTTGTCGTTTGTTATAACTGCTTCAAAAAATGCCATATTTGCGAGTGCTGACGCTGTTGCGACAGGGGGTAAAAAGGACCCGTTTGGCGGTTCTAGGGGGAAATGGAATGTAGAGTTAGAGTTAAACATGGGATTGAGAAAACCCTTGCTAGCCCCTACCTGTTTGATCTTCTCTCTGTCCTCTGAGGAGCTGCCTGTTGAGTTGATACGGAGGCTCTTCTTGAACATGGCCATGCGGGTCTTGGCCTCGCTACGCTGGATCTTAGGCAGCCGGTTCTTCTCCTGCTGCTGCCGACCTTTCAGAATCTCAATCATTCGCTGATTGTAGCACTGCATCTGTTCCTGCTCCTGTAGTGACACAGGAAATAGACACATTGTCACATTCATTTCATGTGTATGTGCTGAAGGACACTTGAAAAAGCACAACTGAAACAAATGGAAGCTCTGAATAACATTCAGCTTGATTGCTAAACATAAAATGGAATGTTAATTCCTGATTCGAGACTTTTGACCTGTACTCGCTACCCAAATTTAAATGGGTGCAGAATGGTGGGTGCAAACATATTGTGGCAAGAGGAGTTGTAAATCCACAGATTTACCTTCTCGTGTTTTTTGAGAAGCTGATGCCTCTGCAGGAAGTACTGGTCTTTCAGCTGCTGCTTCAGTAACTGGTGCCTCTCGTAAAGGTTCTTCTCCTCGATGTCCCATATCGTAGCTTCACGCTCTAATCAAAGCAAGTAGGGGACACACAAAATTAACAAGAGTTATTGGAATGTCAATACTGTAACATCCTACTAAACCAGGAGTGGCTAAAGAACAGTAAGACCCTATGGCTAACAGAAACTGTACCTCGGACTAGTTGGTGTTTCTTGTTAAGGCAATCCCTCTCCATTTCTGCAATCTCTCTCTTGTTGTTGGAGATGATTCTCTTCAGCGTTGTGTCCAGGTGGTTCTTCTGAGCAGCCAAGAATTTCTCCTCCTAAAAACAAAGAAAAGTCAAAGACATGGACAGAGGGAAGGAAATAAAATTGCTAAAAAGGCTCTAAGACTGTGGTAGACAAATAACTCAATAAGAGAACTTTTTTTTGTTGTTGATTGGACTAAGAGGTTGATTTATTATGTGCGTTTATTGTGTCTTTTTCAGCAACGTTTCTTTTTTTTCTTCAGTATTTAACATTTTTCAAAACCAGTCCAGTTAAGTATGCATGAAAATACAGTGAGCCCAAATGACTGTTGACCAAACAACTTACCTCTCTTATCTTAGTTTCTTGGAAGGAATTTATCATCTGCTTCAAGGATTCTTTACGCTGACTTCTGGGCAGTTTATCGGCAGATTGTTTTACCTAAATATATATAAAGAAGGCACATTTCAGCAACGTGTTTGAAAAATAAAAAGCTTTCTTTGACCGGTTTTCCATTTCCTTCTCCACATCCTTATCTTCAATGTACCTCCTTTTTCTTGTGTTTTATCTGATCCTGGAACCTGTTGTAGTCACGTTCCTGCTCTGCTTTGATGCGTTTGGTCTCTTCCTTGAGTTTAACATGGTGGTCTCCCTCCATCTTCTCAATAGTCTGCTTCTGGTGCTTCTCTAGGTTCTCCAGCTCCACATCGTAGTGCTTCTTCTTGGCCTGGGTAACAAGGTAAACAAGCACACTACTGTATCAGCCCTACAGCGTTGTGTATCACACCACTAAAGTTTAGCAATCACATTACATGGTGTCCGCCAGGTCTTGCTTAGCTTCTCGCCAGGTCTTAGTAAGTATTAAATGTTGAAAGTTTGCACTGTGTAGATGTGTTATGTGATTTTGTGTACTTAATGTGTATAATTTATTTATAGTACTAGATTTTACATCATCTGAAAGGGACAATCATTAGCACGCTCACTGACCCCCTGACTGACTGACAGAAGAAGAGCAACGTTGCAACTGCCAGACCTTCCTCCACAGCGCTGCGGAGGAGGGTCTGGCTAGTCCACACAGCATTCAGGGATGAGAGAAAAACGTGCTCTGGTTTATTGGCATTTATTTGCAAAATAGCCTCAGGAAGTAACTTGTTTTGGTGGAACGTGTGTACGTTCAACGGTTGTTATTCGTGCAAAAGAAAACTCAAATTGGACAGATAGTCTAGCTAGCTGTCTCGATTCACCCTGCAGAGATCTGAGGAGCAGTTAACCATAGTCCTCATAAATCGACCGGAGTTAAAATTTCAACACAAAGAAAGCAGAAGGTAACAAACATCCGGCCGAAAGAGGGACATCCGTGCAATCCCGGAAGTGGAACGTCATGGATATAGATTACCGACTGACCTCCACGTGTATTCAAAAAATCCCCCCAAAACATGATCACAAGTCTGCCCTGCTCCTGCCAATCTTCCTGTGAACAAATATAAATTTATATATATATATATATATATATATATATATATATATATATATTTATATATATATATATATATATATATATATATATATATATATATATATATATATATATATATATATATATATATATATATATATATATATATATATATATGATAAACTGTGACTCACATTCAGCTCCTGGTCAAAACGTCTCTGCATTTGTTCCTTCTGCGTTTCCAGTTTGGCGTTTAGGCCAGCCTGAGCGCGGTGCTCTTCCTTCTGCATCAAACGGAGCTCACGCAGCTCTTGACGTCTAAACGCACACAAACACACAAAATCATTTATTTACAACACTACTTTAGTTTATGAGTTTAATATTGTCACAGACACGCATAGATAATATTTAAGTGAATGCAGTTACTCTATTAATTATTTTAAAAGCAGTAAATGGGGTAAGAAATATTCCTTTTGCTCTCAGCCTCTGAAGGGGCATGTCTGTGTTGTGTTCTTGTAAAAATACGACCAAAGTTTGTTGGTATTACTGTTGAACACATGCAATGTCACATTCCTACCACTAGATGGTAGCAGAGGGCCATGCAAAGTGTTTAAGACTGCAACTGTACAAATTGTTCATTTAAAAAAAAAAAAAACGTCAAGTAATGTATGTAATTGGACAACAAATATAAAACTGTATCATTCATTCTATCTTAATATTTAGACTACCAACACCCTTATCTAAAAGTAACTTTTTTAGTTTTAAACTATAGACCGTATAGACAGGTCTTTTTCCATAACAGTTTGAGTATTTGTAAACTCAAATTGCAAGGGGCTAAAGCCCAAGAGCGCAGGATGCCTGAAATAGTATGTGTAGTAAAAGCAACATCCAACAGGCCACTTATCACTGTACAGACTTCACTGTGAGCTGAGGAATAAACAGGCCGCTGAGTTCATGGCTCTCATCATCAGAGAATGAAAACAGAAACAGAATGTGTGTTGTGTTGAAAGATCAAGTCATTCACATACCTCAGGAATCTCATCTCCTCATCTTTCTTCTCATCATCCCTGATGATCTTGGAGGTGGTCACGCTCACCTCCACCCCGTCAATAATAAACTTCCTGGTTCGCTTCAGAGTCTTACTCGAGAAGTCCTGAGAGGCAGACAGGGAGGAACAAAAGGTCAAACACAAAAAGTAGAACATTGGATTAAATCAGAACTTAAGTACAAGACAAATATTCCCTTGCACTTGAGTAACATGCATCACTATATGTGACTGAGAGTGCATGGTCACTGCCAGGTTGGTTATTGCGGTAGTTTAGTAGTTTAGAGACACAATGGGGGGCAAAGAGTATTGCTGTGGAACTACTCTCTAACTCAAAAGTTTTTTTCATTTTTAAACTTCAGCCCCAACCGATGTTTTCTTAAGTGACATCGCCTGAGGCAATTTATCAAATTTCAAGCAGCTCCCTTTAGAGCCACAAAAAGCATTTATACACCTTTTTCATAGTAGTACTCCACAAGACCTGTAAAGAGACTTTGATGTGTAAAATCAGTAGAGTTTCCCTTTAAATATGCGCGTTTGTGACTCCAAATGTTTTCATCTGGCGAAAAGAGAAGCTGGGGTGTGCGTACGGGTGTTGATTTTCTCTGAAGGCATTTGATATTCCTGTTAATCTGGTTCTACTGTTAGGAGCAGCATGGTGCTCCATCTGTTATTGTAATGGAATGCGCCATGCAGGAAGTAACCTCGTTTGCATAGTTAATATCACACAATGTGACTTGACTTCTTTAACTCTTCATATACAGTAATTTGGTTTGGTCACTGTTTAAAACAAACACAAACAGTCTATTTCTGTCATGGGCCTACCAAGATCTGGCCTGTGACCTTTTTTCTTTGCTCCCAAAGTTGAACAAACTCTGTTGGCTTGACCGGCGCTGTCTCGCTCATACCTCTTAAATTAGACAGTGTCCAGGGAAGTCATGATACATTAAATGTTTAATAGGAGTCAGAGCGTGACCTCACCTTATAACTGAACGGAAACAATTGTTATTGCTATCAAAGCATGTGTCCCCTATCTAAAATCAGCCTCCACGGATAATATTTATTTACAAGACTGATAGGGGAGGGTTTACCTTGCCAACACTGGGTAGATCAAACCCTGGATGTAGTCATTTCCTGGTTTATAAATAGTTTGTATAAGAGGAGAGGAGAGGAGTAAACTGAACCAAAAAGTGGGAATTAATTTGGTTTGTGCAAACTGCTGTCCACTCTGACAAAGCTTCCTTATTAACCCTCTACAGCTGCGCAAACAGACTACATATGAGGCTATTGCCATTGCTGACAGCTACTAGATGTCTAATACTGTTGATTCCCTTTCTACATAACTGACACATTTACAATAGCAATACATCTATGTGATTGTGTGTTTGAGTGTGTTGTTAAGAACACACTGGCACTAAAATCAGAGGACATGTGGGTAGCTCAGCTGCATTGTTTGTGTTTGAAGTTCTAACTTCCCATAACTCGTCATTCACAAAAACACACGCAGCTCTACTGTGCAAACAAATTAATTCATGAGCACATGCACACACTGATGCTCACAATCATACACACTCCGTACAGAAACACACTCTCGTACAAATGCTAGTGTCCTCCTGTCCAAAAAACAAAACAAAGATAACCCTTTCACTCTCACTGCAGGCTGCTGCTGCTGAATAATCTGTTCTGGAAAAACTTAACATGCCACAAACAGACACGATTCCACGCGCAGTCAATAGGATTTCAATCACGGTCGGTCCATAAGCCTCCAGAAGCAGCAGAGTAACAATGAGCTGCATAGAAACTTCCAAATGACACTGGTGAATACTGAACTGTTCCCACACAAAGGGCACTATTTGTCCCAATGAATGGGAAATGCTGCATATTTTGCTTCAGAAAGACATGGTGATAAATGATAAAATTGTCTCTCTCTTCTCTCCCTTCAGCTTCCTAACTACCCTTACTTACTGAGACTGTCAATCTAAAACACAATCTGGTAATTTTAAAGTCCTCTATGGATTACAGGAATTCTCCTTTTGTGTTGGATGAGGTTTTAAAAAAAATGCATTGTAATGATATAAGAAAGTTTACAATGCCAGAGGTATTTTAATATACTAATAGTATGTCCATATTCACCATGAATCACAACCAATTTAAAAGACAAACGTAAGCTTTAAGAGCATTAACTAGTATCATATGCCATATCTTCCCTAAATGCAATGTGTAGTGGAAGCCTAATGGAAGACAGGCTATCCTCTGTTTCAGACGGTTAACACCCACACCCCAAAACACAACACAATGCGGTTTCAGTTCCTCTGTGGGTGCCGAGAAATCGTTTTCCAACGAGTTTTTCTTCCTACATTTCACCTCAAAGACATACTCTCTGCTGAAACACTGTAGTGAATAAAGGATATACATATATCCCTGTTTCATTTATCTTTGCATTTAAATAAGGAGACTGAAGGATTACTCATACATGGCAAATCAGGCTGCTTCAAGTAGAGAGAGTTTTGCTTCATGCTGACTCACCCTTGCAGACATTGAGATTGTCTCCTTGGGGTTCGACATGTCCATGCTCTCTGATGCCATGCTGCCTGAATAAGAGTACCGTTTGTTGATAATCCCTCCATTAATATAAGGTGAGACAGCATCTGCGTTTCCTCCTGTCGATATCTGCTCTGGGGTATCCTTGGGTAGGCTACCATTCAGCTCAGAACGGGGGGAAGGTACTGGGGTAGGAGCAGAAGAGGGAGCGGGAGTGGGTGTAGGAGTGACAGGGGGACTTTGGCTCGGAGTTGGAAGGCCTCCATTAGCCGCAACGTTGCTCTTCTTCTCGGTCACCTGGACCTTGGGCACCTCTGGGTCTGTTGAGTCTATAATGATGTCAACATGTTGCTCAGATACCTCGGGCTGAGTGGGAGATGGTGGCTCTTCCATCTCTGGGGTCTCCACAGCAACCTTAAATTTAATTTTTGTTATTATTACTAAACACATCACAGTCAATACTATTTCATTTTCTCAATCTAAAACATCAAAGAGCACCTTTTCCTCCGATGTGGGTGTACTCTTCCCATCCTCAATGCCCGAATCTGAGCTGGAGGTCCTAGTTGAGGCCTCACTTTCAGACTTCTCAGACTCAAGAACGACTTCATCGGCCAGTTTGTCATCCAACCCCTCTGGACCCTTTGGAGGGAGATTCTGCCGTGGTAGAGGAACAGGGACCACCATGACGGCGCCTGGCTGCTCCTCTGTTGGTGTACCTGGCTCGACCCCCTTCCTGGGTGGAGGTATACATGTGGTGGGGGAGGGTGTGGTGGGGCTCGGGGTGTCCGGAGACTGGTCTGCTTCCAAACTGGTCTGACTGGTTTGGCACGGCTCCTTTCCTGGAGACTAAAGGAATAATGGGGAGGGAGAAGAGAATTGTTGTTATGCGGTGATGAGACAAAACATTTGATGTTTCAACACTTTAGTCATTAGTGTTCTCCCAAATGTTTAAGTACAACAGAAATCACATTTTGTCATCCTTTTCTGTATTATAAAAAATAATAACATGTTTTTGAATGTATTGTTAATAGTTTTTATTCAAAAAGGAAGAAAAGTGTATTCGGGGAAATATAAGAAATGCTTCTTTCCTTAGCAGGAAAGTGGGTTGTTGGCCCTGGTGTTGGGTAGCAGGCTGCGGGCAGTGTGACCGACTACTTAAATAAATGTAAAACCGTTGGGCGCCATTATGAAACAAAAACATTTAAAATACAAATTTCCTCAGTTTGTTTTTTTCCTCAAAAGGGAAACAAAGGACAAGTGATTTTCAGAGCAGATATGTATGCCGTAGCAGACATTTTCACTTCAGTTGGATTGAATAGTAATGTTTCTGAGGCCGATTGCTAAAGTCCTTCAAACGTCCCACCTTCAGTGAAGTAACCTTTACCTTTTCTTCAGTAGGAATGCAGTCATTCCTGCTTAGCCTGCTACTTCTCACTGTGGCTGAGATGGCTATCTAATCTGTAATAAGTACAATAATAATTGCATAGGCTTATCATGGCTGACAACCATGAGTTATGGGATTCTTGACGATCACACAGCTAAATAAAGCAGTGGGTAGTCCTCTTGTAAATTGTCAATAAAAAGACACAGCCTAAATAAAACTTAAAAGCACTCTAAAACCATCAATACAAATAATCTTAAAATATAAAAGAAAGAATTAATAACAATCACTAAATGATTGACTAATGTGTCCAAAAACATCAGTAACCAGAAGGAAAAGTATAGAGTTTCTGCAGCAATTATATGAATTCTCAGAAAGACACAATTTTCACAATTTAAAATCTAATTACAGAAGGTTACAGACGCGTGTTAGACATGGGAATTCTATGGTCTATGATTTTAAAAAACAACTGAAAATGTATTTTCAGAATGATGTGTACAGCCATCTGTCAAATGGAGCAATTCGGCTTCTCGAAATACCTCTCCGCTGTCTGCCTCTAGTGGTAAACAATGCCATCGGACATCTTTATGATCTACTGGAGCCTTTCTAATGTCTCAGCAAACATCTCTGTCTGGCTGTGTGTGATATAAAAGGAAGAGATAAACGGTCAGATAACTGCTTGGTTGGCTTTTTAGGGCCTTGTAACGGTATGTGTAAAAATGTTGCTGTGTGGGTACAAGAGTGTCCTTGCTGGAAGAGATAAGGAAACAACTAGAATTATATCATAGTTAACTAAACACAGGGATGATAAATAGGTTTGGTCTCAGTTTTGTGCTGTACTGTTGAACATGTTTGGACAAGGGCTGTCAAAATAACGCGTTAATTTCGATTAATTAATCTGAGAAAAAAAATAACGCGTAAAAAAAAAAAATTACGCAGATTAATCCATTCCATATTGACGTTTGACCCGGAGCCGTTCTAGCCACCATTGGACTGTAAAACGAAGGAGGGAGACGAGAATGTGCTGCCTGGATCATTGATTGGAACATTTACTTGTAAAAGTCTTCTTCCTGCCAACCCTGGCTACTGAAATCTGGTGCCACTGATATGTCTGCACTTCTCTCTGATGCTCTGAAACAGACGATACAGGCAACACAAACACCGCTGCACGTGACGCTAGTTAACACTATACTCAACAGCAGCTAATGTTAGCCTACCGCTAGCTAGTAGCTGGATTAAAATCGGTTAAAATGCTGACAGCTAACGCTAAACGGTGTAAAGTTTGACTGTGTTTTACTGTAGAGGATTCAACACCGCTATGTAACAATCTGCAGCTACCGTCTGAAACTGGTAAACTACAGCGTCGTGGTGCATTTGAAGTTATTGTAAATGTCAATTTCCAATTTAGTGGTTGTTTTTGTCGTTCAACAGCAATTTACTAGTGAAATATTACTAGTTATTGCTATTGTTATACATTATTATTAAATCATTTAATTTTGACCATATGGCCTTAGCAATAAACAAGCCGTTCTTTAATGTCACCGACTGTTGTTTAGTACCCTTTTTTTTCTTTTCTTTTTTTACTTTCTTAAAAAGTATCGGTTCAGGCACCGTTAATTATGTATGCGATTAATTTCGTTTAATTAATCACAGAGTATGTAATTAATTAGATTACATTTTTTGAATCGATTGACAGCCCTAGTTTTGACATTAATATATACATAATACATAAAGAAAATAGCACCACCTATAGAAACTCAAACTTAATCACGAATACGAATCAAACACCTATACTGTTTGATTCGTAAGATGTCTGGAAAGAGGAGTCATTTTCTAATGTCACTACAATTGTGCCAAGTTATTCCCCTAAATTAATTTTAAGGTCATCACACTAACCCTTCACGTTAGGGGAGGAAGAGATACGTGGACAAACATTCATTTTCGTAGAGAGAAAAACATCCACATTCAACACATTGGTCTGGTCACAGCTTCCTGTTGGCATGGGTATTTTTAGTGTCTTCTTCTATCATCCCTATGAGTCCCTGGTGTTCAGTAAACTGACTGCCTTTAGTTAAGGGTCACAGTATAGCAACAGAACAATGTGCTCCTTAAATAATTTACTCCATCAGGAGTTGTGAGGTGACAGCGTTTCTATACAGGAGCGAGGATGAAGGCAGCACCTATATTTAACCATGTGTGGGTGTGGGTGAATGCCAGTATTCCGGTTTCTGTTCCTTTGTTTGTGCTGAGGGCAGGAGGTAAACTGCACTCTCATACTGTATGTCACTTTCTAATCTCATGCCTACTGTAGACGTATTTGGCTTCTGCAGAATGGACCTTCAGTCCTTTGGCAGGAAGGCCATGTTTACAAAAACTGCAGTTCAAAGGGGTTAACAAGCAGAGACTTCAAAAGCAGGGGAAGTGTACAGTTATGGCAGAACAAGTGTGCTTTTCGGGGTAGAGGTGCATGTGCAAGTAAGTGCATGACTTTGTGTGATTATGTGCATGAGTTGCGGCGACACTAAAACGAAGGCTCTTTTCTATTTCTAACTCGTCTCGACAGTTACTGTCCCATTATTGACCTTGCAAATCCGAATCACGTGTACTTAGAACCCAACCCATGGACTGCCCAGTCTCCTTTTGGAAACAAACAATGACAGAGAAGAAAAAGAAGGGATAGAAAAGAAAAAAAGAAAAAGTTTAGTACCACAGTTAGCTCCATAACGTCGTCCTCCTCTCCTTCCTCTCTATTGTCCTCGATTTCCTCCATGACTTCAGCCTTGGCCTCGGCCACCAGCTCCCGCAGCGGGCGGTTAGACGTTACGGATCTCACAAAAGGGTGCTGTGGACAGATGGGGCAGAGGAGAGATGGTTAATTAATTATCAGTTAAAATACACAGAGTGACTGATGCTTAAATAGCAAGACAACTGTCTTACAACTTTTAAGTCTAGTTTTTTTTGCCCTTGTATTTCATTTAAGGCATCATATTCTAAGCATAAATGAGCTTGTAAACACCACAAAGAGGGAGAGAAGCTAAAAGGCTTGACTCGACCACAAGATAAACACTCTTACAACCATAAAACAATATTTCCTGGAGGGCAACAGAACACATTATGCATGGATCTGAGTATCATTAGACCATGAGACTATTGCTAAAGGGGTTGCTGCAAGTACTAGACTGACAACGAAAATATAGGAATTAGACAAGGAATAGATAAAGGCAATGAATAAAATCAAATAGAATTCTGCTGAAAATAAATTGCAGTTAAATACATTAACTTGCCCATGGGCTGCAAGAAGCAACTTGACATAAGAGGTAAGGCTACAGGAGACTTTCACTGCAGGGGGAACTCTATCTGCCACCTGCCAGTTCCTGAACAGCTACAACAAAAGTGGCTCTACAATACAACTCTACCTTTAATGGCACACTGATGTAGCAATATTTAATCCAACATCATGTCCCTGAAATTGCAAGACCATCTTTAGTTCTACAGCTGCTAAAAAGGAAAATGTGTTTCGCCATAGTGAAAACAGGGCAGTAAAAAGTTGCGTGCAAGGCGAATAAAAAGCTAAATTAAAAGTTGAGTGCATCTGAGTGCATCTATTATTCAGATGCTTTGCACTACCTTCTAATTTAATTGGAACAGCTGACAAAGGGAAAAGACTACAAGAGGTGCTGGACCATTAAGTGTGCATGCACATTTGTTGATCACAGTTGTTTGTGTGCAAGTGGCTTGTCCTCAAGGACTGCATTAGGCTTCAGCTTTTAACGTCTCGAAATGACTAACGACAGTCAGCTCTTGTCTGATGAGTCAGGTAGTGTAAAGTGCCATCTAACTTTTTATTGTACCAAAATGGAAATAAGAATGCAAGCATAAGAGTATGAAAAATATTTAATGTTTTTAAACATATACACACACACCAATTGAAATTCAAGATCAAAATGGTCTTAGTACTGTTAATGTGACTATCTACATTGGGGCATCTTGTATTTGTCCTCACCAAAAACAGCAAGAAAGACAGACAGACAGACAGACAGACAGACAGACAATTAAATAAATAAGCTCCACTCAGCCTAACCTATTTGATACAGCAGAGTAATGTTATGATAGAGTATTTCAACACAAGCTTAGCAACTGACATAGAGGAGAGAGACACATTTCATTCAAGACACACAATTCAACGGATTCTGACTTCAACAACCACACTACCACTTCCTGTGTGCGCACCAACATGCTGAGAGATCAGCGATCCAACTGTTAAAACCATTTAAGCCTGCGGTGGTATGGAGTGAGATGAACAAATGCTGGGACTTCAACATGTGCAGCTACACTGAATGCTCCAATAATACTTTACAAGCTTGAGATGCTTGGAAGACTGTGAGAAAGTTTAGCTAGTGTTGCTGTAGGTACATGCATCTAAGGGCAAAGTAAATTAAAAATGTGTAGGCAGTCTACTGTTCAACCATACCAACAGTAAAATGGTGTCTTTAAGGACTTTAAGGATTGAATTTTAGACAAATTTTCTCCAGAGTTTAACAAGAATCAAGCAGAACGATTAGATGAGAACAAGATCTATCGAATGAGTGATGCAGTTAAAAAATAAAATTAGGTAGTCTACCATACCTCATTTTAGAAGAATAACAGTATACAGCAGATGTCAGAATCAAAGTTAGTGATGCTGGTCACTACACACCGATGCAAGAGCTACTAATACTACTAATCGATTCATCGTTGCAGCTTTAGTTCTATCCTTTATTCAATATAAAAGTCTAGAATAGTAATATATCCCCCAGATTATGAAATATTTTTTTGTCCAGTTGTCACTACTGATCTAAGCCTATACTGCTTAGTAAAATTACTGAAACTAAATATTATCTTTGCATCTCTTTTCCTTTCCCCTCAGTCCCCATTAGAAACCCTACAGTAGTAACATCTGAGATTTCAGCTTGTTGTAACAACTCAGACCTCCCATGCTCAAGATAAACCCAGTTTCCTTGAGGCACATCAAAAGGAGAGAAAAGGCAAATAGTGTAGTATTGTTGCTCTGTTAAAGCTGGCTATGTTTCTTTGTACTGCCATTATAGATCAAGATGTGGATCAGTGCCGCTTATGTCCTAGGTTTCACGTTGCTTTAGACCCAAAGAGGCTAGTGATTTTGGGTCTTACATGCATGGCTGGGCGTGAAAAGGTTAAATATGAACAACATGGCCCATTAGGGGACTGGAGGAGGGAGGTGCATCGTATGAGGGCAGAGTTACTTCTGTAGCAGTGACAGTGGAGTGTGTTCATTTGTACTTCTTTCTTTGTGAGGGTTACATTTGAGTTTTAGACCTTGAGTAAGCATATTTTTTTGGGAAAGTGTGCTTGTGAAAGGCATTGTAGTCAGTCATCACTTCTTCAATAGGTGGTTGGAGGTTAAGGTTACATTTGGGGTAATGGTTGGTGTTAGGCAAGTAGTAGTTTTGGTCTACATGAATACAATTGACTTGACTTTCATGTGTCCAAACTTTGAAATATCAGTCTGAGACAAATCCCTTACTCAGTATAAAGTAGTTCCTGTGAGGTCTGTGAATATATACAGACAAATAGTTCCTGTGAAAACTGTTAATAGCTTCTTTTGAGGTTGATCTAGAGAAACAGGGACATATTTTCAACAAAATAATTGGACTTTTTAAAAATGATTATTTGTTCCAAGGCTTTGGGCACCAAAGGCAAAATATAATTTCCCTCCATGACATTTGGGTGGTGGCAGAAATGGTAGGGATAAATATCTCAGAAGCTGGACAAATTAAACCACAACAGGGGTATTAAAGTGTGACAAAAACCAAGCCTGTGCCATTAAAAGCATGCCAAATTAGCCATTAGCAGTTCCTGTTTGCAATGTAACCATGAATTTCCAGAAGACTATCACAGGAGTGCTTTGATACTGTAGAAAACCTAAAAATGTGGTGTTTCTCAGGCAAGTTCTAGAGTTACAATAGTCTTTTTTCTAAGCAGAGTAAAATATGTGTATGATGTCTTTTCTGTTTCGATTTGACCGACTTATGACTTCAAGAAGAAGTACAAATGTAAATTGCCGAAATCTCGCACTCTTAAGTACCTTAACTGCCTCCATGAGCTGTGTATCACAGCCGCTTCTGCGACTGTTGACTGAACGGGCCGAATTACAATAACTAACTTCCTGTTTTTTGAAAGGAAACACCGTTATTCACTGGTCTCTCTGCCTCAGACCTCCCATGACCCCCTACAACTCTCCTGCACCCTACTGGGGAAGCTTGCCTCCCAGCCTCTGAACTAGAACAATCGGCAAGAAAAACAAATATCTTGGAATTAAGGGTGAACTGACTCTTTAATGTTAGAATTAGGTTTTGAGTAAAGTCAGGGTAATAGTTCGGCTTAGGCCTATAGTTGATAGTGTTATGGTTCAGGGATAAGGAATTCATGATGTCAATGAGGGCTTTCACAAGTAAAGAAGTATACATACTGCATGCGTGTGTTTGTGTCTGCACATGTCAATGTTGAGAACCACTACAAAGCCCTGGCTCAGAGATAAAATAGCCAAAATACTCCCATGGTAAAATTACCTGACCAGATGATCAGACACAGAAAAACTAACACTATGATATATGAATGGAAGCTACACCCAAAACACTGTAGAAAATCCTGACCATGAGAAACTATGTGGGAGGAGAACTATATTCAGTAATGAGTACAAGTCATCCAGATGGTCTCCCGCCAGCCACACAGCGACTGATACTGTGTCATGTTGTTTTGTATACATTCTTCACAAGCACACATGTGGCACAAACACAGGGCAAGAGGTTCAAATCTGTTTAAAACTAATACCATGTTAGAATTGCATGATGACAAAGACTATGATTTGTCCTTTTTCCTCTTTTTAAATAGTCACACACACACACCATACAGTTTAGCACCTACACCCCAGACACGCTTATCTATGATTCATTATAATCTTCATGTTCACTTCCTGTGCTACATCTGTTTTCCAAATCCATACACTCCAATAAATAACTGCAAGGCTGACCTAGAACTTACACTGATGGTAACTTCCTCACTTCATTCAACATCCACTGCACAGCAGAATGTAATGCAATCATTGCACAACTATCTACAGTAAATACTATCTGACAGCCGTATAGGAGCAGCAGACATGATAAACATCTAAAACCTCCAGCACGGCACCAAAAACCAGACCGCGCCCGTCTCTTCCCCCCCACCCCCCACTGGGGAGCACATGCAGAAATCCCAGCAGGCCCGGGTCTAGGATTTTCCTCCCTCCCTCTCTCTCTCTAATTGGACAGAGGTGGCGAGCTCAGGGTAATCCAGATATACCATTGGCTTAGGGTGGGAATGTAAATAGCTGGAATTCCCTCAGCTGTGGGATACAGACAGGAAACTGTGGCTCTGAATTTTAATAGACGTTGCGCTTGTGCTTTAATCCACACCCTGTTACTTTTTCTCTCATTTTTTCTTGCTCGAGGCTTTGGGAAACAGCTTTAAGTTCATCCTCAGGTATTAAGGTTTTACTGCTAGACTGTCATCAACCTCTTTAAGAATATTTCAGCAGTGCCAAAGTGGCCTTACATGTAAACACTTGTCCTTTCCTATAATTGTCACTTGTCTGGATTTATATGCATTTACTGTTGTTGGAAAACAAAGGGGATTTGTGATACCTATTTGTAATCATACTAAATTATTTGGCACAAAAACTTCCATTGTCCTTGAGATTTAAAATGTTTTGAAAGCTCCCAGAGGGTGCTTCAAAAGTGAATAATTCCGAAATTCCTAAAATGTTTACTCGCCTTTCTTCACCTTTATTTTTTAGTATTGTTATTTCACTTAACTTTTTCACTTTTGATGCTGTCCTACTCCTTCTCTGCCTGCTCCATTTCTTGCCCTCTCTTGTACACATTCTAGACCTCTCCCACTGACATGCTAGTACCTTCTACAGGGGCACGGCTCACTTTCCTGGCATTGATCACTCCATTCAAGTCTTAAAATAGAAGAATAAATGGCAAATTGCCCTGTACTTTATAGGTGTGTTGGTGCAAGATAAGGACAGAGCAAAGGTAATGTTCCATCATGTATCAAAGTGCAGCATTGTGTAACATCTGCAAGAGCCAGGGCCTACCTCGGTGAGTTGGGCTACAGTCGGACGAGTCTCTGGATTTTTGTCCAAAGCTTTCTTCAGGAAATCTTTAAACTCTTGTGACCTTGAGTGAACACAAGAAAACAATCAAAAACAAGAGGTATCAAGATAGGGGGGAGCGAGGTTAGAGGTAAAAGGAATAGTTAACCAACATAAAAAAAACAAACATTTGAACACAACATTTCCAGATATGTGTGATGTTGGCACACGTGGGTCATCTTTGTGCACAGCTGTGCTTTCTAAAATAAAGCTTTCAACAGGAATGATGAGTGGGCTCCCCATCCCAAATGCCCTTTCAGCACCTGATAACTTCCCTTTTGCAGAACTAGATGTGCTGCTATGGAACATTCAGACTCATAAAATTGATAGGGAAAAAGTTATAGTTTGGCACTCGCTAAAGTCTTTAGTTGTTGCTATAGTTTATTGATAAGGGTAAAATGGGCTGCAGGCAGAGAGGGGGAGGACAATGTGATACACATTGAGAGTCTACAGTAAATTCCAGGACACTGAGTGTGCAAAAATCTGGTAATAGAATGAAATTAGATGACCCAGTGAAATCTAGACAGGAAGATATAAGCCCCTGTCCTCCTACCATATTCTATGTCCAAACTAATCAATCATGGACTGTGCAAAATAGTTGTAAATACTAGGGTTTAATTATAATTTTCTGGCTAACATATCCCTGCTTTTTCTTCACAACTTGCACATATTATATGATACAATTACTGACCAGTGAATTTAGAGTAATCTCTAATGCATTCTCACCATTTGTGCGGCTGCTCCAGGGTGGGAGGCTCTGACTTGGCGATCTTCAACAGCACCCTCATGGGGTTGAGCTCATGGTGCGGGGGTTCAATCTGGGCGAGCTCAATCAGAGTGATTCCCAGAGACCAGACATCAGCCTTGTAGTCGTATGGAGCATCTTTCATTGTCTCACACATTACCACTTCTGGGGCCATCCTGAGACAGAGTAAACAAAAGGTTGAATAGTCATTACCATGACATATGGCACACAAATTTGTTTTAAGTAAAAAAAGAAATTGTGCCAATATCACCATCACATGAACATGTGGGAATACTGAACTTTAGAGGCAGTTCACAGGTCTTACATATATACAGTAGTTGCCAAGCATCAAGTGACAGAGCTAATAAGTAACTACATTTCTAAGGATGGTAACCATCATGTTGTAAAAATCTGATTCTGATCAGTCCCAGTGGGATTTAATAGTTTCAGATATCATAAAGATACACCTGCAGTATTTACAACACTGTTGTCTGAGCAACGCAGCAATGACTAACCGATGATTACTGTAGATAACAATAAGAGTGTTTCTCCTCTCTCTTACTCACAATTTTGCAGATGTCAACATAAAGCACACTCTCGTTGCCTCTCTTGACTTTTCGGATTGTTGACTTTGCTAACCAGTGCATTTAAAGCTATAGTGCATAGTTTCTGTCGGCCCCATGAGGAATTCTAAGTAATGACAACAAAACTGTCTGCGTGTCCACATGATACAGCCTTCCGTGATCGCGCACACCCCCCACCCATCCTCCACGCAGTTGCTAATAGCCAAGGAGGACAGGGAGGATTAATGGTGGACTCTTTAGAAGAGGTAATTATCTTCACTCGAGTTTCTGCGCGTGAAAGTCACCGGATGACACAATCTTCTGAACATGGCCATACTGAGACATACAGAGAGAGCTGTGTGGAGCTGATAGTCTTAATTAGAACTGTAGCAACTCATTTGGCAATGGCTTGAATGTAATGGACGTTCATTAATAATCCAAATCAGTGAACAGGATTGTTTTGCATTGGATTTAAATAATGTTGCATCAGTGTGATGAAATATATTGATTTGCCAGGCATTTAATTCACTGTATTAAGCAAAAGAGACAGCATTTCAATCTTTGAATGGTTTCTCAATTGAATTTCTTTTATTTCTAGAAAAGAAAAAAAAAGCTTTTATCCATCATAAGCTCATGGATAGCTCTTTTCCTTAATAGTGCTCCAATGTAGAGTAATATCTTACTCACCAGTATGGCGTTCCAATGAAAGAATCTCTTCTTTGTAAGGTTTTGGTGTTTTTTGCAGACACGCCAAAATCAGCTACAAGAATGAAGAGACAAAAACAATAAAACGTGACATGAGATAGTTAAAAGAGTTCCGCAGAAGCATTTAAGAGAGAGTTATGCCAGTTTAAAAACATCATCCTTTTTCCCCTTCGTACATGTAGTAGACAAATAGTTTGTAGGTTGTAAAACTGTCATGACACTGAGCACAAAGCCAGAATCAGTGAATTTATAGCAGTTCAGTTTCCCAAACAAGCTGCCCCTATTTCCTGACATTACCCTCAGATTACAGGGGTGTTGTTTTCACTTTAAACAGGTTTTTTCTCTGCAAGTAAGAATACTACGTGTGGCATGACCAGGGTTGAGCACTTGGCAGAAGCCATTTACTCACAAGGCAATAGATGAATGTCTTGGTTTTGTAGACTACAATTCAAATATGTATACTTGACCTTCCAGTGAAATATATAATTTTAGACTCTTGCAGTCTAAACTTTTGCAGAAAGAACGTTTACCTCATACAAAGACAGGAAAAAGTACTTCTGCTTTTATTGTACAGGGAATAAGAGTTTACACATTAACATGGTAACATTATTAACCTTATAAACCTAGAAGCCAAATACACTTCAGTACATTCTGGCAAAGCTTTTGTAGAATGTGCTGCATCACTGGGTTTAACCTACGATATTTTCTCTTAAATAATTACCAAGGCTGTGTCTCTCATGAAGCATTATGATTATTATTGACAAATATTTCTATCCTACACACCTAAAGGTTAGGGTTAGAGTGCACAGTAATAGGTGTTTCAGCGGGGAACTATTTCTTGCGCTTTTTCTGTTTTATTTGCTTTTTTTTAATTATTATTATTCACAGTCAATAAACCTAATTTAACCTAATTCTTTAGTTAAAAAAAGCAGAAATTATGAATTATTTTGACTAATAGTTAAGATCAGAAGATGTTGAGTGAATCACAGACTGGTATATGTCAAAGTTTGATCAGGATACTGTTTTTAAACCATTTTTTTTTCCTCAACACCCAAAATTCAATGAAAGTAATCATGAATTTTACCTGCGAAGACATACATTCATGCATCCATGTTATTTTTGGTCAATTTGGTTAAAAGAAACCCATATTTCTGATATAAAAAAAAAATAATTTGACCCAAGGACATCACAAGGGTTAATTTAGATTTAGTGATTTGATCTTGTTTGTTAGTATAAATAACAATATTGTGTTGTTACATAATGTTACATACATAATGTTTAATCCCATGTGTCATAGGTGGATATAATGCATTTGCATGACCTCAGAGACAGATAATTGCTGCCTTGTTTGAATTAGCACGTAGTTAGATAAGTTTGGAAACTGTAAATGAGTCAGTGTCATGACTTAATGAGTTTAAAGAGGCAACTCCCAGTGATTATATCTGACTGTGGTGTCTTAGGGACGAATGTAAGGCAATGGAAAATGACTTAAAAAAGAAGTACAAGTCCAGCCCAGTGAGCAATGTGTCATTTGAAATTGCAAAAAGAGAGAGAGCAAAATAAATTGTAATGATAGCATGGACCAATAAACCGTTTGGAATCAAATTCAAGTTAGAAAAAAGTGCAGCAATTTCCGCAAAGAATCAGCACCAGACTTTGAAGCCCTATGCAGCTTATAGTTACTCTCTACTGAGTGTTTTGGTTTGTTGGTCTGAGTGCAAAACAACAAAGAGTTAGTCAAAGAGTACCGAAAGTAAAACATCATGCATGCAAAACACACACAGATATTTTTGTTTAAAGTTGTATGTTTGAGGATCCAAATGTCATGCAGACATTTAGAAAGAAAATCTGCACTTCCTTAACTTGCACTTACTGTACACAAAGCACATAGAGACCATTTTTTTCCTTTTCTGGGAACTACACTTTAATCCAAAACATGCTGGCGAATGGGTTGGATCCACAGCTTCAGCTGTGCAATGTGAAGAATGTGGAGAACTCCTCGAAAAGCCAATAAATGAAAATATGCAAAACTTCTGAGAATGCAGTTTTCCCACAAAATGCTCACTTATGATACTCCTAAAGCACCACAGGAGGGGAAATGTGTGTGTATTTGTGACAGCATATATGTGGCTGAATGTGTGTGTTCAGCCCATACAACAGAATATGTAAGACTAAGAAACAACGGACTATAGTTCTAGAGATAACCTGTAATATGCAATTGTAACACGGGGTCAATCTGAGAATTAGTACCACTTGCAGCATTTTGTTAGTGACATGGTTTTCTCGGTGAATGATGGGGCGTAAAGAGAGACAGATTACTACTGGCCTTATCAATTTGAACAAAATCCAACTCACAAATTTCAAATATGTTTTTAAACACTTCATGTTGTTACTCTGAACATACCGTATTGCATTTTTCAGACTTTGTACACCTGCTTGCGTGAGCTTGAACAAAATTGACACCATGATGCCTAATCAGTGACTAATGGTAAATGCAATAAACCTTGCTTTCTAGAAATACTAGAGTTAAATGTCAACGTTGTACAAGCACCTACAACTAGCAATATTCTAAAGTATGAATATATAAACCCCTCACCCAGTTTGATGTCCCCATCCAGCATGAGGAGGATGTTACCGGCCTTCAGGTCTCTGTGGATGATCTTCATGCTGTGGAGGTAGCTCAGAGCTTCCAGCATCTGGCGACACACCACCTTAATCTGTGGCTCCGTCAGACCCCGATCCAACTCTGATAAAGGCAAGAGAGGTCAACACAGGACACAAGAGATGGAGGGTTAACTATCACAGTAGGATAGAGGGTTGAGAACAAGAGCCGAATCGAAGTGAGAGTTGAGAAAACTAGCTGAGAGGCTTCAAAAGCCATTATGCACACTTCGCAGATTCCATATTCAGTGTACATACAATCATTACAAAACAAAGTTTGAAGACTGATGTAGTGTGTGAACGCCGCGAGAGAAAATAGAAAAAGGTAAACCTGTGATGATATCAATGAAAGTCTCTCAGATAAAGTTGCTGGATAAGTAATCCCAGATCAGAAAAGCTTTCACACATCCAAGCTAGTCCTGCCCTGCAGACTTTATTCTACTGTGTCTGTTTGGTTAGCTGCAGTGGGGGTACAGACAGATATGAGGATGTGGATTACCCAGAAAAAACAGACCAGGGGATTTTCCCACACAGGAGGATTCCACCATGTCTGACTGCTTTCTAAAGCATTCAAGGCCCCACTGGCGAAGCTGCAGTTCATGATCAGCAAAATTTGGGAGCAAATCAACCGTATTGTGATAAACGCTGGTGTTCTAGACTTCTCCTATAGAAAATAAACATGCCGTGATTCTTCAATAGTATAGACTGGAGCTTTAAGACAATAGCGTGGATTGAAAGCACCTATTTGACCTTTTATCATGTTTCTACACTTCCTTAAACAGGGTTTCTGCAGGTTTCAACAAGTCAAATTTAAGTATTTTTAAGACCTTTAAGAATAAAATTTAAGAACTTTTTCACTGCAAAAGTACAACAAAATGCAGTGTCACAAAAGTACTTGCAAATTAAATCAAATTATTAAAATTGAATTAAAGTGACAGATTAATAAAAATCTGTACATATACAGCAAATTATATTTGGACTAGCAAAAGAAAGAACCACAACACCACGAAGAAAAAAAAAAAAAGGAAAAAAAAAAAAAAAAAACCTTTCAATGAGCATTAGAGGTGGCATTGCATGGACGTAGGGAAATTTAAGACCTAGAACACAATACTTTTACAAATTTAAAGACTTTTTAAAGGCCTAACATTTTGATTTAGACTTTTCTTAGACTTTTTAAGACCCCGCAGAAACCCTGTTAAAAGTCAGTGCTGAAGGGACAGGTGTAGTCACAGCACTGCTGCAGGTTTGGAACTCTACTCTCGTGACAAGGAGGAAGGTGGAGTGCTTATGATAACAGAGCGCCAAGAGAGAGAAGCCTACCTAGCATTGTGGCATCCACGGCACCTCCGGGGCAGAACTCGATCATGATCTGAGGAATGAAGGGGAGAGGAGAATGGGTTAAACTTGACAGAGCTTTATACAGAATAAACATACAATTGACTGCTGTTCCTTTTTCAGGTATTTATATGTAGCGACAGGAAGTACAGATTACTTTGCACACATGCACAACTAGTATTTTTATAACGATCACATGGGTATCTTGTAAATTCTTTCTTGTAATATTCTAATACATCTCAACTCATCACCTTCACGTAAACTAGTGCAAATTTTTTAAATACTGGGTGATGAATTGTTTTTGGTTCTCCGGCTGAGAAACATTCAGCACTGACGGACCATAAGGGTTTGGCACTTCAACTTGGGAGTAATTTAGGAAAACCGGAAATGAAGTGTGGCAGTAAAATGAGCTAAGATAATTAATAACATAGGCATAACAGTCCACCAATGACAATGAAAACCACAACAAATTGGGAGTGCAACATTCCCAGCCATTCTTATTCACATTACTTTGTCATCGGCCAAAAGAAGGGTGAAAAAATATATATTTGTTGTGTTATTTTTTTGGTAAAGCAAACCAAAGCAAAGTGTGGAAAGGAAAGAAGACGAGATGTTAATGTTATGTCATCACTACCTGGAGAGCTCCCCCTGCTCTACATTAGTCAAACACTCTTTGACATCTGTGGGGAAAGTACTAGAATACACACACTTTGCAAAGTTGACAGCTGGATTCAGACTGAAGTGTGTGATGAAGTGTCAGGCCAACTGTACACTTCCCGGGACACACTTCCTGAGACACACTGCCAAACGTATAATACCAGTTCAGAGAGGAAGTAAAAACACAGAGAGAGGGACGGGGAGAAAAAAAAAGATTCTGAGTGCACATTCCCTAAATGGTGCCTTGTTGGCCAACAGCAACTTCCAACAATTTAATTTCCTCTCCTTACATAGTCAGTCTCTCTCTTACACACACAGCACACACGCCTGTCAGAAAACCTCTAAATGTTTCGTTCAAGTAAAGTGGGACCAAAAAAATAAAAACACAAGATTTCAATAATAATCTTACGCAGAGCAGTTTATCTTGATCTATTGATTAAAAATAGTTAAAGATCAACCCCAGGTGGTGTGCAGCATGCGTATTTATGAATCCTACTATGGCCACGCCAAGACCCGCCCTTCAATAGCATTCACACACTATTATTAGCCAGGCGTCCATGCTTACGCAAGGTAATGTAACCCGATTTGTACAGGTCCTATCCTCTGACCAATCGGCTATCCTAACCTTAACCACTTGAGGTCAATGCCTAACCCCAACCAATCGAGCTGCTTCGTATGGCGTGGCCATAGTAGGATTCCTAAATAAGCGTGCAGCATACCTTGTGTTGTGTGATGTCACTTATTTAATCGAGTCCTGCTTGCTCTGACAACAATGTCAAAGCAGCAACCTGGTATTTGACAGGGAGTGGAGTTTCAGTCCAGAGAACAGAGAATCAAGTACAAAAGGAGCAAGCACCCCAGGTACAGATGAATGCAGGAAACAATGCATACCTCTGTGCACACGCAGTTGCATGAAGACACACACGCTTTAAGGAAAACTCAAAGATGAGGAATGTCAAGCCTCGTTTGGATTGACAAACCCCATTAGTTTGGGTTTTGTCACGCGTTATCAGGTTCTTTCACTTCGGTCTCTTTAAATGACAGACGCAAAGAGACAGTCTGGCCTGCGTGTTACATGCTCTGCTGCTTCCATCTTTTATATCTCTAAATAATCACAGAAAATATCACAAAGAATTGACCTCTGTTTGACTCAAGTTCTATTAAAGCACTCACAACTTGGTTTAAAACTGTTTTTTGTCTGTAACATTTTATATATTTTTTTTTCCTGAATCAGAAACAATTGAAGTTATAGATATAAAACTAGAACTGCAAGCAGTTATGACGGGGTCCAAGCCTCCCCGGCACGAGTCGCCCCTGATGACACGCGGAGCCCACGAAAGCAGAACCCACGACAGCAGAGCCCGCAAAAAAAGAACCCAAAGCACGATGGTGGTGAGGCAAAAGTCAGGAAATTTCACTAAGCGCAAGCTCCAAAGTCTATAGTGACACGCAATAGCAAATTTCGCATTTGTTGAGTGAAAGGCCAAAACGCTTCTACCTCAATTATAGCGCCTCCTAAAGGCAGATCATCACCAAATCTGGGATACAGCCGCAGGGTGGCATGTAGAAAAATAATCTCAAGTTTTGATCCGATACCTATTAATTTGCCCAAGATATGCTAAAGTTAGTGTTTTGTGGCTAGCTACAAAAATTAGTTTGGTTGTAAATTGCGCATACTTTAACTGATAAAATAATCTAGTTTTATTACACATTTCAGTACGAACCATTTCCCTATTCCTGCTCACTGCAAAGCAAAACACACATTATTTCTATTTCTCCTCTGTTTAAAAACCAACCACCTGAATTAACCCTTGTGTTGACTTTGGGTCACATTGGCCCGTTTAAAATTTTTGTTTTATAACAGAAAATATTGGATGTAGAAATAAGCGCTGAAAATGTGTAGAAGAAAAATTAAAAAATTGAAAACGTTGGAAAAAGCAAAAACAAATTGTGAAAAAAAATTTCAAGGTTGAAACGAAGACAACACAAGGGTTAAATGAGCTGCCCTTCAGTAGTAACACATTGTACTGCCCAACCTAAACAGCTGTAGATTACACTACTGTGTCACAAGCAACTGGTTTGTGTTTGCGTCAGGGTCTCTGCAACCACATTTGCTCTCCCTGCCTGAAACAATTCTGGATGACGTGATGTGTTGCGGTGAAGAATGTGCCCCGACTGGTCAAGCTAACGTACATGCAACGCATACCTACTAAGGGCTGAACACACGCAGACACAGGCTTTACCTATCCCTCTCACTTACAAACACACACGGGAACACCCAAAAGTCAATCACTTTTTTTATTTTGAGTCACAGCTCTGGGATTTCCCACCTATTTTGTTAAATGGGTTAAACCCATAGGTTAAACCACGAGATACTGAATCTAGAAACTGTCTATATTCTCACGTTTGGTGTAGAAAAGCTGATCCTATCATACTATATTTATGGTAGGTTCAGAGGAATAGATATTGGGCTTTCACAACTGATTTGAAACTTGGCTAAAAGCACCTATTACAATACTGTACCTCCTTCATTAGACATTTTCTGCTGGATTTCTACACCGATTCCCCAAAATGACAAAAAAAACAAAAAAACATTGTGTCACTTACCTCTACTGCCCTACAAAGGCAAAAGACCTTAACTCGCCAGAGTGTGGAACTGAGAAAAATGACTTTAAAGTTTTTTAGTTGTGCAGCCAAATGAATTATAGGTAGGACACTGGAAATCTGGCAATTAGATCCAATGTATCTACATAACAAATCTTGAGCTCAAACTAGACTTTTGACTTCCATTTTGAAGTTACTGTACTCTGCCTTTGTATTGTCTGCAAAAAGTGAAAGGTCATGCAAAGACTAAAGAGGCAGTAACTTCCAAATTATCAATATTTTGTTGCTGATCACCATATACAAAATCATTATAGTAACATGTCCATAAAATGTAGTAATCATGGCCTATATGTCTGATGATTTACAATTACTTAGCCATTTACTGTACTTATTGCTATCCTGTACCGTAACGCAAATTGAGCATTCCAAAACAAAGTCAAAGAGCAGTTACTGGTGTTGTGGTGTTCTGCCTTGGTTTCTCCTGGGCTTTTACAAGTTACAGTTACGACATCCCATTATTTTCTCGAAAAAACAACGAAACTGAC
Source organism: Zingel zingel (assembly GCA_023566125.1). Classification (NCBI taxonomy): domain Eukaryota; kingdom Metazoa; phylum Chordata; class Actinopteri; order Perciformes; family Percidae; genus Zingel; species Zingel zingel. Next base: position 12,877,863 of record CM042328.1, on the reverse strand, counting down.
TCAAGATACTTCTCCACATTATAAAGGTTGTCTTGAATGTCCCAAACATATCCGTAACTCACTTTTGACCAAAAACGAAGTTACTGCCTTTTGCAGGGCAGTTTAGTGGAATCTAACCATTGAGGCATGCAGGTTTTGCCCAGATAATGAGTTACAAGTCTCTCAGATTTCTACTTTCACCGAATACAATATAGGCAGGAATGGAATGTGGCATGGAATTTTGTTTATGGTGTTTATGGGGCTCCAAGCACCAAAAAGTCGAGAAGCAAAATTGTCTCTTTAGAAACAGTGTCCCCATTACTCTGGATAATGCAGCAAGAGTTTTTATTTTAGGAGAAATAGTCCCTATGGATTCCATTAGTATTTGGGTGGCAGCGTAAATCTCAGGGAGGTATATCTCAAAATAAAACGGAAGTAAGCAAGGCAATGCGTTTTTTAAACCATTTAATCAGGAACACTTAACTATGCTTCTAAATGATGCGTGTAAGTTATTTTCTGCGTTTATCGTCTCCCTTTGTCATCTCTTTAACCTCCCTTCTCTCCCTCGTTGTTCGTTCTTCTCAGTGTGTTGATGTCAGCAGTCCCTTCCCCATGTTAAAGGTTCTCTTTTTCTCACGCCGTGGGCCTGGCTGCCCCTCCGGCCTCAAGACCAGATTGTTTCTGAACGGGAACAAACAGCCCTTCTCTCACCATCTCTCTCTCTTTCTTCCTCTATTCCTCTCTAATTCAGTAGAAAGCAGAACGGGTGGGTCATCTCACCCCTGCCCAGTCCACCCAGCCGGAGGTTACTGAGGCCTGACCGCCAACCACTGGTCAAATTGTTGAGATCCTGAGGTTAGCTTGTTCACTTTATCATGTTGTATATAATTATTGTACTGCCAGTCAGATGCTCATATGTGCATTTTGGTGGTAAGTTTGTACACTAACCCATACAAGTTGGTTGCTCTTAAAATACAAGCTGAATAAGAGATTGTCAAGAGATTAGAGAACATCTAAAATAATAGAAAACTATCTGAGCACAGCTTGGAAGTGAGATAGTAAAGCAAAATGTGACACTGAAGCAACAAACAGACAGGAAGCATGTGGTCTGAATGCTGCAGGAAGGGATCTTCGTACATGTGAATTATCAGCACAAACTAACCCAGTCTCACAGTCCAGCTTTGACTAATGGAGGAAGTTCACCTTCCACACTCAGGAATTCCAGTTGAGGACAAAACAACCATGACTAGCTCTGCTCTGGTGCTATGTAGAGGCAGAGACCGGTCATATCTAGATGGTTAGTCAGGTTTGAGGCGTGTAATATTTGCGTTGTACTCAAAAATTGTAATCAATCCTGGAGATTGTCAGTGTCGGTCATTTTTTGCTAGACAAAGTTATATAATCCTCAAGATTTTCATGAAATCAAACCCCATTGTTGATACTATTTATGGTCAACATTTTTCTCTACAATAGCCAATGTGTGATGTATTTACATCCAGGAAGTATCTCTCTATATAGTAGTTCTCTTTGGTAGTATCGGAGTGAACAAACTGAATATCATACTGCCGCCACTTCACATTAAAAGCGCTCAACTGGTGAATATGGCGGTTGCTTTTATTTTGAAGCAGCCACAGGAAACTATTGATTGTTCATTAAAAGAAAAATGAGTCTACAAAACAAGAAAATGGTCATTTTTGGCATTTTCCATCAGCAGATCACTTTTCATTTTTGAAAGGGAGTAATGGAAGAAGAAATAGCCTCCACAGAAAGCTTAGTTAGTTAGATACCTCCACTGCCCTGCTTCTCAGTTCTACTTGCTGTAGTAGCAAACCACACTTGCTCTTACCACAGTAACCACGGGTGTTGCCCAATCCAAAATGACTCAAATCTGGTACTTAACAATTTCTATTGTTTTAATAACTTAAGAAGGGAGCTTAAGGAAAGAACAGTTACATATAAACTCTAAATCTTACATTCATAATAATACCACAAGTAGAGGGTTAAAAATAAATAGTTATAAATAACTAACTAACTAACTAACTAACTATCTATCTTTAGTCTTACGACTGCCTTGTAATTCCTCAGATATTCAAGGTTGTCCCCCAGCATGAGGTCACTATTATATTCTTGGCCAGATACACTGGGAGATTACAGGGGGAGTTGAACACTTGACCCAGTGAGCGAGTGTGGAGAGGGAAAATAACTTGAGAGCAGAAAACACTGAACTGAAATCCATCTTCATTCTTGCTTTAACATCAGGGTGAGGATTTGGTCATTTCTGATGCATTATGTCACCCTTGGGGGGGTCTTCGGTCATCCCCATTTAGGCAATCCACTTTTCTTATCTTTATTATTCAGCAGAGCTTTCATATATAGAAGAAATATACTCTGGATGAGATAGTGTTGCAATAAAACAACAAGGCAGTCACAGATTGAAATGAAACATCCCATGAGCCTGCCAACATACAAGGTTAAAAATGTCCGTTTTTCCACTTCCCTGCTGATCGTTCAGGTTTCTGTGTTGTGGCTCTGTTTGGAAAGGCAACAGAAACTCCTCAAAAAGAATACGTCTTGTGAGGAGGGTAACAGTGTAGACAGAAGATAAGGTCCCTTTGGTACATTATGCACCAGTTTAATACAACAGCAGCCTTGACCAGAGTGTTCTCACACAGCAGCACAACACAGCCTATTCAAGTACAATTTCTTCAAAACTCAGTCCATTTTTTCTTTGTTCAGTTTAAGTGCTTAAATGTGCAAACAATATTATGGGCGATTCATATTTTTACTAGGAGCATGTGTGAGTGTTCTGTGAAGGAAAGGTAAAACAAAAAGAGAGAGGGGTTACGTCAAGCTGGATGTCTCAACCAGATTCCTCTGTTACCTACCCAGAGTTTGTTGTCATGGTAAAATGCGTCAAGCAGCTTGACAATGTAGCGGTGGTCACATTTAGCCAGGATGTCAATCTCAACGATGTAGTCCTCCAGCTCCTCCTCACATTTAGTCTCAATCACTTTGGCTGCAGCCAGAGCTCCTGTCTCCTTGTTCCTGGCCTGAAGAGACAGAGAAACAGAACATTGAATTCAACATGCTTGAGTAATGGCAGGCCTGTTTCATGGGTACTTGCATTTTACTTCCTCTCTTTTAGGGCTAAAACTCATTATATAGAAAATGTGAATACATGTGTAATGTTTTTAAGTGTAAATAATCCTAAGATCACTTCTCCAGAGAGAGCTTTTTTTTTTTTTTTTTTTTTTTTTTTTAAAAAATCACAAAATAGAAAATATTAATAGTGGTGGAAATACAGGGTTTGGCTGTGTGATATATAGGGGGTGTGAAGAAAATGGATCACACTGTTGCTAAACATTTCTGCCTGCATTTATTTATTTTTTTAAGTAATACTACTAAAAAATATACAGACATCGAGCTTCTTGCATGTGCCTATAACTCTGCCAGCAAGACTCTTCTACCCCAGTTGAAGCCAAAGGAAATCCAAAACCTCAAGAAACGCAGGACAGCAAATACAACGTTGACTAACTACCATTCACAGATAAAACAGAAAAGGAAACGCCACACCCTGAGCAACACAAGAGGAAACACAAAAGCTGTCAAGTGTCAGTGTGGCTTAAGTAAGATGCACACACAGACATTGAACTCCAAGTAATCCTGAGTAATAAAGTGGTACACGAACGTAAACATGAGTAGATTGTTCACCTTTCTGGAAAGCATCAAAACACTCAAATCAGAGGGTGACTCAGAGTGAGGCACAAGGCACCAAACACATGATGTCCATCCAGATTGTCGTGAATGCTCACTGATGGGATTTTGTGGCTAAATGGGACATTAATGTTTGCCTGCAGACAGAACCACATGTTCAGTGTCGTGATTGCAAGAGCACGACCGGGGACAATTTAAGACTGAAAATAAGAGTCAAAAACAGAGGTGGTGATCCATGCTGCACCATTGTTAGGAACCGCCAACACTGTCAAATTATATGTGATTGAAGACAATTCCACAAAATATCTATACTATAATTTTTAGACAATTACACATTTGAACCTCTCTAGCTAGAAACACCTGAAGGATAAAACAGCAGGCTGTGAGTGATCAAGAGGAACACTACTGACTATGTGAGTGTGAAAGTTGGTGCATGAATGACAAAATATGTCTAGACAGTGATATATCATGGTGAGAAATGGAGGATGCATGTACATGTGCACGTGTCCACCCAGTGACCTGTAGAAAAATGACAGACTAAACAGCCCAGTGAGGGTCTGATGCATGCACGCTTTTACAGGAGATGTGGGAAAACATCTGAATAAACAGAACAGGCTTGCAGCAACACACACTCGCTGTGACTGTGTGACTCTGTGTGTGTGTGTGTGTTTGTCAAATAGAGTTCCGGAGAAGCCAGACTGGCCCCACACCAGGGCAACCCACAGTGCGAGTCACCAGGACGTCTCCTCCTGCCATCAAACCATCAGTCAGTTAACAAGTAAACACGGAGACACCAGACACTTTCACTCCTCCGCTAACATCTCAGCTCTCTGCTATTTGCTCCCCTCCTGCACCAACACTGTCAGCCTTGACAAACTTACTGCCTGGGGTCTGATTTTCAGTAGAAGTGGCCCCAGACATACTGGTACTTTATCTGCGCCTAGGGTACGTTTGTTGGTGTTCCGCCACCACTCGGTAAAAGAAAAAGCTCTACATACTTTAAATGAATCTTTAGAAGACATTTAATATAATATTGCCATGTTTAAGTCACGGTTTCAGAAATGCACACAATGTAAACTACAACGTTTATTGTAACAAGAGTAGCTATATTAAAGTTGCTATGTTTTATGTCTTGTTATCTGTCATAGAACTAGATCTACTGTCTGTCAACGAAACAAATGCCATCCTCATTCTTTCCTCTTTTATTTCTCATCGTGTGTCAGATTCACAGACCAATAGAATGATGGCTGACTTACTGTACTGTATATCTGAACAAGTAGGAGTATTGTCACACACACACACACACACACACACACACACACCCCCCCTCTGGCCTTCAGATTGTTGGGGAAGTTGAAGAAGAGGGTAGACTGAGAAAAATTTGCATTACGTATTTAAGTGGTGGCTTTCTGCGTGGCGCAGGGAATGTGTGTTATGTCAAGGGTCCTCAAGTATAATATGCAAACATGTGTGTATGTTTATGTGTGCACCTTACCAAGTGTATACACTGCGCAGAGAGGAAATTACACTGAAACGCCTCATTGTGTATCACATGGGACCTCCTCACTTCCTACAAGTTAGCGTGACATCAAAGCACAAGTGTATGTTTGTGCATCTTTCGATGTACACAAGAGAAAAATAATTGCAGGAGGAGCCATCATCCTTCTTAACGCCCTTTAAATCTGAACAACCTTGACAATTACCAGCAGCAGATTCTCCCAACAAACAAAATTTCGTCTATGAGGAACGCATCAGATCAGTCTCATATAAGGTTAATTTTGTCAAAATGTACACATTCTGTTTGTTTAAAGTCTGCTAACCATACTTCACATCCTGACATAGTATCTTCACCTTTCAGGAGCTTATTGCATCTTGCTGATATGTAGGATTCATTTCTAAAGAAAAAAGCCAATGATCTAAAGAACACTGGATACACAAATGCATAATTAAAAGCAAATCTATAAGCATTCTTGCCCGACTTTCAAACCTTTACACCGCCTTTGAGCGATCACAGGAGTAGTAAAATAAAGTTTTAAATTAAACATGATTTATCATACAACAGTCCGATTTTAGCAACATGTGGGAGAAATAATGCGTTTTTAATAAAGCAAAATTTCACACTTTTAACAACTATTATTGGCACACAAGTGGTCTGAGTAAAGCTAATATTATGCATTTCCGAAGATACATGTAAACGTGTCTGCAAACCTACACATAGAAGGGTGTTATGGGTAACCGTAGAGGGGCTGATGTGTAGTCACACCTTCAAAATGTCAACGCCATGTTGATTGGTTCAACTCCAGTGGGGGGTTCAAAATGAAAACAAAAACACAAGTCAAAGTCATACAAGTTGTACAAAACAAAAAAGGTCTCAGAGCGGCACATTCGCCTACATGCCGCCCCATTTTTTCAGCTTTATAGGGATGACACAAGTTGTTACCAGTTGGCACAGAAGGCTAGACTGGGTAAACCCAGCCCGATCTGCCGGCAATTTGATTTCGTCCTGCAGCTCAGGCTGAAAACCTGTACGTTTATCTATCCTGCTTCAGTTACAATTTTGGGGGACCAATCACAAACTTATCCACCTGGCGCACTATTGGCGGGTTTAACACGATGATGATGATGATGATGATGATAGAGAAGCGACCAAGCAGCTTCTTGTTTACATTCGGCCACCGAAGCACAGCAACCCGTTGATGCCGCTGCTACGTCACATTTGAACTATGCCCATTGATCACGCCTCTTGTGCAGAGAAAATATAGAGCAGACTCCCCAGACTAATGTTCAATCTTAAAAAATTGAGCGTGGTCTGGTGATCGCAAGACTAACAGAAGGCACCTATTCTCAGTTTATCTACATGTGACAAAATAAAGTGACAAGAAAACAAAAGAATGCAGAAATGGCAGATGTCAGCAAGTTATACAGAAAAACACTGAATTATTACCTAATAACCGTTCACAACTAGCCTGACAAGCCACACCCACATCAAGATGTTGACCCTGGCTGCAAATTACATTTTCTGCTGCTAGGGTGCATCTAGATTTCTAGGCTAGTTCACAACCACAGCACTGAAGAAGTAGGAATACAGTCCACTACACACTGTAGCTGCTGTAGCCATCCCAAGAGAAAACAACGCTTCACTGCTTCTAACCCACTGACTCTTCTCGCTCTCTAACTCTCCTCCAGAGGACAACAACAGTCTTCAGCTTTGTTTGGGGTCTGGTTTCCATGGAGAAGAGGACTTGTTTCTGCTCCGTCATGCAGCTTGTCTCACTCGCTCTCTGCCTGGCCATTTTCCTGTTCATTAGTGACTTGGCTTTCATGTAGGTTAAGTGCAAAAGGATTACTTAGAGGACCCAACCTGGCAGAAGAACAGGCACACTCTTCAACACATTGCCTAAAAAGACGAAAATGTAGTGCCATTGTACGTTTCAAGCATCTGCAAGTCCTCTTCTAATTTACTAAATGACTCCACATAGTATTATTTTACCACATATAAGCTGTGGCACAGACCACCGGGAACTAAATAAAAGACCTAGAGACTGACACAGCAAAATGCTAGAGACTGTAAAAACAGAAAAGTACAAGTATGTATCAACTAACACCTAAACACAATAATATTTGATATTGTGGTGTGAAAAAGGACATAGGTAACTATCTAAATAAATACAATGGAAACACAAATGAAGATTATAGCTCAAGTGCTCATCGACGCTTACCAAAAACCATTATAAAACACACATAATTTGCATTTCATTGCAATTTAGATAGAAAAAGGACAAAACCTACATGTTTGGGCATCTGTTTTCTCTAGTTTCCTTATGTTTTTCTATCAATCATCCATCCGTTGATCTGCATGCATTTATATCCATCTCCCAGAGTATGATCTAACTTTAACATCTTACATAATTGTTTTAATCCTCTTATTGCGGCATATGTACAGCACACCTCTCTCCCATCCTGCCTCATCATTCATTGTCTGTTACACTGCACATCTTTTGTCTCCCTCACTAAATTTGTCTGTCATCTCTGCCTGTATATCTCCCCCCCCCCCATCTGTCATGTATATTTATCCATCTGTTTTCAGTAACAGTCTGTCTGAAGGCCACAATCCATGACCGATAAGCACACCGGCTGCTGCTCAACAAGAGCTTTAGAAAAAGCAGATGTTACTGACCCTTGTGTTGGCATACAAACATACTGTATGTACTGGCAGACTAAGCGCGCACACACACACACACACACACACACACACACACACACACACACACACACACACACACACACACACACACACACACACACACACACACACACACACACAGTCTTGTGTGTGCGCGCGCGTGTGTGTCTCATTTGGTATTCAGACAGTCTTTTCAAAATGAATCAAGCTGTGAATAATAATGTTTAATACTGTATCTGTGTTGACTGATGGTGATTATTGTAGGTATGTTGACCTAAAAGCACTGCTTTGGATCACACTCAAAATGGAAAAAAAAGCCTGTGACGAGTTATGACTTCAAACCTAAAAATAACCGGAAATATAAAAATAAATTACCATCAGCCGGGACAATGTTCATTAATCAACAGCAAAGCAACTGTAAATGAGTCAGATTTAGCTCAGCCAGTTTGAAAATGGCGACCTAAAAAAAATAAATATAAAAAAAAATAATTTAACATCTATTTTGAATGAGTCCTTACCTATTTAGACTGTAGCCTGAAAAGAATGATGAATAGTTAACCATAAGAGTGAATGGGCCAGATGACCTCTTGTAACCAATAACGCAGAACTTACTCTGGGGTCAGTCAACTCCAGGTTGAATAAGCATAACACATGCTGACGTGTATTTTCGGCTTGTATACAGCGTTATAGTTTCTCCCAACACACACTCACAAGCCTCTTCAGGGGAATGTGTGTCTATGTTAGACCTTTGCCCCGTCATAAACATGGAAACCGCCCCTCCTCTGTAGGCTCTCCCCGTGTGTCTGCTAACAGGAATGCGGTTCTCAGCGCCTCATAATGACAGCAGCTAATAAAACCTCACCTCTGACAGCAGACACCTGTGGAAGTGATGATCTCTCATTCAGATCAACAAGGTGCACAAGTCAAGTATGCTAAACAGCTACATGTAGGCCACTGATTTGTTGGACAAAGTAGGCTATCTAAATAGTTTTTTTTTTGTCTTGTTCTATTACACTGTCTCAGAGAAGTGACATGCTGTGAACACTTGAGAAAATAGGAGTAAATATTTGTCAAGTTTCTATAGTAATAACCACAAGAGTAATTTCCACTGTGGATGGGGGGGGGAATGTCTCCCTCACTTTTACAGTTTCAATTTGATTCATTCACTAAATCGACTTCTTGGTGGAGATTGTTGGGGATGTATGCAGCTTGTGAGGGACATCTGTAGACAAACATTTGTGAATTAAATTAGTCTAATACTTCTCCTAAAAAGACCCTAGAACTGATCATCAAACATAATGCAGTAAAATACAGTGTTCTTTGTAGTTAAGACATTATGAGTTTAAAGGTCAATATGGATATTTTTTAAATAACATAATAAGTAGGGCTGCAACTAACGATTATTTTCATAGTCGATTAATCTGTTGAATATTTTCTCGATTAAATCGATTAGTTGTTTGGTCTATAAAATGTCACAAAATGGTGAAAAAATGTAGATCAGCATTTCCCAAAAGCCCAAGATGACATCCTCAAATGTGTTGTTTTGTCCACAACTCAAAGATATTCAGTTTACTGTCACAGAGGAGAGAAGAGACTAGAAATTATTCACATTTAAGAAGCTGGAATCAAAGAATTTCTTACTTTTGTCTTAAAAAATTACTCAAACTGACTAATCGATTATCAAAATAGTTGGCGATTAATTTAAAAGTTGACAACTAAATCGCTTAAATCGATTAATCTTTGCAGCTCTAAGATAAGAATACTAAGATATCAAGTCTCTATCAAGGAAATTAGAAGTGATTATTCGGATAGTGTATTACAATGCAATTTATGTGACTCTTGGAACATGATTATGGAAAGCATGATAACCTGTTTAATCATAGTTTATTATGTGCTATATATTATGTAAATTTATATAAGAAAACAACATTTATACTAGATTACTTTGAAACAAAACCTTTGCCTTGCTAATACCAAAACAACAACTTGTTAATTAGAAGACGATAAGATAGGCCCATTTACCTGTGTTCAAGCCCAAAAATTGTTTAACAAGACATGCCACTCCTTTGATTTTTTTCTAAAATACAAATGTTACAGTGTAAAATGTATCATGAAAAAGTACTATACCAGCAGCAAAAAGTAAAAATGTCAACATGGGGTTCTGGGGAGGGACTGACAAAACCAAAAAAGCAACCAGAATACCATGTTTGGTCGGTTGTAAAAAAAAAAAAAAAGGTAGATTTAAACTTGTTTTGACAGTGCAGTCATGCACAGTCCTAATCAGTGGTCTGTTTTTGAGGGTAAGGGTTGAATTTGTTGGTGCTACTAACTACAACTAAAATAGTTAAGTTATTCATCTTGGTTTACTTACAACCTACGGTGTAATAAAGTGACTAAAACTAAATACTACATAGAGATTTGCTTGGAAATGTGAACTTCACACCTGATCTTATGGCTAATAGTAACCCCAACCTTAAAGAGACAAAGTGACAGAGTGTTCGCCCCATGTTGGCTGAGTCCTGCAGCAGTGCAGGGTTCGAATCCGACCTGCTGCCCTTTGCTGCGTGTCATCCCCCATCTCTCTCCCCCTTTCCTGTCTATCCACTGTATCTGTACAATAAAAAAAAGGGAAAAGCCCCAAAAAACTAATCTTAAAAAAAAAAAAAAAAAAAAAAAAAGAGAGAAAGAAAGCATTGCATCCATCTGTGGCTTCTGTGACTCATTGCTCTATCTTGGGGATAGAGCAATGAGTCTTTTCAGGATGTGAAAGTTTTGATCAGCATTGCAAAATGTCCCATATTCAAAAACTTGAAGTGAAGGTCCCAAGTACAAAGCAGGTCAGTGAGGTAGGAAATCATGATATGCCACAAAGAGCCTTGAAAGAAAATAAACCCTGTTTAACTACTTTATTTAATCACTCATGCAAGGCCTTGCACAATATTTCAAAAGCATGAATCTCAGGACAGATGAGCTCCACATCCTGACTACAGTTTACAGTATACAAAACAAGTAGCAACAGATTGGAGGGTTTGCACGCTCCTGGTTAGAGTGTGCTGCTAAAACCAAGCTCAGACCGGTATTGCAAGATGCCAGATTATAAAGTTCAACGGTCTAGAAGTGATTAAAAAAAAAAAAAAAAGTGAATGACATGGTTGCAATGCTCATGAAAGTCCTCAACTAGCAGCTTGTCACAAGCCCATTACTACGAACCAATAATAAGTCATCACAAGGACTCCCAGCATGTTGAGCCCACGCCCACTCAACAGGGCTGCTATCAATTGCTGTGGGGCCAGCTGGTCCCTGAGATTAGACCCAGTCTGACGATGATCACATTAAAGGCACTTCAACATACGTCTTCTTCGTGGCACTGCCATATTCTAAAGTAAGTCTGTGGCATTTCACATAAACATTGTGGCTTTCCTTTGCAAAGAGGATGTTACAACATGTGCCACTCCCCCTCACTGATGACACCCAAGTGTGTTTCTCTTTCACTTGTCTGAAGAGGGTAATCATGTTAGAAGTCCTATAGCCTTTCCCTCATTCCGCCATCTGTCATTGCAAGTCAATTAGTTATTAAGCAATTCAGGTTGACAACATCTGGCCTGGAAGTAAATATCTTTAGAGGCCCGAGAAACTGAACCGGTTCTGAAATGACCCATTATTCAAACTGAATGTGTATTTTCAAAAAACTAACTTGGGTTTCAAAATAGACCTATGGATTACATCCGGTTCATAAAGGACCAAGGGATGAATCCGATTGTGTACACAATTGTTGTTCATCTTGATCAAGAGTAATGCAATACTTTTACAGTATGTGGCTTACTACACAAACAAGTCATCTGCTGCAGTTTAAGTCTTTTACATCACAGTCCAACAGAGATAAGATGCACCGTGGTTTAATCCCTCAATGGCAATTTGACAGAGCATAAATTTACAACCTGCTTTTATCTATGGAAACCTTAGCCTTAACCATCGGCAGCAGGGCAATGTGCTAAGCGGCACGTGGCCCATTAATTAGTGAGGGGAACAATGCAACTCCTCTGTTTACATGCTTCAGTTGCAGCCAAACTCCACACACATTCACACTCTTTCCAACAAGTGCAAGCATGCACAGACAGATGCGTAGAAAACAAAGAAAACATCCTATGACACAGTGGGTGAACAGGAAGTTAGACATTCTCTTGTTATGACTTTAAGTATGAGAGAGACTCAAGTACTTATGATGGCAATGAAGACCCTAGAGAGAGAATGGTTCACCACAGTAGTGTGTGTGGAGTCTGCACAACGTGGCATTTCGAGCAGTATGTCAAGGACCCAAGGTGGAAAATGCATTTTTCAAATGTACGTAGGTCCTGGGCTGAAGCAATCATAGAATGTCAGCTTGTAGTCAAAACTGAAAACAATGTACAGTTAACAACACTGCATTCATGTTTTTTCTGTGCTGTATGTAACCACCACACTAATGGTCGACATTGATACTGTAACCCGGTGACAGCTTGTTTACATGCTTTTTCTTCTGTGAGGCTCCAACACCATGTATGAATATACATTTGGTTGGTTTATTTTGTTGAATTATGTCCTACGGCACTTAGGGAAAATCATTTGTACCAAGGTTGTTGTTGTTTTTTTATTAAGTGAACATATATTAAAGTGATTATATGTAACTTTTAAATGTTTCTGAAACTGTGTTCCATCTGATGATCATAAATGACCTGTAACAGCAAACAAGAACGCTAGTTTTATAAAGTATATATTAAGGCCTTTGCCCAGGTGCGATTTTTCCCACAATGTCACAAAATGATTTACAGCAGGTAGACAGCGCTACACATTCTGACGGGTCACAGATTTTGGCGAAACACTGGACAAGCCTGTGTAATTGTATCCAGTCAGGTAAAGGGTGGCAGGAGATTTCTTTATATAGGCCTAATTGTATTTTAAATTGTATTTAGAAGTTACATATATGTTGTAGTTATGGCTGATACTGAGGGAGGGCCATCATAGACACAAAGGAATTTAAACAAAGAACAACTAAAAGCTAAAAAGGAAAGTGAAAGACAATGGGCATAACCCAGAATCACACCCGGTCGGTCTTTCAACAGATGGAGACAATTCTGGGACTCTAGATGATTCAAAAATGTCCCCGAATTGGCCCTCAGGTATGTAATATGTCTATTTCATTCATAAAATAACTTTAGTCTGGGCGATGTGGTTGTACGTCAGTAGCCGAAATTAAATTACATTCCCCTTCCATTTAGCGCAGACATTTTATTCCTTTTAAGGCGCTGACACACCAACCCGATTATCGGCCGTTGGACAGTCTGGCGAGGTCAGTGACTCGAGTCTGTTCAGTGTGCTCCGTGCCGTCGTCAGTCGGAGGAGCCGTCGGCCTTCATTTGGACCAATTTGACATGTTGAATCGGAAGGCAGGCAGTCGGACTCAGTGACCAATCTGATTGGTGGAGTGCTAACCCGGAAATGACGAGCGGGATGAGCGTGACTAACGCCTCTCAAAATCTGACGAAAATCTTTTAAACTGACCTTTGTCGATCTGAAAGTAAGACAGATTGAGCAACTGCATAGCCTATTTCTCGCTTAAAATGTTTTCAGAAACACGTTTCGGTGAACTATTTTTGTAAAATATGAGATTGTATTCCGAACGAGCCGCCATTATGGTCTGGCTTTGAAATTTGGGAGAAGCCAGACCCACGTGACGCGGTCTTCCAATCAGCTGCCGGTTTTCAATTTTTGGGCAACAATACAGATTAGCGCCACCTGCTGTTATGGAGACGCATTACGTCTCACGCACGCACAGAACGTACGCTCAAGTCGCCGTCGCTTTGGTGTGTTCCGAGACACTTTTTTGACCAACAGTCTGCTTTTTCTGCCGAAGGTTGGCCATCGGGTTGGTGTGTCAGAGCTTTAGTCCGTGTTTGTGTTGTTCTACTATTTTCTTTTCCATTGTCCCCCTGCACTTGTGTAAAGCGTCCTTGGGTTTAATGAAATGCGCTATATAAATCAAAGTTACCATTACGTTGGTTGCTACAACAAACTCTTAATGCTTTGGCTCGTGACACAGCGACAACGTTTAGCTCACGATCCATCCAAAGTAGGCTAAGTTACAGTATGCAACACTTGAAATGCAACGATGCATCTGTAACGTATTCTCTTATTGTAAATGAATGATTTTCTGGTTGAGCAAAAAATTCATCACGACTATGACCTCCCAGTAATGCTAACTCAGTAATATACAGTGGGCAATAAAGCACTGTAAAGACCAGACCTTTGCGACAGCAGGTGTGGTAAAAACACTACCGCTTTTGTCCAAAGCGGCCACTAGAATCAACACAAACTGAAAGTTACATATAGACATAGAGCTGGGCAATATATGGATATTATATATCGATATTGTGATATTTGATTTTCTCCATATCGCCCAGCCTTATATAGACACTTTAAGTTTTCATTTGAAATTCTTAGTGAATTATGCTCCAAAAACAATTTAATCAAAAAGCATGCACAATAAAAATCATTTTCATTTGTTGTCACTCCTTCATACAAATAAAGACTCAGAAGTCTTTGATTTTCAGGATGTGAACTAGTCACGCAGTAAACCAGCGGTTCTTAAGCTTTCTGGCATGTGACCATTTAAAAATCAAAACAATGTCCAGCAGTTTAAGAGCAATTTTACATTGTGTCTATCTTGTAGAAGTCTGAGGAGATAAAAGGGCAAAGATCCCCCTGTCATAGTGTTACTGTGATATAAACACGCACACGGCTCGATTTGTCCTTAACACTCCCTTATGCAACAGAGTGAGTTGTTGTTGCTCTCCCAATGGTGACATTAACCTTTAGAGAGTCAGTTTGACAGGAGTACTCTGTGCTCTCAACCAACACTGTACAATTAAAGAGGCCTGTGCTTAATCTTAAAGACACATGTCGGAAACAAGCAGGGGTCCTGGCCATGTGCAAATGACAAACTAAACTGTCTTTTTATGGAAGAGACAATCAGTATTGCTCTTCTGCTGATTTCACTTGTGACAGAGATATTGAGTTCCCTCCCCCCTCTCAGGCCTGCTCTATCAAAGACTTTAACATCGGAAAACATGTGCGATACACCACTTGAAGCTCTCCCTCCCACAGACGAGCTGATTTTGGAGGTTCGGGAGCTGTTAGAGGAAATCGTCCCCCGATGCCGTCCCACAATTTCCTCTCTTGGCCATTATCTGCTCCCACTCTGCCTCCCTTCCCTCCATCTGACAGATGCAGGTGTGGAGCTGTCCTCCTCCAACCCACATAAGGAGAGGACATTTGTATAAGAAAGGGAAAACATAGTGGGGGCACATTACATGTCAGAAAGCTTGCCAATTATTCAAGTGGAACGATATTCAACACGACGATAAGCTGCAAATCATCTGTGCCTTTTAGTTTGTCCTTGGTTTGAACAGTGTATGCCTCTGCACAGTAAAATTCAAGGAATCTGTGTATTCACAAACTAACTTCTAAAGGCTTCTTCGAACTTAAAGCATCTCATGTTCAGTCAGCCCCTCAGCTTGTTAGAAGCAAACTGAAAGCATTGTTTGTGTTCATTGTATACTGATTGCTTCACTTTGTGTTTTTGTGTTATTTTCTCTGCGCCGTCAAAAGGCTAGCCACATGACTCTTCACATGCTCGCTCTCTCTGCTCAAAAGATACATTATAGGACAAATTACATAAGGTTTAATTCATCTGTGGCTACATAAGCAAGATTGAACAAGTTTATTTTCATTTCAGTGCAAACAAGTCACCTTTCAACTGAGACTCATCTTCCAATGTCTGTGGTCTTCTTTCCTCCCCCCGCATGTAGGCCTATACTGTCCAGTAAAAACAAAATACCTAAATAAGGTGGAGTCCTTTTTAAAAAAAAAAAAAAAAAAAAGACTACATTTTCTGTTCCACGCAGACTTCTGGTAAGGCATCACTTCTTCCACTGAGGCCCCTGCTGTGTCAAAGACTTTCACTGTGCTCCGCTGGGCAGTGCACACACAGAGCGCCTGTGCCATGCTTCACAGAGGGGACTGACCAGCCAGCAGATCCTGATTAAATAACGCCTTTGAGCCAAAAGTGCTACTGCTGCTGCTAAAGTTGTAGAGGAGTGGACAGAACTAATGAAGGGTGCTTTCACTGTCACTGTGACTGCTTCACACTGGATTCACAGCGAGCAGTGGGGGAGTCGGGTGGGTGTTTGAAGATTTTTTCTATAAACCTTTTGTACAGCAGAGGTCATTTGCAGTAAATCACAAGATAAGTCAGTGGTTTCTTTTACGAAAACTATGAAGATTTTAAGAGAGAAAACAAGTAACATCAACAAGGCACTCACAAAAGGAATACAACTAAAGATGAAATGGATCTCAGGAGGAGAACGTGAATCCTTGACTAACATCAGTAGCCTATAATGAATGATTATTTGTCTAAACAGGTCAAACCTTTCACCCACAAAACACGTTTGCCTGATACCTAAAGCTACAGCATGGTGACTGTCTGAGTGGACCAACCACATAGTTGACATATTAGTCATCTCATTCTCAGCAATGCTGGGAAGGTGAAGCACCCTCAGTAGATCGGAAGATGTTCACACCTATAGCCTGTAGGCATAGGCTAGATTCTAAGAATGTGGGTATAATGTGATATATAGTGTTGTTTCTATCGTGATGCACAAAACTTAAGGAAAGTGATGTATGAACTGCAGTATATAATTTACAATATTTCACACACAAACTGATAACCTTTCTGAAGGAACACGAAAGTGACTTTGGGAAGACATAGCAGAGCACTTTAACTATTCAATAAGCGTTTCTAACACAACAGAGTGTAACTGAAGTTGGCGACAGGTGGGCAACTTATGAATAAAGTTTAGGTGCCTCGTGTCTGTAAAAGCACTCACCTTGTAGACCTTTCCAAACGCACCGTCGCCCAGCTCGCCAATAATTTCCCATAAGTCATTAGGATTGATGTCCCGATGAACGTGCTCGTACTGCTTCACTTTCTTTTTTATCTCAATAGTGGGCAGACGGAGTATTCTGCTGAATCTAGCGAAAGCCATTATTTATAATGCAACAACATTCAGCTTGAAAAAAAAAAAAAAAAAAAAATCAGAAGGCTCTATGCACGCGAAGACGCGCAGCTCGCCCGTCAAAAACACAATACCAAATTGTCAATCTTTACTTTCCGCGTTCAAGAGAAAATAAAAAGAGAGCTGAGCAAGTTCAAAGAAGTTATTGTACTCCGTCCATCACAACCAGGTACTCTGAAGGCTCTGCGTTTATAATCCCATTCACAAACTGCGGTTAGGCTATATATGCTGCACGCGCGGTGACCACCTGCCGCTGGAAACACGATGGAGTAAACGCCTGCCTGACAGCCTGCCGCCTGGGCAACTTGTTGCGAAAACGCCCCACCTTGTTTCTCAACAACCCTCCCACTGCCGTCATGGAAATGTAGTTTCTTTCAAAGAACAAGTCGTCGTCACTTTCGCAGTGATGAGGTATAAGGACTTCATGTCCGGGTCGGTGCAGGGCGTGTCCTCTGACAATTTCTGACAACTTCTAGTGGAGCTCTGTGGAATGCAGTTATTAACGTATTGGGATCCCAGCTTACGGTGCTTTTACGTCATACTGCGTAGTGTCTAATGATATTGGTTATGGGTTTGCTTTTTATTAAACCGCAAACAAGAGACTCAGACTTTGGGTGATACTGTATCAAGTTTATAAGTTTAGTTTTCTGAAAATCTTAAATTCCTTAATCAGTAGTATCAAAATCATACTTTTCCTACACTGTTATTCTCTTTTCATTTAAACTACATGCTGGTTCAACTAACCTGCTCTTCACCTGTCCAGGCAGTGTTATATCGCCCTCTGGTGGTACATTCTGCTCAATAAACTGGTATAAACCACATGAGTGAGACAAGGCAGTCAGACGATGAATACATTATTTGTGCTGAAATGATTGACAGGAAATGAGTTGACAGACATAACGGAGTAATCGTTTAAGTGATTAATCAAGCAAAAATGCCAAACATTCTTCGTTCTTAACTTCTTAGATGTGATGTTTTGCTGCTTCCATGGTTGATATCATTTCAAATTAAATATGATTGGGTATTATACTGTTTGTCAGAACAAGAAAAAACAGGCAATTTGAAGACATCACCATGGGCTGTGGGGAAATAGAATTTGTTTTAGAATTAACAATGAGTTAATGAAAAAGCATATTAATCAATTTTGAAAATAATAACTTGCGGCCCTACGCGAGAGGGAATTGACAGGGAATTGACCTAGATTTGAATTGAATTGACCTAGAATTGTGTTTGTTGGTCTAATGCTTTTAAACTACGCGTAGCATGACCTGTTTGAATAAAGGATTAACAAGCATGGATTAACAAGCACAGATAACTAGGCTAAATATGATCATGGGGTGTATGATTTATCCACTTTCATTTAGTGTATTGGGTATTACAAGTTGTGCTCTGTGCTGCTGTGACCTTTAACAGGTTATTTTATGTCTGATGTTTTTATAACCTTTTGGCCATTAGACTGAACATCTGAGAAACTTCAACTACAACTACAACTCGGCAACGGCATCTGAACAAGTCTAAATAATCAGTGTGAGGGATTCTGCACTTTCTGAAGAGCGACTGATCCAATGTACTCGGTATAAATGATTGTTGCCATTAAAATTAAACTCAAATCAATACTGAAATTTAAGGAGGATGTCATATTTGTCAATAAACTTCAGATAAGATTTTCCTTCAGAGTGCATAAAGCACTCTAGAATGAAACTGACCTTCATTCACCTACTAATTTGCACAAGTAATTTTCTCTCAGAGTTCTATGGATAGATTAGCCAAACAATGAACTGCCAAATTACCAATTATGGAGAGGACCATTGGTGGCAGTGAGCTGTTTAAATGAGTTGGAAAACACAGCAGCTTTATTACTGTTTCAGGATATTTTTCACTTTAATTAGAGGTGATTTGGTTTCATATGTATCGATTTTAGGCAAATATATCATGTTATCTAAGTTCCAACTTATTGCAAAACCAACCACTTTGTTAAACGTTCTGTTATGTTACTTTGAATTCTCGACACAAAGTGAAAGAGAGACTTCATCACAACTCCTGTAAATCCCTAAAGAACCTACAGTGAAGAGACAAGCTCATGCAAGTCCATACAAGCCCAGAGAGGTTTCTACTAATCCCCTCACACTAATGATTTGTCACCACTGTACTGTATATGTGTGTACTTTGTACAGTTCTTATGACTACAAAACTGTCCCACTTAATTAAGCTCCAGCATGTTAACTTAATGCACTTTCTCTCCCTCTGAGATCGCCGAAGTGCCTGTTGACTTTAAGTCGTTTTGATCCATTCGCACAACAATAAATGATGGATGATGACGATTAAGAAATACCCAGAATTTCACAACAATATATCGTTTGTCACTGAAAACCTTTTGACATTTCACAGGAGGAAAATCCCAGGTGGAAATAATACATATATATATATATATATATATATATATATATATATATATATATATAATATTTAAGTAATACAATCAAGTAAATGAAATATCTTTTTAGAAGAAGTAAGGTATACATTGTGTGTATTTGCATTTATAATTTTTTGGATGCTATGAATTACATTGTTGTGTTTTGTAGAGCCCTACTTGTGCCCAAAATATTGTTTATCATGGGTAATTAATGAGCAAAGATCTTGAAGTACACTTGTATGTGTACATCCTATTAAATGAGAATAACAAAAGGCGTTTTAATAAAGTTTATTACATGAAATGTTTTCTCAGTCAGATTCCATAAGATGTGATAATTAGTGGCAATAAACCTCATTATAGTCAGAAAACAGATGATTATAGTACAGTTTTAGTAACACAAGCCATAGTTACCATAGATTTAAACTTTACATCAGTCTTGTTTCTTTCAGTCATTGCACATGTTGGAAGAATGCACATAGAAGGACTGTATTGCCATCAGACAGTTATAGATATATATATCATCTCAGAATCCAGGATAGCGCTCCAGTGCAGCACAGTCATAGATCGTGAACACCAAGTCCTAAAAAAAAATGAAGATAATATGGACGTTTTTAGGTAAAGCATGTGTGATTGAATGAAATCTTTATTCAGGATTGATATTTCCCATGTTGTTAGCAGCTCAGTTCCGTGTGCATTCATATTAAATGCATTGTTATCTGAATTGAAACTGCAGGTACAAATAAAAATCCTCAAAGGAAAATCATCACATGACATGTGTATTCTTACACTTACACTGTACTTCCAGTATAATTGACCTTAATTAGAGGTCAAAAATGATTCTGTTATTTAAGCTTACCGAAATGACTGTAATTAAAATGATTTAACCCTAACCCTTTGTCGAGACATTGTGGCCTGGTCTGCACAGACAGGTCATGTCGGTCTGTT
Organism: Zingel zingel; assembly: GCA_023566125.1. Classification (NCBI taxonomy): domain Eukaryota; kingdom Metazoa; phylum Chordata; class Actinopteri; order Perciformes; family Percidae; genus Zingel; species Zingel zingel. The sequence continues at coordinate 12,857,519 of CM042328.1, read as the reverse complement.
ATGGAAAACCAAGCGCAGACCAACACAGTTCTGACTTACAGTAACAGTTGAGGAGAGAAGGCTCAAGCATCCACAGAGAACTGAATGTTTTTTTTATAATCTGCATCATAAACCCTGTTTAATCCTGTGGAACTGATCCATTAACCGAACGCATCTCATCAGCTTTCCCTTTTCTATTTCATGTGGATATACAATAGATATAGATAGGTGATCAGTAAAATGTGACTTAAAAATATGCATTAACGGACAGTTCTTTGATTTATTTGAAATACCAATAAAATAAATACCGGTTACTGGTACTTAAATGTAGGTACAGTGGAAGAAAACAAGATGGGGAACAATGGAATAACAACTGGGTATTTGAGGGGAACTCCTACAACTTTTACTTTCTCTATTCACAGAAACAGCACATTGTGTACTCCATTATAAGTTTATATAATGTACAAAAAAATTATCTCTGTGCAAACTGATTTAATGTACAGGTGGTATTTTTTTGAGACATTAGCATACTTTCCAATGCACAAATGAGGCAATGCCTATAAGGGCCTTTAAAGGTCCCATGGCATGAAAAATTCACTTTATGAGGTTTTTCAACATTAATATGAGTTCCCCCAGCCTGCCTATGGTCCCCAAGTGGCTAGAAATGGCGATAGGTGTAAACCGAGCCCTGGGTATCCTGCTCCGCCTTTGAGAAAAAGTAAGCTCAGATGGGCCCATCTGGAATCTCCTCCTTATGATGTCATAAGGAGGAAGGTTACCTCCCCTTTCTCTGCTTTGCCCGCCCAGAGAATTTAGCCCACCCATGAGAAAGAGAGGCATCATGGCTTGAAAACAAGCGAAGCATGGCAGTTGGTCAAGGCCACACCCCCACCCTCCACCTTGCCCCCCCTCTCTCCTCCTCAATAGCTACAGACACTGAAATGGCACATCCTAAGGAAAGCTCATTGTGGGACTGGCTCTAGTGGCTGTAATTCTGCACCAAGGCTGAATTTTGGGAAAGAGACTTTAGATAGAGTATTAGGTGACCACTAAGGCCTATATAAAAACATCCAAAAAGCAGCATGTCATAGGACCTTTAACGTCTGCAGCCACTGCAAGAATGGTACAGTCCCAGCGACAAAAGACAAATCCCTGTATTTTCCACCAGATGTTTCACTGGGCTTTACTTTGTGTCTTACCAGATTTAATTAGACTTAACTGCTTTATGGCACAAATAGATACAACTTTGTGGCACTATTTGAGTCTCACTGTGTTACATTTATCTAGACCTTTGGTCTCGTCTTACCCCGTGACATTTCTCTGACATGATGATGAAGAGCTGTCTAAGAGTGACACCCAGCTTTCTCACTTCTCTGGTGTAAGCGCAGCGGCGATCTCGCAGGCCTTCCACCAGGGAGATGTAGGTCCTCATTTTGTACATCACACAGGCATTCTGCATTCGGCATGAGTAGCAATTAGTGTGCCTTTGCTTGATTTACAGCTGAGGTTTTCAGTCAAAATTCCACAGATGTTAGTGTAGAAAATAGAGTGTGAAAGATAAACATTGAAGAAAAGTATCTGGAATTTAAACTCTGGTTACTTTTCAAATATGTAAATTTCCATATGCCAATTATGTACAATAATAACAAATCCAATCTAGTGTAAGTTAAGTAGCTTTTTTGTCACAACCATGGGGAATTTGAAGTCATACTTACATGGACATCAAGGTAGAGATCCGGCATGTGTGCCATGCAGTAACTCTGGATGAAAAGAACAAAATTAAGTTTTAAAAATGCAACATTGGCAGGACAATCTAATGTTTTAACACCCATCTCTACTCTGAGAAATCCCAAGTGTCTCTTAGTTAATTACTAAATTAAACCTTACTAAAATGTGTTTACATTTAACGCACAATGTTTTGATTTGACGGGATTAAACTAAATTGCTGCATATCTGTATCTAGATAATACATGAAGGAATAAAATAACTATTATCTCCAAGGTGGACCTTAGTACAATATATAAAAACACAAACAAGTACACATGCTATATGGCAACAGGACCATTTAAGAATATATGCAAAATACAACTTTAATGTTAAAGCAAAACAAATCTCTAATAGTTGCAACACAGCAGCTAACTTACAGTTTCAGGGTCCCTCTTCAAATCTGCAGCCCACTGGGTGAGTTCTCGTGCCATGCTCAGCACCTTGGTGTAGCATGTTGGTGGGTAGAAAGAGTAGCTTAGTGCCAGCGGCACCAAAGATGAAACAAGCAACAAGTGGTTAAAGATGAACATGACTCACTTACACCTACTGCACTAACTGAACCTTTGTTTGTCTGTGTCACCGATGCACACATGCAGCCACGTATGCATGTGGACAGATTTTAACACACCCTCTGTTTACTCCAAAATAATTATGCAACTCCAGAGGAATGACAGGCGACAACCCACTGTGTCAGATAAGACAGCACTGATCTTTATGGAGGAATCAAAGCAGGCTCGAGAACACTAGCGATTTTAGACCCTTTTTAGGGGGCTCAAGCCCCACTAAATTTCATCTCAGCCCCCCTAAACATTATAATAATAAAATTATTATTATTATTTTGATTTTATTTATTTTTTTACCCTTGTGTTGATTCGGGTCACATTGGCCCGTTTTTAATTATTTTTTTATATCAGAAAATATTGGACGTAGAAATAAGCGCTGAAAATGTGTAGAAGAAACATTTTAAAATTTAAAACGTTGGAAAAAGCAAAAACTAATTGTGAAAAAGGCGTCACAAATGTCAGAAAAAAAAGTGTTTTTTTCAAAGTTGAAACGAAGACAACACAAGGGTTAAATCAATTTTAGTGCTTCAAGTTAGAGTTTGCGAACATGTCTTTTAGTGACAGAGGACAAACAATTACAGGTTCAAAAGGCTTGAAACAGGTTTAATATCCTGTGTCGTTGTCACCAATGCTATGCACCTGTTACCCACTCAAGGAAAGGGCTAACAGAAACTTAGTTTTGGCTAATCTGAGGTGGTTGCGCCAGACTCCCGCCTTTGGCTGAGTCTCTATCTAATCTGTCAGAGGGAGAGCAGGAATGTGGTTGTGAAGTTTAACGTTGGTAGTCACCAGAGAAAAAGTTGGTAATTTCATGGCGCAGATTAGAACCCAAATGAAAACGTAAGAAACTAAAATTGCTGAATGTTAGAACATTCAAATTGGTCATTATCACTGTGACTTATGAAGTGTCATGTTTAGTTCCATCATAGTGTTAATAGGGTCAAAAAATGTTAGCTGATGTCTTTGTTCAGTAGCTGGCTCAGAGATTATGGGCTAATGAAATTACTGATTTAGCGGGGGGGTGTAACACTTTTGCAAGGCACCGTGTCACCTACTCGAGAAGATAGTGAACTGTGATTTTTGTCCAAACATTCAAATACTGGGAAGACATAAATTAGTAATTTGCCTGAGAAAAGGAGGAATATTCAGCATGGTATTTCTTAATGAAATTACTGATTTAGCGGGGGGGGGGGGGGGGGGGGGGGGTGTAACACTTTTGCAAGGCACCGTGTCAGTTTTGCAGTGATGGTGGTCAGAACTTTTACTTAGGTGAAAGTAGAAATACCACAATGTAGAAATACTCTGCTACAAGTAAACTACACAAGTAAAAGTCATGCTTTTACTTGTCGAGTAAAAGTACAACAAATATTTAAAGCATCAAAAGTAAACATACTACTTATGCAGAATGGACCCTTTCAGAATAATGTGTATCATAATATTAGAACATATGAATGTGTACATCATTTTAATGTTGGTGAAGGTGGTGCTAATTTGAATTACTTTACCTACTGCTGAGTAGCTTTATGATTTTCCCCCAAGGGATAAAATAGTCTTATCTTATTTTAACCTATAATAATACATGATCATTTATATGTTGAATGTAGTATGCATTATTCAACTAAAGATGCAAAGATACTACTAAAGTAAGTTTTCAAATAAATGTAGTGGAGAAAAAAGTGTAATATTTGTCTCTGAATTGTAGTGAAGCAGAGTTATAGCCAAACAAATTGAAATACTCAAGTACCTGAAAATTGTAATCAAGTACAATATTAAGTAAATGAGTACATGTTTTTTGCTACTTTCCACCACTCAAGATTTGTTCCCATACATTGTAGCTCCTAGAATCAATTGGGTATTGTCTGAAAGCTTATGTGCATACTGCACGGTGACTTACAAAACACAACAATGACTTTTGTTTTGTCTCAAGATCTCAACTCAGTACAGTATATTGCACCTTTGGAATGAAATTGCTGCATGTTTTTAAGTGTACCATATATTTTATTTTCTTCTGTACATGTTATTTGCTGCTGTGTGCATTCTAATTTAAAACACATTCAGTTTTTGCTTGTAATGAAATGTGCTGAAAACTGCCTTGCCTGTGGCCGGGTTAGCTCAGTTGGTAGAGCAGGCGCACATATACAGCGGTTTACTCCTCGACGCAGTTGCCCTTTGCTGCATGTCATTCCCCCTCTCTCTCCCCTTTTATGTCTTCATCTGTCCTGTGGTAATAAAGGCCTCAAAATGCCACTAAAAATAATCTTAAAAAACAAACAAAAAAACTGCCTTGCCTGGAAGAATCCATGGAAATCCCTAGGACCGAAAAGGGACCAGATCATAAATAGAAAAGCTTTTATAGCCTGTACCCTGACACGTATTTCCATAATGAAGAATTTCTGCATTAGGGAGGAGGGTGGTGTTGATTGAACTTGACTGTATTGATCATGAAAGTGATATATGTTGTAAATGATATCTCCATAACACCCCAGCTGTATTAACATCAGCCACTGTCATATGTCTTTCTTATCCACTAGATGTGGCTAATTTCACACATTTAAACTCCTTACATATTCCTGAGCAATCTTAAAGTCCAGCATCCTTATGCATCATGTTGAAGTATAGCAAATAATTTTCATTCATTAATTAAAATCTGAATCAAATATAACCAGGACTTATCTATGACTGATTCTCTTTACAAGTAAATAAATAAATATCCTCACTGACAAATCTAGGACTAACATTGACACATGCTGAGGCCTCCTGCGTGTTGAGTAGCTGCACTCCTTCTGTCCAGGTGTGATAGGACAATGTCATCACTCATCTCATCACAAAAAAAAAAAAAAAGTAGACCTCCTGATGCTGTCAAACGCCCGATAAGGGAATGGCCTGCTTTTGAGTTATGCTTACCACCTGTCATAGCCTGTGTTGAGAGCTGGAGGTCTGTCCCCTATAACTCTGTATGAAGACGGATGGCCCACACTGAGTGTGTGTCTTGGAATGACGGAGAGGCATAAAGAAAAAGTGCAGTGTGCGCTGTATAAGCTATATCTCTGTTCACACAGTCCCATCACTCAGCCATTCTCCTCTCGACCTTGGCCTGCTCAATCAACAGTAGCCACTGGTGATAGTCCTTAAAATGGACGGATGTGTTTTACAATTTGTAGTTAATGACCAAAGAAGTTAATGCATGATGAGAAATTGGACTACAGAAATCTGCCAAAAAGACAGCAAATTCCAATGCGGCAATCACATATTCTGGTTTTAAAGCCCTGGATATTCATTGCATATGAATCATAGAGCTGGCACACATAATGTGAATAATGTGAAGGCCACTGTAAAAACAACTTTATAGAAGAGAAGGTCATCATGATATACTCCAGACCTTTATGACAAGATAAGTGAAGTAACAGTCACTATATATCATTCTCACTGGCCTACACAGAGAATACAGAATATTACATTGAAGTCAAAGGAGATTAAAAAAAAAGAAAGAAATACCATAACGCACAATAAGGTCAGTACAGACTCCCAATCGAACACCAGAGAGACATTAGTGTCCATTGTTCCCCTTGTATAATTACTCTTTCCATATAAGTTTAAAGGGTATTATGAGACAGCAATCTCAGCTCCTCTATAAAGAGACTGCCTCTCGCCTGGGGGGCACCAGGTTGAAACAGCATTGTCGACAATCTGCCTTGCTGAAGTGCCAAGCAGAGCAGTATCAGCTCTGGGGGGCGCTGTGTTAAAGCTGATCATGGCCTCTGGCTCCATGGTGGCAACATGAGAGACAAAAATTCCCTACATATGTAAATAAAGTACAGTGTTATGAGGCAATGCGAAATTTAACGTGATACTGATATTTGTAATAGCCTACGAGACACGCGCATACATTCCATGGGAATAGGAAACTAATATGATTGGCTGTTGATATTCTGACAATCACGTCCTAATTTTAGGATACAACCCAGAAGAAAATCACTACAGGAGCTATGGTGACTCTGCGATGAATAACTGATTGTAGGCTACTGTCAATTTATAGCCTGTAAATGTAGTTTGTAACTATGACAGGCACAATGGTTTATTTCTAATATTTTTGAAAATATAATTGTAATCTATTTGGTATCTTTCTAAGAAATGCATCAGTGTATACAACTTTTTTTTTATAAAGAGAGAGATTAATGAGTGAATGCTAACAACAGGGAAACCTCAGTCCCGCAGCTACAGCAGATCAGCCTGACCAGCCTATGAAACGTGCCTCTCCAGACGCACGGTGGTGGCCAGGCCAGCGCATTACACAGGCGGCTATGTGGAGGTCAGTCTCTCATCAGTGCAACGCACCGAGCAGTTTCCCCCACTAAACCCCATCTCTGCTGCCTTTGTCCTCTTCTGTCTTGCAGTAACAAGGGATTTCGCATTGCACTCGGTCGGCGCATTCCCGCAAGTCACGTCTCGCTGTGTGATTCCATTCTTTGGGTAGCAGGTGTCCCGGTGCGTCGACGTCCTAACACCGGACAAGTGATGCTCTGAGCTGTACTACTGCTCTCCTGTCGCCTCACATCTCTGCAGCAAACCGGGCTGGAAATGGTCCCATGCTCAACTAACCGGCGGCGTTCAGAGGTAGGTGCCCACAGCTGGATGCAGGGGGTGCTTTCTATTCAGCGCATGTTTGGCCCATTTGATCAGATAAGGAGCTCCGAGCACAATGTCCTCTGCGGGGAGTTTAGCACTGCAGCTCTCCGCACTAGTTTTTTAATATTTCATTTAACCCAAAAGGGATACTCAGCTATGCTGTGGTGGCACTATCATAGTGTGGGAATGACATTCATGAAAGGGTTTCCCCTAGCGGATTGAATGTTGCCACAATGACTTGAAGTTTGTCTATTTAACCCTAAAATGCATCTCAGTTACTCAGTTCAGTTATTCATTTTCCTTTGATATAATGTAATGGGACAAGCTGTCATATTAATACCATAGCAAACCACATAATGCAGCTGTGATATGAATATTGTAGCCTATTAATATCACAGGAGATTCTAAAGCCATTAAAACATTTAAAATGAACTTACTTAATGGCAGTCCAACTCCTTAAAGGATGATGATGCAGGAATAGAACATTGTAAGATGCACACATGATTTATTTATTCTGTGTTGTGAATTTATTTCATGAGTTGATTTCTCGGCTTAGCCTACACGTTTCATGTGGCAGCAGAGCTTTTTTTAATTTATTTATTTATTTATTTGTCTACTTCTGGAACAAAACATAGTAAGTCATAAAATCTCTTGTCCTGAAGAGGGCAGCCTGAGCGATTCCATTTACAGCTCACAACACCAGCAAACTATAAATCAAAAGCCTCCAATTTTGTGCTCTTAATGGGAAAAACGATCATACCATTCATCATGCATGCACTGCAGGCGGTGCTCCACTGGGATGAGTTTGATTAAAATATAAAAATTAAATAATTGATAAATAACAGATGAAGGAAAGAAGGAGGAAAGGAACTAGGAAGGAGACCTGCAAATATTTAAAGTCCTCCTGTCCAATCAAGTCCTTAACATTGTTACTGCTGACCTGCTATGATAGGACATATTTAACTTTGTCAGCAAGGTTTTTCTTTTTTTCTTTTTGTATCTTAAGATCTAAGAAAATTCAGTCTTTCCATTCATCATTAGATGCTGTGTCGAGCCGTTCATGTCTCAGAGGCTCTACCTTTACTTTTTTCCTTCCTCCCTTCCTCCCTCCCTCCCTCCCTTCCTCATCATGCTGGTGGTGTCATGTTTTTCTGCCTCCCCTCACAGGTTAGACTCTCAGTCAACAGAGGGTCACAGCTACAAACACATCACCCACCCTCTTCCTCCTGCCTGGAGAAAGTCGTACGTCTGCTGCCTGCATTCATCTAAACAACAGTGAAGACAGACAGGAAACTTACACTGTAGTAGTACAGTACTGCCTGGAGTGTGTGTGTGTGTGTGTGTGTTTCAGTGGCTTTACTGTTCCCCAAGCCTTCCACTCTGTGTGTGTGCAATGATGTGTGGTTGTGTCAAGGTGGAGAGTTAAGAGGAAAACAGGACCCGTTCAAGTCTGCAAAACCAAGCCAGCTGCTGCGTATGTGTGTGTGTCAGGGTTGAGCAGTCCAGCACGTGAGACAGTGTGTGTGTGTGTGTGTGTGTGTGTGTGTGTGTGTGTGTGTGGTTGTGTGAGGGGCTAGGGTTGACCAGGCTATGAGTGCGTCTGAGAGGGAGAGGCCGTTCAATGCTGAGTCGAGCTAAGGGAGCAGAACAGGAGAATCTGTAAGAGGAGCAGCCATGGGGCTCGGACAGTCCAGCAAGGCTCCAGTCACCGAGGACACAGACGAGGGTGAGTAATAAATTATATGACTTTTCCCCTTTTAGTTTCTCTACTTTTGAGGGCTCAATGGCGTGATGATAAACAGGGAAAGTGGGTAAAACAAAATGACAAAAGTTGTGAGTAGGATTCACTGCCTTATCCCAGGGTGTCCATCTTTTCTGCAGCCTTATCAATGTGTTACGCTATTCCTATTAGCTAACTAAATTAAGAGCACTTACAGTAAATGGTTGTGACTGATGTAGCTACTGCTGATTAGGTCTGCCACACTAGTCTTCCTCAGCAAACGGAAAAGAGTGATTACCCCTTGTTGCTGTAGTTTGATTTTCCTTTGATATGGCCACAGCATTGTATATTTATGGAAATATACATATAGAGCACATAGAATAGAATACAAAGTTGTTAAAGATATCCATGAAACTCTTGGACATTTTTCTCTAATGTTGCCTTTGGTTTGGATGTCTTCATATTCATGATTATTCAAAATTGCTTGAGTCTGGCCAGATTATTATCTTATGTTTCTTCGCCATCAAAAAGGAGTTATAACTTGGATTGGCAAAGCTCTTGGTTTTCAAATATATTTCCTTTTTCTTTGTGACCTGAGTAGATAATACAATGTGAATTTATCGGTTCAAGGCAGTCTCTGAAATGAATTCCATTCTGGCTTCACCCCAAGGACTTCAATTAAGTCAGTGTTACATGAGTCAGTGATTTAGTCCTTACTGTAGATTTTTTTTTCTGTGTATATCGTATCCTAGATGAAATGATACATGGGTTTGTGTTTGGAGTTGTAAACCGTAATATCCGTTTTCAGTTAAACCCATTTGACGGGTTCATATTTCCATTTATTTGTTTGTCTGCTGAAATATGTATTTCATTATTGTGTGACAAACCAAATTTTTTTTTTTTTCACCCTAAGTCTGTCAAATGACCTCATCACACCCTAATGAAATCTGTGGCTTTCTCTTTTTCACTGGAGGCAACCTCTATCAAAGAGGAAATCAATATTCACAGTTAACCTTGCTGCTTAGTCATCTAGCGTGCTGTTCTGGAAATGTCACTCATAACAGAGAGTCTCTGAACTCTCTGAGAAGTCTCTGAGTTAATGCAACAGTGCACCGTCCTGACTTCTCTCTCGCAAACAGCGTGGGCGATTTCACCGAGGGCAAGAGAATAATAAACAGAGAGACACAACGTTTGGAATTAGAAAAAGACACGCTCACTGGAAACAAAGTAATCCCCCTCACTGATGAGACTCCCGTCAGACACAGGCAGGGTTCTCCTGTTGAGGTCGGAGGAACCAGGCCGGTCACTGCGAGTTGAGTATACATCATGCGCTCTCCGTCAGAGTAGCAATAAAGATGCAAATTGAGTTTTCACTTTACACTTCAGAAACGTTAAAGGTTGCTTCAAAGTGATATTGGCCACAGAGGTGGAATTTATGTTTGTTTGTTAATTCAACAGTAAACATTAATAAATGCTGACATTTAAAAAATATATTATTAGTGAACGTTAATGCTCTGAGGTTAGCTAATGGTGATTTTTATCTAAAGTTCCTGTGCAGCTGAAAAACTGTGACTACAGTTATGAAGAACATGTTATTTTTTTGGGGCTTTTCCCTTTATTTGAAAGTGGATAGACATGAAAGGGGGAGAGAGATGCGGGATGACACACAGCAAAGGGCAGCAGGTCGGATTCGAACCCTGCGCTGCTGCAGGACTCAGCCAACATGGGGAGAATGCTCTTAATGGGTGAGCCAGAGGCCACCCCAAGAACACGTTATTTAAATAAATGGTCGAGCCCTTTTCGGTTTAGATCGTTGTTGCACAGAGTAGCACCACCATCAGGCCACGTTTGCAAAAATGTGTCTCTCTCCCATATTGTACACACAAAATATTAATATTAGAACATATTTAGACACAAATGAATGTAAGATTGGGGATGCCCCTAAATATGTAATGCCACTCTTGTGGCATATTGTAATTTGCTGTGTCAAAGACCACTTTTGTACAGTTATAGCTACATTTTAGTTTACATTTTTAAACCTCACTGTTTATTTTCATAGTTTTTATTATAAATGCATGTTAAAAAAGGCAAATTAACCCAACAGCCTAGACATAAATATTTCACATCAAAAGCAGCAGCAAAAAAGATATTATTCCTGTAATTAAACTTAAATGTTGCATTGATCTATTTGCAGAACAAATATAGACTGCTTTCCTTGGAGGCATCAATGCAGAGACAGAAGCATATTTTGTAACTCATACTCAACCCATATTAGTTGATTTACAGAAAGGCGTGTGCTTCATGCACACACCTTTCTGTAAATCAACTAATATGGTTGGACTCTGTCAAGACTTGTTTTTCTCCTCTGAGATTGATGTGCGCACCACATGTGCTCCCTTATGTGTCACATGTGTTTTCCACCTTGTGTAGCCAGGAGACTCTGGTTAATGGACATACCCTGTTTACTGCTGATCATGCTTTATTCATATCAGTGGCACATGGACCCATGGGTTCTGTTTCAGTTGTCAGAGCAACAGCCTGAGCTCTGATGTTCCCACCTTGGTGGGTCCTTACGTGATTTACAGGCTTCTGTGAGAGGCGGAGAGAGAGGGGGGGAGACAGAGTGAGATAGTGCGTCCACAAAGAGACGGCTAATTTTGAAAACGTGAAAAGGTTTTCCCACACAGAAACAAATCTGTTTTTCTTTTTTTCTATATAACAAAACTGTGCATAGAACTGTACCAGAATCTGGTAAGGAGATGGTTAAACTTTGCTTAAATACCGTCTGCTTACTGTAATCACCTTTTAATACAACAAAACTTGTGATTTATTTGCCCATTCATTTACATTATTGTTCTGTTCATGTACAACTGAATGATAAACATGTAATTAGAGGGTCATAAATGCTACCTGTTGAGCAGGCGAACACATTGCTGCATCGAGTGAGACGTCAATCAAATAACTATTTTATGATTGTGAGAGAAAAAACACACACAAATGAGCCACAGTATTGCACTGGCTGACGCATTTCTTCATTATGATGAAGATAAACACTGTAGTATATATAAATTCAATCCCACATACACCCTCCCGCTGCTGCAAAAACTCCCACGAGCACCAAATGTGTGTTAATCCACCACGGAAAATAGTCCCTCAACAAAAGTACAATTTACTCCTGTTTGAGATAGGTTTACTAAAAACTAAAGTGCCGCTGTTTTAGGAAATTACTGACCTTGTAAAAAATATATGTCATTTGTATAGGAGTGTATTATTTTTATGCTATACACCCTGCATGTTTTTTAAGATGTATTCCCTACTGTAGGTATGAATTTGCTTGGGGCTGAGTGCAACAGTGTAGGGAAGTTGGAAAGTGTTGAGAGATGGACTAACACATTATTGTTGTTTTTCATGGGGTTTGTTGACAATAAGAAAAATAAAGAATGACACCAGCCTCATACTTCTGTCAGAGGTGACAGAAAGTTGTCTTCTTAACTTTACTGCCACACAAACCTAAACCTGCCTCATGTCATCATTTACCAAAAGAACAGCTTTCCTTGTCCACATGAAAACTTTCTTTTGGTTTTCTGGTTCATCCACTCTGCAGACCATTTCCGGGTTTCACAAACACGGGCTTAAGCTCAAATTAGAGTAGACGTCAATTTTGCACACAAGGGCCAGTGTGGCTGTCTCTGCAGAGATTTACATGCACCCCAAAATGAGCAGTACGAGTATAAAGAAAACCACCTAGGTGGCCGTTTTTGAGAGCCTTTAGTGTGGACGGAGGGCCAAAACGAACAGCATTTATTAAATGTTGTTGGCTTAGCGTGGACATTCAGAGACTGCTGACAGACAGAGAAAGAAAGGCATAGACATGCTGTACAGCGCAGTAATACAGAGGGCGCAAGAGACGTTAGTGTGTTAGACTCAAACTGAACAAGCGTGATTACTTCAATCCAAACTGATTAGCATGTGTCAGTCAAATATAAATTGACTACCAGATGAGTTCCTCGGTCAGATGGCTTCCTCAGTTAGTTTAGGCTATGGAAAGGCCATCAATGTGTCAATTCTACTCATGTGCAGATTTCAATCATTACACGCTGTGTTACTCATGTGTCCATCATCTATACCGCACATTAAACCATTCAGAGTTCTGCTTGTAAAATATGACAGTCTCCATATATCTCTCTCTCTCTGTGATCACCGCCCTTTCATCCACGACCACAGCTGTCTCGCTCTCCATCAGAGCCAAATCTCCAAGTAGCTCAGCAGGAAAATGACCATGTTTATCTGCAGTGTGTGTGTCTGTGTGTTTGGTATACATCATATGTAAGTCTATGCATGTTTGTGTGTGCATTATAAAGCGGGCCTCATATGGTCCATTGCAGAGTTGCTTGTGTAAACACTCCAACACAGATAGTGTGAGAGGAGGAGGTGCCAATGATACATGACTAACAGAGCATAACATTAACTGTCACATCCAATAGATTGACTGCAGGCAGAATGAGTGTGTGTGTGTGTGTGTGTGTGTGTGCTTGTTTTACTATATTCGTGGGGTCCAAAAACCGGGGAATACAGTATACTTGTGGGGTCTGCACAGCCTTGTGGGGCCCAAAATGCTGGACCCCACAAGGTTAAAGGGCTGTTTGAGGGTTAAGACTTGGTTTTAGGATTAGGGTTAGAATTAGGTTATGGTTAGGGTGAGGGTAAGGGTTAAGGTTAGGCATTTAGTTGTGATGGTTAAGGTTAGGGTAAGGGGCTAGGGAATGCATTATGTCAATGGCGGGTCCCCACAAAGATAGTGAAACGTGTGTGTGAGTGAGTGCAGAGAGTGGGCAGCAGCTGTTTCATCCTCGGGAAACGGCATGGACGGAAAACCTTCTGTCCTGGTTGTCATGGAAGCATGAAACAAACAGCCCCATCCGGTTTCAATTGGCAATAAATGATGCCGATAGATGGAGGACAGTGAGAGGGAGTTAAGCTCTGGTTTAGGTTGTGTGTGTCTGTGTGTGTGAGTGAGTGATATAATGTTTAATAAGTGTGCAGAGGAGAGAATAATACAAAGACTGAGAGGATATCGAGCTTCTCAAAAAGAGAGCTAAAAAGTGGTCTTTTGTTCAGTCGGTAAACAACAACAAGCAACGATCATAAGGGCGTCTTTGTGCAGAAGCTATTTTAATTCTCAGCTATAATGTCAGTGACCTGTGGTTGGCCTGGAGACTTCCATCTGCTTCAGTTTGACTTATCTGCAGTGTTAAAATGAGCTCAAAGCAAACCTTACAGTGAACCTACTGGTAACATTTATCTATTTCCATTTATAGTGATCAAATGACCAAGTTTTCATTTTAATGAGACGGAAGTGTAATTTCAGCTAGCATATACAGTTTATGTATTTAAATCTGAAATCCAAAAGTCAAACGTTTAAACTACAGCAAATATGTGTAGAGTTGATCTTGCAAAGTTGTATCAACTTATTGTAAAAGTGGAGGAGAAATAATACTGTAATTTAAAGAAATTTAAATTGATGTTTTGTATTTAATATAAATTAACAAAGATGTTCCACTCTTCTTTCTCACAGTGAATTTCGACCACTTCCAGATCCTCAGAGCAATAGGAAAAGGAAGCTTTGGAAAAGTAAGTACATGTTTGCCAAAGTGTACCCATGTTACTCAGAAATGTGTTTAGTTGGAATCAGCTTAATGATACATATATTTATTAATATCAAAATGGGAATATAGCTTAGTATCCTATGCTAAACAATTTAGAAAAGTACAAACAAACAAGCCAAAGGACATATGAAAGATAGCACTGACACTAAGAAACTAACCCACATTCCAGGAGGACATTAGTGTTGCTCAGGAGCCTGCCTATCCAATAAATTAAAAACACAAAACACTATATGTAATATGTACAACTAATCCAATAACAAAAGGAACATTACAAGAGATGCACTTAAAAACAAGACCAATGCAAATATGCAATACACATGAAACAAAACCTTAAAATATATATATCAAATGTATATCACATAATACATGCTAACAAATATATGCATATGAGGCGCAACGTTACCAACAATATATAATGACCCTCTCTGTCAGTACAATATTATCAGTCTTATAAAGCCTTATGGTTCAATTTACATACATAATACATACATAAATCTGAGGTGATAGCAGCCATGTTTCCTGTTGTTGTTAGTCTTAATAGTGCAGATTAATTCATATCGGCACTTACAGTACGTGTAAGCACATATAGCGACGCACATGCACACTCACATGTGCATGTACACTGAACACAGACTCGCAATGCATCTATCTAGCACTCTGTCCAACAACAGATAAGCAGTTTAATCACAGTAGATGGCCAGCTGTTCAATGGTAGGAGTGATGTGATCAGGGTTTGGCTGATTAACTGTGCCAGCTGGTCCACAGATCACTCTCTTAGATAGCAGTAATCACTGGCTTATTGATGCTTCGACACAGACAAGGACCACTACAAATACATACGGGGTATTTTCTCCTCTGCATTTTGAAAATAGCGTCAATTCTCAGACACATTGTCAAAAGGGTGTATTACGTAGGCTACATTTTGATATATACATGCAATGACAGCTACCCAGATTGCACCAGATGCTATATTCTGCTTTTTGCTGCATCACATCCGAGGCATGCTATTTATTTCCACCGATACATAAATGCTGTTGGAAAGCATTTGTATGCAATTTTGAAAGAAATATCTAGCTTCCTAGCTGACACGCACCCAGCAATTCTAATGAATGGCAACGTTAAGTTTCCCATCTCTGAAATGCAAAACATACTGGTGTGAAAAGTTTAACGTCTTAAGTGAGGATTAAATGCATGATCACAGAGATTATAGAGAAATCCTGAAGTTTGGATATACAACATTTCTGGTTATTGCACTATATAACACTTCATGTGTCACAAGCAATAAAGCTTTAGACAAATATGGGGGAATGATGGAAAACACACTTTTGTATTGCAACATCCTTCAAAAGTACATCAATTTTTCCAATGTGCTAAACAAAATTTCATAATTTTATAATGTTTATTTTATTAAATCTGGCGAAATGATACATCTCACAAATCTGTTGAGGCATTTTAAAGGGATGCTGAATAGCAAACAGTTTTCTATGTGTCATGCAACATAACTAACCACTGATCATACACTGACAAAACAAAGCTTTACTTTGTGGCTACATTTTTTAAATTACATAATTTTGCCCAAGAGAAATGGCAATGTTTAACATGTTATCATATTGGCAGTGAGGACTGTATTATAATTTTCTATGAATATGTTAGCTGTTTACAGTTTGCAGAAAGCAATATACGAGTCACTTTTAACAGCCTTAAAAGTACTGAAGCAAAAGATAGAGATGCACAAGCAGAACACCAATGAAGTATTCAGAATATTTTTGTCCACTTCAGCGAAAGAATCAACCTTTATGTGATCTTATCAACAGGTCTGCATTGTACAGAAGAAGGATACTAAGAAGATGTACGCCATGAAGTACATGAATAAGCTGAAATGCGTGGAGCGGAACGAAGTGAGGAATGTTCTGAAAGAGCTGCAGATAATGCAGAACCTTGAACATCCTTTCCTGGTCAACTTCTGGTAAGCCAATGCGCTTTAGCGAATACACATTTGAATGTGTGTACAGTCATTAGTACAGTACAGTCATTTTCTGTGTATCAATTAGGCCTACATCCTGTGAATGGGAAATAACCCTGGATCACTTCTTACAGACTGTTTATGTAATTGCTATAGCTACTTTTTGGATTCAAACTGACTTCTGACTGCCATGAATTTAGCATTGACCGACTTTGACAGAATATACTCCTCCATCCTTTAAATATGCACAGAGAATGCTGCTGTTAAAACTTTAAGCACACTATGAATTATTTCAATTTCAGCAGATTGTCTCCACAAAGGCTTGTGTTTCACACTGGTTATTACCATCAGCCATAGCAGTCATTTCAATGATTTTGTAGTGCACTCTTTGTCACCCATTTGATTTGTATGGTGATTGTATCCTCTTTATTAAATCAGTGAATGCACAGACACACAGAGGGACCATGAGCAATTAAAGATCGGTCTGGATTGAGTCTGTAGATGCATTCAGAAAGGGTGTTGCCTACTGAAGAACACTCTCAAGCCTCCATCTGCATCATCTCACCCTTTGAAGTTGCTAAAAGGAAAATGTAGTTTGCTCACTGATCCAAGCTCAACTTTTATGGGCACAACTCTCGTTTCTTGGCAGCTTCTCGTTTGCCTCACCACATTTGGGGGTCGAGGAAGTGTTTGCCTTAATGCTGTACAAGCTCACTCAAACTGTGAAAGCTAATGTAAGATGACTCATCAGGTACTTTCAGCAACTTATTCATCATAATTTGAAAGGCCCGTGCTCATTGAGCACCAGGAATCGTATTTTTGCGATGGCTGATAAGTATGGCTTGTTAAGTTTCTGTTTGAAAGGCGTCATTAATTCTTGATAAGCACTCCCACTCTGCAACGTTTTGAGAGGAAGCCACACTGGTTTTCTTTCTGTCAAGTAGCAAGGCAGAGAGGAGGGAATGTAAGTGCAAGGATGATGAATATCTGCCGCGGTCATGCAGTCCAGTTTTGAAAAAAATCTAATTTTTATTTATTTGTAGTATTATTTATCTTTCCTCCTTTTGATTTGTAGGTCCGCTAGTTGCCCTTTTGGGGGGTAGGCAGCTGCCTATAAAAATAAACTCTGGAAATGTTAACGATTAAATGATGAAAATACTAAGAGACTTGTGGCACCAATGCTCTCCAAGTAGCTTCCACCCCTCCCCCCGTCTACCCTTTGTCCTCTGTCCCACTTTTCTATCCTCTCTTCACCTACTTGCCTTTTCTCCCATGTTAATGCCATATATTTTTTTTAAAGCTACTCGGGCATTATTAATAGCTATCTTTTAATTATTAATTTGAGGGAAACAAAACTAAACCCTCCCGCGGTAGGAATGAACGAGAAGAGACACAGTAAAAAGAGGAGGAAAAGACAGCAGCAAAAGGGAGACTAGCCACAGAGCAGAGAGAGGAGGTAGAGAGGGAAAACAACAGAGGAGGTGAACAAAGGATAGAGATATTTGGTGTACAGACTCATCAGACAAACACTGCCAGGGCTTGCTTTCTTGCTTGATTGCATGCTGCGTTGGATAAAAAAAAACATTGGAAGTTAATGCTTTTGGCAGCGTAAACCCCCCTGGGTGGAGGTGATTTCCTCCAGAGATGTGCTTGGGTCAGCGCTGTGCCCACTCTCTCTCCCTCTCTTCCTGTCTCTCTCACTGTGTTGAGTTGGCGTACATTATGATTGGCCTGAGGTAAGCGCTCAAGGTCAGAGACGGGGAGAGATTACCTGCAGGCAGCGTATGAACCACACTGAGCCAGACACATGCAAAAAAAACATTATTTCTCATCTGTTCTCTGGCCTGTCCTCTCATCCTTCTCCTCTGTCCATATTTCTTTCTCCTCTTCCTCTCTTCTTCCTTTTCTTCCTCCTCCTCTCCTATTCTCCTCCTTCGCCACCTGCTTCTCTTCCTTTTCTCTCCTCTTGCTGTCACTGCACTTGCGACTGGGCATGACCTCGGGTGTAGCCAACCAACAGTGCACTTCAAAGACACAGGACCAAAACACAAACCTATGAACTTCCAAATAAGTTATTTTCCCTCCATGCAAACTATTAAGTATGATTTTTAAGAATCTTATCCTCTGGCATAGGGATAGACTGATTATCAGCCCTGGCCGTATAGCTGCCCGTTTTTCGGCAGTTTGCAGATTATCTGTATGGCCATTTTATTTGCCTGATAACTGATAAAAAAAATTCATTAAAAAGTGAGCTACTTTGGCTCGTCTACAGCTCTGTGTCTGTCCCTCTGCTTCGGTTTCCCTCACCACTGAGTCTGACTTAATGTCCCGCCCACAACACTATCTGAATCTCTTTTACTGTGTGTTATGTTGAAAGTTTCTAATTTATTACATAATTGCTTAAAGCATTTAAAGAAAGTTTTGTGTTGGAGTTTGTAAAACTCCAAAATCTTAATTTTGACCTAAAGATTTTCATTTTCACTGTAAATGCATATCGGTTCCAAACATCAGTTATCAGTTTCATTAACTACTAATAGTCGGTATCGGCTTTGAAAAACCAGTATCGGTCGATCCCTATACTGGCATTAAGTGTGTGGTACGGTCAGTGTATTGATGTGCCAGCAGTGGTGGGGCAGCCATTTGTGCCTGCGCTGCACTAAGTCCCACTGTGTAAGGGGAGCGCTTATGGGCACTGCCAGAGATACACTCACACTATATCAGAGATGGACACAGAGAGTGAGATATGGCAACCAGCATCAGATGCTGCTGTATTCAGCTTCCAGTCTTGCTGCCTCTTTAACTGCGGATTTTGCAGTTCATTTTTTTTTTTGTTGATGGAGGAAATGTCACGGAGGAGGAACTTCTTGAAACTACCTGCTTGCTGTTTGTTGTGATGGATGTGTCGAGTGCAGGCTGTGTAATGTGTTCTATCGAGTAGCACATTTGTTTTCAAGGAGAAGGAAAAGAGTAGTGCAGTAATATTTAACAGCATTGCAAATAAAAAAAAAAAAGCCATTGTTAAGTTCTTGAATTATTTTTATATTCCAGAAATGCCATCTGGTAAAACTGTTTTATACATTGTCATGCTGTTAACAAATAAAGAACTTGTACTGTTACTCTTACCATGAATTTGCCCGTTGAGCTAGGAGCTGAGATGGGATTCATCCAAACCTGTAGAGATTTAAAACAGTGAATGTTCAAAAGGGCAGATTGATGTTAGAATAATTTCATGCTAACATAATAACAACCAAAAAGATTGGCTAGATCTTCAATATCATTTTTATGTTCTCCTTCACAAACTAGGCCACAGCATAATACAGTCCCTCCAGGATTTCGCGGCCTTTTTTTGAGATTGTTGCGGCCCAAAATGCCTGATTCCGTGGGAGCTTTTGTAAAAAGTTGCGATAAAAGTGGCGATGTCTTTTGTATGTTTGTTGCAATGAAGTTGCGGGAGACAGTGAAAGTTACAAAAAAGTTGCGATTTTTTTTTTTGTATAGTCTCCCCAAAAATAAAACTACTCTGGGCTGAGATTTCCTAGTAACCTTACCAAAAAGGCTCAGGATGCTGCAAATGTTGGTATAATATGAAAATGGCTGGTGGATTTAAGACAAAAAATAATAATTTATTGAATGACTCAAATTTGAACATATGTGTCAGTGGTTTGTTGATCTTTACATTGTTAGTTCATTTCCTAACCTGGCCTGGGACACACATTCATACAGTTTGATAAAGTACTGACTTTAACTTATCATTGCACTTACAATAACGAGCACAGCTGTCCTCAATTTAGGTCATTGTGTCGTCTCATCTCCTTTTTTTCCTGCATCCACTGTGTGTGTTGTTTGTGTGTATGTCTGTGTGTGTGTTTATGTGTGTGTGCAAACGTCAGTCGCGGGGGGAACGGAGCTGCAGCCCCGCCCTCTGTAGATAGCTGACAGGATTGAAACGGCAGCGACTTTAGAGTGAAAAATCGTTACAGTGTACATTGATTTTAAAATGTATACAGGTTGGCAGGACGGTCTTTCGCTGTACGTTTTGTTGGTAAATGTGAGATGTTCAAGTCACATACGTCTCGTCTTCATATCACAAACAAGGAAATGATCAACCTGTTCTCACTTCCACTTGGTCATTGGCTCTTCCGGTTATTGGTCAAATTTGAGGAAAAGTTGCGGTGATTGGTCAAAAAAAGTCGCATCAAATTCACGGTGATTGGTTGAATTTGCGTAAATTGGCGCGATTGCGATATCGCGAAATCCTGGAGGGACTGATAATATTATCTGCCAACTATATCTCAATATATTGCTAAGAATTCACAACCTGCTTTTAAAAAAGTCTACACTTCAT